>JBAJMU010000004.1:1876979-2373148 GCA_037952995.1 Hyposoter didymator
TTTTTTTTTTTTTTTTTTTTTTTTTTTTATCGTGGCCTCGACTCACTCACTCTTTCGGTTGAAATTCTTCATCCAACAATTTTTTTCTTTTTCGACATCAGGCCTATCACACCTGCCATGATGGACGAGAAGGCGATCAGGGAGCAGCTTTTCTATGCAGCAATGGTACTCTTTTTAATCAACACGAATTCGCCTGCGACTGGTGGTACAACGTTAACTGCAACGATGCGGTCAAATTATACAAGTGAGAGTTTGTGCATAATTTTAAATAGCATGAATTTTCAATGTAATTGAATCTTGAGCAACGAAATATTTTTTTGTCAATATTTCTAATACATTTATCTTGATTCAACGAATGCTGGATTTCTTTCCCATCGATTCCATTATTTCTTGGAGAAGTTTGAAGTTTCTCCTCGATTGTCAATTCTGATAATTCACTAATTTAAAAATTTACTCTAATTTTCTCAATTATCACGTTTTTCAGGTTGAACGGTGACGCGACAACGAATCCTTTCGTGCCCAAAGCAAAAAAAGACGAAATTCTTGCCGAGAGGCTGAAGATCGTGGTGTTCTGATCAATTTTCAAATGAAGAGGCTACAAAAAAGAAACTAAAAAAAAACGCTGTTAATAAATACGTAGTTGATTGTACATTTTGTAAATTATAACAACAAATAAATGAAAAGTTCTGCTCGAATTTCACGTTTAGTTCTCGGATATAAATTTTTTGCTTGAATGATAAAGGGGGCAAGAGGCAGAACTGAACATCGTCGAGTTTTTTTGATTGTCCGATCTAAGCCTGGCGTCGACTACTTGGCCGTTGCAGTTTCGATTGCAAGGGCGTTTCCACTTGGACGAGATGGATTATAAGTCTGCTGGCGTAGTTGGCCATTGAAAAAAGCGGGACAGTGAGAAAAAATGTAAAAAAACAGCGGAGAGAGAGAGAGAGAGAGAGCGAGAGGAAAAATAGGGGAAAAAAGCGGGCGGCGAGGGGGCGTAGGAGGAAAGTCGAGGACGTTTGTTTGAGGTCCGTTCTCGAAAGCCGGAGATCGTGGAGAGCCTTCTCGCTCGAACGTGGACACGCTCACCCCCACGAGAGCGTGTTTCGTCTGATCTAAGTTGATGCCTGTAGCTCGCCGAGTAACAGAACAAAAAATAGAAAAAACCTTTCAGATCAGTCGCGCTCGATCAATGCATGCGAGGCGGTACAATACTCGATCGTGTGCCCTGAACTCTCCGAACAGGGCTCTCGCTTGTCCGGCTCTGCGTTCTCGTTACAATCTCTCTCTCTCTCTCTCCCTTTTTTCCTTTCCTAGACTTTTTTCTCCAGCTACAAAATAAAGGATAGGTCACTCAGTCACTCTCACTTGGGACACGCGTTCTCAATTACACGAGCTGAAGTCCTTCGTAACGAGAGTGTGTTCAAGGGTTTCGCATATTTTATGGGTTTTCCTTTTATTTTCCATTTTTCTGACTTGATTAATAATTGCCAATTTTTGTTTCCTCTCATCTTCACATATTTCGTATTTACAATGTCGAGTTTTTATTTTTATTGTTTTGAGAACCAATTCAAACAAATACATGCTTTCATTTAAATTCAATAATTCCGCATGCATTCGAATGAATTATAAAAAAATATAGATACTAAATTGGTGGCACATTAAATCCTCTACGTACAGCATGTAGTAACGACCCTTGTACACGTACAAAGTCCTTGTAAGTAGTTTCGAATGCACAGCTGTGGTCCAAATCAACCAGCTGCTATTAGATCGTGCGATCTTATCGCAATCGTTGTAGGCGAAAGTTTTATTGTTATATTATAATATGGTTTTGTGTTATAGACACAATGCCTGGAAATATATATAAATATATGAATCGTTGATGAATAAATGTAAATATGGTTTGCCCTGATCGAAAAGTTCTAACGATATATAATCAGTGGAATAATGATCTTCATTTTCTCCACACGAATGCATTGCCTGGCATTTCGATGTTGCCCGTGTAATTAGAACGGCACAGGATACGCGAATAATTATACCGAATGGAAAATTCGTTCATTGCGTTTTTTTATCGAGAAGTTTAATTATGAAACTGAAATTTTGGTGGGAGCCGGAAGCAAAATTCGACCAAGGGAAACGTCGTAATAAATTTTTTACCGCGATAAAAATAATTATTATTTACGTGGCGGAATATCCCTTAAGAAAACAAATCGCTGCTTATTTGCGAGTTGACGGAATTGGGTAAATAAACCCAGAGTGAATGAAGGATTAATGAGAACCTAATAAAGTGCAGCGAGGGCTTTACTGATTTGCGTAAGTTGCAACAATATAAATGTGTCGTGACGTATATACCGCTGGAAAGAAACGTCTAACGTTGGGCGTAACTTAACCACTTTTGCACAACTTTGAGAGCGAAATCCCACGATTATAGACACCCCCTCCTCTTTCCTTTATTCTGCAGGAATACAACAATATATCGCTCCCACAATTTCCCCTCTCTCTCTCTCTCCTTCTACTCACTTTTTTATTACGCCTCTCTGCCTCTTTCTTCCGAGACACCGCGATAGACGTTACCAGAGAAAAGTAACAACGAGGGATACTAGATCGAGATCGCGGATGTGAATGACGACGGTGACGCGACTCTGCCAACAACTAAAATACACAGGTGAAGAGAAAGCAGTTCTCGTTTAGGTGGACTCATATTTATTATTACTAATACGGTTGAATTCTTATTATGTGGGATCTACCGAGTGAAAAATTTATCAGAGAACAAACCAATTCGCACATACCCCGTTATTTCATCACGCAAATAAACCAGGAGTGCATTTTTTTCTCTCAAGAGATTTTCCTCTTTTGTTATAAAAAAAATGAGATAAAAATTTTTGTAATTTTTTTTTTTCAACTCATTAAGGATAATCATATTTTCGTATATTTTCATGTATTCGAATGTATGCGAATGAATTACATGAAAAGTTTCGGTACAATAAAGGTTTCTATGCATTTTATACTTAAAATTTGGTTCGTCGAAAAACTGCAGTGCTCTCGAAGTAAATTTATTGCGTTGGAACAATGCTGGATATTATTTTTTTCCTTGCTATTCTATGAGCTTGGGACGCACATATGTTTCTGGGCACGTATTGTCCGGGATATTTGCAACAACGGAAGCCAGCCACTATTTTCCCTTTCTGATTTTTCTCCCTTCCCTCCGATTCCTATTCATTCGACAGTCACGTTTCGATTCGTCCTTGCACAGAGGATATAGAAGAATTATTTTTTAACTCACTTACACATATAATTATTAATATACATTTATATTCGTACAAGGCCACACGCGTCAACGCTGTTCTGCGAACTAAATACTAACCCAATATTAAACACACGAATTTTAACACTTTAGTCTTTAAAATTTAGTCAAAATACACAAACACGTTTCAGGGCTGAAATAAAAAAAATATTATTGTGTGTTTTCCGCAGTGGAGAGAACATTCGTAAACGCATTGGTTGATTCTACACTCCATAACATTATTGCCTATTTAAGCAAGTATTCTATCGAAAAGATCGTAAAAATACTTAATGAGTTACGGAGAAAGTAATAATCGTTAAACGATCTTTTTACGATTTTTCGTTGTTGGATAAAAACTGGCGCAATTATTGGAAAACTAAGTTGTTAGTCAGAATTCGTAATTGAAAAGAGTGTCCGACATTTTATTTAATGTAAAAGACAAAAAAGGAGAATCGTTCGAAAACTTGTTGAAAGACGTTCCGATTTTTAGGGGAAAGGATAATTGATGAACGGGGATAAAAAAAAAAATACAGAAAAACGTTAATAATTGGGAGACGAAACAATTGGGCCGGAAAATGGCTGATTGACAGGGAAATAGTCTGTGGGAGGTAATAACTTGGAAACGTGATGTGCTGGTAAAAGTGGAATGCAGAGAACGAGGGGTGTCGGAGCGAATGATTAAATTTGTTTCGGTACACGGATCTATTCCATTTCGTTATTTTATACATTCGAGGATGGAATTATTAAATATTCTCATTTCGCAGGAAGAGATTTTCCAGCATTTTCGTACCAAAAGCTTTGTATAAAGTCTGAAAAGCACTCCCGCGAGTGGATGTCCTATTTTTTTAATCCCTCTAAAAAATTCTTATTTCTTTCCACTTCGTATGTTTGTCGAGCGCAGGAATGTTTTTTTTTTTTCCATTCGCGAAACAGGAATTATCCCATCGTTTGAAATTGCGTAATTCGGTGTAAAAAATAAAACTATGAAGAGCGAAAAAAAACACACAATGTCGGAGTGAGAAAAAAAAATGAGTGCAAAATAGTTGATGTACTGAAAACGTGTATGAATGTTGCATAAAATTAATTGGTCGCTCGAGCACCGTGAGAGAGTTCGATTCCCGTACAACTCGGAAATGTAACGATAAAAAAAAAAAAACAAAACAAAAATGTGAAAAAATAAATCACGCCGCTCACATCATCGAAATAGCAGACTATTTCTGGAATAATGTTATAATTCATCGGCTAATCAACTTCAAATTACTGTTCTGTGCAAAGTGATATATCCTGCGATTAGATTTCATTGAAATTTTTTCTCTCCCTTTTCTTCTTGGCAAAATATTAAAGCAAGCGCGTGTACCTTCATTTTTTAAGGGCCCAAGTGCCCTGAACCCTTCCCATTAAGCAGTAACTCGATTAATCACTTCGCGTCGTCTATTCCGTATCACTAACTTAATTTATTCGCCATGTAGTCGAACAGATTCGCTGAGTAGGTGATCCCTCAAAGGCTTTTTTTCATAAAGCTCCATGCACTCTCACTCGAACAAGATCTAAAACGATCACACGTAGACAAAGATTTTGGACAATTGAATATTCACTGCGATCAAGTTCTTTTTCCCTATTCGTCAAAATTTGTATTACAAGATGCTGCAGAGAAGAATGGAGAAAAATCATCGGCAAAAAATAATGATTCACAAGAAGATATTGGAGGCCGGATCTCTCGTTTAGAATGAGTGCCGAGATAATTTTCCACACGAAATGTAAAGCTGTTTGTCACGCCCCCACTCATGGACGATTCCGCACAGTTAACTAATAGATTTACGATATCGTTAGCAAAAGAGTGGACTCTGCACAATGTACTGAACCTCAAATAGAAGTTCGATTTTTAATGTTTTTTTTTTTATATTTATGCAGCCGCATGTTTCTCATATTTCATTGAGAATAGTTTTATTAATCATCTCAGCAAATATTCGAGTCTGCTAGGCCGACATTAATACGAAATACACTCGGAATCGTTCTCAAGGCCGTACAAGCCAACATACAATTCTCCCTTTTTCTCTCTATCTCTCCGTCTCTCTCGGTCTTTCTCTTTATCTCTGTCTCGGCTTGTCTCGCCGCTTGAGAAATTACTTAACCATCGAGAGTAGGGTAAATGCACTTATAACGGGACGTGGGTAAAAGTGGCCAAAGGTTCCGGGGTCCGTTGTACCGTGTCTAAATCTCGATCTCCTTTCCTCCCTTCTCTCAACACTCTCGCTTTTACCCTCAATCGCCCACGTCCCCATTTCGTTTATTTACACACGCCAAATAGGCGCAGTGACTAAATTTCTTACACGCTTTTCAAACGGCTCTATTTCTTCCAAAAATTCCCTAAATTCTCCCATCAATTCATTTCCGTACAAAATCGTAATCGAAATTTGCAAAATTCCTCAAACCATGAAACCATTTTGACAGAATGATTCCATCAAATATTTCGATAGTCCCGTGCACTTTGTAACTGATAAACGGAATGACGTTTTTATTTTCTATTTTCGAACCAATAACTGACAACGTTTGACACTCTCTCTCTCTCGATCTCCCAATTTGACACTGTAGAATGGTTTTGTATCGAATTCCAATATACCGCTGGAGCAGTGACTCGATCGAGATATGGAAACCGCGTGCGGAGTTAACTGAGTGTGCGTGTGTATCTGTTGGGGCGTTTGTGTGTACGAAATGCATAGAATTTTTTCGAACTGACTGCTGTGGTTCTCGAAGCCGCCCGCATTTCCTTTGACCGATTACCTTTCCCACGGCGGCTCGTGTACTGGCATGGACGCCCATTTATATCACGCTCAAGAACTGTACATAAGAGCTCCTTGCGAGCTCCATATACCACTAAATATTCTTATCTATCTATACATGCAATCCCAATATAAATGTGTATACAAAGAAACGTGTAAACGCACGTGTATGCCTTGGATTATCCATTTAAAGGGATGATTGTGAATGTGTGTTAATAATATGTCATTAAATCTTTTATGTATCCGCGTACACACACAAATACATAAATAAACAAAAAGGACGTAAGTCTGATAATTCCCTATTCAAAGTACTAAAAGGTGCAGCCCTTCATCGTGATTATTCGTGCTTGTGTATACGAGTCGATACACTCGTTTGTACGGTTGCACGTGAAAAACGTTCAAAGTGTGCTTGATATAAGGCGCCATGAGAAATCCTTGTCGTGGGCGTATGTGCATTACTATATGATGCAATCTAAATCAATCCTCTCCTCCCTTCGCGCTTGCCTTTTACATATCGCGACGACAACGCTGCTGCTGCTGCAATCTGCGATGCGACGATGATCTACTTTGTAGGTCGGGAACGCGTTGCAGCCCATTCTCTCTCGCCTCGAGCCTGCGAATAATCACGCGGCTGCTTTATCCCAAAAAATGTCACGTACACTAGACGAGCTTGAAATTAAATTTTCATGATTTTCGATTTTTGTCTTTTAAAGGGTTTTTTTTTTTATTTCAACGTTTTATTGATTTCTCGGGAGTAATCGGCAACGGAACAATCTCTGCGAGAGAAAAAGTCAGTCGCTGGCTGACAATTTCTGATGAAAGTTTCCTCCTGCTCGTACACGACACGAGGAAGACGACCGGGAATCCTTTCCTCTGCAGACTCGAGTCCGGCTTACCGCCTCATGACAGCAAAATTATTCACAATTTCCAATTGCCATGTGCGATTTTTGTGAGCCAACTTCCTGGTGTTTTTCTTTTTTCATTTTGTCTCTACAATTTCGTATTCAAAATGGAGCGTAAAATAATGACGGTAATGAATAGAATTTTCACATAAATGGGTAGTGACGAGAACCATTGCCAGAGACGTAGACAGCTTTTTTTCAAATTACTTTAGTCACAAAAATGCGAGAAAAAAAATAATGCATTGATTTGGGATTTGGGAGAATCGTATAAATATTTTTGGAGATTAAAAAATGTTCTCGTGTTTCGATTTTTTGGGACTCGACGAGGGGTACAAAATGATAAACGTGGGTTCGTGGGACACGTCACAAAGCTACGGGGCTCGAGTGGCCGGTAAGCAAAAGCGTAAGTAAGTATACGGAGAGAAGCGAGAGAGTGCAACCCCACCTGGTCCGGATCAGGCGCGGCCTTTCCCCGGGGTCTATAAAGCCGAGGAGAGACAACTTGAACCGTACATTCTACCGGCGATCGTCTCACCCAATATTTGTTCACCATGTGGCTACTCATACTAGCAGGTGAGTAGAAACCCCACGGTATATTGTTCTCATAAATCCGGAAAGATCGTTTCATTATCAACGGCAACGATGAGCGAGAAAAAAATAACCGGATATTTAAAGCGAGACGAAAAGTCTTCGTTGTGATGTACGTGAACATTCGACTCGTAAAAACAAAAAAACACGAAAAAAAAAAACAGAAAAAATCGTATAAATCAGTGACAGTACGAAAACGGAGAATAAAAGTGATTAATTAAGCGAAATGTCAATGAATTATCATTAAAAGTGCGACGTGATAGTTTTCGCAAATAAACAACTGGAAAGGAGGAGGATTGCGAGATTATACAAAATTATACCCACAGATATATATCGTTATGTACCCATGGACGGAAACAATGAGAATTAGAATGAAATCGCGAGGACAAAGATCGTGAGTTGGTTAATAAATTTAGCGAAACGAGCGGCTCGTAAAATGACATTTTTCTGAAGATATAAATATATATAAAGAAGAAGGAGATAATAACAAAAGAGAGGTCGTTGAGAAAAAGGATGTCAGAGATCGAAATCGTGCATCGCAATAAATCGATCTATATATACAAACGTTATATGGAAAATAATACTCGCAGTGGTCTCTGGCTTACGTACACCATAAATTGGCTCGATAAAAATTTCGTATCTATTATTTATAAGTCTCAGAATAGCTGTTATGCCATTTTTCGTGATATATACATATTTACGTAGAAATCGGGTTCTCGAAGTGGAAAAGGGCAGTATATGATCAGACGAGTTTCTGCTTTATGTCTTTTTGATACTAAGATCATTGGAATATATGGGTGTCTGAAAAAATTCTAAAATATATATCTCCGAGTATATAGACTTGATATGTAATGCATAATATGTATCTGTATACATATATATATGTAATAGTTGTTGGTTGAACGATTACGATTCAGGCACGAGCCATGCAGCGCGACAACTTTTCCTGG
Organism: Hyposoter didymator; assembly: GCA_037952995.1. Taxonomy (NCBI): domain Eukaryota; kingdom Metazoa; phylum Arthropoda; class Insecta; order Hymenoptera; family Ichneumonidae; genus Hyposoter; species Hyposoter didymator. Next base: position 1,885,480 of record JBAJMU010000004.1, read on the forward strand.
AACGTGGAGACACACCGCTCTCTCGTGAGACAACAAATAAATCGCGTGCGTGCACCAAATATATGTGAACTGAATTCGTATCAGAGAGACGCGGAGACAAATAATTCTATGGAGTTGCAGGGACGCTTACTAGACCGGAAATTTCATCTCTCACTATTACTTTTCCTTACCGAATCCCTCGTTGTTCTATAACCACCCAAATTGTCCTCTCGGGGCTCGTTCGCTTTTTTCCCCAATTTTTTGTTCCCCTGGGTGGCTCGTTTCTCGTCAGGAATTTTAATTGCAAGTCTGGCACAATTATTGTTTCGAAAGTTGAACAATCGTCTAATTCGTTTTTTTGGAGATGAGGCTCGATTGATTTTTCTTCATTGTCGTTAAATTGTTGTTGAATAATTTTGCGTTAAAAAAAAAAACGAGATTGCTTTCTAATCCGATAAACATTTCATCCTGAAAACAAAGAATTTTGAGAAAAAATTGAATTTTTTGGCCTTACGTAATGAAATTCTTCCGGGGAGCGTTATTCGATAAGTTACTATGAATTTTTTGGCCTTACGTAATGAAATTCTTCCGGGGAGCGTTATTCGATAAGTTACTATTATTTTAGCTTGGGAAAACAATTATTTCAAGATTATTTTAAATTATGATGGCTTTTGTGCTAAAAATCAACTTCTACCATTTTGCCAGTGGCTTTATAAAGCTGTATATCCAGAGTCCGGCTGGATGTTAGAGAACTTTCTCTCGAACGGGCGCGTAAATCGTCGTTATACGGCACTCTTGTGTTAAAACCCACGGAGGATCATAAAAACTTGGGCTGTACTTTTCGTGCCTATATATACATGTATAAAGAAAAATATAACTCGAGTCTTTTTTATCGCTTTGGATTCTCGCTCATCTCGCAGTGCCGGAAATCGAAAAACTTTCTTCACTGCCATCATTTGAATCAGTCGTTAAAAAAACAATACGAGGCTGCCGGAAGCGAGATAAAAAATGTTTTAAAAAATATTTTCACACACACTCGTTCCTCGATGCTCGTAATAGTTTTTACGATTTATTGACTTAACTCGCGCTTTCAATATTCCCGCAGAATTCAACAGAGTTCCGTCTAATTATTTATTTCGTGTCACCGTTTCAACCAAAATGATAAATTTTCGGGAATATCCTGTTTTTCTTAGCGCAATAGAAAAAAAAAAAAAAATGGATACCGGAGGTCGCGGGAGAGCGAAAGAGTGAGAAAATTTGAAACGAGGGCGGTCGCGAAATATATCTTTCTCACAAGGTACTCTCGGGTGTGTATCGTCGATTGGGCAAGCCTTATTTTCATGTATATATATTTCTATATATACATAATCTAGTCTCTCGTGGTTCCCCAGGACATACTGACACATGCAAACGTTCCAATGTACACATCCCTCAATATATACCAGAAGTGCATACAAAACTTGTGTCTGTGTGTGTGTGTCTAACTGTATACATATATATTTGTATATTAAGAGAGTCAGGTCGACGATTGCCTTTCTAACCAAGCGACCGCGCTCTCGGAACTTTTCAGACTGCAAGTACAGTGTAATACTCGATATATTCTACTTCTTCCTTTCTGCCACAGTCTATCGGGAGTCTCAGTAACGTGTATAAATTTCTGAAATACATACCGAAGGATTGTGTGCATATTAGAATGTCTACGTAACACTCTCGATCCCTCGAGGTTCTCCCCGCGTACTTATATTTCCAACAACGATCATATGTTCAGAAAATTCTATGCAAACCAGTAGATCAATATCCCGAAGTTGCTGGGAACTGTGGAGATGCGAATTTCACGAAAATTGCTTCGATCAATTGATTGGATTTTAAAGTTGGATAAAAAGTGGAATTGTTCGAATTTAAAGAAGAAACAAATCGTTACTCGATCGAGCTAATTGGGAGTGGAGATTCTTTCGAAAACTGTAGATCACTGAGATGGCAAAATTCGTGGGCTAATAAAAAATAAAGTAAGGGAGATTGTTCAGTTGAAGAAAATTAAAGGATTGGATAGGAAGAGGGAAGGCAGATTGGAATGATACTTTAGAGTGCATGTGTGTGCATTCGGGAGGCATGGGAGAAACGGAAGTTTTGCCGCGAAGGATTTCGACGCTCCAGCGGAAAGTAAAAATTATGAGAACTATACGTGCGTTAGAACGAGCGGGAGAGAAAGAGAAAGAGCGAGAAGAGAGAGAGAGAGAGAGAGACTGACTGTGCTCTCTCGGTGATGAGAGCACTGGCGCGCGTTGTCTGACCACCAGTTGGCTGCTCTCCTTGTTACGGGATTAAATTTGCCACGGTTCGGTTTACACACAAACCACACCAGGACATTCTTATCCACTCGACGATGCACGTTATCATAATAATAGCAAAAAATATTAATTATTGCATCAAATAACGAAATAATTATATACAATTACGATAATGACAATCATGGTAAAGTTAATGAATAACGAAATGTACACAACGAGGAAAAAAATATTAGAAAATGACACTGAGGAATTGTTTTTCACGGTTAATATTTTTTGCTGCATCGAGAGAGAAAGTGCAATGTGCTGTTGATATCGTTAGGAAATATTGCGTACGGCCTGCGTATTTTTTTCTTCACGCAAATCCCGAGGTTCGCAACATTCGAGATTGAATGCTCGCGATAACACTGCGTCGAGATTTTGCTCAAAAGATTCGAGATCGAGTGGGAAGCTTTTCTGTAGAGACTCGGGGATGCACTGAGAAAAATAATCGTGAGGAAGCCTCGAGAGACCGGAACCTCGCGAAGAAAGAACTCGGTAACACTGTGTGAATCAATGGGGCCAGTAGATAAAGACACTCTTTGTCAGACATTACTCTTTTGTGGTAAAATAAAATTTTTTAGCTCTGAGGAATTCACACGAAGTTGACAAAGTTTCCCATAACATAATCCACACGTTTTTATAAATATATTTACCAACGCATCGTCATAAATAATCAATGACATTCTTTTGACGTATGCAACGTTAAATTATATTTATTAAATTATATTAATTAAATAATTGGATTAACTAAACGTCTAACGAGCCCGCATATCAATCACATTAATGCGATTTCGGATTTCCCGAGACCAAACTCTCGTATAAATAATTCGAAAGTATTTTTTATTCAGAATTTCTCAGAGGCGAAAAAATTGATTTCGCCGATACGAATTCGGACTTTCCCGGTTACTGCCATTTAAAAATTGAAATTTCTGGCATTACAAGAAGATCGTTCAAGTTTTCTGAGGTCGTTGACTCGAATGTAAAAAATGGTGGACTTCCAAATGGTGGTATTGAGGAAGGTCCATAACTGTTTTTAGAAGCGAAGGTATGGAACGATTCTTTATACGAGTATAATGGAGCGGAGGCTCTTATATTCTTTCCACTTCATTAATCTCTTGCTGTGAAAATTCGCGTCCAATGAATCTTTCTCGCTAAGCTACGGCAATAAATCGTATTATCTGTATATATATTTGAGAAATAAATGAATGGCCTCGAATGGGCGTCACATATTGTAGATGTGTGTGTATATAAACGTATCGCAAAGGGAATGAAAGAGCGTAAGAATTACAAGCGGAATATATTCTCGTGGACGTTATGCACGTTTCAGGGCATCAAGATCTCTCTCAAGACGCTTCCTATAATCATGCCAGTATGCTAAACTAGTAATACACGCTGACGCGCGCCTTCCAGCCACTTTCCTATTTCCTCGAGAGCGAAAACACTTTCTTCCTTGATACAGAAGTCTTGCCTTCGTGCCCGAGTTTTTGCAGCAAATTTGCCTCTCACGCGATTCGTTTAACAAGGACGAACAATTGAGTAACGATTTATTACTCGAGCCAAATACGTTGGAAAAAAAAAATACAAATTTATTTTATTGAATGAAAAAAAATGGGTGACACTTTTTCGCCAGCAAATTTGTCAATTTTTGAGAAGAAAAAGTTGCTTTTGTAGTCAAGGAGTTAATTGGCAAGGGAGACAATAAATAATTGAGTCAATCACGACAAAAATGACGATTCGAGACAGCGACTGTTGTAAATAACGCAAGTGCTAATTGCGTGATTGATAATAAGAATAGTTGCGTTATACTAACGATGGAAATACTGGACGTAATTAATTTGCAAAATCGTAATATCAATATTTCATTATAAATCATAATAATGAACTTTGTCGTAAAGAAATAAACGATTTCTTGTTCTCGAGCCTGTTTGAGAGAACGGACTGTCCGCTGAAGGTGTGCGAATAATACGAGGGTTAATCAGCCAGGGGATTTGTAACAATGATAGACCGCGAGGAGGAGGATATTACTCAACACGATCATCGCTCACCCGCGTATCCAAGTACAATGCCCATGTTCCTTTACACCCCGGCTATTATTATAACTAAAAAAAAATCGTACACTCGCATTGCCTAACCGGACGAATTGCGTGGTCACGTGGAATCCGTTCCAGTGCATATGTAAAAGCGTCAGAGAAACGTGAGACTCGTTCCCTTAGACTTTCTTCATTCCATTATATGCAAAAGTGAATATGTGCTGAAAATTATTTGTAATATTCACGGAATAAACATGAATATTGAAAAAAAACAACAAGAAAAGAAACAACGAATAAAAAGTTGTTTTTTTGTTTACGAACCAATTCATTAATATAAAGTGCAACAATGACCCGTGAATATTAAATAAAAAATTTCTAATGTTTACGGTGAAATAACAAATGAATGAAACAATTGAAAAATCCTGAGCGAAAAATTCGTGAGCGTTTGTGAAAGGAAGCGAATGCTACGGAGAGATTAATCGAAAGAGAAAGAGACACATTCCATGCACGAATTCTTGACAAGTTACGATTTTCGCACGAACGTCGAACACACGAGTGGAGGCACACGAACTTCCGGTTCGCACGATCGATCGAGGGGGCGTGCGTTATGACGGGAAAATTATGTTCTCGATTTAATGTGGGGTCAAAATGTCGCACCCGTTTCTTTTTCCCAAGCCGATCGATTGAACTTTGGATCAAATTATAGTTCATCAAACGCTTAATCATTTTCTCTCCCTGGCTTATCCAGAATTTCATCAAAGTCGGTTTATCGTTCTGGAAAAATAAATTCGTTACGCCAACGAGTTTTTTTTTCAATTTGCCAAATCTGCAGTTAGTCTGTTCGTTCCAACGTTGATTTACTGACATGGCGTCGCTGTTATTGTTGAACCAATAGTCTCCGTTTCCACCCTCCGGCCATGCGGATTTCTCAGTGCGTTGTTCAAACGAAAAGCTTGATTCATTTATTTGCGATTGTGATTGCGATTATTCACGATCATTGATAAGCTTTTAATTCATTATTTAATTTGTTACGTTTCACGAGCATACGTATGGAGGAAATGGACAACAGAATGTCCTGTGGTTGCAAGTGCAGTGCACGTGAAAGTCTTCCGGTTCATGCACGACCACACGCCATACTGAATATACGTCTTTGCGTGTTTTATAATACGTCTTTCGACCACGTGCAGAATTTTTACAATCGCGACCAACGTTAGTTTGTTATGGAACTTGTGTTCAGCCAATAATTAGTCTCGCTCGAGTATTTTCCATTTATCAGTGTTCAAAAATATACTTCAGAAAAATACCAGAATCTTTTTCTGCATTGTAAAAATTCTCAAAATGAGAGAAATTTGTGAAAATACACAAAAAAATATTTTCGTAACTATGGGAACAACCAAGGAAAGTAAATTCGACAGAAAACTCAAAATTCGTTACAGCGTGTACCTCTAATTGTTTTTTTTTATAACCGGAATCATCCAAACGGAAGTGGATAATTAATTAAATAATTGAGTATGTAATTAAGCACTCTGTGCAAATCTTATCTGAACAATAAATACGCCAAGAAAAAGCACGTAGGCATAAAGTATTTCTGATGGACGGAAGTAACGTTGGAACATTAATGTCTCGACTAGTTTTGCCATTAAGTTGGTTTATTTGAACGGATATAGACAAGCGAACGGGCACTGAATTTTCTCGTGTAATTATATCATTCATTAAGTAAGAAAAGGGACCAGTTTTTTTTCCCATTTAATTCGAGGAGGATCGAGATGGGAAAAGGCTTTGGTTGTTCATCTCATTTAATCTAATTGATGCTGCATGGTAATGATATTAATTAAAATTTGGTCTTACGTCTGCTGTCGATGGAGTGAAATCTTTAATTCCATTTTCTATCCTGCTCGTTTTATTTTTTGCTTTTTTTTTCTTATTAACGAAGATGAGAATAGAGAGAGAAGGAAAAACGTGTACTTTTGGTATTGCATCAATTACGAGTCGGAGCAAATCCTCAGTGGCGCAATGTCTTTCACTAATTTTCTCTGCTGGGATCATTTGCCGAGAGTTTTAAGCGAGCCACAGCATGTCTTTTCTCCTTGTGCTCCATGCTGGGTTTAACTATCATCCTCAACGATCACAAACCCCAGCATCTCTCCCTCTCCTCTTATTTCCTTCTCTTTCTCCCCTGGTTTTTCTCTCCGCGCGACCACCGCCGAGTTGGCATAATTGAACGCAAAAGCTCGCGTGGGAAAAAGTTTCCCGCAGCCGTTGCTTCCACTAATGTAACCACGAGACGAAACGCTCGCCTCGATTTACACAGACGTACAACTTTCCCTCTTCTTTGTACCCGATCATCTTTGCCAACTGTCTGGAGCACGACTTTCCTCGTACGCGTATGTCTGCGACATTTTTCTTTCATTTTTTCTCTGTTCGCCTTGAGGAGAGAATCGTTTCATTAGATGTCGAAAAAATTTCGTGGTTACGTTGAAAATTTTCCAAAGTTTCGGCAGAAATGAGAAAAAAAAAAATTTATCGCATCCATTTCCAGATTTCTGTTCCAAAATAACGGTTGCGTCGTTTTTTCAGGTTTATTGGCCACTTCAGTGGGTAAGGAGACGGCATCGATCGAAGGTAAAAAATCAGCGAGTCCGGATGACGTGGTTCTGCTCGAGATCGACGTGAAAGAGCCTTCGAAGAGATCACCCGTTAGCGCTAGCGCCGTTTACGGTGCATCGCCGAGTCAGTACATAATCCGTCACGGTGACGATGCGCAAGAGGTGAGAAAGCGGAAAATCATGGTATCGCACGCGCGGACAACTTTTTTTTTTTTTCTATATTTATTTTTCCTTTTGCTTTTTTTACTCGCTCGGACTCTCGTTTTTCCTTCTTGGGTTTATTTGTGCAGCACATCGTTATCATCGGGTTAGATATTCTGGGAGAAGTATTACGCTATAATGCCACCACTTTCCGTATAAAGTAACTGCTGCACGATGAGCTCATGGAATCCAGAGTAATATTCTTCCCTCGTCACGACACGCCTCGATGCGTATGAGAAATTTCTCAAAAGAGAACTCGGCTCGCACAAATAAACGGATAAATTGTTTCATTTTTTTTCGCGCTCCGTCTCTCCGCTTCGTTTCGTTCTTTTTTTTTCATCTCGTCATGAAGAAAAAAAAATTCCCACGATCTCTCGGGCGAATCGAGTACTCGCGTAAATCGCGTTCAATGTCATAACTATGCAGTTCGTTTCTCTTTTTTGCTTACTCATCGACCTAACTAATGAACGCTTTGTTCATATTCGGATAAATTGAATTTTCCCAAAACGTACTCGTCCGGGTTGAACGTTCGTTTGTAGCCGGATTATTCATTTACTGGAGTCCCCATTTTTTCCAAACAGTTTTTCATCATTTACTCCAAACGTTCATTCCAATTTGTTTCCAATCGTGAAACGATTTCGGCATTTTACCATTTCGACTGTGTAACTCGATTAAATATTGCTATTTCGGGAAATTTTTTGTTTTACATCGGAATTCAATCCGTGCATGAAATTAAAACGAATTAATGAGCGCCGAGGAATTGCAAATCGGTAATCGTTGCTTTAAAAATCGTACATTCCATCATGATAACTCGATTCGATTTTTTTTCCAGCGATAAGCTTCACAAGCTTTTATTGTTCATGTTCATGCCCAGTGGCAGTTTCCTGATCAATATTTTTTTTTCTCCCTCAATAATGGCGATCAAGCGATGAGGAAAACATTTGAAAATGTTTTGAACTCTCGACGAACAGATATAAATTGAGGTAATTTTTAATTAAGCTGTACAATGAGATTGCATTCGATTGTTGAAGCCGGAGAACGTTTTTGTTCGTTGTTTTGTGTTTCCCACCAAACGTGGCGAGCTCGGATGGAAAGTGCAAGAAATAATATATGGAGAAGGGTGGGACGGCTGTGAAAAATTCCTATCCAAGTTGTGTATGCACCGTGGTTGGGATATCGCGAGTGTGAGTCCGGCATGTCGATCAACCGTGACCATTGGCCGCCTATCACCGGTGCAAACCGTCTCGGCCGACTAGCCATGAAAGAGAACCATTTTTTTCACCTTTTCCTTCCTTCCTTTGGTTAGTTCCTTCAGCGATTGTCGATCAGAATCTTAAGGGCGTACAAATGTCTAGTTAGAGGCTGGTCGTTCATTGAGTTTGGAGAATTTAACTCGATCTACTAATCATCGGCGTTTTCATTGAATTAAAATAATAATAAAACAAAAACTAGTTTTTTCTAAGGCCGGACATTTTTCCGACGAGAAAAAAAGTTGAATCCAAATATAATTCAACGTTGATTCGCAATGCAATTCCTCAGTAGCAACGAAGGGGATTATCTGCTCGCGACTAAGTGGAATTAACATTCCGTGACGAATCTGGCTCAAGATATTTTTTTGAGTCGTTAAAATCACGTGCCATTCACTTTAGAAGGGAAACAATATTTGCAAAAATAAATCCACAAAATTTAACGATTCTAAGCGAGCAGTTTCAATAAATTTGTTGAAAAAAATTTCAAGTTAGAAAAAAAATAGTAAAAACGTAAATTCCTGAAGTAACGATTCATGTTGAGCGATGAAAAGTTGAAAAATTGCGGGTGGATAGTTTCAAAAGAGATTATGGTTGGATGAAAGCCTGAGGGGTCATTACGGTTACGAAATTCGTGAAATATAATTTTCTTCAGGGTGACAATGAGAGCCTTGGACCAAAAATGCAGGTATTTACCTCGGAGAAAACGAGAGAAAGAGAGATTGTAGAAAAACGATTCTCGGTGCATTGTTTCGTCCCTCGCCTCGTGGCAATCCCACGAGTTTTACAATTCACCCTCTCTCGCGAATCTCGCCATCTCCCGAGATCCAAGGACACTGATAATTGTGGAAACCTTCATTTTTAACCGCGTAGGCAAAATTCTCGGAATGTTTGTGTAAGAGAAGAAAACTCATGGAGTCGTGAATGATATTGCATTAGTAAAATGACATCGTCGCCCCATAAAAACAATTGAAAATAAATCCAAGCGAGAGTTCTGTAACTCTAGCGAACGCAGGAAAAAAACCAAGTAAAGAAAAAAAATGTGCAACGCGATTCTGGAAATTTGAATTGCTGGTCATTGGGGCTAAAAGAATTAATGTTATCACTGCAGGAAGGTCAAAGGGGCATAACGCCATTCTCTCTCCGTTTCGTTCTCGGTTACGATATACTTGCCAGCGGCTATTTGCAAGCGTGAAATAGGTTTTTCATTGGGACCCGATGGATTGTTGTTAATGAATTCGTTGTGCGGTTGCGAAAATGTAAGAAATCGCTTTATATACATATCAGTCGGATAATCACAAGCACACACACATACACACAAGAATAAACACATGCACAGAGAAAAAGTTGTATATACATAAAAAGAAAACAAATGCAGGATCTCGACGTGCCAGGGCGTAGGGAGACCGGCTTGTTCTCGTGGTAAGAAAAAAGGGCGTATGTCTCTTGAAAAGGTGGGACGCATACGAATATTACGACCTTTTGTCTTGTGATCGATAAGGTGGACTATATATGCGTCTCAGATCGCGTTTCGATCGAGCACTGGCTCGGAGCTCCGGTTAATGCCACGCAGGCTTGCATACATTGCATAATCGAGAGGTTCCCCACACACACACACACCGCAATACACAAATATATACAGCAGACTATGCACCGGAGAGTTCGCTCGCCTTCTAATCGACAAATGCTCGCCCGCGACCCGGGAGAACCGGTAAAACCACACCCAAAGTGGACTCCTGTGTTGTACCAATTTCATCGAGTGCACAGCGACTGCATTTACTTCTAACTAAACATAGAATCACATGGAGACACATATCTATATATTGTCACCTGAATTGTTGATATCGAACGATAACCATCGTTCTGCCCGATTTCGATCTCGATATTCTCGCTATTTCTTCAGCTCTGCAAGCTTATCAATAGCACGCAGCCTCAGTGTCAGAAGGTCGTAATTTTCCAGGACGTCCGGATTGTTGAAGAATCCGGATGAGCAAAACCATGAGCCCCATACCGACCGATGGTAAAAAAAAACACTCTTTGTAATATTCTGTAACGCCGCTGCCCAGCAAGAAAAACCTGGCGTTCAAAGCTGTTAAACGTTAGATTAACGCCATATTCCGACGTTTCGTAACGCCAGAACATAGCCTTGTACGTCGCTATTCGCAGCGTTCCCTAACGCCAGCGAGTAACGTTACCGGGTAACTCGATACTGACACGAATGTGACGCCATTCAGTGCTGCCCTGTAGCAGCAGCCTAACGGCAGAGTCTGGCGGCATCCTAGCGCCAGAGTCTGGCAGCATCCTAGCGCCAGAACCTGGCAGCATCCTAGCGCCAGAACCTGGCAGCATCCTAGCGTTAGCGTGTAACATGAAAGTAGCGTTCGGTTACAGCGGCATTATTGATTTGGTTTCGGGCTCTCAGCGTCAGGATAAATTAGAAAGCTCTTGAGACCCAGCGTTAGAATTGTTGAAATTCAACCCTCGAATAAAGTTGAGAAAATTTTTAAATAGCTGTTTTGTGCATCGCACAATATTGTATTTCAATCAGAATTGATTTTGATTGTAGAAATGTCATCTGAAATTTCCTATTCATAAATTAAGAAACGAGCGAAAAGAGCTTGAGTATAACGATATTAATTGCATGACGTAACGGAACAAATTATAATCCAATATTAACCGTATGAAAATTGTAGAAACGATTGAAAAAATTTCCAACTGGTAACCCTTCAATCCCAAGCGGGCTGGTTCAAAATATAAATATTAGTCCTCACGTTTCTACTGGGAACGGCGAATATAGTCTCAGGAGTTAAGGCAGTGATCCCGGTGCTGGCGGCGAAGGTTCGATTCCCACCACGTGAATCATGTAATTTTTTTTTATGTTAAATAATAACCTGATTTTACAATTATTGTTTGTTTTCGAATTTTCAATTTTCAATTCCACAGCATATTAACGTCACTGGTCAACGCGAACGTCATGTCAATTTCGTACAGCGTCACGAGCTCACGCTAGAAAGCCGGTAGAATCTAACTCCATCTTAGCGTCACTCACTAACGCGAGAATGCCGTTAAAATTCCATTGCAGCCCAGCGTAACTGCCTAACGCTAGAATGCCGTTGAAATCTTTCGTCAAAATTGTGTAGGTTTCAAGCAGCATGCTGACGCCACTGACTGTCGATAAAGTAGCGTTGGAAAACCGCTCCATATAGCGCCAGTCACGGACGCAAAACGAGCGCCAGCTTCGCGTCAGGTCCTAACGCTAGGACCTAACGTGAGACACATAGCTCGATAGCGACATACAAGTCTACGTTATTTGCGCTAGAATCGAACGCCACGTTCGTAACTGACGCAAATCTGGCGTGTTTCTGGCGTTGGTTGTCTTGCTGGGTGATTCCATCTCGCTGTTTTTTTTCCATTCCGATAAGTATCGACGTTGCGGATCTCTGGAATGATTGGTCGATTAAATAGGCGAGTGGAAACGGCCTTGCCAGACTCGCGAACGCTACACCTTACGGCTGACTCATTATTAGAACGGATTAGCGCTCCAATTCTAGACTGCTCGAGCAACAAATAAATTGTATAGATGTGTGTATGAGAATGCTAGATACATTTGTATACGTTGTGCTTAGACAAGCAAACTCGAAGAACGTAGGCGTGACCAGGTCTCGGACACCGCATATCCTGATATTTAGTTTTCCCTTTCGTTTCTTTTTTTTTATTAATCACACACTCAGTATTTCTCTCTCACTTCCGGACGTGGAAGGTATATCATGAGAATTGCGTAAAGTCAAGTTCGATCGAGATCGTAGAAAGTGCATGTGCTCAGACAGCGCTCAATTGGCGAAAGCAGATTTCTAATGATAATGGTTTAAGACTTATGTTTCATGTGCGAGCATATACATCATCTTGCATATACATTTCATTTCTCTAGACGTATGTGCCATGTGTGTACATGTGGAATTCAAACGTGTGGAATTTCGTTTACGCAAGGCTATTCGATCAGAAGTAATCACGTTTCATTTAGTTGTCTTAATGATCAACAGCGATTATAACGAGACATAGAGAGTCGTCGGCGACGAAGAACACCTGTCTATGAAAGTCTATCGTTCATATTTTGCGCATAGAAAGTCAATACGCAGGCTTTGCAGGCTCGATTAATAACATTTCTGCTAGAAATTGATAAAAACTAAATGAGTAGAGGGAAAATCGTGATGATTTGGAGAAAACTTCGGGGACTTTAGTTTTTTTTTTCTTATCGAGATGTTGCAGTGAAAGTTGAGAATCTCGCTGGTAATTATCGCGTCAGTGTGAAGAGTATTAATCATCTCGCTTTTGACTTTTTGGGATTAATTAGAAATTTCGTTGCCTTGGCGGGTTTCGTTTGATTTTATTAATGCATCATTTTTTTGATGGATTGACCATGGCTGGTCAATGTTAAGCGGCATAGAGAGCGGATACTGTGCATGATTAAAAGTTTATTTCCTTGATGGTTTCCAGCTGTCCCCGGAATATCTGAGTTTCGTGGAGCAATATGCGAACGCGTATTCATCGCCACCTCAACAACCACGAACAGGACCACCCCCGAGAAGGCCACTTCCGGCGTACGCAAGGCAACAACAACAATTGCAACAGGCTTATCAGAATCAGCGAGTTCCTGCGGTAGCCCCACCAAGGCCACGCTTGACCCTTCATCCTCAGGCTCAGGCTCATGCGGACGCCCAGGCGGATTACCAGTCTCAGGCGAGATTGAGCGCTGCTGGTACAACTGCCCAAGGTTATCAATTGGCAGCGGCTTATCCGGACGCGAAACTGGGCACCTTCGAGCAGGAGTTGCTGCAATTAGTCTCGGCGAACCAGGCACAAGAATTCAAACTCGCTGAAGGAGGAGCACCAAAACAATTGGTGAAACAGGCAGTTTATCCCCAATACACACAGGAGGTTCCAGCCTATCAGAACCAGTACGTCAAACCAACCGCTGAACCAGTCCAGGAGGAACAGTACCACGTAGAAACCAGTGGCCCAAGATTCCAACAGCAACATGTGCCAGAAGCATACACTCCTCCGCAGCCTGCACCTCTGCAATATCATCAACGTCCTCAATACCCGAGCAAACCTGCGGCCAAGCAATTCCGTCCATCGGGTCAATACTACCAACAAGAACCACGTCCCGCTCAACCTGAACTGAATGCTCAAGGTTATTCGGCACACAACGTAGCCCAGGCTCAAGCTAACGCGGAAGCTCAGGCCCTCGCTTTCCAGAAGATCACTCAAGCTTCCCACGTGAATCATCAACACGCCGCCCTCGAACAGATTCGTATCGTAGCTCAACGTCACGAGGAACAAAGTGCCCTTGAACAAATTCGTCAAGGCGAAGGTGTTAGCGAGGCTGGACGTGCTCAGATCGTCGAAGAGATCACCGACCCCGAAGCCGCTTATCAAGCCAAGGTCAAGGCTCAATCCAGAGCCAAAGAAGCCGAAGCCAGACGCGCTCAAGAAGCCGCTGAATACAAAGCTCATGCCGACGCCATTCTCCACCTTCAAGCTCAGCAACAAGCTCATTTGAAGGCCCAAGAAGATGCTCACAACTACGCTCTCAACTTTGAGAAAAATCAATTGCGCGCACAGGCCCAAGCTCAAGCACTTGCCAACGCTCAGGCACAGGCACTCTACAAATCTCATCAACAAGCACGAGCCAACGCCCAGAAAGAGGCTCAAGCTGCTGCCAGAGCACAGCACGAAGCTCGCCAACGTGATCCCGAGAACACTCCCGTCATTCAGTATCTCTTGCCCAACAACAACACTCCTCTGCCACCACCCAACAGTTACTTCACCAGCTCGGACGTCCAGAAGTATCAAACTTCAGGATCTTCCTACGTACCACGTTCCGCTCCCAGACCCGCTGAAAGCTCTGCCGAGGAGATTCAACATCATCACAATGTCAACCAACCGAGACAGGCACACAAACACAAAATCCCACAAGGAACTCAAGGCTCCACTTACGTATCGCAATCCGGTTTGCTCAAAAAAGCTCCCGTCAAATCCCTCACCATTGAGGAAATCATCGAACAGGATCAAGTCAACTCTCCACAGATCATCAGGCTCCCATCGTCCAAAACACATGCCTCATTGACTCAGGCCGACCTTGAAGCTCTCATCAACGCTGGTTACACCGTCACCCCCGTTCCCGACCTTCCACGACCTACCCCACGAAACTATGGCGTCGAAAGCACCTCCGCTGGCTACTACGTCAAAAAACACAACACTGCCACCCCTAGACCTGAATATTCTTCTTACTCCGATAACATCCCTCGCCAACGTCGACCGATCAGAAAACAGAGACCGATTTTGCAACAGCACCAGGAAAGCGAAGCTGAGGGTAACGAGAAAGTGACTTTTTTGGTACCAATCGAAAGCTCTCCTTATGGCACACGAAGACCACCACAAAGAAGTAGCCTCGTTGCTGAGGAATAAACGATAGACGAATCAAGTCAATTCCCCTCTTTCACAAACTCTCTCTCTTCTCTATTTCTCTCTCCCCTCCTGCCTAGCTTTTGTTCAACGCGTTCTAATCGTTTATTTACTACGAAAATGTGACTTTTTTCGCCTCCAACGATGACCAGAATTTCGCAAAGACTTCCGAAAATGGACCGTCGAGTCGTGTTCCACCTTTGGACAAGACTCAATCGGAAATAGATGATTTTTCCCAATGAAAAAATCATGAGACATGATTTTTCTTTTATTATTCGTACAATCATTTTTATTGTTCTCTTAAATGGCACTTTTTAGTATTACATACATTGTACTTCGTCCTATGTATTTTATCACGTCGCCGTTATACACACAAACGCATCCACACACCATGCTAAATGTTCTCTCTAAAGTACGACCTTTTTTTTTTCTTCATTTCGTTTGCGTACTTTTCGTGTTGAGAGCCTCGCGAAGCTCCGTCCGGAAGCGATTTTTTTTCGTTTATCAATGAGGAGAATTCATCGGAAAAGGAAATCGTATCGCTAAAGAAAAAAAACAAACGTACATCGACGTTCTATCAGCCACTTTCTCGCTCTCCTATTTTTCGATCACTACTTTCCTGAATATTCGTACCTTTTTCCATTATTTGTTGAACATCTGTTCGAGGCTTTGTGAGAATAAATATACATAAATAAACGGACCAAGAAACGCAAGGAAAAATCACGAGAGGGCGCTGTCACTTGGAACAATCAGCAATAATTCGAAATGTATAATTTTCATAATTTATAAATCATTTTTCGATGTTAAATTGAAGAAATATTTTTCGCCAATTAATTCGGAGTTTTGCTGAATGTGAAGAAAACTACGAGCGAAATATTTATGTTATTATCGTTTATTTATCACTTATGTTCCGCCGAAAAATTTCTAAACAAATGTCGTACATGTTTGTATGTATTTTAAAATAAATATATATGAGGTATTTATTATACTTCCGACCCGAAGGTTCCATATCGACGCTCTTGGTCAAGCGGAAGATGATTCAGTGGCAGCTTCCGGTGCTGATGAGTTGGATGTTCATTTATTTATACTCGTTTGTAAATAATAGTATTTTAATTAATAAAATTGTTGATAAATCTGTCTACAACGATCTCTCATCCAACTAATCATTTTCACTAAAGACAATAATTCGTTTAAATCAAGCCCTTCACTTTGTACTTTGCAGCGATTTTCGTAAAAGCAAAAAACGACCAAATTCTTCATTGAGTAAATGTTGCTTTCGTAATAAGAGCGTTCGGAACATCGCTCCACGTCCGCGGGCTTTTCGCGTGTCTGATTCGATCCAACCAGCCTTCCTTTTTCTCCACGCAATACCCAATTATTTTTTTTTCTTCGTAACACAAAATCACTTTACGTGAAACCGTGGCGTCGGAGTAAAAAAAAAAAAAAAACATTAATTTACAATTATCGAACAAAATTACGGCACGAGAATTTTTATTCCACGATGGATCGGAAACCTGCAGACTTTTCTTTCACGATACAATTTTGTTGGGCCCGAATTGTCTGTATTCCATTTTGAAAGAAAAAAATTGAAAAAAAAACTTCTCTCATTTGTAATTTACGATTTTTTAAATAATTTTTATTTGTTTCTCTGTAAATTCTACGGGGAGTCGGACTGGATCGAAAAAGCCAGAGTTTTATTATTAGTCATTTGTAATTTACGATTTTTTAATTAATTTTTATTTGTTTCTCTGTAAATTGTACAGAGAGTTGGTCTGGATCGAAAAAGCCAGAGTTTCTTTATTAGTCGTCATTTGCCTGCATTTGCCATCTCGCCACAAAATTGCATGGTAATCATTGCTCCCTTTTTATTCATGGCGTCGTCACGTGTCGAGAATGTTTTCCATTTATCGATATACGTGCATTTATGTAAATGTTGTTTTTAATTTAGGTGCTGTCATGTTTTTCGGAGGAGAAAAAACTCGAAGAAGTAATACGAGCAAAAAGGAGATCGTAATCGATTGCAGATCGAAAAGGCTGTGCAAGGGAGACTGCGAGAGATAATAAGTATCGATGATATCGAAGGGTGCCTGAGGCTCCGGGTACCACCCAATATTGCAGCATCATCCGACTCAATTTTGTTTTCGTGCAATTTGCCTCCATGCACAAGTTTTTTTACCAAGCGAAATGTTGTGGCTCGAATTATATTTTAAACGTTCCCTCATTTATAAAAATAAAATTTGAATTAATTTAAAAAACACGTATCCTCGTAAGTACATTGTTCACTTTTTTTTAATTAATCGTGCTGACAGTCTTCTTGTCTCGATTTTTTTCGTCGAGCACGCTTGATGCTAATCTGACAAGAGGAGAGCTCAAGTGTCTCCGTTGACGTGAAGTGGGTCGAAAAACTGTTACGAAACGGTGATTTATGTAGATCGCCAATTTGTTTCTTAACACTTTGATTCACTCTCCAATATAAATATAAAAAAAAACAAAACACTATATGGATATACAAACCTCGAGATCTTTTCGGATGAGTAAAAGTTCCTAATATGCTTTGCACGTACTGAACCGATGAGAGATGACAGATATGTATGCCGGGTGTCGCGAAAATTGACTGGCAATTTTATGGCTCGATAGATCGAGAAAAAAAAAGTCATTCGAGATTTCTTCATTAGCTGCATTTTTAAAGGGAAATTAATTCTTTGTACGATGCAATGTGGTTCGGAGAAAGCGGAAACGTGCGTCTATTTTTATTACAACGTTCTTCAGACAGATTCTCAGCAATTAATTGATTTCTCTCCTGCAGTGAACTGCAGAGAAAAATGTTAAACGAGTGTCTGGCGACCCATTGGTCCCCATGGATTCGAGGCTAGTGTTCGAATTTTGCGACACCCCGAATACGTGAGCCTCGAGCCTTTGTTCCTCTCGGAAAGAACTTGAGACTCGTGACTTTACGGGTCCGATGTGTTCTCTTGTCCTTTCACCGAAACTCGAGAGCACGGAAAGAGAGGGAGACGGATAAGAATGCGCAAAAGAAGAAGGCGAAAGCGAAAACGTTAAAGAAGAAGGTGTGGTCATCGAGGGCCATTCGGACCCATTAGATGTTTCCCTCACATTACTCTCGAGTTAAATATCGAGATATATATCGCTCACTCAGCCAGCCACCTCCCAAGGCCAACAACATCTTTCGATCTTCATGTCTCTCGAAATAACACTTGCGAATAAGAATTCAATGCTAAAGACACTAGCCTCCGAACTCTATTTATAAATAATAAAAAATTTATAATTACTAATCAAAATTATATCAGTCCAAAAAAATATTTAAATTAATTAACCCAAAAACTTTGGATTGCGATGAATTGGAACGTGATCGTTGTCAATTGAATTAAGGTATAACTATCGCAGAATGGGTCGATTTAGGATTTTCTTGAAATTTAGTGTAAATATTCTTGACATTAAAACGAACTTCCTATGAGGCGAAACATTTTCTGCCGTCTAGAATTTGAGATATTTAATTTCCAATTTTATATTTTTCCCATCTAAACGCATGTAAATTGAAGTCGCGTTTCTTTTGTTTTTTCTTGCAACTTTTTTAACGAAACGTCACTTCAATTTACATGCGTTTAGATGGGAAAAATATAAAATTGGAAATTAAATATCTCAAATTCTAGACGGCAGAAAATGTTTCGTCTCATAGGAAAGTTGTTCGTTTTAATGTCAAGAATATTTACACTAAATTTCAAGAAAATCCTAAATCAACCCATTCTGCGATAGTTATACCTTAAAATCGTTTGAGTTAGTTTTGTGAATTTTTATTTGGCCGTTTTTCAGGAAGAAAAATATTTTTGAATCGTCAACCGGAAATCGGCGTGAAATATACGATTCCGAGGGGGAGAAATCGAAAATAGCGATATTTCGTAGTCTCCGGGGTCGTGAATTTACGGTTCCTGCCATGCTGATCGAGGCTTTGTCGCGCATACTAACTTTTTTGTCTGTATCGCTCTACCACGTTGTCCATAACAATACAATGCATATTATACGACTCAGGGATCACGCCATTGATCGCTAACTTTTATGTGTTTTTTCTTTTTTTTTATCCACACTCTTGGATCGACGGTGCAGAGTTACTAAATCGTTACGTCGTACTGTATTGTCTTTTTTTTTTTCTCGTTTTCGACAAAAGCTCCTGGTTGTATGGAAATCGGCGAAAGCATTATCGACTCCCGAGCACGCATTTACAACGAGAGAGTGACACGAGCAAGTACTCTTTTGCCACTTGCGTATAATGTACGTATACGTGTGTGTAAACATATGTGCAGTTTTTTGTACATACGAATCGAATTGCAAAGCGTACACATGCATTTTTTCGAGAGTGAAATCATGCAACTGAATGTGTATTCAATCGGGCAATCTGACCGAACAAATCGTGCTTGCATTTCGGCCTCTCCTGGCCCCTGGAAATCGATATATGTATCGATTTCGTAATTTCGAATTCCTGGACAAAACAATCCGTAACGGTTTCGTCCAGTCGCATGGAAACTTATCCAAAAGAATTACAAGTTTTTATCGGTTCGCATACGAAAACCATAGCAATGCTCGTGATAAATGCTGAAGCTTATTCTTCAGGAATCTAGTGTTCGAAAGAGCTCGAGAAAGATGTTTTATCAGAGGTCATGAGAAGAAAAAATGATGGGAAACTGAAGGTCGATGAAGGCGAACATATTTTTTTTATTAATCGATGCCCTCAATATCTTTACAAGACGAAACATTATTTTCTCGCTGGACAAGAGTTTACACGAGGCGAGGTCAGCAAAATATTATTCTGGCTCCTCCCTCTCGGTTTTTTGATCGACAAATTTTTGCTGCTGTTCGAATTTTTATTAGGGCAGGGACTGATTGTTTGTGGCTGGAAGAAATGTTATGTGAAGCATTAGCGAATCGATCGGAGCAGCCTTGACAAATTTGACATCGATTTGCGAAAGATACTGAATTTTTAATATTCACTATTACTTCGGAACATTTACAGTTTGAATAATTGTTGGTAGAATGAATATGAAACTCAAGTTATTCGCAATCGTATACAGAGCATGTAGTTCGTGAATTATTCACGAGCAAAATCGTTCGGGAAGAGTATCTATTGGCAAATCCACGTTGTTGATCAATCGCTGCTGAAAATTATGAATAATAATAATTAATGGCTGAATTCGGAGGGGAGAACAAGGCGAAGTTGGTGGTTTCGAGAAGTTTTGAGTTTTGGTGAGCTCCGGTCGAGCGACCCAGTTTCGAGGGCCATCTGACCAGGTCTGGCCAATTCGTGCGTGTTTCTCGGCATCTCGCCCCCGAAATAAACAGGAGGGGCACTTTAGGAGTGCTACAGAAGGACTAGGGGACAGCAAAGGAGAGGGGGAAGAAGGACCGATGCATATAAAGCAAATCTCGGTACACCTCCAACTACAGTTTCACATTCTTCCATTCTTCGTGTCAGCCAGCCACATTTTTCTCGAACGAGTCATAAAACGTAATTCGATAATTAACTAGAATAGTTCAACGACAAAAAAAAAACTTTGTAGAATAGATTGTTCGATTTTTTTATATCGAAGAATTTGTCTCGAGTTTCGATTTTTCCAAGGTCATTTTTTAATCACCATTCCAAGCGAAAGAACCAATTAAAAGTGACGTTCCATTTGTTTTTTGGCATTAAGTCCCTTTGCATTTTATACGATCAGGAACGATAGTTCCAAAGTTGCGAGATTGCAGATCCGGAGCACATGTTTTCTCGAGAATCTCGAGAGTTTGGCATGGTCGTAAAAATTGAAGAATTCGGAACAGCAGATAGAAATTGTTTGAAAAATTTAGCGAGAACTTATTCGTGGGATCGAAACTTCAGCTACGTTCTTTTGTGTCACGAAACTCTCGGCAAAAACTTAAGTAGTTGAAAAGCCTCCGTGATATGGAATCGGTTTAAGTTGAAGAATAAGAAAGGAGAAAAAGTAAAAATAAAAAAGGTTTCACCCACGGACATACAAGTTTGAAACTTTATCGCAGAGTGACGAGAGGCAAAGTGGAATTTTCGCCACGTTAAACGAGAGTAGAAAGTGGCATTAAAAAGAATAATAATGGCTGACGAGAGCGAAGGATTTTGCATCATGCTGTAGAAGCTATTTAGTGCTACCGGAAGTCTCCCCTAAATGTTGAAAAGTTTCCTCTTGCCAGCAAGCCTCAAGCTTCTACTTCCGGTCCACTGAGTTTCGTTTCATATCAGATTATCGTTTCCCGGCTTTAAATATTCTCTGACGTCTTTCAATTTGTCCCGTGCGAAATGCGAATAAAAGTTTATGGCAAAAAAATCTTTGCACAGTCAATTTTCAGTTGCGATTTTATTTATTTATTTTCTGACCGCGTTTTTCATTCCAGCAGAATCTTTTCTGGATTCTTTCGCAATTTGTTCTCCGAGGATTCCAAGATGAAGATATTCGTCGCCATAGCTTCGTTGCTGCAACTGTCAGTCTGCAGTCACGTCTCCATAAAACTGCCCTATTCGAGCCCAGCTGGCGTGACTTACGTAAACAATTTCCAAGGACAAGAGCATCCGGTTTCTTACGGAGCTGCTGCTTATTCCCAGCCCCAAATATCGAGCCAGTACACAGGACCAGCTCCCAGCAGTTACCAGTATCAATCTGCGGCCTTTAATCAGCAGCAGAACGATTTTCGGTACTCGGCACCAGTTCAGTATCAAACTGGACTGCGTTATGCAGCCCCAAGTGCCGCAGTTTATCCCGCCCACGTTGCAGCCCATCATGTTGGTTACACAGCTGCCCAAGTGCCCGCTGTCGCGGCAGTTCCATTCGTTAAACACGTCCCAACGGTCTCTAATGTTCCCGTAACTCGCATCGAAGCTCATCACGGACTTATCGAGCAACAAGTTGATGTTGCTAAGCCGGCAGTTTCCACCCGGAAGTTTGAGGTAACTTAGAAAATGTATTTATCATCGTTGAGGAGATTTCCAAGTTTGATCACTTCCGAGTAACAGAATGATGGAGATATTTCAATAATTGACTGCCAGCCGAATGAGTTTGACTCTCATGGCCAAAAGCTTGATTATGCACTGGAAATGAAATTTTGTTGAAAATGGTCGATATTTTGTTGAACACGGTCAACTAAATATTTTTTAACAATTTCAAAATTTTCGTTTTTCTGGCAGAATATTTGGTTTCTAATAAAATTGTCGGCAAAATTTACGATTGAAACGATAAAATTTTGCTTCCGAAGAGACTTTTTAGAATATTTCTCGCTGCGATGACACAATTTTTGGGATTATTCAAAAAAACGTTGAGTTGAACGTATCGAAAGAAAATATCGATCTTTTTCAACAAAATTTGATTTTCAGTGTGTGGACCTTGTTGGAGGGAATAATTGGGAGAATTTGGTTGATTTCACAGGTTCGCAGGCCAGCCATACAAAAGCAGTTTTATGACATCGAGGAACGCGTTATAGTGCGTCCAGCTGGTTCAGCCTTGGTAGAGCTCGACGAGCCAACCTCAAAGATTCAGAGAGGACCAGCAGTATTATCCGAACCATCTTTGCTCGGGGTGACGGCATCTCCGCTCTCTCATCAATACCTTAGTCAGGCGACGCTGATTTCTCAATCCGGATCATCCCCAAATGGCATTCCATTCGGGTCCAACACTCAGCTGCAGGGAGGTCAATCGATTTCAAGCTCGGGAGAGTCTCACACCCAAGAACTCTCCGCCTCCTCCGTCGATGAATCCAGCAAAACTGACGAGGAATCCGTTGTCGTAGATAATCCGAATTTCCGTAGCTCCGTATTCCGTGAGAACGGCGCGTCGATACGCGGCGCCTTGTTCCGCAGCTCACAGCAGCAAACGAACGAAAATGAGGTTGCGTCGAGAGGCCAGGAAAGTCAGTACCGAGAATACCTGCGTAACGAATTCAAACAGTCGCTCCAAGTCGAAGAACAATCGCGACAACAGTATGAACAGCGGCAAGAACAAACCAGCTCGGGGTCGTCCGGAGCCAATGTAATCAGCAGGTCGAATGCTGCGCCTTCCCATACCATTGCCGTGTTCCCTTCGAGAGAAGCTTCGTCCTCGGTTTTCCCCAGCACTAGAACTAGCCCCGAACAGAGCAGAACCAATCAGCAAACCCTTATTGATCTTTTGACGGCTCGTGGTGGAATTACCGAGGTAATTATGACAGTTGAGC
This sequence comes from Hyposoter didymator, assembly GCA_037952995.1. NCBI lineage: Eukaryota > Metazoa > Arthropoda > Insecta > Hymenoptera > Ichneumonidae > Hyposoter > Hyposoter didymator. The sequence continues at coordinate 1,908,558 of JBAJMU010000004.1, forward strand.
TTTGTCCAATCAATGAGAGATCCCTTCTCTCAAAATCGTACCTTCCCCACGTTTTTTTCCACTGCGAATGAATGATAGTGCACTGAAAATCAAATTTTGTTGAAAAAGATCGATATTTTGTTCGATACGTTCAACTAAACGTTTTTTTGAATAATCCCAAAAATTGTGTCATCGCAGCAAGAAATATTCTAAAAAGTCTCTTCGGAAGCAAAATTTTATCGTTACAATCGTAAATTTTGCCGACAATTTCATTAGAAACCAAATATTCTGCCAGAATAACGAAAATTTTGACATTATTAAAAAACATTTAGTTGACCTTGTTCAACAAAATATCGACCATTTTTAACAAAATTTTATTTCCAGTGTGTCTGAATCAACAATTCATCAAACCAACTACATTTATCCAGTTGGCCTTTCCATAGCCTCGTTGTTTGAACCATAAAATTCATCCATTTTATTGCCCAATTTCCGAAGGTTGGATTCGGTCGCAATGGAGCATCATCTGTGATTGGCGATGCCGACAACATTCGTGCCCGAGTAATATCAGCAACTCCATCTTACGACAACGTAAAGCCTGCAAGTGAAAGAGTCTCAACGAGACGAGTGGTCGTTAGCAAGCCTGTGGAGACTCTACAGGAAATAGACGTGGCTGAGCCAGTGACAAAGTACGAAAGGACGTCCGTCCAGCATCCGACCCTCTTTAAGACTGCCCATCTCGATCACGTGCAGGTGCACAGTTCCGTACCTGTAATTGGAAAAGCCCTCACCCCTGCCCTTGCCCATGTATCTCTTCCAGTTTACCAGAAATCTATCACGCCCGCTGCTTATCAATATTATTAATTCCCTCAAAATTAAATTTAATTCCCGACTGTGAAAATTACGAGAATCGAACGAACTGGCAAACGATCCTCTCGCTCTCAAGTGAAATAATATTAATTAGATGTCAATAAAAGTGATTAAGTCATAAGTCAAATGTAAACCGAGTAATTCTATGCCTGCGTAAGAAAATACAAACCTACGAGATATCTTTCGTGTTCTTTATGACTCGCATGAATATAGATTTATAATCTGTTTGTTCTGCCTCATATAAAACGATCCGGAGTACGTGCCAGGCTTGGTGCGACGTTTGCACAAGAATAATCCCTCCTGCGCCGGACAGTCGAGTGGTCGAGCGTTCGCTTTCATAGCAGGAGCTGTCTTCGAGTTACATCGACTAGCCAATCCGGATGGCGAATCAAACAAATTAGTCGACGGAGGCTTTAACCTTTAGCTTCGTCAGCTTTGGCCATTACCGACTATTGAGTAATATGTCATGAATATTTTCCTAGAAGAAAATTAAATTCTCAAACATTAGTTACTCCCAATTTTGATTCTTTTCTGCTCGAAAAATGGTGGGTGATTTTTCTGGGGACCCTCGAATATGGAAAGCGAATAATACACGTACTGAGTGCATGAGCGAACACATACGTTCGCATGCAGACCACAAGACATCCATCCACGCACACCACAAGGCGTTAATTACGTCTGGGAATTGCGAGCAAGGTCACGTTCGCCATTCTCTTGTTTCTCGGTTCTCTGGGTTTTAGGATATCGCGAAGGGTTATGCACGATTCTCGATAAATTTTCTTGTGTTGCAGGTTTGAAACGATCACTCGATTCGTAGCGATCACTTGATTATATCCCGGCAATCGAAACGATGATAATTATTCTAGGAACTATAAAAAATGAGACTGATTAAAAATTCACCAACTTTTTCTCTGGCTGACGGCTCCACAACGAAAAATCATAAAAAATAAATTGAATCTCCTCTCAGCCGCTTTTTGAATTTGATTTATTCTGCAACAAATCCGGAAACGTCAAGGGAGCAAGAGATCGGTTTACACAAGGATAACCAGTGTTCGCCGCGTCGCTTCGGACCATTCACTCCTTCGTTAGTTAGCTCTGAGGCCACAACATTGACCCGAATCACGAGACGTGTTCTATCAATTGAGTTGAAAAGGCCCTGTGATCGTGTTCGTGAGATATATTTTGCTAATATTCTATAAATATTCGCAGGTACTATTGAAAGTTCCCTAAGGCTTCGAAAATTGAAACTTTCAAAATCTGCAAAGAATAAAAAACGTTTCACCGAATTTTATCGAGAATTTTTGCGTCGTAATGTTTTTTAAAATCGGCAAAACTGAAATGAGCTTTTTGCTGAAGGAATTGCGAGGAGACGAAAAATACTCTCGATAAATAAGAAAATATCCGCGACTCAGGAGAAACCATAAACCTTAAGTACACGTTGTTGACGAGACGAGAAGAGAAGCAAAAAGAATGTGAGAAGGAAGGTTATCGCGATGGCGAGAGACACGGAGTCGTTTGGCCAAGAAAGGGCGAGAAAAATATCCCTCCGAGGCACCGGAAATCTTTGTCGATAAGTTGCACAAAGTGGAAGTCACGAGCTTAACAAAAAAAAACCCTTTAGAATCTTTACAATCTTTCAGTGAGTGTGCTGAATGTATAAACGGTGTGCATGGTCTGTTTCACCTCGAATTACACGATTCTTCACTGATCCATGTTCTTCGCAATCCCGAGAATCCAGATGATGAATTTCTGGAAAATAAATGTTTTGCCCTTTCAAGAAGAACAATATTCATGGATTTGATTTCTCGGAAATCCATGATACAGTGGTCCATTGTTCCATCAGCTCAAACAGACTATTCTGAGAGCAGACTGTCCATTATGTCAGGAAAACTCACTTATTTTCGTTGCTGAGAGGTGCTCAAGTAAACCTGCTGACAGGATCTTCTCAGGTACTTTAAAGATTGCCTCGTGTCTTCACGAGAGAGGAAACCTTCCGCGAGGAAGCTCTCCAGTTTTTCAATAAAAAATGAATGGCGAAGGTGGAGCTTATGAAGCTCGTTTCAACATAAGAAAACAAATACTACGCTTCATGATTCTTCGGTACACTTAAAGAAAATCTCATGTCTCACAGGATTTCGTTATTAAAAAGTAATTGCGTTGATCTCGACAAGATTTGTTCATAAAGATTAATCTGCTCATCTTTGTGGAAGAGTGTACGAAGGAGTTGGAGTTTACTTTGCCTCAGGGAATTATATACAGTGAGTGCACAGAGGTCATTTCGGCTGTTTGGATAGAAAGGGAATTTCGGAGTTGGTTTCGTGCTTGTCGAGTATGACTAATGATCTGTCAAGGTCATTCAAGGTCATTGGGTGAATTTTAATGTCTCAAAAGTCATCAGGATGATTATGACTCGATTTTCGTACGAAATTGTTGTGCCTAGACCGAACTGCTTTTCCCCTATGGCTGCTCGAGTCTTTTTGAGTTTATTTGCTTTCTTTTTGGTTGAAATAAACTGGTTGACCTGAGCTAGAATCAGTTTATCCTAAAATCAGGTTTGACTGGTAACATTTGCAAGACCGCAGTGTGTACGTGCAATGAAATGAACGTGATGGGCTCCCAGAACCTTCAAGTTGCTTCCATATGGACTGTGCTATTCGTACCGGAAGTAGAGAGGCGATCGTTCCGGTGGCAAGGTCATACGAGTGCTCACACGTTCGCAAACAAGCCTGACCTCAGACGCGGTCATCAACGTCTCACCTTCGCATGTGCTGCCCCCTCATGACCGGTAAACTGCTGGAGTGAGCGCCCACTTCTAGCCTATATAAAGGAAACTTACCGGCGCGTCTGGACGTTCAGTCAAAAACAAAAACCCGAACTATTTCCGTCTGCTATTATTATTTTTTAACATTTTGCTGTGCGAGTGTGTGAGTGCGTGTGTTTACGAAAAATGATCTTCGTCCTGTTTTTGGCCCTAGCGGTCGGGGGCATTTCTCAGGCTGCACCGATTTTCTTGATCGCACAGCCACTCACACCTTACGCCCACCCTGGCGTTCTCAATAACGATGCCATGGAAGCCACGCTGCCGGGAGAGCTGCGAAATAATTTTTACAAAAATCCACAAATTGCTGCTGGTCTCGCTAGAGAATCGTGGCTGACCCCCAAAGAGACGCAGGTAAATGTCAACACAAATTTCATCAATTTCTTCTTCATTAGAAAAAATAAATCAGCCTGTGCTTGCGAAGAAATTTGCCGTTGAGATGTTCGAATAACTGGCCAAATCCTACTCCGAACTCTTCATTTTTGGCTCCATAAAAAAGAGAATTTCATGATTTACGAGAGTTCCCGTTTCATCTACGACGTGTATAAATAATTTTTGATGGATTGATGTTTTCAATCTATTCCTTGGCATCCAACAATTTTCGTTTTTTTTTCTTCTATTTTTTTAATATTCTGGATGTGCACTTGCAGGTGATTGATCGTGAGGCAGATAAGATACCGAGGCAAAAGATCTTTGACGTTCTTCACAACGCGGGATTGGCGTAGAGGAAAATGAAATCTCGTGGAAAAATCATTCTCATTATTCGCTGATCATCGAGCTGCGACGCATAATTAAACATTTCATTTCAATTATTCATCGACGCCTGATAGCATTATGAACGTAATATTTATTGTTAAATCTAAGAAAGTGATGGATAAATAGAAAAACGAAAAAAGTATCATTCCTTTTTTTTCAATTCCCCTTCTCCTTCAGGACCTTGTAGTACCGAGGAGATTTCCTCGTGTAGTCGCGTTGTCACGGGACAGTGTATTACCTTCGATACCTGTGAAAGGTCTTGGCAAATTCTATGCGATCACGTATTTTATAAGCTGTGCTGCGTGCACACTGAAATAGTGCCCCAGGTGCATGGCAACACGTCTTGCACGGCTGCTACGAGGATTCACATAGTAAAAGGGGCCGAATGGAAGACTCGAATGGAAAATAAAAGTTTTCTGCCTCAACGGTCCTGAGCTTTTTCTACATTAACGAACGATTGACCGATGCATAACGAGGTTTTCTTTTTTTTCTGAAATTACGAGCAATTGGGGAGAAACAAAAATGTCTGCAATTTTAATGTCAAATTTAATCGACTGACTTTGTCGAACTGTCGATTTCGCACAGAATTGCTTTGACGTCTTGTGGTTCAGGTTTGGAAAGCTCTGTTCATCGGCAAAGAGACAAGTCTAGATTCTCCGTGAGCTAAACCTCCGATGGACTTGGCACGTGCAGCAAGGCCGAGAATGATCCGTGCCATGTCCACGGGCTGTGCAGACCTGTGAGAGCGACTTCAAATGGAATATGATGGACAAAGCCGCAGCATCCTGGACGCAGGATTTGATCGCAACGGTAACGGTGTTCCAGGGGTTCAGCCACCGGACCGAGCCAAGCTCTTCGTTCCTTTCTCTCTCTGTAGTTCGTGTTCGCTCCTCTCAACCGTATGGGGCTGAGCTATAAATGCCGATCACCAAGAATCCGTTACCGAGTCTCTCGTCTTCGCTAGAGCAACGCATCCGCGATCATTATTTTCTCCGTGCCAAATCGTCTGAACATGGAAAACGATTCTTACGAATGAAATTCTGAAAACCGAATATTCGCTCTTAATTAACGGTTAATTAATTTTTTCAGTGTTGCAACACCCCACGACCAAAAAAGAAGATGTGCTCAAGCTCCATAATGGAATCGCACCGTTTTTGCTCAGTCCGCAAGTTTCGTCACACCTGGTAAGTTTTTGAATGTGAAAAACAATAAAAATCAACAATACGATTTTGTAAAATGTTTCATTGCTTCATTACACTGAGCATATTTGTTATTTTCCACAACATTCAAAATTGCCTCATTGATGACTGGAATTCTAAAGATTCTCCACTGATTATTCTGCATTTTAGAAATAACCGCTTAATTGCTCATTTCAAATTTATTTGCAACGTGTTTACATACATCGAATAATCCACTCAAAAATATGCAGAGTCTATTAAAATATATCCATATGATAGAGACTGTGGGAGCTTGTGATTCTATAGATAATAATCCGGATTCCGTTAATTGGGCGCCACAGCTCAGCCGATTCCCGATTGATCCATACTCTCCGGAGTTACACAAGTCGTAGCAAATCGCGAAAGCGGAAGAGAGAAACTCGACAGGAGGCAGAGAGACGCACAGGGTGGGAGAGAGAGAGAGAGAGAGAGAGAGCGCGAGATTGTGATGCTGCGGAGTATGCTTGTCGTGATTTTCTGCATACGTCCGCACAGGCAGAAGGAAGAGAGAGAAGGAAAAAGAGAACGAGAGAGAGAGAGAAAGCGAGGGAGTGAAAACGCGGGGAGGCTGGAGAAGAGGAGGGACGTTCGAGAGATGTACAAGAGCGTGCACCAAAGTCCTTCTCTCGTTGATGCAATAGACTTCACAGAAATGTGGAACATGTATGCTGGCTCTCTGGTTTGTTACACGCGAGATGCCACGCTGAGATTCACTTTCTATCCGAGTGACGTGTACAACAGCACCACTACTCATCCACACTGCCACTTTATATTCGTTCGCTTATAAAGTTGCAACCGTCGATAAAGGGCTCCAAGATATGCATTTTCTTGCTTCTACTTTTAAGAGTTACGCCTTTCGCAGCTTTTCTCACACGAGACATTTCTCGCGACAGTTTAATCCCAAACCTGAAGCCTTTTCTATCTGAAGGAACTCTCGCATGTGAATTTGTCGTCAAAAGAAAATTAAAGTTTATCGCTGTTCACCTTTCGAGTCAGGGATATTAAAATTCATAATTTCCCCAAACAATTTTTTTTTTTTTTTATTTTGTGAATGTAATGATGAAAAAATCGTTCCAATCAAATTCGATTAGATGACCCGCATCTTTACACAGAACGCCTTATATTCATATTCACATGTCTATAGGGAAGCTACATTGAAATCTCGATGCCTTCGAATTGTATCAGACTCTCGAACGAATAACGATTACACAGTCGATCGATACGAAGTACATGTGCACGATTATAAGATTAAAGGAGGCGAACAGAGACCCAAATTCTGACCTAGGACGTTGTTGGGCTATTCCGATTACTTCGCGAGATTTGTAAAACGAAAATGATTATGAATTTTTTGTTGTCTGGATTGCGATCATGAAATCGTGTGGTTATTTGTGCACCATGTTCAGTGCAAGCCGAATATTAGTTTGTTTTTTTTCTCTCAAACTTTCTCGCCAAATGTTTGACATGACGATTTTTTTAAAGAAAAAGGGACGCAACGAAAATTTCGATTATTGAGGAAAATAATTTTTACAGATGAAAACTGAGGCAGGGAAAAAATTCAGGGCTGATGAATGCCACGACCAGGACGAAGAGAAAAATACACGAAAGCTTGACATGCTCGACTTCGTGGATGAGAGAAATACCTCAAGACATCGACCGCTAAGTCAACTGTAAAGGACTGTTACTCGAAGGATTTCAAGCTCCACTGGATTCGTCTACATACTTCCCTTTTCCTCCTTCTTTTCCTCTCGCACCCATTCTTACTCTTTTTTTCTCCCTGTCTCTTTCTTTCATCCCCGAATCTCTGATTCCACATATCCTCGAGATCCCTCGTAACATTTCTCCTTCCCAGAAGCTTATTTCCCAGCAGTGCACTGAAATCTCTACCGCGCGGCTTGTAAATTTCGCAGAAACCGTGCTCATCTTTTCTTCTCTCTCACCTCGTATAATTTTCGCAAATTTGGTTTTCTCTTGAATTAACCATGAGTGCTCGTACCTTCTTTGTTCAGCGGAATGAAAATTCCTGCGAAATGTACAGCCCAAAATCGGAATTTGCAGTTTTTTAAAATTCCAGATCAAAGTCTAAATTTGCAGTAAACTTTTATCGTCATGGAGTCAATCCATGGGATTTCGCACAATTTCATTTACGCTGAAATCAGTTGAACGAACATTTATTATTTTTGAAAATTGATTATCGTGTCAATTGGGATTTCAATATTTTAACCTCAATGACGCGATCCATATATGGTCGGATGGTGAATAAACAGGAAGATTCTGCGATGCTCACTCGAATTCCGAATACGTATGGTTTGGTATAGTCATTAAAAGCATATTACAGGAATTGCAGCGAAAATTGCAATTACGTGGCTGCGAGTTGGCGTTGTGCGAAACCAGAGATAAAGCCCTCTTTCTACTCCCCACCCTGTAACCTCTCCGCGAAATCCTCTTTACAACGAGTGCGCGGAGTTGCTCGTAACTCGGCCGATCTCTAAAGCATGATTAGGAATAATTAACCCTGTGGCATCCCCTTTCGGAGCATTCCCTCGACCTCTCCACTCTTCCCTCGATTAATGAGGAGATGCAATCATTCAACATAGTTTAATCTGTGTCCCTGTGGCTCTCATAAATGATCAGCAGAGCTAGGGGATCAGGACTTCGCCCAGCAATCCGTTCTAATTCATCGAGCTATATATATATCTTTAGATATTTATATGTGTGTGCGTCTGTATGCGGGGGTTACAAGTGTGTTTCCCAAGTACCATATTTGCTGCTGAAATTAGCGTGTCGATCACCTGTACTGTTTGCACGCTTGATTGTAATGATAACGCCATTGGGTATATCAATTTTTCGACCAGCTACAATTTATACACGAGAACGTTAAAAATCTTCATGATGATTGAGTTTCTCTCCAAGTTCATTGAGCGAATCGTGTATTTGAATAATTTTAGAAAGTATTTGTTGATGCGAGTGGTCCACAAATTTGAAGGATCCTTATAAACACACTGGATCTCCGTTCGTCCGAATTAATTTAATTGAATTTGAATTATTATGTTCGTTTACACAAGAACTCGAGCGCGAATCTTTGTTTTGTTTTGGCTTTGCATAGCTCATGAGAGTTCTCCTGATAGCCAGTAATTTTCAATCCCAGGATATCGATTTGTCCTGGTAGGTGGCATTTACTGTCACGATGTTTTCGACGAGTACACGTACCACCGGATTTGTCAAGTCCTCGTGTACCCGGTCATCACCAGAGTATGTTGTTACTGAAAAAAAAGACGTTTGTGTCGTCCCAACGTTCCACCTTATCTACGAATATTTTTCAAGAGATCACTTTAAATTGGATTTGTCGATGTTTTCTAGACTATCGCCCAGGGCATTATTTTTATTTTCTAATTAACGCAGATGACGGATTCTTCAAGAATCCGCTTTTAATTTTTTTTAACGTTCTTCAGAATTAGAACATATTACTGTTGTGATATTGAGGTCGACGCACGAGGCACATAAACGCACACACACATACACACACGAGCAGAACTATGTGATACAAACAAAGGAATGTAAATAGCGTATATGGTAACATTGAGGGCAAGAATATAAACAGAATACCGAATAAAAGATTTATAAGAAGGTCAGTATATTTCGTGGGAAAGTATAAATTTGAAATTCGACAGTAGTGTCCAGGCAGTGATGAAGAGTGACGGGTCAGGGATGTGAGAGTGCATCATTACAAGAAAATCAGACCCGGAAGCACTGTTATGTCTATTTTTCGGAAGGCATTCATTAAATATCTTGGCACTACAGGTTTTTATTATTTTTAGTATTTGTGTGAGTGTTTTCTGTTTGCTTGCGTTTGTTTAATCCCAAAAGTGCCCTGCGGTGCTTCTTCAAAAAGTTGCTCCTTGAGTCGTCATTTGGAATAATTACGTAATGAGCTTTTCGACTTTATTTCAACGAGCAAGGACGCTTCGCATTTTTTTTATCGATTGCACGCAAAAAAAATGTCGTTCCTCGTTATTTTTTGCTGATTTTTCTCTCGTTGAATGTACGAGAACTCTATTTCAATGAAACACAGCAATGTTCCACCCGCAAGTATCCAATTATCGGTTACGAAAAGTTTCAAGTCATTCGCAGGGAAAAATTAGGTCCTGGGTAAGATCACGTGCAATCTATAAATCAATGTTTATTCTCCACTTTATAATATTCCATACACGAAATCCCATAATGTACTCGTTAAACTTTTAGTCTCGTAGGCCATCTTACTAAATGTATACAACTTTAATGATAATTACTCGAAAAGTTTGACATTTCATTTTACCCATTAAATTACGTTTAGTCACACGGTATTCGTTAACAGAATGAACTTTTTTTTCGTTGTAACTTCTGGGAACGAAGCTGAATAGTTTAATCAATTTTGTTCGTAATAATAATTCCAAGTTTTTTTTCCGAATTCATCGTGTTATTTTTCTAATTAATTATTCGCGAATAATTACCTCAGACGATAATGAACTCGATCTAGAAAAGTTTGACATTTCATTTTACCTATTAAATTACGTTTGATCACACGGTATTCGTTATTAACAGAATGAACTTTTTTTTTCGTTGTAACTTCTGGGAACGAAGCTGAAACGTTTTATCAATTTTGTTCGTGATAATAATTCCAAGTTTTTTTTTCCGAATTCATCGTGTTATTTTTCTAATTAATTATTCGCGAATAATTGCCTCGGACGACAATGAACTCGATCTTTGTCGCTTTTGTTTAATGACCATTTAGAATTCGATTTTTGCGTTGATTATGGCCAGCCCCATACGTTCAGATTCGCGTTGAGCGCATTTCTGTTAGAATGATACGTTATCATGCTCGCGGCTTGGCTGAACTGCGAACGGTCTTTATTCAAGGTTGACATTATCTGGGAAACAGCACTCGGTCAAATTACTCCGAGTGCTTTGTACACACACTGTGATAAAAGAGAAGCAACGAAGAAAAAAGTTCAGATAAGCTCAAAGCTTTTTTCTCCAAGGGAAAACTTTGTACACATTGACGATATTTCCCAGGCTTGTTTTTATGCTTTGTATAACTGGCTTATGGAATTATTGTAATGATTGAACTTGTTCCTGGTGATGGTAGAAACACAAATATACAGAGAACCGAACAACTTTTCAGGATTCAAAACAATGCTATCGGCTTTTGAATTTAAATCTCCAAAGGGCAAGATTTTCTTTATTTTTAACACTGCAAAGCAAATTATTCACGTAGCAAATTGGCTGAACGAACTTGTGAAATTAACGAGTGAAAAAAAACGTTTGATTCAGATCTTGAATCGATTTTCATTAAATTACACCAAAATTTATTGTTTTTTTTTGTAGAAAAAAAGAAACAAATGTTTAGTTTAAAATTTTTCTTGTGTTTTTGAAGCGAAATAGGAAAAGTCGTGAGGAATTTAGAATTTTGGTGGCTCGTTCGTCAGGAGTAAGTTTTTACCATGGAGCACGATGATGCTGCAGAGGATTGGACAGTAAATGAAGAAGTTCTATTGCCGGTGGGAGTTCGCCAAACAAATCGTTATGAAGAGCCTTTGGTCCCGCCGATACACCCCGAGCAAAAAAAAGATTCAGTCTCCCGTAAGTTGTTTACAGTTCGCACGAGTTCCGGAACATTTGAAATTAGACGTGGGAAAATATTGGTATTGCGGAGCAGGAATGAAACCCGAACGCATTGTTGATGAGCCGAGTACGCGAGCACTAAGCGGCTGCCCTTCTCCCAACTTTGTTTTGATTGTTTAAATTTGTTTTCGAACGCTCAACGTCTATGAAGGATTTGGTAAATTTGGAAATTCTACGATAATCATAATATCGTGATATCCGTTGGATTTTGTACTCATACGAGCGTGAGATTAAATCGCTCGTTACGAGTGCAATACAACCAACGAATATGTCCTTCCAAGCCAATGCAACTATTTATAAAATTTATGGAGCGAGGCTACGCGTATTTCTATGCCAGTCGACAGCTCAAAATTTTCATTCACTCGTTGTTTCACCAATGCAGTTCATCACGATCGAAATTCTATTTCTTTTTTTTCATTCCAGAAAAATGTTGATTAACGCTAGTTAACATGAAATTTTTTTAAACGACAAAAATGAAAATTTTCCGATCGCCGAAATCGACGAAATTATTATTTTTTATCTCTGCAGATGACGATCGATTTTTTTCCTCGTTGCTCGAGTGAAAATTCTTTGTAACGATTTGATGCAATGTCAATCGTTCGCTATTTATTAATTTTTCATTTATTTTCCGATTCCTTGATCGCACTCACGCTAATGACTCTCAGGATAATTAGATGACATGCAAAAATAGTATAAATTTTCCTAATTGGATTTTCCGTTGCATTCGCGTATCGCTTCGATCGTCTTCTTAGAAAAAAAATGAAATTGCGTGGTCGGAGTTGCAGGAATGGGAAAAAAAATGTGTGTGTGTGTGCGTGTGCAAATATTGACACAGTGGCTAGTCATCGCGTTAGAAAAGGTAGACCTTGTCCTTGTCGATTTTGTCTTCCTCGTTCCTTTATGCAATTGTGCATTCGCCACTTGCACTTGGTACATAGTGCGAGGAAAATCGTCCTTGGTCGGTAATAGATAAACGTCACGTTTTGAGTATGAGTGACTTGCCGCAACTCAAGAGTGTAGAAGAATAAAAATAATGAGAAAATCAAGGAAAAAAACAGAAAAAAATCTTGGAGTCCCCACCCGCAGGAAAACTGCAAGTTGCTCAGTTGACTCGGATTTTCTTCGATCGGTAGTTTGAAAAATCGACGATTCATTTTTAATCGAAACGTTGTTCGGTTTCGCGTTGTTCTATTAAATTCTTCGGTACTTTGTATATGGAGTAGTACACAGAGGAACGGAGCTTCGCACTAGTTGAAGCTTTGAGTTTAATGCGTATATGCGAATTGCACTTTATCTTGGTCCCCTTGAATTGCACACACTTCAATAACGCAATCGCAATAGTTATCAGAATAGTTCTTTGCTGGCCTAGGCCTAGTGCGGTACAGAGAAAATGGAGCGGCGAACTGTGTCAGGTACGAAATCATTTCACACTCGAGTTTTTTCCAATGAATATCCTCAGAAATTAACACAATCTCTCTGTCTCCATTCCGTCTCGTTATCACCACTGCATACGATGTTCATTAGCGATTCATTCTCGTCGATCATGACCTCCAGATTATTTGGACATTATACTGACTAGGTTTTATGAGATCAGAACAAAATTGAAAACAAAAATTCACTTTCGACTGAAAAGCAAGGCTGAGCAGTAAAAAGAAAAAAATTTGGAACAGTCATTGAAAAAAAAAAATTTCGATCGAAAAAATTATTTTTTTAAACGAAGAATCGATGAGAAAAACGAAAATTTTCAGAAGTCACTAACTGAATCGTTTGTAACTGCATTGAAAAAGAAAAAAAAAATTCAACGATAATATTAAGTTTTGTGGTAATAATAGCAAACAAGCATGAAGTAATATGAATGAATTCGCTTACGACGATGAGTAATATGGTAATTGTTTATCGACACACATTCAAATAGTAAAAGTCGTGGAGATCGCGTCACCGGACGATATTTCTCGAAGCCTCACTACAATTTTCTTACGCGACGCAACAACAAGCGATTGTGTATTTTCTGATAAAGTTGTAATCACGTGATTTGCATCTTGTAGGAATCCGCCACGCGCATTTGCGGGTGTATGACAATAGTTCGGGTTATGCTGACCGACTGAAAGACTGTGCTCATCGTTATGTGAGTTTGAAACTCGTGCCCGAGGCAAAAAGCCCGAGACGAGAATAGCCACTGGTGCGTTGCACGCTTGTAATGCATTCAGACACCGATTTTGAATCTGAAAATTAAAAGAAAAAAAAATGCACCCATTGACGATCTTAGCAACAAAAAAAAACCACGAAATGAAATAAAAATAAATTAAAAAATTACAAAACTCGTTTATATTCTTCAGAGAAACTGTCAGCGATCCATTAAATGAAATTCGAGTTGAAATTCTATGTAAAAGTTGACTGAACAATGAAATCGATTCATTTCGAATAATTAGTCCAATAACAGGTTGACAATTTTTACGAAAAGTTTCTTGATGCGCCGATGACGCGTGTAGACTCAGCTGATTAGCAGAAGATCTTGCAGCTCCATTTCAATAGTTTCCTTCCTCATGTGTATGTATACGTGTTTATCGTATATGTCATCATTGTTCCATCTCGTGATAAGCTGTTGGACGATCCAGAATGGGTGGCTGAGGGACGGGCGGGAGGAGAACATCAACCTAGATTCCATAGACGAATGTCGCTACGTAGGTGTGTCACTAGGTATTACGGCCATTGCCAACGTGCGTAACGAGATGAGAGAGTCCATATTGCCGTACGCAGTGGATAATACAGACGCGTGTAATACGCACACAAAAGCGATGCATCCCTCGTACACATGAGATGAGATCTGTAGCTCATCATCGATGCATTTACATATATATAGATAACCACATGCGGTATATATGCCATTGATAATATAACAAACGGCGGAGGGATTACGATGTGTAGTTGCCAAGGGAGAGGAGGGAAGGGCGAAGGGATAGGGAGACAGTTTCGGGAGGGATATATTCACGAGATGAGGATCGTATGTCACGGGCAAAGCTGACACTGGAGTCTGTCATTGTACACGCCAGGATCCATTCATAACTGTCGCGAAATTGTGACTCTTCCTCTCTCCCTCTCTCTCTCTCTCTCTTTCTCTGATTAGCATGCTGCCATTGGCTATCTTCTTCTCCTACTTTTTCGTCTTGGATTTTTCTTCCCTTCGGATCTTTCCGTCGAGTGTTTTTATGGGGACTGTGTTAAAAATGCAGATGGGAAAATGTCACTGTTCGCAATGTTCCGCAAGCGTTTACTTTATGGCATTTTCGTCTCGGTGACAGGTGGTTATATTTGGAAATTGAATCAGTTACTTTGTTTCACAGCCGAGACTTTGAAAAATCTGGAGAAAATCCTGAGGGTCGTTGAACAGGACCCAGAGCTTCGGATCGAAAATGGCAACGAAAAGCCTGGAACCAAGCCCGGAGATAATTACATGTCTCGAGTCATCAGAACAAATCTCAGTGGCGTTCGTGGCGATAAAACTCGTTAGTATCATCTGATTGGTCAATCTTCGCTTCGTAGATTGCTACGTTGTAATTTTTGTTTGTTTTTCCATTTGTTTCATGACAAAGCTTACGAGACTGCCATAATCACTAAATGCTTTCCGGATGATGGTAGAAATATGATTTCGCTAAGGACCAAAGATTTTTTCGTCAACGAAGCTCATGTCTACAACAAAATTGTTCCTGCCATGCAGCTTCAATGTGTCGCTCCGAAATGCTACGACGCCGGAGCCACCGGCCTCATCATGGAGGATCTTTGCTCACAGGGATACGGTATGCGCGATAGAAAAGATCTCCTCGATTTCGATCACTGCGAAGCGACGCTAAAGGTATTTGAAAAAAAACGTTTCGAAATCATTAGGAAAAAGCAGATTCCTTTGGAATGACATCAACATTTTTGTTCGTTTATGAAATTAATGAATTCCACTTTCTCACGATGTTTTCGAGGCAATGTTCATGAGATGAAATTATAAATTACAGGCTCACGCTCTCATCCACGCGCGTTCTCTGGTCTTCAAGTTGAAGAACCCTGAAGAATTCAAAAAATTGGTGGACCCTCTAAAAGAACTGGGTTTCCCTCAGGATGGGCAGCCTGCAGTGGGGGAGACGGTATGCAAAGGAGTGAGAATTGCGACCGAGACCCTGATGGAATCATTCAAAGATCCCGAGCCGGAAATGTGCAAAGCGATTGAATTTCTAAACAGTAAAAAAGCGGAAGCGTTTAATTTGATAAAGGATTTGCTTGTCCCTCGTAATGAGAAGTACGACGTTTTAATCCACGGGGATTCGTGGAACAACAACATTTTTTACAAACATGACGAAGATGGTAAAGTAGCGAGTGTGAAATTCGTCGATTTTCAAATCGTTCGTCACAGTTCGCCAGCTATTGATTTTCATTATTTTGTTTACACGAGCGCACGCTCCGCCGTCATCGAAGAACGTTACGACGATCTCATCAAAATCTATCAAAACGCTCTCGTTGGTGAATTAAAAAATTGCGACGTCAGTAACGAGATTATTAAAGATTTGAGCCTCGAATGGTTCCAACAAGAACTACGCAAAACATCGATCTACGGCTTGTTCACTGGTTTGTGGCTAATCAACGCCATTTTCGCTGCCGAAGATGACGTCCCAAACGTTGCAGCCACGGACGCCATGGCCAGTCGCCCAGAAAACACCCGAAAAATGACTAGCCGAAAAATCGAAAGAATAAAATGCATTGCCCTCCATTATTATCGTACATATTTAAACGTTTGACGCGATTTTATCAAACTGACTTACGATTGCTGACTTTTATCGTGCTCAATCTTTTTTAAATTCTCGCAACTATAATTCTTTTTATTTTTATTTTAATAACCAGCATTTTTAACGGACGACCTTTTAATTACGATACTTTGTCCAGTTTTATATATTCGAACGATCTCTTTGAAGAATGTCAAATAAAACACGCCGAAATGGCGTTTCGAGTTTTCTGCTGGGTGCGCGATACAAATTTTTACAAACGCATTAAAAGGGATTCAGCCAGATCTCTCGCGAATGTTGCGAAAAATTGAATCAATCGTAACTCAGTTTTTATAAGAGCTCGCATTAGTTGAGATTTTACTTAATGAACATAAAAATATGAAACAAAGTTACAGTGTTAGCTAGTGGAATTGTATCTATAAGGATGAAACGGACAAAACTATAATTTTACCTGAACGACGAGAATCAATAAGTATACGAATATTTTTCTAAGCATGCCACGAAAAAGTAGACAAATATGAATTAGAAATCGAAAGAAAGAACGGACATACAAATAATAATATTGTGAATGTCGCTGTTCGTGCAATAAATCAAAATGAGCGAAGAAAAAATTTGAGTTGCAGCAAAATTAATGACGAAGAAGAAAATCGAAGGCTCGACTCTCGTATTATTTTTAAACATCTCCCACGAATCGTACGTCATAATCGAGCGTTGCAGGACGTGGTGAACGCGTGGGAGCCATTGGCATAATTCTCGTTACGCGATCAAGAATACCTCGAGAAAAAAGGAGGTGAAAAGAGAGACAGAAAGAAAAGGATACGGAGCTGCTTAATTTGTGGAGGAACGAGAATGCATGAGGATTCTCGTTACATTCGTCCTTCGGGGGAATTTCGAGAGTGCAGATTCCCCCTCTCTTCAGCTTATGTACTGTCGAAAGGGCGCAAGTGAAGAGGCTTTTTATAGATGAGAATGAATCGACGAAATGTCGATTGAGATATGCGAGAGTCTGAAGAACGCCTTTGATATATTATTAGGCGATAGACTTCCTGGATCACTCGAGCAATCAGTTATTCCATTTCGTAGAGATATCCATACCTAATTGTCATCTTAATAACTAGGTCAACCGTAGCTATAATTCACGATGAAACGATATTCAATTTTCTCCAATTGTATGTACGTATTGTGTGTGAATAGATGTTCGATACGTGTAGACAAGGTACCTCCTCAATTTTCTTACTCCATTTTTTTTGCTGGTCTCATCGAACCGTGAGAGCTCCCAGACAAATAAAACTCTCATCTTGGATTTTTATGCAAGCCTCGATCGAAGGAAACGATCGAACGAAGTCAGAGTTACAATTACGGCACACTCACGAATTTAATTTCTCAGTCCTTGTGTCGATCAAACGCTTCGATATCGGGGCAACGATCGATTTTTACAGGCATGATGATCGCTCGTAAAAACGTACATTTGTTTTTGGCGTTTCAAGCACTTTGCAAGAATTTTATCATCGGAAATGTTGCGCCATGCAAATTCGTATGTGGGAGAGTCGTAATGTTTCTATATGCGGAATATCTCCTCAATTTTTTTGTTGTCCATTCAATGCGGTCGAATCGCAAGAGAATGAAATAATCGCTCGCGCGAACGATACTTTACGTAATGGCCTCGTCGTCCGTGTCCGCCTGCGCTATTAGTTCACTGTCTCTCTTTCTCCTTTCTTCTTTACCCTTTTCTCTTGATCTTCTTCTGTACGATACTTCGAGATTACCGAACGTAATCTCGCGAGAATAATCGCTCCTGTATGCTCACCCTATGTGTGTGCAACTGCATCGACCTGTCGGAACTCTGTGTTTAAATAGATACTCCAAACCACAGGGTGGTACGAAAGTCACGTCAATAAATAGCGAGGAAAGTTTGACTGAGAAAATTCGAATAGAAAAATTTTTACAATTTTTTTTCTTCACAACGTGCCATTTTGGCAATAATGTTTTTTTTTCTCACGTCAATCCCCAGTGAGGGGGCGGAGCTGTCGCTCTCTACAGATTTGCTGCCAACGCTCGCCTCGTTGGCTGTCACTCGAATATTTAATATCTCACGAATGGTTCGTCGGATCCAAACATTTCCAAGGACTTTTCTCTTCAGAATCTCACGATATATTCGCGAAATAAGGTCGCGATTGATTTCACATGTAAAGTCAATCGTGCCATGGCTTTTCGGACACCCAGCATATCCACATAAATATTAATATGTACAGTGGAGATAGCCTACAGCTTACACGTTATGTGCTCTCGTCTCATCGAGCGAGAGCTTTCTTCGTGCAATATCAGCATCGGGTGAAAGCTGCTGTTGCTTTTGCCATATTTCCTAACACGTGTAAGCGCACTCAACTCGGTGACATACTCGTAAATCTGGCGTTTCGTAGGATCCTTATTCACGCATTCATCCATATCCTGTGAATACATATTATTAAAGCCAGTTGATACACCATCATTTTTTTTCTTCAACAAAACTTGCATCTCATATGCGACCATACATTCTTTTTTTTCTCGCTCGAGAAACTGCAAGTTGCGAATCGAAATTCCACATTTTGTCGTGGAATGGGTTCTTTAGCTGTTTCAATCAATCGTCACGTATTCTCGATTCTCACAGTCACGTTTCAAAATTCAATACTGAGCGTGTTTTCAAAGTGTACAATTTTACGAATGTCACCATGGAATACCGAATATCGACAATAATAAAAATTAACTATTCACAGTCGTGCGACAAATGCTCAAACTTTGTGATGCATAAAAATCGTGTTTCCTTAAATTACGATGTAGAACTTGTGCTGAAGGACAAAAGGAAAACTTGATGGACTTTAATTTTCATTCATAATTGTAGTTTTTCGTACACGAAATAATATTCAACAAAATTAAATGTTTTGTTCTGAAACTGGAGGACGGAAGTAGCTGAGAACTTCGTGCCGATGTGCCACGCGAGAGAGAACTCGTATTTTCGTGACCGTCACGTTTTCTCGCGGTGGCTGTTGCGGAGCTGCCGGAGCAAGTCTCGTTTCAGAAAGATCTTACGTTTGAATATATAGTCAAGGAAGAGTTCGGCTCTCACGAGAAAAAAGTGAGACACATACAAGGAAGTAAGGGAGAGAGAATATTGAGAGCAAATCCTCGCCTCGAAAAGTAAGAGGCTGTCGAAAAATGTTTAACAAATTCAAAAATGTCAACTTGATCCGTTTTTTGTTTGTGAGAAGTAGATGACCTTGCGAACGATCTCTGTGAGAGATTCTAAATTTTCCTTTCTCTTTTTTTTCGTACTCCTTGTCGATTACGTCACATGCACAATAAAAAAAAAAAAAACAAAAAAAAAAATGGTGCACGTTCTTCGAGGACACGAAGTTCGCGAGCGACTTATCAACCGGAGGTTTCCTAGTTCCTCGTTACTCTCGTTAATTTCGCCAATGAGATAATGACGGAGCGATCTAAATAAATTGCATACCTTAGCGAAAAATCTTTTTCTTTCGCACTAAAGATATAGTTGCGGGTCTGGAAAAAAGTGAAAGAAATAGATCGCACAGCGTTGGTTAGCCAATGCGGAGGAATGAAATGCTCAACAGGATTCGGCAAGGACCTTCATTACGATGATTCCGAACCTCGCAGCCTCTCAAATTCGAGTAATCGCTCCATCACATTTTTTCTCTTTACTTGTTCATCGTAATTCTTGCGATTCGATCGATTCTTTACAACTTCGCAACCTCGAATTCACAACTGTGAGTTTATTCGCTTTCTCGAACGATTTAATGACGAATATTCGTGTTTTCGCCCAATTCAGATCCACAATTATGTTTTTTTCTCTTTCCTACTTTTTTTTTGTGTCAGTAAAATCGCATCGCTGTAAATACTGCTGCGTCCATTTAAACCAATCGAGATCACGTGCTCAAGAATTTAAACGATCTTTAGAATCGCGTTAGCAATCTTTCAAGGGGCGAGGCTTCGATTGATCCTTCTCATACACTTCGTTTACGTCATCCTTATAAAATCATCCATTATACGATTGATTTCTCGCCATTGTTCAAGAATTTCATTCAATATCCTCTCATGGATTAACTTCCAAATAAATTTTCAAAATATTCGCCAAAACGTTGTGACACCCGAAGGAAAATTGTAATATTGAAAAATTTATCGTTTTGGATGGAAATTTTGTAACGACTTTACCAGAATAAACATAATCGAGCAGATTGGCGATCGAATGATTTCGTTTTCGTTGAATTTTGAATCTTTTCATATTCCTCGTGAATAAATCGTCATGCAGAATAACTTATTTTTGAATAAGAGCAAAGAATGAACATTCCGTGGAAGATATCAATTGCATAAATAATTGGAACAACGTCAGCTGGTAAAACTGTGAAATAATCGAGGCTGAAAGAGAATCGTGTAATCGTAACTCGAAGGAGAAAAAGACTCTTGTAATGTATGTGTTCTTCTCTTTTTATTTCTGGATCGAGGAGGAGGAAATCACTGTTTAAGTCGTTTATTGGATACTCGAACGTCTACAAAGTTGTTTTATCGTTCAGCTTCGCGGACATGAAAAAGAGAGAGAGCGAGAGAAAAGGGGAGAAGGTTAAAAGTAGAGTTCCCCATGTGCTCTCGGGAATCCTTATATATCCTCCTTTAAAATTGCTGACTTGGAACTTTTTGCTATCCGCACCACCACATGCTGGCGAACACACATGTACGCAGTACTTTATATTCACTCGTGTATTATAAGCTTGTGGATCCTGCTCTCAACGATCATCCATCCCTGGCTCCATGTACTGCCTTTGCGAACAAAATGCAAAACATGCATATGGAGCACATTTTCGAAACCGAAATCTTGACAAGCAAAAATCGCGCACTTGCCAATTTTCTGGTCCAAAGATTCTTCGGTACATCTGCCTCAATGAAAATCGCTACAAACATTTTTCTATTTTCATTGAAAACGATTAATCTCGCTAAATCATCGCCATGAAAATCATAAAATCGTGGAATCCTTTTCCTCATTATTTGGTGGTTGGAAAATTTCATCGAAATATTTGCATCGCCAAAAGAGACACAAGTGTTATCGAAATATCAAAATGGAATGGTTTTCAGTTCGGTATTAACATCGCCACATGTGTGTGTATGTATTTAAATTCGTACAGAATAGAAGCTCGTTTCCGAGTGTGTCGAAGACGTCTAATCGTCTTGAAATCATCGTCATTCGATAATCCTCACACATGACGTATCGATATGAAAACTTGCCTACGTTCAATACATATACATGCATAGACGAGCGTAGCTTGACTTACGTGTCATGTGCAACGTCAGAAAATCACGTACGTGGATATGCCTGCACGCGTCACGTAATTATGTGGATACAGTAATGATGTATACATATATATATGAGAATAATACATAAATATATAATAAATATGAAAATATATGCATGCATGTCTACCGAGGACAGGAAAAGCTGTGACCGTATCGGGAAAGGAAAGTGCTGGCTGATGAATCGTTGCACAGCATCCAACGTACGATCGTGTTGGAAAAATGAAAAAAGAATGAAAAAAACAGAAAAATTCCGAAGCAATGTCTTAACTGGAAGATGAGGAGGCGAACGTTAGACAGAAAGACGAGTACGAGTCGACCTACGTCTGTACAAGTTGCACAATTCAGGATAATATTTGTGTATATTCGTGTGGATTTTTATGGACGTACAAATGTATGTAATATTTCTATGTACATATACAAATGTATGTGGAATGTTTTATTGCTAGCCTAGGTCCATCACACCAGATCCTCGTTATGCCCTGTTGGCTGCTGTGTGCACCATTATTGTATGCACGCGAATATATATATTCATGCAAGTTAACGTATTATGAATATATGTAAGTACGTGGTTCAGATTATTCTGTTGGATAAGCGAAATCGTAGGTGATGTATTATTATTAAATTGCTCTCGAGGTATTCAATAATATTCTTGTTGGAATCACACGTAAGCGTAATATAATGGCAAGCAAAATGTTGTCGATTCACAGCTCCCCATCAGTGGCAATATTTCATTCACTGAAAAATAATATTTCGAGGTTTCTATCATTGCGTTGTAAAAAGGAGTTGATAAATCGATCACAGTCTTCTCTAGGAAACAAAATCTCTTTGAAAAGTTTCACGATTATGAAATGCATTGTGCATGTTTTTTTTTCAGCGTAGATCACAATTAACCGAGTGGACTTGCGGACAAAAAAGTAGGCACGATTGGCAGATTTCGTTCGGTCGTGATGCCACGATTATAATAATAATATAAATGTATGATAATAATAGTGAGAATAAGAATGTTTACGATTCATGTTAATGTCGCACGTGCTCTCGTTTCTCCCGAGTCTTCTTCGTGATGCCACAACCTCCGATTTACCTTCTCCGTATTTGTTACGAGATGATCTTGGCACATTCATAAATACACATGTAATATGTATTTTACGTATGCATACATATCGATATACATCTGTGGGATGTTTATTCTCCTTACATCCTGTAAATCGCTATTATGCTCGCGTCGTCACGTCTCAGGGAGAGCCACGACCAACCGTATATGCGTTTATGCACATTAGCATGTCCCACCACCCGCACCAACCGTGCATTAATTATTCACCTGTGTCTTTCTCTCTGAATCGAATTAAAAGCCTCGTAATGGCACGTGTGCATTTTTTAATATTTTTTCATCATATTTTCTTGTTTTTGTCTCTGCTCATTTATTTTAATTATCATGCGAATTATTTTCACCTCTATCGTTAGTTCGTTTGCGCGCAAGGCACAGTTATGTGAATAGCACGAGGAATCCCTGTTTTCGTGAATATTTGAATATCTCGATATGAAATTTGTATCGATCGATCTTCTGTGCTTCGATAGTCAATTCATCAATAAAACGCTCCTAGGAATCAAGGAGCTCGCGATTAATTATGCTGATTATTTATTTATCTTCTTCAAAACTCGGATCATAAAAATCGAAGCACTTTGTGCTTCGGCGCGCGTGAAGATCGATCACCAATTTTTCAAGCGACTTCCTTATTAGACGTAATTATTCATTGGGCTGCAGACACCGACTCTCACGCAATTGCAACTGTTGTGTGATCGTTCTCACACGCGCATTCATTAATTTATCTTCGCCTGTTATTGCCCCCGGGAGCGAAATGAAATAAAAAATATATATATAGAAATATAATATTCAAAGCAGTACAAGAATGCATCAATTCTAGTCACAGAAAATTGGCAATTAGCTGAGACTCCATTTCATCGTGTCTAAACAATAATAAAAACATGAAGCGATTAATTAATAATTGTTTAATTACTTTTTTGTCCTCAAGTGAGTTCGCCAGGTGTCACTGGACGTACATTTATCGATTTTTATTAACCATCATTTTCCTAGTCACATATTTCACTAATACGAGAGGATAATAAATAAAAATGAGTGATCGTGGAAAATTTCTCACGCGATAAACGCCTTGCAGGAGCGATTATTTGCTGCGTTCCGAGTCTCTTGAAATACTACGAAATCGAGCGATGAAAAAAGAAGATTCTTTATTATGTGGACGACGCCAGTCATCCCCGGATCTCCAATCTCACCGATCTCCAATCTCTTAACTCTCTCAGCAACAAATGCATATATGAGCTGCAATAAATCTTAAAATACCTAATAATATTACACCATTACATGCATTTAATACATAAACGTGTATACGAAATATAATAGAGACGCGAGCGTGTTTGCGTAAACGCAAAATTACGCCATATACCAACGTGCAGCGCATCCGCGTTAACCGAAGAGCAAATTTTGCCAGTTCGAAGCGATACATCAGGTGCGGATACGCAATCGTAATAATAGTTGGTCCCATAAGACACGTATGCTGGAGGATCATTTTACCGTTGCACGCAACATGCGTCAGCGAACATAACGAACACATTAATTTTCAATTTTCATAATCAAATTGTAATCTGCTCAATTTACTAATTAAGGACAAATGAAATTCGATAGTTAACAATTATAATAATAACGATTTAATTAACTTGCAGTATGGTAAGAAGACCAAAGTGTGTTTGTGATAAACAATGAGCTGAGCAATCTCGGACATGGTCACTATTTGGTCGGGTGGCTGCTTTGCCAAAAATGTGACCAATTAACGAGGCGAGATGTTGAAAAATCCTGAGAACGTGTTGTTTTTCGAACGAATATTCAAACGAAAAATGTATTTGCAAATGAGATTTCAATTTTGATTCCAATGGCAATAACCGGTCATGGAAATAGATCATGAATGACCCAGCAGCTGTTCCCGTTAAACGTGTTATCTGTATAGTGCTGCAATATGCATTATTCGGTAACTGGCTAAATAACGTGTCGATTATGCCCTTTTCAGAAGTTTGTTGAAAATGGTTCGAGAGTGCAGGTGGGTAATTATAAATAATTCATCGGTTAATCAATGTCTATGGACTGTCTGTCGAAACAATGTGAAATGGTTGTAGAACGTAAATTGAAAATGGTCGCGCGCGGCAATGTGAGTGATTTCGTACGATCCTTTATTGGTGAATGAAATGAAATAATAATAAAATATGAGATTGGTCATCGACATGACAAAAGCGATAAAGTTTTATGGCGCGACTTGTAATTTCTGTCGGTGCCCTGAGCAATGTACAGGTGTGTCGAGAAATTTGAGGAAAAAAAGCGAGACAGAGATTGACTGAAACCATTCTGATGGAAAAAACATCTGCAGAAGATGCAACGCGATGTCTTTCTCTTTCTCTTTCTTTTTATGTCGATTCCTCTGTATCTATATTTTTTGAGAGAGAAATAATCGTGTGCCAAGTTAATGGCTTTTCGAATAGCGTGGGCGCGCTAAATTCACTTTTACCGAGATCAAAGCGAGAGTCCCACAGAAAATATTTCTATTGCTGCACTCTCTCCGTCTCTGTCTCGTTCTTTCTCGCGATCACTTTCCACCTCGTAGCAAAGAGGAAGAGCAACAGAGAGGGAGAGAGAGAGACAGAGTGTGTGACGCACAATAATATTCTCGGATCTCCCGGTCGCTGTGAGCCAACGATTAAATATATATGTACATGCTTTATACATATATAATTGACCTGACACGTGCATCAACGATGAATCACTTTTGCATCAGAATCATAACGAAAATCAACTGTGAAAGAATTGTGACGTTCTCAGGTGTTTCCTGCACTGACTTATTGCCAATTTATGGCTCCTCATCTTCTTCAAGAGAAAAAATAGATTCGCGATCTCAATATGCGCGGATGACTTACCTGGTACGAAGCTCCACGATCGAGAATATAAAAGAATTCTTTCACGATCTTTCGCAATTGATGAAAAAATCTTGGCATCGAGAAACTTTTTATTGGTGAAAAAAATCTCGTTCCATTTATCTGGAAATTTATAACTAAATTGTCAATAAATAATATTTTGTTTAATCAGAGGCGAATAAATATCCGCTGCCAATGAATGAATATTTCTTCAAATCGTACAATTCTTATGTACGCCGACACCAATGGCAATTCTGGATATAAATATCTCAGATGCATCATATTTACAACACTCGAGTCCTTGGCAATTGATTAAGGAAAAAAAGTGAGATAAACGGAGAAATAAATATTGGCTGGATCGGCTATTCCAGATCCCATTGAACGCCGCGGTGAGAAAACGGGCAAATAACCAGTAATGGAGCTCACCAGCTCGTTATATAAATACTAAGAATATATATACATAGAAAAAGAGATAGGGCATCATCCTCTCGGACGTCGCAGCAGCTTCCAATGGACCGTTTTTCAGCATCTAGTTGACTTGGATACCCATTCGCACTAGTCACGACTTTTCGTTTCGTTAGCGTATATTACAATTATATAAATCTACATAAACAGTTAAATACAGTTATACGAACTCTGTGTATTCAAAACACTGAGATAAAAATTTTGTTGGATACGTTCAACAAAACTTTTTTTTTTAAATTAATTTCAAAAAAATTCCATCGCAGCAAGAAATTTTCTAGAAAGTCCAGACAGCTCAGAAATCAAATATACTGTCGAAATAACGAAATTTGTAAAATGACCAAAAATAATCAGTCCATCTTGTTCAACAAAATATCGATATTTTTCAAAAAAAATGTATTTCCAGTGAACGAATAAATGAAATGCTCGATCTCATCAGAGAGAACGAGAGATCGCTGCGAATGGATAGAGGAAAAAGATACGGGGATTGAACTCATTCAATAAACTTTGTGTCAGTGTCCACGAGCCTAGAGAACGATGCAGAGTCTCCACTCGGTTAAATTTCTTTTGCGCTCTTTCATGAAGCGATGAGATCGTGTAGCTCAATCGTTGACTATGCATTTACGTATGATCGCTTAAATATGTATATACATGTATATTTCATATTCGCGTCTTGATTTGAAAGATGATTCATGAATTCCCATGGAAAAACTAGCAGACATCCGATCCGGGGACTCAGGGACCGATCGTTTCCAGGCATGACCGTCCGATTGGGAAATTCAATAATCATTAAGTGCTATTACGATTTTTTTCTCGTCGTGCGATCGTCGTTTTTCTTTGTTGTGTACAAAAGGATTCGAGATCGAGGGATTACTCGTTCAGACAAATTGGAGAAGGCCAAGAAACATAGTAAAAAGTTAGTCAATGTTTTGTTTCGATAAATTTATTGGAGTTCGGAGCACGAGGGATGAATTAATCAAGACGATGATCCGCTGATGAATCTTTCACATGCAACTTGATCAGTCTCCTTCTTTTTCCTCAGTTCCTTTCGTTCGGTTCCCTCGAATCGCTGATTACAGTTGCTGCGTTGTTGCTTGGCATATTACGTAACATCGCATTTTTGTTAATTGAGACTGTCAACAAAAACGAAATGGGATAATTGTCAGAAGAAAACGAAGCCTGTCATCTGTATCGAAACTTTAGCAAACTGCCTCGGTTTCGATCGACGGATGAGAAGGTTTTTTTTAAATACACAGTCTTTTCTCCGAGAGAGCTCTTTACTTTTCTCGCGATATATCTCCCGCGAAAAGATGAGAGAATCGGCTCATGACACGATAATAACACGGCTAAAGCGTCCGTGCGTGCCTGGGCTTCGTAAATCGGTGAATAAAACAATATATTTTTGCCGTGTTCGAATAAGCACGTACTTGATGTTTTTTTCTTCCGATATTCTACATAGACATAAGCTCACATATAATGTAAAGTTATAAAAACGTTTATGAATCTTTACGATGTCTTTTCGTGTCGCAATTATTAAATGACTTTACTCCCAGACTGCTCACATAGACGCGCGGTAATTGTCTACAAGGCTTGATGCATGTAGACCGAGTATATTTATTGCATCGTATTCGTCATGATCCACGAAATGTTGTAAATTAACAGACTGAATGGATCGTGAGTTCTGCGAGGGAAAAATTTTCCAGCGATTTTCTTCATCGTCACACGCAGACGTCGTGTTATCATTCGATTGACAACGCAGAGCCAGTTCTGTGAAAGCGAAAACGTGGGAGTAGGGACGGACGTCACGTCGTCCCTTTTTTTCTTCAATCGATATGGAGATACGAGATCCAGAGCAATACACCTCGAGTCCTGGAGCTCCAGGACACCTGTTATATCGAAGACGGATAGCCAAAGAGTACACAGAACAGTATAGCGAAGACCTTATTGTACGAGGTATCGATCATCCACCCACCGGAGAACTCTACTCCTCGCGAACCTAGTTTCGATCGTCACGATCGGTCGATCGCGATTCCTCGTTTCTCGGAGGCTGCAGAAGGTCTCGGCACTCTGGGCCAACCGGAATCTTATTCAACCTCTTTTTTTATTCGTTTTTTTTTTTATTCAGCATGTTATGGTTATCCTGTCTATACAAACAACGCAGACAATATCGGTATCAGACTTCATCTCTCTTTCTTTATCATCATTATGATTTTTTTTATCCGGCCATTCTCACGCCCCATTATTCCTGTCTTTTGAAACCACAACTCTGTGTGATCGCGCTTGGCCCATCGAGTATATCAACATAAAATATCAAGCAGTATAAAAACTGCGCGATTAAATCGATGCGTTATTAACCTACGAGGTCAATTCATTCAGGTCTCTGATCCTTTTCAATTACCGCGAAAAACAACATCGTCCAATTGAATTATCGTTCAACACAAATTCATTTTAACGATCCCACATTGTCGTGAATTTTTTCTGCAACGTATTCCCATACAATGGCTTCGAATAATTCGCAATTTTCAACTCATTTTTTCTGCACAATGAAATTTACCAAAATTTTCATTATTCTCGAAATTGAACTAGGAAGATTTTCGATTTCACGGAAATTTCACCGCAAAAATGAAAAGTATCAAGTTTCATTAGCAAAAATGAAAAGCGACCAAAATTGGTTTTATTACGAGAAGAGTTTTGATGCAATAATAACAAGAACATATTTGTAACTAATCAATATTTTACATGCGCCTGCACAACGGACGACTGCATATAAATAGATAAAGCATTGAACCGATGTCAGTTGAGTGACCTTTAGTCGGATGTTTTTAAATAACGAGGCAACGAAAGACAAGGATATGCCAGGAGTGTCCCGAGTCATCGAGAATTTTCAGTCTCGCACCTTCGCGTTGCGTTATCGAGTTTAGCAAAGATCGATGAGAGATTCCAATGCAACACTCATTTACAAAACATTTTTTCTTCAATCCAACACAGATTCCTAGAGTCTGTAGCACTCAGACGCTCATTGTATTCATCTGGGCTATTCCTCAATCTAATTACGTCATCGAATCATACATACACATTCGTATCTTTGTAGGATATAAATGTATTGATTTCTATTGAAGATCGAGCTTTGTTTCAATTTGTCTGTTTCGAGCACGAATTATGGGCCTCGGATAGGACTCCTGCTCTCCGATTACAATCTGGAACAAATAACTTCTTGTCCCATTAGAAGTGGATATCAAAACTCGCATTTAATCGATTACACACATTCGAGATTGCGTTACACTTATTGGTGGGATTGTAAAAAAGAACTGAGAATAGCGAAAGACACGTGAAGACTGCGGATGACTAACTCGTCCATCGCATGGATCTCCGTGAGAAACTTTCAATACACTCGCTTTTTCCAATTTTTTTTTCAAATTATTCTCTTGACCCCGGCTCCTCGACTAAGAAAATCGATGCAACAGTCAACGCGCTGTTTTGCGGAGTTATTTCCAGAAGTTTTGATGATTGAACAGAAAATAATGATAATAAATAAATTTGAAAAATAAAGAACAGAGAAATGTAGACATGCTTACGTTGGCGTGTCAAGAGGTCAATTCACAGAGATTCTATGATTAAATTGACACAATGAACGCAATTGAATTCACCGCGGAGGAAGCCAATGTGTACATGGCATCTATCCACGTAAAATTGCCTTTTTTCTCCTTCTTTCGATGTGAAGTTTGCACAAATTGTATAGGAAGCATTATTCTTGGAGAGATCGTCTGCGTTGCGTCACCATTCGCCCAGGATCATCGTCATTGTGATGATAATGACGCGATCAATGATTCGCCCCCTCACACCTCTTCTCGTACATACACCGCCATACACTTTACGTCTATGGTGGGTTTTAAACGTATCCTCGCTCCTTGAATACGATGCTTTTTATAAATATGACTGTAATATGTCCATGCTAATTAGTATCCTGTCAATATTACACGAAATATTTCTATATATTGATTTTTATACATAATGGTAAATAATGTGCACTGTTAAATGTAGCATTGTCGTTTTCTATGGCTGCAAATTCCTTTGTTGCATTACATTCATGGTGCAAATGAATTTTCGTGACCATAATTAATTAACGTGTTCTCGAACAGTTAAGGGATGTGATAATTATCAAATTTCAATTTCATTTCATAGAAAAATTAATATAATTAAATTTTCGAGAATGAGAGAACATTTCTGGTTCTTCTAAAACATTTTTCCTTTCATTAAAGTTCTATTTCCTGCTCGTTGCATCTCCAGGATCGATGTGCTTGGATATTATTTTCGCGGAAAGTTGGGATCGCCTTTTTGTGTCGAGTAATGTAATTGATATGGAAATTGAAACTTTTTCATCAAACCACATTGGACGTAAATTCAATGTTACCGATACAATTGCATCCTCCGCAAAGTTTCAACTTGTTGTGATACCTGAAGTGATTGTAATGAGAATTCCACGATCGTAAATGTGCGCAATTTGGAGATTCCGCAAAAATTCAATGTAGCATCAATAATGCTTCGTGCAATGTTCATCCTTCCGTTAAACTGAACGATTTGTTCCATGCATTTTAATTTATGCCAATGTGGTGCAAGTTGCAGATGGAAAACACGACAAATCACGATTCACGATTTGGCCCTGACAAACGACGACTGCACGGGGAATTCTTCACTTTCGAAATTTCTGTGTTTGTTCGAGATTATTTTACCTTGGCCATAATTACACAAGGAACGAAAGGAAACAAAAAATCAGAGATCCGGTACATACGAAGCATTATTTTTATTTTATTTACAAATTAATCACAAAAATAAATCCACAACGTTTTTTATCGATTCGATTTTTTCAGCATTCCGTCATATTCGTTTTGAAAAAGAATGAAATAGAACAAATCCTTTTCTTGAACCCTTTTCAGGACCTTCCGTTTTTTTTTCTCCGTTGTCTGTCTCGATCGCCAGAAGATCGCTTTCGATGTGAATATCCCCGGAAAATTTCATGATTAAATTGGTATGGAATTTGTGGAAGAATTCTGCTCTTTGAAAATGTGATCATTCGAGTGTGAACACTCAAAGCCGAATATCGCGTAGTCCAAGCGGAATAAGAGTCAGCTTCTTTCTTATCTCGACATGGAATTTATTCGCCCGATGGATCCCTCGAAAGGGATTCGCGTTGCAGGCAAAGTGGTTGAGCAAGTTTGAGATTATATGCGCGATAGATGCTGCGATTCTCGTCCAGATCATTGAATCTTATGATCAAGGTTCATCAATATTGGAAACTGAAATTTGTCAGTTGAGTAGAACATCGCCAAGCAATTTCGTGGCTTCCAATGGCCACAAGTAAATTTTGTTCAAATTTTTATCAAGTCAACGATTATATTCGAATTTCCAAATTTTTTGTTTCTCAAAAGGAAATAATATTAAAACAAATAAATCTCGATAGGATATTCGCTCGAAGAGGACTTTCACGATCGTGTTAAAACTTTCTCGTCTTTTGAGGCTGATCCCTAATCGCAGATTCGAACATTTCTCGGTGTACCCATAGAAATGAACACTGAGAGCTTCAGATATCGAGCAATGCCGCGCCGTTGATTCACGTAACTCGCGGCGATTTTCGTGATAAGTTAGAAATAAGATCGAAGAAATGGTGCATCACGGAAGGAAAAAAAGGAGGTAAAAAAAACAAGGAACGTGAATCCTCTGCTTGCAAGAAATAAACCGCGAGACGGATTTCCGAGACGAAACTATCTGCTGACTCGATCGTTGTGTTCTTTCGGTCCACGCTGCTCATTCTCACTAGTATCAGCACTCACGACGATGCGCCATCAAAACTTTCTCACACGCTATGCAGGCACTCAAAATCATGGGAAGATAACGAGAGAGGTTGAGAGAGAAAGAAAAAAACGTGTGATTAGTGCTCTGACAACCTCGAGGGTTCAAATCGACTTAGACCTGCGAAAAATAGAGTCGATTTTCCTATTTCCTTCATCCTGGAAAATTGTTCATTCAAATTCAAACAATTCCAAGCTTTTTTTTCTTTTCATTGTTCCATAAATTTTCAAGTCCATTTTCCCGAAAGCTTCCGAGAGTTTTCGAGAGTTCTAAATCGTCTTCAAGTTACAAGAGCATATTGGACCGGATTAGCATCCGAGAAGAGCGAAGAGGTGGATGGAAGAAAATCCAGGTTTTGCGATCGAAATTCCGAATGCCGGACTAAATTATCTTTCTACTACTTAGTGGAAAATGCCGTTTTCATGCAGTTCACGAAGTATCTACTTTGTATGAGGAAGGGGCTTTGGAATAGTCTTGTTTGGTTCTCGGAAAATGTCTCCATGCCAACCCATATGGACAACGGGCCAGTCTCCATGAAAAAAACAATCAAGTCCATACAGTTTCCAGCAGAGGGAAAAAATGGTATCAAGGGTTATACGGGCTTCCGTTTACAATCGACTTACGACATGCTTCGCTTTGTTGAGCAAATAATTGCCAGCCTTTTTTTTACCTTCCAGCAACGAACTAAAGATGAAAGGAGGGCCAAGAAGTTTTTCGGCAAGCAGTGACTTTTTTTTCAATGCATTTCGCTGGCAACAATGCGGAAAGCTCGAGAATAAGGTCGAGGAAATTTTATCCGAAAACTTTTCCTTACGTTCTCTCAGGGAAAATAACGAGAAATATAAGAGAATGGAGGCAAAAGGATAAAAGCGAAAAAGTAAAAGAGCGAGTGGAAAGGTATTTTTTTTCGTTTTCCAACAAACGCTGAATAAAAAATGGAATTATCCTTTGGTCCGTTATATAACGAGTCAGATACATAGAAACTCTATTACAAATCGATTCTTAATACGAATATCAATTTTTCTGGGTCATCCAGAGCGCAATATTACGTAATTTCATTTTTTATTTTTACACCGTCACGTATATTGTTTTCTCATAGCAATACCCGAGACTAATGGTGGACTTTGGAGGATGCAAATAAAATCGTTTACAATAGAAAGGACAACGTTTGGCAATGCGCGTCCATTTGCAGTATGGATCGTTACTCGTGCATTTGCTAAATTTTTATTATCTCCAGTGAGCCTCTTCATGCGTATTGTTTTTCTTGAAGATCGAACGAATCTGATGTCCTCGAAGAAAACATTATTATTGAGGGTACAAGCAGAGAATAGAGAAACTATTAGAAAAAATAAATTTATCGTTTTACCGAGCAGGCAAAAGCACTCACGTGTAGCGAGAGATCCTGATTCGATTTAGCCACGTCTATTTACCCTCTTCGTTGCCTGATTCTCTTATTTTTCCCCACGAATCTCCACGGTCCATAAAATATTTATAACTCGAAGCAAACAGTATCTTCTTCGTTTCTTTCTACGTGTATTGCGCTCTTTACAGAATCATTGCGAGCTTGTGCTCTTTCTACAGTCTCTTCAGAGTCCCTGATACTAGTTTTGGCTCAAATACAATATTGATCATGCGTCATAACGTAGAAAAAAGTAAAACATCTTGAAAATTCGTGAGCTCGTCTGAGCAATGTCGAAGATCCTGTGAGTGATGCAAAATCAAGAGATTAATTATTATATTTGCTGATTAATAATAAAAATTGAACTTTAGATTTATTTCATTTGAATAACTAATAACTTTCTCATTCGATATTGTTTGTATTGGAATTTCGTTTTTTTTTAATGTTATTTTTGGTGCTAAGATATTTCTGCCAAAGGCGATAGATTTGATTCTCTTTAAAGTGTGATTACGAAATATTGGCACAAAAAGGAGGTCTGTGGATTTTCAAACGTTGAAGGATCTAAGGAGGATTTATTCTTGTCTCTCGACACCAAAGACTACGCGGACTGGACTCTATTAAGCCAGCCAACTGTCAGTCACAAGATTGCCAGATTCTCCTCTCTCGAATCTCTTGTCTTCGATTAAATTGCACTCTCATCGTCTTCTCTTTCCTATGTACGTCATTCGTTGCCGTAATAACTTCGCATATACTTGGTATTTTCATCACGCAGCTTCAACGTCTCTACGAGAGGTCTTTCATATATTTAATGTGCTGTTCGCTCTCTTCCTCCCTCTCTCTCTCTTTCTCTCATTTTTTCTTTTCATCGTTTCTTACGAAAACATTTGCTCGGCAATGAGAATCAATGGATCGCAAATTGCAATTTGATCGAATCATTTCAATCTTTCATTGCTAAATTCTTCTTCCCGATCTCCAGCATCAACAATTCATTCGTCGACCCTCAAAACGCAAAAATATATAAATTACTCTTTTGTCCTCTCAGAATTCTCTTCAAACCATTTTCAAATTTTATTTTTATTCATCATTATTAATTCGAGCTGACAACGCAGCCTTTTATTATTAATATTTGTCCAAAGAGAATTAAGCCAAAAAATGAATTACGAAGAAAAATTAATTGAATACATTTTTTGTTTTCCTATTCCAAAATATAAATTCGATTATTGTGACGACAAATTGAGCGACGAAACAAAACGTGCTACTTGAAATTCTCGTTACACTTTCGACCCCTTTAATCAAATGGGTAGAGCATTACACAGAGAAAATTCGAATCTCTGTTACGAGATATCTAAGGATGCTGAGATCATAAGCACGTTGTATTATTCTTGCGCAACTTTAAAGCGTGTATATAGACACAGAGACAGGCTCATGTATAGATACATGTGACGCGTACCTCATGGACTGCATCACGACGGGAGAGAGGTTTGCACGAGATCAGATTTCACCCCATCTGTCCTAGATGAGGGGCGATCAATAGCCCAATCATGAATTACGTGTGTTTTGTACCCACATCATCGATTTATCGATAGTTTGTGATCGAGTCCAATAAAACACACACTCATGTACAGACACGTGTCACGTTCTCCTATTTCATTGCTCCATTGTAATTTTTGTCATTTTTTTTTTTTTCCCAAGGGAGAATGAACTTATGGCTTTCTCATCATGAAAACCCAGTGCTTGGCGCATTTCGTGTTGGCATACTTTTTTGATACCTGTGAAGAACAAGCATGGGATGACGTTATCAAATATTAATCGAGTCTCCAGCAGTTTTTGTAACTCTGAGATATTTCGCTTTATGGAACGTCCATCGAAAGAAAAAGTCATTCCTGAGGTTACAAAAGATGTTCAGTTTCCTTTCTCGTTTCTATTCCTCTTCTTATCACCGCTTTTTATTTGTTTTTCCTTTTTAACTATTTTGCTTCAGTTTTCGATTCCCTTCTGTCCGGTTATAAAAATCTTGTATTTTTTTTTTAAACATCCGCTCAAATTTAACGTTCTCCTTTGTACTTGATTTTTAATTGTCATCTTCTTTTGTTCGTGCTTGTCTGGGATTCCTTTTCTTCATTTCACTCCTCAATATTATCTCTGTGCTTCGCTTTTGTCCTTCATTTTGTTCCCATTCCTGATTCTTTCTCTCTTTCTAATAACTTTGGCTCTGGAGGATCCTTTCGGAAGTATGGGTCGCGCGCGTGCCACGAATCGAATTGCGCAACGAGACGAGTCTGGCAGAGCGAGCGCGCCACGTCTGACCAGCGAGAACTCCCTCTTGTCTCACTGCTTTACGCTCGAACGAGCCCTGTCGAGATTCTCTCCCGGGACTGAATCACGGTGAGGTCAAAGGGAAAGCACGGAGAGCGATACAGCGGAAGCCACTTATGTCAGACGATCGAGTCCTCTTTCTTCGTCTCCTTCTCCTCCTCCTCCTCCTCCACTTCTTTTTCCTTTTTCTCACTCCTATTACTCGTCTTCCTATCGCTTCTTTGGACCTCCAATCAGACGTAAAATTGTGTCTCTACTTATTGCAATCTTCGGCTTGAAATTCCATTTGGTTTCCACGTACACTCTCGTAACTTTTCCATCCACCAACAAAGAATTCTCACTTCGTATTTTTTTTATTTTTTCTTTCGTGGTCAACGATAACAATGATTCATGTTCGAATTCTCTCGAAACTTCAAGTCTTTTTTTCCTTCTAGTGCATCGGAGAAATGGGACTTTTTTCCGCGAGACGGAATTACGAACCTGGAGAGCGTTAGAAAAAAAGGATCATTTTAATATTTCAATTGCCTTCAAAGGACTCGACCAAAGAATAGCAATTCGTTCGGCTTTGATCAAGCTCTCCACGAGAATTGTTCCTCATTTTCAATCATTCGCTAATTAAACACGCTCAAAGGTGAAGCCTGCGAGATTGAAAAATGTCATCGAAACTCTATTGAATCGTCGAACGGTTTTATAAAAGATAAAAATGCGGTAGAGGACAGCCAAGAAACGAGAAGGAAGAGGGGGTTTTCCCTCGACAGCTGTCTTTCGCGAACGAAACCCGGTGAATGAGATCGCGTTTGCACGTCGAGCCAAATTCTCTGGCGAATCTCTCCCTCACAAGGAGCGCACGAGATATTAAATTCTAATTTCAATATAAGCAGAGCCAGCGCCTCGTATCTCTGGCACGGAAAGTGAGACTTTCTCGTTCTTGCTCGCCTTCGAACCACCCTTTCGTGCTTTTTTTATAACTGACGTTTCAATTTTTTTTTCGCGACGTTTAGCGACGATATGGAAAATTTTGGCTTTTGCGTTTTTTTTCCTTTTTGGCTGAACTAAATTTGAAAAAAAAGGTGCAAAGAGACGAATGGAATTTCGCTTGCGAAATGATCGTCATCGGGAGCAGGAATAAGCTATTATTTGTGGTTTCCTTGGCTTGCCAGCATGTAACTGAATGCACGGACCAAAAAAATGAATTGCAGTGATGATAATAAATGAATAACAATAAAAAGGAATAATTTATGATTATTCTAAATAAATAACAACAAGCCATCATTAATTTAAAAAAATATTTTTCCACTGACTTGCCTTTCCCGAATTCAATGAAAATTCGTAACCTTGTCTGCCTCTGTGTCTCACTTCCTCTTTAGCTTTACAAACGATTAATTAGGACGACTGACACACAATGCTCTTCTTCTTCACACGAATCGGACAAGCAACCTCGCAAAATTCTCTCCTTCATAATAATAAGAATAAGAATAATGAATTCGCAAAGTTTCGATATGGGATAGCGTCCTTCAACATTAGTACATTCAACCTTGGCCCATTCTCGTTTTCCCAGCCCAGACACGCGAGCACTTGTTTTCTCTTTCTAGAGAAATTTACAGAGATGCTTAAAATAATTTTTGACGGATGGACCACCCGGTGCGGGATCTTCTCTTTTCCTCTGTAATTAAAATTTCGTACTCGCGTTTATAAATTTTTTATCTTATTAGTTTTTCGACCGAATAAAAATTTCGTATCTATTTTAATTTCGAGGTTTTTCTCAATTTCCTCAAAATCGTTCGTTTTTCTTTTCGATCGACATCTCATTGTAACGAAGCTGAAAAAATCGAGAATGTCACATTTCGTAAGAATTTAATAAATCACGAAAATTCAATTTTGCTTACTTCGCTCCCTCTTACTTTTTTCCTGTGAGTATTACGAATAAGCAGTGAACAGCCACGAGGGTATTTCAAACACAGAGAGCTGCCAGGATAACGTCAGCTCGTTGAGGATATTCTAGCCTCGATGATGGAGCAAACTCGTGTGTATAGAAATATTTGCACATAAGAAAGATATTTTTCCTATCTCGGTGCACGCATCGTGCGGTTTCCTAGATTTGATTTATTTCCTCGGGTGTTCTAACTCTTGCGGTGTGTATGATCGCACTGTGGGTCACGGGTCACAGATTCTCTCTCGATCTTTGTAAACACTCGTATGCACTTGTCTGTGTATATATATATGAAGAATTTCATATCAACTCGATCAATGTCTAGAAAATCACTTTTTTCGTGCTGAGGAAAGTGTACATTCGTGTAATTTTAAAATTGATGTTTTCATCAAATTTTATCGTTCCCCCAAATAAATTGTTGTTTACATTTTATTCTGGAAATGAAAAAAAAAATCTCTTGAACAATAAAATTGATTTTTTGCATTCGTTCGGTTAAGCAAAAACGTGTTTTAACTGTCAAATAAAAATGTAAGTATGCATTTGTTAATCGTTGAAAATAACCATCGAACGCATCGATCTGTCAATTACTAAAATGAATTACGAGTTTTTAAAATTACATTGGCTCGGTCAAATGAATAAGAAGCACGTTATCTTTTCTGACACACGTGAGTTATTTCTGACATCATGCTAATCGTAAATGTAGCAACATTTTGCACGTGGATGTGCGATTCCTAAGATCACCGCGGGTATAAAAACTGCGAATAAGACCCTATGGACATGTGATGAGAAGGAGTATAAATGTCGAGTTATGCCCTCGGGTTAGTGTTTCGGTTACGGCATACGGGAAGTCGAAGCGATAATCTCGAAAATTGTACCGCGTGCATATACTTTGTGTACCAATCTCCAACGATCTTTTCATCTGTTCTCCAAAGTGAAAACGTCATTTTCTCGTATCATTTTATACGACTTGAGATAAAAATATTGATGAAATGATTGAGACAAAAAGATTTTTAATTAAAACTGCAAAATTAATTTCTCGAAAAATAAATTTGTAGCTCAATTGAAAAAGAGAAATCATTAGAGCGGAAAAGAAATGATTTTGTATTTTCAAGTCGATGTGTTTTACATGACTAATGGTAAAAGATTGTCATAAATTTCCGATCGACCCTGAGTTATCATGTCTTTTAAATACGTCACGATAGAATCAAGCTGGGAGAGTTAAGGCCAAATGGGTAAAAATCTGTCAGAGAGGAAAGGAGGAAAGAGATGAGAGTGCATCAAGAGAGCAGGTGCCT
Organism: Hyposoter didymator; assembly: GCA_037952995.1. Taxonomy (NCBI): domain Eukaryota; kingdom Metazoa; phylum Arthropoda; class Insecta; order Hymenoptera; family Ichneumonidae; genus Hyposoter; species Hyposoter didymator. The sequence goes on from JBAJMU010000004.1 coordinate 1,947,177, forward strand.
GTGATCTTTATTCTTCTGTCGATCATTGCTGCCTTTTTTTTGCGGCAACCTCGCCAACCAACGCAGTGTAGGCTCTTGTATTACCGTACCAAACGTTTATTCGAGAGGGAGAGAGAGAGAGAGAGAGAGAGAGAAATCGGACAAAGATTGATGGATGCTGGTGACACAATGAGAGGATCAATGACGTCGGGAACAAAAGGTCGTACTTCGTACTCGTTCTATATTCAAAAAATCGGTAGCCTAGAATCGCATAATTATTTCATGAATTCTATTGTATGCCACACCGCGAATTATGCGGATACGAACAAAGCGCAAAAGAGAGAAAGAAAGAGAAATAGAGAGAGAGAGAGAGAAACGAGTTTAATATTTTACCGCTCTGTAATTTCAAAGTCCAAGCCGTTAAGCGCGATTCACCAAATGAGGCAAAATCGTTAAAAAGGAAAAATAAAAAGATGCTTCGATGAACGAAAGAAAAAAATGTTTTTTAGAATCTTCGATTAATTGGCGCACGAATAACTCATTGCTCGTGCGGTTGACATGCGTTTCTTCGTAACGTTTCAAATCGCACAATCCCACGCACCATTTTAGTCCATTCTCCGCGGTGTTTGCGGCACGCAGCCGCGATGAGTAACGCGCTCGCGTAATTTTTAACGCGTAAATCTGTCTTAGAAAAAAAGAGAAATAACGAAGATGAGTCCAGACTCATCTTCATCTTTTCTCTCTTTCTGTCTCTCTCGAGATTCAGAACGAAAAAATGCGATAACCAGTTTCCAAATCCTTGTAAGTGGGTAACGGGTCAACGAGTGCCAAGAGACGGATCATCGCGATCCCTCGAGATTCAGATATCAGCATTCAAAACCCTGTCGCACAAGACATTTACCGTCTTATCTCAAACAAGTCATTTTACCTCCCATACCATTTTACATACACATACATTTTTTCATATTCCCAATCCCGGAATCTCTTTGTATTCTGCCATTTCGCGAAGTAAAAAAAAAAAAAATTCGTGAATACAATTTATTCTCTATTCAACAGTTACGTTCGAGGGGAACGAAATGTTTAATTTTTCCATTGCCTCAGTTAGCACGATGTGTAATTGTTCAAGTAATTTGAAATTGCGAGATTTTCCGGTCACTGAAATTTTCCATCGAAGGGCAAACAGAAAAAAAGAAAAACGCTCGTGCTAAATTCTCCATGAAAACGCAAAAAACGAGCTCGTATTTTTTTTTCTTCTTTTTTTTAAATTCATTTTTTTGCAACTTTGCTCTCATTGAGGGATTCCCGTGAGCCCCGTATTAATGCGTTCCAATTTCGATGCAAATTACGGCGCGTGACATATATATATGGCAAAAGCGCTAACTAGGAATAAAAGAATAAAAAACGTACACATAAAATAAAAGCCAGCGTTTTAGACATGCATATAAAAAAACGGTACACACGGTGCACGATAATGCAACGTGGTAACCTCGTACCATTTCTCTCTTTTTCTATCTCGATCTCCCTATATCGTTTTTTTTCATAATTTCTCTCGCGTGCGCTCTCTCTCTCTCTCTCTCTCTTTCCTTCTATCTTTGGAAACGACGAGATGACACTTGTCGAGATCGCACGATGATCTTGCGATACGGATTCACCGCACGGCGAGTGCCCTACACTCGAAGTGCACTCGGGCCCACGAGATCACACAGTTGCGACATCATCCTACTTTACTGTTCGGGCCTTTGAGAAGAATGAAAAACGTCAACGAAGCAGAATACAATCTTTTGTCCATTACTTTTTCATAAACTTTAAAATTCAGTAATTCAAAATATTTCTTCGTTGTTCAAAAAATTGAACGGAAAATCTTTGCTTTTTGTAAACGAACTGTGAAGAAATTTATTGGGAAATGCAGGTGGATCGAAAAAAAAAAAATTGAAAAATTGATCAAAATTTTTAAGGGCCTCCTGAAGTTTTTAGGAATCGAAGGTGTAAATCCGTCGGAAAAATGATTTTTGGGACACACTGTGTAGATACAAATCCGAACAGCCTTTCAGAGAGGACCCTCCACCCTCTTTTTCCTTTAACGCTCATAATGCAGCCTCCCGAGAGATAAAACGAATCTCGTTTCCTGAAAACAAGTAAAGCCTCGAAACACGTGGCTACAGCGTCAAAAGACAAGCAATGCAGTAGCTCGAATAGCCACATCGAGGGAGCACGTACGAGTTCTGTTCCTTGTCCCTGTCTCTTTTTATTCCGTCTCTGTATATACGAAACAACGAAACAAACGCGCTTATGTATTTCCTACGAGCTAAAAGCATTACCTTCATATCTTCTGCACTTTTCTGGATAACACAAATACATAAATATATATATATATGTATTGCGAGAATCTTATGATCTCGTTTCCTGGCTTGGGATTGTTACGAGCGTTGACTTTCTCATCTTTCGCTACCCTCATATCCCTTATCACTCCTGCATGTGTAGATTTTCGTTGCGATGCAATTGTCATAATGCCAGAGTGTTCGAATCTCATAAAAATCTTTCTGCTCCTTTTCTGCTTAGTGACAAAATTATTGTAAAAAAAGTAACAAACTCAAGAAACAAAAAATTGACCGATTTTCATAAAAAAAATTATAGTAATTCAGAATAACGTTGAAAAAATACTTCCAAGAACGCAGCAATCACAATGAACTGAATTGGAATGAAAAATGATGCTAAATTCTCGACTTTACGCACTCTCAATATTATACTTTTCGATTTTACAATAACAACGAAAATAGAAAACACTCGATGAACCTTGTTTGGCACGGAGATTTTTGAGCGGAGCGCGTTTCCGTCGATGCTGTCGACGAGGGAGCGAGTAGCGAAATAGTCGCAGACTCGCTTCGAGCTGGCGGAATAATCTTTATTCTCCCCTCCCGATGCCCGCGGGATAAGTTCGAAGATGTTACTCTACTTGCGCTCTAGCTGTTTCACTTTCACTGTAACCCCGCGCGTTCGATCGTTTTCCTCCCACAATCACCACTCTCCGTGGCTCTAACAACATGGATATAGGTATAGCCGATAAAAGAGTAAATAGTACATAAAGTTATTAATAAATACTTAATGCCACACGAATGTATGGGCAGATAAAAAAAACAAGGAGCCCCTCCACACAAAGAGTCAAATATGTGATGTAAAAAATGTAACTCGTACATTAGTTTCTTTTTTTCCCCTTCCTCCCTTGTTACGGTCTCGGAGGAGAATCGTCATGTGGTTGAAATTCCCTCCACAAGCGCCCTCCGGGGGTCACTCATGCAGCGGGAGGTCGCGGGGTACCTCGCGAGAGGGGACTCGGCAAGGCCCACGTAAGCCAAACATCCTCCTCCCCTCTCTTTATTTTCTTTACCAAATCTCAGTGTTGCGTCCGTCTCGAAAGAAAAGCATGGAGGTGTTCGTACTCTCCAACTATTACCACCTTGAAAGAATAAAAAAACGTTCATCTTTGCACTGGAATAGTGGGATTAACTATATTCTTGTATACTATTGAAAGGCTTCCCCAATGACGCGCTTCGGAGGACGTACCCAAGCGGCGCTGCTCTTTGTCTTGTACTAAATTGCATCCCCCCGCGGTACTCACAGACTCTCGATAACGCGCCGCCGAATGTGAAAGAAAAAGCTTCAGGGGTAGGGGAAAACGAAGAAGGATGAACGAGTGAAGTTTGAGACGCTCGAGGCGAACGCGGGGTGAGCCTTAACCAGGCCTATATATACACTGTAACAAAACCTCCACCTTCAGTCACCTTCTCGACTTAATCCTTCGCATCTCCAAGTGTCCCGTGAGTGCGTGTGTTTTTTGCTTTATCGCGGATTGGGAATCGCGGCTTGGTGAGTTTAAGTTCTATCCTTCGATTCCTTCATCCTTAAAACTTGGAGTTTGCTACAAAAATCCAGACATAATCGATTTAATTCAAACGAAAGTTCAATCAATTGCTAATTAAATTTTCTGACCGTTTTTTTTTCGGATTCTCATGAGTTTTCGTCGATTTACTTCGGTTGCTTGACGTTTTCGAGTGTTTTCTCGTACGTTCGGGTTCCATAATCAATTTTTTCAACTCTTTTGAATCACGTGAACTTGTTGAATCGTTACTCGAACGCGAAAAACTTTTAATTCAAATGATATTTGATTTTTCATCTCACAACGAAAATTCTTATTTCCGCGTTTATTTATCCATCGAACGACGGATTCATTTGCCAATAAGAGTGCCTCCCATAGGGACGTTCGGATAATCTTGATTGCAGATTTTCACTTTGCGAAAGTTTTCATTCGTTTCGTGGCGAACCGCGAGATTAAACGCCTCGAAATATATTTAACATTTTATATACGTATATATCGGTAAATAAAAAAGTGTAAATATGGGCAGGTGCCATTGACAATGCGAAAACTTCAAGAAGACTCCACGTTGCCTGTTCCTTCCAAACGACGACATCCTGATTCCAATTCATAAAATTCAAACTCCAGAAAAATTCCACAAGCTTTTATCACTACAGCACTTTTCTTCTTTACAGATATTTAGGCTAAGCATCAACTGCGAAACATGAGGCTGTGGCTGTTAGGGATAGGTGAGTTTTAAAACCCGACGTTTTTCTTCTAAAATTAAGAAAACAATAATTTTTTTATGTCTATTTTGCTGAATTGCCGTCAGAATAAAATTTGAAGATGAATTTCGAGACAGAACATTTGGAACGAATCGAGTAGCATTTTTGTGGCTAATGACAACTGACTTGGTAAAACGTTATTTAGAGAAAAAAAAGAAGATTCGCGAGTGAGCGAGGGGACTGGAGTAAAGATCAAAGGGGAGAGAGGGAAAGAGTTTCGCAAGTGAGGGTCGCGCAACGAGTAACAATGGTCGAACTAAAAAGTGTGTAGCTCGTACAAAAGAGAGGATCCGGGCACGCGTGAGCTACTCTCGAACTCTCTCGTGATTTGTACCACACACCGGGAAAGAGAAAAGGAGAGAAGATGGAGAAACGAGAGGAAGAAAGAGAATTTCGACAATTCTCTCGCCCTTCGTAACTTCCTCTAATTAAAATGGGTTGTAGATAGTGGCATGATTGTTTTTCTGCTCTTTCTTCTCCTTTTTTAATCCCCTCAAATCGCGAGTCAGGCGAAAGGTATTACGAGCCGGTGTACCAGACTGTTTATCATTGTCTGACAACCACAGACTTTACCTACTAATGTCCCTCGTGAATCTTCTTCCAGAACGAGCAGTCTTGATGATTGTGGTTTCGTAGCAGGTTCGCAACGATTGTCAATGTTTTTTCTTTTTTTTTCTGTTGCCTGCCGTTCGTTGATATTTAGACTAAAAAATTGAATCTCAAAATCCTAATACGAAAATGCTCATCACTCTCGCGCTCTATTGTCACGGTCCTGTAAACTGTGTCGAACGGATTTAAGGTCAAGTGTAAAAAAATCAAGGAAGGTTTAACGAAACAACGTTTCCAGACAATCTCTCGGCGTGATTCCGTTCGTTGCTTCGTATCTCGGGTTGTTTAAGCCTGTAGCTGACCAGGATTTAGCCTCTTCTTCCCTCTCGTATTCTTCAACGTCTCTCGTATCAAGAATCACAGATCTTTCTCTCGTTCTGTACATCGCGCAATGCTGATGTTATTTCGTCGATATTACGTAAAAATGTACCTTCACTGAGATGTTCTGAATACACATATATATATAGAAAATACACTTCCAACTGCATATTCAAGTTGGCAGCAAAAGCAGATGCAGGAGTACACGCAACACCAACAAAACTTAAGAAGAAGAAACAAATGATCTTTTCCGGCGGGTCCAGAACGTCGTAGGTTTTCTCAAGCGAAACGATTATTTTTTTCGATCATTGTTGAGCAGTTACACTCAGTTACCAACTAGTTCGAATTTTCGAATAAATTTCAATGATAATTTTATAAACCTGTTGCCAGCAATGAATGAATTCTTTTGCATTGTTCTGCATTGTCTTGTTCCGAATGCCAGCAGCTGTAATGAAATAAATTCAAGTATTTCGTGGAAAGTAAGAATGTTTGAATGGCTAAAAGATGAAAAGTGTTTACGAAAAACTGTGTTAAAGGTAACAATTGTGCAGTTGAAGCTAATATGCTGTTCGTGTGTTACGAGATTTACGAGGGAAAATTGTCGTAATCGTACGGCACGCAAGGCTCCTCGAACGTGTACGTGCTCATTTATAGGGTAAAGAAGTTGTGATGCTCTTGGTGATGCAGTGTACTACTCGAGTCTCGTCTTCGTGCCAAGCCAACACAGTGAAATGGGCCTGAAAAAACGATTCTCTGTGACATAACTTTCCCGCTAATTAATTAAGAGCATTGTCGAGATAGCGGCTCACAGCGAGTACGAGAGAGCGAGGAAGCTCCAGAAAAATTCTCACACTCTGTTTGTCCGTGTTAATGCGGGTGTTTGCGTGTTCACAAATGTGCGTATGCGCAGGTGTGCGATATTCACACTCACCGAGATTTAAGCTGCACAGATAACGAATCTTCACGACTAACCATATTGTTCTTTCGTAATTGTATTTTCTTCATTTATTTTTTCGCACTGTTTATCAAAAACATATTTTTCCTTTTTTACTTTCTGTTTCAGCCTTGCTGGCTACCGTCGGCTTCTCTGTGGTGAGTGATTTTTTTCTTGAGTTATTATTTTATCAGTTGCTTCGGTTACCTTCTCTGGGTTTTCGCCATTTTTGTCTGTTTGCGTTTTGTTTGACGATGTCCGCGTGCGGTATTCGCGAGTCGAGAAAATCTATTTTTTATTGTGCAACAACCAACGCACGTCTGTCGCTCACGGATCTCATCTTCACTTACTCGATCGATGCAATTCTACGTGCTGAGAAAATTAATAATGAAATAACAACAAGCATCACCAGAGGCGGTCTTGCATGTAATTCTTTAATTTGCGATGGGTTTTCAACTTTTCGAAAGCCACCACCACTGCTCATCATTCCTACTTTGGCTCGTAAAGTCGTTAAAATTCCCTTGGAAAATTGCAATGCCGCGTCATTTCGTTCTCTTCGATTGCGGAACATATCAATTGACGTTGAAATACTTTCACTCTCCCAGGCACAGGAGGGCTACAGTTATCCGGTGCCAAGCAATCCATTGATTCCTGGAGGTCCAGATGGTGATAGAGGAAGCACGACAAAGCCTGGAGGATACCCTGGCACGGATGATCAGTATTCTTTGCCGGGAGGACCTGGATCCGCACCGGGCAGTGGATTCCCTACCGGAGGGCCTGGCGGCTATCCAAGTGGGCGACCTGGTGCACAAGGACCAAGTACCGGGGGCTATCCGTCTGGTGGACAAGGTCCAAGTTCAGGTGGATATCCTTCTGCAGGACAAGGACCTAGTTCGGGTGGATTTCCTTCCGGCGGCCAAAGACCGAGTACGGGTGGATATCCTTCGGGTGGACCAGGATCCAATGGAGGTTCATTCCCTTCGGGTGGACAAGGGCCAAGTTCGGGTGGATATCCTTCCGGTGGACCAGGACCTAGCGCAGGAGGTTTTCCTTCAGGGGGACAACGGCCAGGTTCAGGTGGATTCCCTTCGGGTGGACCAGGACCCAGTGGAGGAGGATACCCTTCGGGTGGACCAGGACCTGGTGCAAACGGATTTCCTTCAGGTGGACAAAGACCTAGTACTGGAGGATATCCTTCAGGTGGTCCCGGAGGTAGTCCAGGTGGACAGCGACCAAGTACCGGTGGATATCCTTCGGGTGGTCCAGGAGGTAGTCCAGGTGGACAACGACCAAGTGCCGGTGGATATCCTTCGGGCGGTCCAGGAGGTAGTCCAGGTGGACAGCGACCAAGTACCGGTGGATATCCTTCGGGTGGTCCAGGATCTAACGGGAAACCAGGAACGAACGGTGGATATCCATCCGGTGGACCACAAGGACCTAGTGGTGGCCGACCTGGTGCTGGACCTAATGGTGGGTATCCATCGGGAGGAGGATCCCCGGCAGAAGGATATCCGAAGGAACGACCGTCCGTTCCATTTCCGAGTGGAGGTCCCAGCCAACCAGGAAGTGGTAGCCAAGGCTTTCCAGGTCCCGGTGGCCGACCTGGCAGCGGTCAATCTCCTGGCGGATACCCATCCGGTGGAAATGCTGGAAACACTGGCAGTTCGAACAAGCCTGGTGGACAATTTCCGAGCTTTGGGCAAAATGGATATCCCGCAGGTGGTCAAGGGCCAAGTACAGGAACTGGATATCCATCTGGACGACCTGACACTCAGGGAGGAAGCAACGGGTATCCATCAGGTGGAACTGGATCCGGACAAGGTAGTGGACAGGGTCCTCAAGGACCTGGGGGTTATCCGAGCGGAAATAGGCCTGGTGGCGCTCAAGGCCCGCAAGGTGGTCCAGGCGGATATCCAAGTGGTGGACCAGGCAGTAGTTATCCCGGAAGTGGTCAAGGCTCTTTTGGTGACCAACCTTCTCAGAGACCAGGAGCTGGATCCAACTTCCCAAGTCCGGGAGGATTCCCAAGTGGTGGACAAGGAGGAAATACTCCTCTAGGACCCTCAGGCTCGTATCCTGGACAACAACCCGGTGGTCAACGACCGACTGGACCTTCCGGTGGTTTCCCTGGTCCGAGCTATCCTGGTGAAGGACAAGGACCGGGTTCCGGTGGTAATGGAGGTAGTCCAGACTCTAATGGACCTCAAGACGATGGTTCGTACGACGACGGAGATTACTCGGCAATTCCTGGCGAGCCAGGTCGCGATTATCCAATCTTTGCTGAAGTTCCTGAAACAAGTTTCCGCTGCGACGCCCAGCAGTTCCCTGGTTACTATGCGGACGTTGAAGCTCAATGCCAAGTCTTCCACATCTGTGCTAACAACAAGACGTACGATTTTCTTTGCCCCAATGGCACGATCTTCAACCAGCAATTCTTCGTTTGCGTTTGGTGGAATCAATTCGACTGCAACTCAGCCCCGGGTCTTTATTACTTGAACGAAAACCTATACGATTATACCATCATGGGTAGCCCCGGCGTAGATGGAACGTTCGGAGTAAATCTTCCCGGAGGACCAGGTCCTCAGGGACCTTCCGGGCCGGGAAGTTTCCCAGGACCACAAGGACCATCAGGTCCAGGCTATCCTGGACAGGGATCAACCGGACAAAATAATTACCCATCGGGTGGAGGACCTCAAAGACCTGGATACCCAGCAGGACCACAGGGTCCAGGATCTCCTCAAGGACCATCCGGGCCTGGAAGTTTCCCAGGCCAGGGACCTCAGGGACCGTCAGGTCCAGGCTATCCCACTGGTCAAGGCCCAGCCAATCAACCTGGTGCAGGTTATCCATCTGGTCAAGGACCATCGAATCAACCAGGATCAGGATATCCATCTGGCCAAGGACCAGCGAGTCAACCGGGTTCAGGATATCCATCCGGTCAAGGACCACAGAGACCAGGTTATCCTTCAGGACCACAAGGCCCCGGATCACCTCAAGGACCTTCGGGACCAGGAAGTTTCCCAGGTCAAGGTTCGCAAAGACCATCCAGTCCAGGCTATCCCGGGCAAAACGGTTACCCCTCGAATCAGGCACCTCAGAGACCAGGATTCCCAGCAGGTACGCAAACTCCGGGAACTTCCGGTCGACCGGGAGGCCCAGGCTACCTAGCTCCAGACTCACCGAAACCGCCTGGCGCTCAAGGACCAAGTGGATATCCAGGAGCCCAGCCACCGGCGAATGGTGGATATCCGGGAAGTGATTCGGGAAGTTCTCAAGGTCCGTCTGGAAATGCAGGTCCATCAGGTGGATCCAAACCGTCGAATAGGCCGTTCCCCGGGCAAGGACCTTCACAACCGGATCGCGAATATCTGCCGCCACGATCTGGTTAAACGGAAAAACGGAACTAAGAACCCTCTAAAAAAACTATTCCACGTAAGCGAATGGACCTTCGACGAGATTGCGGATCAACGGATCCGGGATTTCGTCGTTGGTGCTGGACCTTGTATGTACATACGTAAATATTGATAAATGCCTTAATTTCTTTTTATTCTCGTACTAATACGATTATCAAATACTCGATGCCAGATGCAGCGTCGCTGTATCGAGCACTTACAAAAAAAAAAAAAAANAAAAAAAAAAAAAAAAACAAGCAGGGCACGCAGGTATAATAACGAAATGAAATCCTCAACTCTAAAAATGACATCAAGGGTTGGGAATATGGAATATTTGGACAGTCTGCAAGTATTATTACGCCAAGTATTTATTTATTCAGCTTAACTTTCTCTTTTCATTGCATCCATGCACTCAAGTAAATGCAGCGGCAGAAGTGCATAAAGTAACTTTATCTAAATGTGGCAAACATTTTTGTCACTGAATAGATTCTTGTTTTTTAACCTCCATTTTTTGTGTTCACCAACATTCACAACAAATACGTCTTTTACATGACATAACTATTAATTTTCATTATTACGATATATCAAAACAAACCGAAAAATACACATGTATGTAAAAATATGTATATAGTGCATGCGCTATACATGTATTTGCACGTACGTATATACATATGTATGTAAACATTTTGTAACAGTAGATGACACCTGGATGCCATTATTATTCTCTATTTTGTACGCGAAACATGAAAAAATGAATAAATTTTTATTAATAACTATTAAAAACGATAGACGCTTGTTTTATTTACAAATTCTGCGATACCTGCGCAACCGAATGAAATATTCATGCGGGTGTAATTCGTGTGAGAGCGGGCAACTTACACCAGGAGTTGGTAAAAAAAAGGCCGTGGGCTCTCTTGTCGGGCGTAGCACACACACGCTTCGAATCCTTCTTGCAGCCTTTCCCTTTTCACTCATTACTGTAATTAGTCATTTCGAATTGTTTGTCAGGACAACGGAACGCATGGTTTCTTCGTGAATTACACGAAAGATCCGTACACCGACAAAAATACAAACGCGCATAGGGGAAAATATAATGACGAAGGTGGCAGCTCGTCGAGGTTGCGTGCTCGTGTCTTTAATGTCATTATAACTGCAAACACACGGTGTGTACGAAAATTACGTTGAATTTTTCACTTACAAGGGATGATCGGTGACGCAACGGAGTATTTAATAACTACGTATATATTTATATATATTTATGAAGAGAGAATATAGTTATAGGATTGGAAAAGGATTCGCGTATACGAATGTCCGTCCGAGAGGATCACCTTATGACCTTGCAATTACTCGTTTCGTGATATAAGTGGGCAAAGCACGCTCCTCCTGCCGTTTTCTCGATCTCCTGGACTAACCGGCAATTAGGCGTGTGCCTATCCTCGAAATGTGTGCACGGAACGATTATTCTCTTCTCTCGTCTCCTTAAGATGTCTCAGCCTCTTCTCCTCGCAGCCCCTTGATCTTCTCCTCATTCCTGTCAGTCTCAGCTGGTCACGTGCATTTTACTTCGACGATTGCGACAACTTGACTACTTATTTACGGACAAGAAGGAAAGAATTCTCTCGCTCCCGCTCTCTTTGTCTCTTCGTGTACCATCTTCGAAACAACACAGTATCGCGTTCTCGTGCTTCGTTCGTACAAGATCTATCTTGATATGATCGAAAGTTCACGACGCTCTTTAACCACAATTATCCCTCTCTCTCTCTTTCTTTTGCTCGTTCTGCCTCGATCGGCGATCTTAAACTTTAAGAATTTCATGCCATCCATTGTCCCGTGCTCATCAATAAAAACAGTCGAACAAGGAAAATGCTATTTTATCTTATTGTTGTTCCCGGCCTCCATGTCTCTAGGAGAATTTACAAAATCACTACCGTCATCAATTATATTGTTAATGAATCGTCGATGCGATGTAATCCCATTTTTTTACAATGTTCCATAAATTTTCTACGTAACTATTTGCCTTCCGAATTTATCCATACATTCATTCATTCAATCAACGAGGAATTTGTTTGAAATGTATTTATGAAATGCGAAAAGTTACCGAACGATTGCATACGAAATCACATCAAATTGTGACACTCGTTTATCCGGTGTGTCCTCTCGTTTTTCTCGCTGTTCTCGCGCGCCCATTACCGCGCACGCAAAACCCTGATATTACTTGGTCCTCCATGACGCGTACGTGGGAACGAATGCAATTATGATATGTTGCATACCGAATGGCATTTCTCATTGTATATCCCATGAAACTGTACAATATGTGCACATACCGACATAAATGAAAAAAAAAAAAATACAAAAAAGAAACAGTAAGTGCGATGAGATGCGTGCAAAGAGAAGCTGCGAAGCAGAAAATTTGCGTCAGGTTCTCGTCATTCTTGAGCTCATTAAAGTCTCCCGAGCCATGACTAAAACGATCAAAATACAGTGAGCAGATTGTCGCTGGGGTTTGATGGGATTAACGATACAGCGAGCATTTATGTATCATAATCGTTTCTGTCGCCACTGAAAGATGATTAGCCTCGTGACACCGAATTCTTTACCCTGAATAAACATTTTTATATAAATGTGAGTCGCATTGTAAACCAAAAACACTACCTCTATTGAATTTCATAATTTTTAAAATATTATCCAGACTATTCATTCAAAATACGCTTGTCCAAACACCGAAACGTTTTGTCCCAAGGAGTAGCGAGTGGTGAATGATGTTTGTACAGTAATATCAAGTGTACAGTTGAAACCGTAATGGGCGTGTTTTGAACTGACCGTCGAGAGACCACCCACGGAGCGTCACTAATGGATAACAACACGAGTCTTACCAGACGCTGATCTACTCTCTTTCTCTCACTATGCGCTCGTGTAGACCTAGCACGTGTTGTACAACATGGACAAGCTCCTTAGACGTGTAATAGTCTTATGCTATAAATCTCGAGATGCACGTTTATATGTGCATGTATTTGTACTTAGTGTCAAGACTCTTGTTAATCGACGAGAAAAGTCTGCTTCTTGTAATACAGGATGTCCTGAGAATCATGCTCAAACCATGACCAACGCTTCGATGTATAGTTATAGAGAAAACAGTCCCTTAACGTTTTCCCTACGATCACCAATTGAATAATTAACGACTTCCAATCCGATTTACGAGCTTGACTCAGCAGGCACTTTCTCCTGCTCCACAGTCCTTTGCAGCCACCAGATTGAGTTGCATTGGTGAATTAATAGCTCTTTAATAATCCGTGATAACGAAAAATTCCTGAGCTCTCTTCTCGTCGAATTTTCATAACATTTTCGCTCGCTGAGTGTTTCAGTCTCGATACCTTGACACCCTATATTTGGCACGTCGTGCTGCTAGACATTATTGAAGATTCTATCAAACATTGCGTTACTGAATGGATTTATTGATTCACACGTCCCTCCTGATTATATCGCCGATAAATCTCCTCAATCAAATCGACTATTTTATCAGCAATTTCCTCGTCGACTCAGTAATTATCGTCTATCGCTCTTGGATGAACATGAAATGAAAAAAAAAATTCTACACCTTTAAAATCGTTGAAAACCTCGCGTGATCGATCGATTCAATTTCGATGTAAACTCCAAAAGCTGTGATGGTGTTCGAGAGATCTTTACTCCCTCGAACGTCGTGTGGTTACGCCATTTCAGTGTTCAGGGCGAGTCCGTTTGCTGGTACGACGTATACATTTTGCTTCGGGCGTATCGAACTCTAATTACTCCGAGTTGATGCCCCAGCAAAGACGGAAATCTGGATATGTGTTGCATTCTGACTCGACTTCTTGGAAGTAAATTTCGTCTTGAACGAGATTGATTTGGCAAATGTATCGAAACTTAAAAAAGCGAAAAATGAACGCAAGTTCCACTGTGAAAAATCGGTCGCTGTGCTTATCTTTGAGAACCTTTAACGTTGAGCAGCGTCGTCTCGACGAATAAATTGTTTTTGATAATAAAACGAGAACTCGCTTCGTAAAAGTTTCCGGTCCGCGGAGATTGATTAATTTGAATGTGGACAGCAGTGACACACTTTTTTAACGACAACGAAGCTTTTCGAATTGCCAAAGTGCTCTGGGGAATCGAAATTGCCGATCATCCGAGGTCTTGAGAGAAATGCACGAATTAAGTATCGTGTACATTTATATATGTGGCTACATGGTACTCGTATTTTTGCAGACGGCTTTCAAAGCCTCGAAACGTTCGTCTAAGCTGCGGATTCAATCCCAACAAGAAGACACGATGCGATGGGAGATTCCTCACTCCTCACGAGCACTCTCCGCTTTCACCCGTTCCATTATGCATCTTCCGAGCCCGATAATAACATAAAGTCAAGTATAAATGGCCCACTCCATCAATCCACAAACAATAAAATGATAAAACTTATTTTTTTCTTTGCGTCTTATAATCTCGTGAAAATTCCAATCCCTGGAGGTCGAGTGATAAACCCGTTGAGCTTAATTTGCCCTGACGGCCAAAAAATGCGAACGATCTAGAAATCCGCAACAAAATTCGACCTTCGAAGGCTATCGGAATAATAAATATATTCGAGAAACCCATAGACCGAGAGAGTTCGTTATTACGACCAGAAGATGGTGAAAAAGTTGTGAAAGATAGTCCGAGGCCTGATGAATGGGAAATTGCACGAATGGGCGGAGAAATCGCAAGTGAGCATGGAAAACGCGGTTGGGTAGTTCTCAAAGCATTCTCAATTCGTTGCGTTAGCGAAGAGTCGGAGAGACGTTAAAGAAAAAAAAAATACATATGTATAGATGTGTATCGTAGTGAGCTCGTCGTTTTCCCACCAGGAACTTGGCTCATGAATATTCAGGCGTTACACAGCGTGTGTAATGTTTGGACGGAAGCAAGCTCAATGATCGAGCTTCCCTCGAAATTTCAAGGCGAGGGGAGAAGGAGGAGGAAGCCACAGGGAAACTGTAAGCACTCAACGGGCATAGGAGCTTATTACCTCGATTAACGGAGTATCCCTTTGCACATATTTGCCAGTCTTTGTACGTACGTGTGCGCATAGTTGTACCTGTCACTGAATTTCGGACATACCCTCGAGTATTGTACGACAAAGTTGCTGAAAACAGAGTCGGATTAATTAAATGCATGTCGGACATACTTCCTTGCGAAATAACGCTGTCTATGAGATGCACGCATGCATAGTCTGTATAATTACGTAAACATGCACACATAAACGTCGGTATTTAAGCCCGAATTTTTCTATTGGCGTGGACCAATATTTGCAGTGAAATTTATCGCGAACGAGTAGACCTTCAGATGTAGGCAAACATCCAGACACACGCACACACACACGCGCGAATTGATTGACGTCTGTGTAATTCGTAATTTAATTGACGAAAACCACAAACAGTTAATTTACAAAGTGGCCCTCATTTGCCTGAAAATATAAGTTACATTTTCACGAAAATAACGTCGTTCCAATTTTCTGCACGTGAGACTATGTCCGTGGCATTAATTGCAAAATCATTTTATACAAAATAATTGTATACATTGATACGTTGTGTTCAGTGACTTGGTAGCGCAATTGTAATCGATTCGAGATACAGCGAACGGACAAAAAACAGAGCGAATAATTTATGGGAATTAAGGGGGTTGGAACAGAACTCGGAAATTAAATGCTCCGGTACGCTCGCCACGTTCCCTAATCCAGTCTATAGTTTTTTTTTCTTTCAGGCTCCTCTACAAAAAATACATTTATGTGTAGCGATGAAATAAGTTTGGCTTTCACTCGGTACCACTGGCTATACATGTGGTCCATGAAATTGGATAAAACGTCCCATTTGATACTCGGACTAAGACTAAACGAAAAGGATAGGATCGTGGGAAAAAATATGAAGCTTGAGAATGGGAGGAATATTTAAAACAAAATGGTAATTCCAACATTTTCTCGGGTGTCATTTTCTTTTGCAAGGATAACGGAGTCTTACGACAGGGAGAAAAAGAGAGGTCACGATCGTTCTGTAACTCGATCCCTTCTTTTGAGCATCATCTTTATGGACGCTTCTCCTACTTATGTGTTTGTGTTGTATATGTGAATGTATCCCGGGCCATAGAAAAGTACAAACTGTTATTACTTAAGAGCCCAACCGACTTTCTCCGCGATTCCTTGAGATTCTTCCTCTCAAACGTCGCACTCGTAGTCTCTGATCACACGAGCGTGTTAAATACAATTCAGCACGTAATCGATTTATCCTCCGACCCGAGATATTTTCCCTAATCACTATTCTCGCAATGACTGCGTTCTCGAATGGAACCGAATAAAATGCAAGAAATCGAAGATAAACGAAAATTAAAAAAAAAATCCTGTATTTAAAAAAAAACTGTTAATTACTGAAGTTTTCAACGATGCTAATTATTCAAACTTTATCCACGTGAGTATTTGAAAATTATTTCGAGACCATTTTCTGTTATTTCTTCAACAGTTTCTTGGAAAATTCTCTATAAAGTGACATTTTGGAAAGTCTGGGATATTTCGTCTCGTATTAAATTCGTTTTCCTTCTGATGACAGACGTCTCTCCAGGACCATATGATATGTACGCCAATTTATGAAACCTGCCAATCACACTGTACCTATTTACATCACACCTTCAATGGGCCACTTTGCTATCGGTTTCTGCTTCCTGGTTTCCATTGCAAAGAGTTTTATTACAGAGTCGAGTCGAATTACGGTCCAAGTTAGAGTAAGGTTAAACCGAGGTTAAGCCACTTACGAACGTTCGCACCTCGTTGACTTCTCGAAGTAGGAACAATTATGCCAAGCCTCCGTGTTTATTGATTTTAACGAGGTTCGACTCCTCAGAAACCCTCTGCTCCTTTTTTTCGTTTTTTTTTTTTTTTTTTTTTTTTTTTAATGAGAGCGTCGAACGTTACGCAATCGTAGGAAGGGAACCAAAAAATAAAAACATGCACATCATCGTTTAACAAACCCACATAATTTTCTTTATTCACATTCTCTGTACAAACATATTTTACATAAAAAGTCGGCGAGTTCTACGCCCCGACTTTGTTCAACCACACGCGATTCGAGCATATTCATACTTGATTCTCAATCTCATCAAAAAACCTTTGGATTTGCAAGTTTCAATAAATTTTCATGATGTTATCAAATTTTCGACACAATTGTTAACGGAACATGAACTTCTGATCGACACAGGGATTGTGAAACATTTCTACAATGTTTCTATGTCTCAAATGCATTGCAAAATTTATAATTTCGCATAAGAAGAGAAAATCAAGAAAAAAGTGGCAGTTGTCTCGCTGGACAAAACGAATTTTGGCTAAAAATGTAAAATTCAAATCAGCAAAATCCAAAGAAAGTGAAAAAGCAACGATACTCGAATCGTAGGTTTTGGGAAGCTTATTTGCCATCACCATAACTATCTACAATAATTTTGTTTTATCTCTCATTGTCTTGAGCTGTGGTCATCGATCGAAAGGTCGATAAAAAAAAAGATTTTCCATTCTCTTCCACTTCGATTGAGATTATTTGTATCCCGAGATGAGAGAAAGCTTCTTACGCTCGATATTCCAACATGACGAAAAATTCCTCACAGAGTATACATTATTTGTTGTTGTCATTATCCCATTTATAAATATTTACAACGACTGATAGGAGTTATCGTTCTTTTTCAATCTCGTCTTTCTTGTAACACGAGGCGATAGTTTTATCATATTTTGTTCGCCCTCAAGATCAAAGTGCTCCCTCACGTGTCAAATTTCAAAGGAGAAGTAAACAAATTTAGGGACTTTTATTAATTCAAGAAATAATCATAATAATACATATACTCGGCAATTACTCATCCATAAATATTACGTCTCCGTCTCTTCGATATATGAACAACCAATAATATCAGTAATAATAATAATAATAATAATAATAATAATAATAATAATAATAATAATAACACTCGACAGACGAACTTACCTCTATCTCCCATTTGTAACATAAAAAGTTTCTTATCAATTAAGTAGTAACATTGATGGATGCTGGCTAACGTGAAATACAACTTGAAAATTCTCTGAGAGTCGTAAAATACTTCGAGTCGATAGAAAATATTAAACTGAGGAAAACTGTTCTAGGATTCGAAGATTTCTTTTAAAGAAGACGTGGATATTAATTTCACTAGTTCAGGAGGTGCGACTGATGAATCGTTTCCGGCGAAAAATATTTTTCCAATTTTGTCTGATCGAAACCTTTTTAAAGAATTAATTATTCTCTGATCGACCTAATTATCCTATTGAGAGAATAATTCTAATTTATGTGATAATGGAAGTGATAACTCGTTATTTTAATTATAGTAATTAGCGTGATTCGATTTATCGATCAATGCGAGTTAAAATTGTGTGTTGGGTAATCGGTTCAGCACTTTTTGGAAGAGGGTCAATGGTAATCATAATTAGGGAAAAAGATTAGAATCGTCTACTGTAGAAAATCTCCAGAGGCTCTAATTTTTGTTCAAATATTCTTTACATTAATTAGTCCCATCAGAGAATAATTATCGTTGCTCATTTCTCACTAAAAAGTAGTACAAAAAGTTTTTCCTCAATTCGTTGCAGCATATTCTTAACGTAGAGCTTGTCTTAGAATGAAATAATACGATAATTGTTTTTCAAGCACGAATTATGACGTTGAAATATATATTTTTAATTACTGAGCGATGATTGTTGTGATGAATGTTCGTTTCGTAATTATTTTTCGTTTTCGTAAATGGAACAAAAATGTAGATCATATTTTGTTGATAGGAATGAAACGGAAAAACAAATTTTTTTCCTCTTGAAGCAGCCATTGTTTTTTCGACACGAAAAAACGTAGAACCAGGATTAATTAAGCAGAGTTTTCTGACTTTCATAAGTACCGTGCTCAATTAATGAAATCTTTAGGTTTCTGTGAGTCCTTCAAAACAATAGTTTTTCTTTTTTTCACGCGATACAACGAGTGCGAGTAAATCAATTGTGAAGAAAAAAAAACGAACAATTAAAAGAAAATACTAACACCATCAGAGGATAATTCAACAAGTACTCCAATAATCTCGCCTTACAAGTAAATAGTTCTTTCGGTCACTGGCCACACGAGTTGAAAAAAGTAAAAGCATTAACGAACAGCACGTTCGTTTTGATTTGACACGCGAAACGTACGGCCGGTTCAGCCCCATTTCGCTGCTATAGTGTAGAGAGACCTCAAAAGTTCGAGGGCTCTGGCGTCTGACGCGGAAGTGTCTTCGGACGACAAAGCGTTGCTGTCGGCGCTGGTTTCAGCCGTCGCGATGTCTTCGTTTTTTGTTCTCGTTGAGCTGCTCGATGAAGTTTCATCTACGGGGTTGTACTTGAATCTTCTACCTTTTTTACTTCGGAATGTTGTTACGAGCGGTTGTTCGGTGGTGGTCGTAGTTGTGGCTGCGAAACTCGTTGTTTCCGGTTTGGCGTCATCTTTGCCAATGGGAAGACTAAGTCTATTTATTCCGGCACGAAGTTCTCGAGACTCTTCGGAGGTAAATTCGTTGACGGGCATTCGTAGTAGAGCGTCGAGTAACTGTTCTTTCTCTTCCTCCATCGTTTTATTCATAGGTCCATTACAATGATTGATGAGGAGTAAAACGAGTTGTCGAACAGTGGCGTTGGTGTCAGCCTGTTTCATAACTCTCATGAGTGTGTTTGTGCTCGTTGTATTGAGTTTGCCAAACATTTCTTGAGCCTTAACGATCTCATTGTCGTTTTCATTTTCTGAAATTCCGTGTTTCGGTCGACTCGAGGATTTCTGGTGATTCACAGGCAAGAGAGGATCCCGACGTGTGGCAGGGCCGGAACTGGTCGAAGTCACCGAGGAAGTTATGGTCGTTGTGATGCTGGACCGCGTGGTATAAATCGGCGATGGAGTTGCCGTCGCGATACTTCTCTCGGACGTCGAGTAGCTCGCCTGGGGCGGCAAAAGCGTGAACGCGGTTGGGGAGTCGTTTCCGTCGTTTCCGGTCGCTGGATTACTCGACCATCTCCAGGGTGACGAAGGATAATCTAAATTGTTTGTGTTACGAGACGAAACTCCGGAACTCGTTGCATCCGTCACTAAACTCTCCCTGTTGCTGTTATTGTTATTACTGGAGTTGTTGGTATCGTTGCTTTCGGAGAAAGGGCTTACTGTAGATTCAGGATAATCGATGGTGGAGTACTCCAAACTGGAATCCCTAGAGGCCCCGGAAACGAGACCCTGATTTATGCGCTTGGGATCAACGAACACCGTACTTTCCCACAACTGTGTTACTGCCGGTGACGATGTCCAGTGATCATTCAATATCTGGTCATTTTGGCTGGTGTGATCAACATCGCTGATCGTCGTGCTCATTTCTTCATCCCTATTCGTCGTTGTCCCTGATTCACCAACAGTCCAGCTTTGTCCTGTAAACGGTTCGACCGTTCTCGACGTGACCACACTCGTGATGTAGTTTGATCTTTCCGTTTTCCCATTGTCATCATCAAAGTCGTTGCCACTTTCGTGATACTTGGAGTGAACGCTGCTGGAAGTTACCAAAGATTCCTGATCTTGTGATTGGAGTGCTGGGGTCGTAGGATCGTAGTATCGAATCCTAAACGGCTCAGTCGTCGATTTGTACTGTTTTGAATTACGATCACCACCTTCTCTCTTTCTGTCCTTGTTGCTTATCGACTTTTCCAAATTCTTCGTCGTTTCCGATTGACGGAACTTTTGGATCGAATCAAGATTTTTCGGAACCGCGCCATGACGCTTATTCAAGTCAGAATCGAGTTTCGCAGCTTGTGGTTCGTAAGCAGTTACGTAGGTGGCAGGGGTTGACGATGAGACGTAGTTGTCGCTTATTGGCGTTGCGTCGAAGGGCTGCACGTTTTTCCCATAAGGCTGATAAGAGTTTGGTGTTTGTGAGTTGTTCTGGAAACCACCGATTTTGTTGTTGTTATCGTCGCTCGGAAAATAATTGTCACCGTAGTCGTTGTGAGAATCTTCGTTCGTGCGGCCATCCAAGGCTGTGTCACTTGGTCCAGTGGCTTCTTCCGGGTAAAAGAGAGGACCTACACCATCCGAGCTGAGCTCGTTCCCATCATTTTTCGAAGGCCCAAACGCGTGATTCACTTCGAAGGCAAAATTACTTTCATCATCGGATTCCGGACGTTCTGTCGTATAGAATTCCTGCTGGTTATAATTTTCGGTACTGGTAGGTAGATCGGTTGTTGTGATGGGATAAATGGTGGTCGGGACTCGACCACGATGAGGCGCAGTGTCATCCGAAAAATCCAGTACCTCGTCCTTCTCTTTGGTCACGGAAGGATAATCCTCTAAAGTCGTCGGGACGAGAGTTGTCGCGTCGTATCTTTCTTCGTCCCTAGAATTTATCGACGGCTCTGTGGGTCTTATCTCCGTGAGAATCTTTTTGAAGGTGTCAGGATCTTGAAGGTAAGCAGAGAGTGCGTGGGTGAATACTTGAGCTAATTCTCGAAGTTTGGTGCTGTTTGATTTGCGAGCACCATCGATAGGACCTTGGCTCTGCTGGATGTCCAAGTCGTCGGTGTCTTCGTTGGAAACATCGAGACCAAGATCCAGGACGGGATTGGAGCTCGAGTTGCCTTCGAGAGCGTTGTTCAGATTGAAAAGCTCGGCATAAGAATTAATGGTGTGCTGAGTCAGTATGCTTTTTGGTAATTCAACG
Organism: Hyposoter didymator; assembly: GCA_037952995.1. Lineage (NCBI taxonomy): Eukaryota > Metazoa > Arthropoda > Insecta > Hymenoptera > Ichneumonidae > Hyposoter > Hyposoter didymator. The sequence continues at coordinate 1,968,807 of JBAJMU010000004.1, forward strand.
CTGACGTTTTCTTCGGATAAACGAGACTTTTCAGGCTCTTGCAATTTTGAAGATTCGGAATCTGCTTCAGCGTCCGTTCTGGTTTCGGCGGTAACATCAAAATCTTCACTTGCTGTCGCAAAGTAGAGAGCCAAAGAATGAAGAGTCGAAGGTCCTGAAGAAGTTGGAATGGTCAAACCACTTCTCGAGCCATTGAACGCACCAAGAACGCTTGGGACTGTTCCTTCGAGACCACGCAGTGACTGCAGCATACTCATCGCATGCTCCCTCTCATTTAGGGGCCTCTCATCAAGGCTGTGCTTCTTGATGAAATAATTGTGAGGGTCCGTTTTCTTCTCTGGCAGGTAAGCTGCGCTGCCACTTGGAAGTCTACCGGTTGGTCTGGCAGAGGACGAGAGTGTAGAAGCCTTGTACTTGCCACTGGGGCTTTTGGTACCAGAGGCACCGTAGATCGTTGCAGTTGAGGTATAAGTTGGTACCGTTGCTGTGTAAACAGGTGGTTTGGCTGTTGTGCTCGTGGTTGGTGTCGAATAAGCGTAATTTTTGGTAAACGGTACATAAGGTCCGAGTGTCGACATGACTTTGCCTTGTTGATAGGTAATGCTGGTGTCATATGGGCTCAAGGTTTTCCCCGAGAGTACTGTCTGGCTTATAGAAGCCGAAGATCTGAAAGGTTTCTCCGTCGAAGTGCTGATCAAGTTCTGGGATGGCCGGTACGAGCTTTGCGTTCTCTGAGGATTCTTGCTCGAGCTCCGGGACTGTTGGTTACGATTATCCTGGCTCTTTCCTGTACTTTGCTCTTTCGTGACAGGCGTGGTGGCTTGACTCGAATTGGTGTCCGAACGACGAACAGTGGACTCGTTTGTTAGGCCCGCTGTGGCAACTGAATTCTGCCTGTATTCCTGGCTCTTAGGATAGGGTTTGGCGGTTGTAAATCCGGAACTGGTAGTTGAACTTTTGAAATTAACCGCTTGTACCTTGCCATTGGTGTAGGCTTTTGGGTTCACGTAATTTCCGGATGATATGATAGTGGGTGTCGTATTTTCGAAGAAATCCATGTTCGTCACGATCGTTCGTTCGTTACTTGGTGTCACCGAGTTCCGAGCATAATCCTCCGTGAATATTTCGGTGTAGGAAGTTTCCGTGGTTCGTTGGTAGTCCAGACTAGTTGGGTAAGTCGTAGTTGTTTCGGGCTCGAAATTACCGCTGTAGAAACTTCTTCCCACTGTACTTTGGGTGTTGTCATCTCTGTAGGGTTGAGTGGTTGTGACGGTGTCAGGTATGGTTGTACCAAAAGTGGTAGTCTCGTAACCAACATTACGATCATTTTTTCGTGGTTTATTAGTCGGTCGGAAAGTGGAAAAAGGAGTAGCTGTGGCTTGTCCAGATCGTAGCCTGAGAGGAATTGCACCATTCTTATCAGATTCCAATGCTGGGGTCGTCGGTGTCTGACGAGACTTTTCCGTCGTTTTCTGTTGAATTCTCGCTCTGTTGGTATTGCTGTTGTGGTTGCTGAAGTTATTGTTCCTGTTGCTGTTGTTATCATTCTTATTGTTGTTGTTGTTATTGTTCCTATTGCTGTTATTATCATTCTTATTGTTGTTGTTGTTGTTATTGTTATTGTTATTATCGTTGCTATTGCCATTACTGTTGAAGTTGTTGTAGTAGCTGTTGAATTGACTGGAACTATAAGCCTCGTTGAAGCGATTACCACGATTCGAGGCAAAGGCTGCGCTTTCAGCAAGTTGCTGATACTCCTTTATAGGACCAGGCGTACTGGTTCGGAAGGTGGTAGTTTCCGTGTACGAGGGTGTAATTCGATTAGACGGTTGATCATAATCAGAAGCACCACTACTGATGCTACTGCTCTTTCCAAAGTTTCGTCTCTCGTTGTCTCTTCCTGAGTTTCGGGTCGTTGACGAATATTCCGTTGACTGTTGGTTGAAACGTCCAGACTGTTGCTGATTATTATAGGAATTCTGATTAGATCCTGAAAATTTGCTGGCGCCTCTGGACTCGTAGTTCAATTGACGTTTTGCTTCTTCGTTGATAGGCTCGACGAGCTGGTTCTGTTGTCGTTCGATGGCACGATAATTCCCACGGTCAGAGTTCGATCGTCCAGTGGTTTGCGTAGATTGTTGTTGGCGATTCTTGTAATTGTTTTGACTTTGCTGGGCATTAAAGTCTTGCAAGTTCTTTAGCGTGTTACCAACTGCCAGATCATTTATCTGGTTGTACTGACTCGGCGTTGCAGCTCCACCACTGTAAATCTGATTGGGGTCAAAACCTCGAGTGGTCGACTTGAAATCCGTGTTTTGGCCGCGCTGTCCCGAGCTCCCTGGTATTTGGTTCTTGTTCGCCGATTGACTGAAAGGATTCGTTCTACCGTTCTGACGTCCATCATAGTTGGAATTTTGCGATTGATAATAGTTCTGGCCGTTGTTATCCCCGTTCTCGCCATTTCCGCGATGGAATTCCGAGTTTATTCGCTTGGCGTCGGTACGCTTGCGTTCATCTTCGGCCAATTGCTCGGCACTCTGCTCATAAAGTTCCGTCGATTTACTGCAATCGACTTTGAACCACCAGTCACATATCAATTGAGACTGTTGGAATATCGTGCCGTTTGGACAGAGGAACGATATTTTTCGACCGTTATCGCATATGTGGAAAACCTGAGAAACAAAAAAAATGTTTTAAAAATAAACAAAATAACAAAAAAAAGTGGAAATTCGTTTGAATCTTTAAATAAATCATAAGATAATCTCGTACTTGACAATTCGTTTCCAAATCAGCGTAATAACCGCCTTTCAATCCTCGACAGCTGAAGCTTGTGGCCGGAATGGTGGTCAATGCCGGAAAATCAACGCCTGGTTGACCCATTACACCTGAAATAGTTATGATCAAACGAGGTTCGACAAACATTCGTTGTAAACTATATTCTAACTCGCAGAAAGCCGACTCTATTACGAAATGAATGAATGAATTTTCGTTTGCGTGCAACGCTGAAAAAATTGTTAATAAAAAAAAGTCGTGAATTGAAAGAAAAGAAAAGAGCCTTAAAAATATTGTCAGTAATACCAGCGCCCTCGAGCCACTCCTTAAGAAGCTCCTCGTTCCCGAAGAATACTGGATCAACAATGGACCAGTGTGTATGCCAAGTATCGTGAAAAAGTGGAAAATTTTTGAGTCTGGTTAATTTGCAAGGTTAATTTTTTTCGTCAAGATTATTTATTTCAGATTCCATTGAGATAATTAGTTGTGTTAGTTATAGCAAGCTTCGAAACCTTGATAGACTTGGTACTCGCCATTCTTCTCAGGGGCGAGACGTTTGACGACGGTTTTAATAGCCTCGATGTCTTCCTGGGACGCCTCGAGGCTCGCCAAATCGAGTTCCGTGAGGAACTCCGGTAATCTTGCTCTCTCGTCGTCGCCGGAACTCTGTGAAATAAAATGATAAGAGAAATAAAAGAAACAGTCTTACTGATAAATGCGATCATCTTTTAAGTCCTGGTATGAAAAAAAAAAATTAGGGATCAAAGCTTTGGGAGCGTGAACCGAAGGGGCGGGGTAAATACCCGAAAATCCTTTTATCTCGTTGATGGAGCATCCTTTTCTTCCTGTCTCTTGTGGATCGTGGCAAATTGCGGAGATCAAGAGAGGTCGTGGCTTATGGTGGTGGTCGAGTAAAAGCTTGAGAAGGACCACGGACCGGAGAATATAATGACTAGTTGCGGCGGTAGTGGGGCGAAGAGAATGAGAGGAGAGAGAAACTAATTGGTCGTAAGAATTAACGAGGAACCGTGCACTAGACGCTCCGTCAACTTTCCGGCTGGGCTGGAGAGGAAAGAATGGGAGGAAAGAGGTCACAGTTGAAAAAGAAATAATTTTAATAGCGAAGGCGGAAAACGTTCTGTAGCTTCCGTCAAATGCCCCCTGAGGGCTCAAGCTGCTTTTTGTTTTCCCTGCGTTTAGTGAATTGCGAGAGAAATAAATTTAAAGAAAAAACTAAAAAATCGTGTTGAAACGGTTCAGTCCAATAGAAAACCATCCACAATTCCGATTTTCTGGCCTGCGCCTCTTTCGGCTTTTTTGTCCAAACTAAAATCACAGAAACTTGTATCCGAAGAAACTGCTTTGCCGGAAGAGGTCAGATGCGACAAACAAGCCCGCACCCTTATTACTGTAAGCGTCGAAACTGTCATCCGTAATTCAACTGCGGTCTTCCGCCACTTCCGTTCGCGAGTTATACGTATATGCGTCGAGAGTTCTTCTCCCTGCTCCACCCTCTCTGTTGCCTTCTCCCATCTGGAGCAGCGAAGGTAACTGCAATACTTAATGCCATGTCCTACTTTGATTAACGATTTCCTCAGGGAAATTCAAATTTGCCTTGCTTCGCGAAATATTTCAGAGAATAGTTACGATATACAACGCCATAAATTAATCACATCTGATTGATATCATTTCCGTATGTATAGAGTAAACAGGCCCGAGAAACTATTCGAGTAAATCGATATATATGCAGAAGGAGAAGTACAGAGAACCGCACTGACGAAAAGGGAAGGAGAGAGAGAGAGAGAGAGAGAGAGAGAGAAAAGATGCCCAGCAGGGTCGCTTTGATGTGCATCTGAATCGCAAACCAAGCTCCACGACTGTACAAACTGATGCAGTCTCTGCCCCTGTTTTCGTGCATCGTTCTACAGGGTCATTCCATAATCGTGCTCAACTTTAACGTCACAAGATTCCGAGGAGACAGCTCTGCGTAGGACTTCATTCGTTCTATGCGCTGTCGAAATGTCTATGTAGAAAACTTAGAGACTGAAAAAAAATGTGTCACCATCGAGGAAAATGACGGACAACAGTTTTCTTCAGGACTTTCGTAAAAATCTTCAAACCTGGACCTAGACTTCAGGGAACACCCGATATGTCGGTCGAGGGAAATATTTGCACACGAATCGGAATATCTGAGAAATATCATGTATTTCTACAAACGATGCGTGCATCCTCCATATGTGCTCCGTCAATCGAATCACTCAGAGGATCCTAGAGCATACACAAATGTTTTATTGAATAATTTCATAATTATTGAAACATTGAAGCTGTTTATTTTCCGGTAACAATAACAACGTTCGCAAAATAGCTTGCGGGAGATTAGAAACACATCTCATTTGTTTGTCCACGACAATTGAATTTATTTGAAATTTCAAGTTTCATTTCCGCTGGATAGCCCGCGATACTTATTTTTTTTTTTTCCTTTAAGGTGACGGAAAATTTTAACCCAAACAAGCACCATGGGTCGATGACGTAGATAGCATACGAAAAAGGAGAATGCAGCTCATGTTGAGTATCCCATTCCGATGTGGATAATTAAACTCCCCGATATAATTAATGCAAATCGTTTTGTGACGGTCTTCACAAGCTCAAGCCTGTTCGTGGTTCATGTACGCGCACCGCTGCTTGATTGTCGTCGGTTAAATTCACTCGCTGCTTGCTCGTTCTCTCGCTCTCTTGCAGAGTAGAACAGTGTGCGATGCACAAACGAATTCAAACGCAACATGCGCGTTGTCCTGAACAACATGTCTCTTAAAAATGTAGAACGAGTAAAGTTCAATATTTTGTTGGATATCAATGACCCAACGTTTACCAACGTAGCGCACTGTTTAGTGCACTAACAGAGCAAAGGAAAAAAAAGGCAGACGTCGCTAACACTCCAGGCCCACTGGTTGGCATTGATTGGTTTCTCCTGCTTGAGTATTTTTTTTTCTAACGATACATCGCGCAAGAAAAGATCGAGAAGACTCATTTCTTCAGAGTTGCAAATTCCGACCCTGTTTTCTTTATAGGCTCAGCATCACCTTTGAAACACTTTGTACATATTCGCATTTCCTATGAATATACAAATCTACGGTTTAGTTTGCTACCCCTGCTGTAAACTGTATACAAATTATGCGATGTACGATATGGGAAACGGTTCGGCTACATCCGAGAGAGTTTTCCTCACAAATAATATGCAATTGCAGTTCTCGTTGGGCAGAACGCGTGATGCTGTACGCAAGTTTCGAAATGTTATCACAGACAGAGCCAAAGAGAGAGATCGAGAGAGATCGAGAGAGAGGGAGCACGAAACTGTGAGGAATTAATTAAAATTGTAGGAATGAACACTGCGTGCGCGTTATGGCGTGACAGATTGTACAAAACCATCTTTCTGTTATTATTATTATGATTATTATCATTGTTATGTTAGTGCCATGACAGTAATTGAAATGATCGAAAGGAAATCCTCGTATTGGGTAAAAAATCACCGAAACGTTGATCTATAAAAATTTCGAAAATTCGCAGCAGACTTTCGACACACTGTTAAGACGCTCCATGCAAATTTTCAAGAGAATTTATCATCCCGAATTTGAGATTTTGGCAATCAGAGATCGTACAGCATCCCACACGTTCGTTTGCTGAATCCATATCAATATTGGCAGGTATTTGAGTTTCGAATCAATAATATTTAAATGATATGATTTCTATGGGAGAAGATGAACAACGAACGAAACGATAAACGGTGAATTGAGATTGTACTTTTAACGCAATTTTGATTCGTTTGAAGATGGAGATGAAGCATCTGTAATTCTTACGCAGTCGTGCTGGAACACATTCGCTCTAGTTTCTTCGCCTTTACGTGTTCTCAAGGCCCCTGCGAGCGAGGAAGCGAAAGGAGAATCTTCAACTTTACGGTTATACTGAGAATATTCATGTGTACATAGAGCATAGAATGTTGATGTCGATGAGCACGGTTTGGTACACACTCTCGGCACGTTCTTCATACCGAAACCTGATGCAATTCGATTCTCGTATCTCATTCCCTTCTCGCACAAATCTGTATCTTCGTTTGTATACGTAAACCAAATATCGTTATTTTGCCATGGGGAGCCGTTTACCATGAGACTGAAGGAAGCAAGGTGCGAGATTCTATTGCCATGGAATGATTAACGTTCAAGTTCCTCACCATCGTAAGGTTTCTGTAGATTTTTGCGTTTTACCGGTTCATCGATGAACCTTTTAGTGCGTTTTCGCGATTCATTTTTGACGGTGAGTGATCATTTTATTGCAGGCTGTGGATCATTCAACAATAGTCGAAATTTATTATTCATTCCCGTGAAGAATTATTCGGAGACGGGAACGATATTGCACAACGATGTTGCACTCTCTGTCTCTGTATCTCTCGTCGTAATCCTTTCAAGTTTCCTACCCAATGTCTCGACGGACTTTGACCTCCCTTTTCCTTATCCACCTTGGCCATCTTGGCTCTTCTCTCCTTCTCGCATATCTGTTTGCTCGGGGGCTAGCGAAGCATGAAACCTCAGCACCGGAAGTTTGATTGGATTTACGGGTTCTCGTTTCGTGATTGAATCACTTCCGCGTGCCCGAGAGTTTTCATCGTACACGTAAAAGCTGAAAAGCAGAGCGAAGCTAGAGCAGATAGAATTCGGTACATGCCCTTATCAACCCTCGCGCTCCGACTCAACGGAAATGCCTGTGGACCATTTGTTATCATGAATTTCGATGGGATCAGAAAACCACTCGTGTTCCCCATTTGACTCTCGTTCGTTTCAACAATGACACAAAGACACGACACGGTGCAACTCCACGAATCGATCGAAATTTTTATCTTTTTTCCAAAACAAAATTTTGCAACTAGTCTCGATGTCTTCCTACCCCTTGACCCTTGCGCGTCTCCAAACACCCCAGAAAATATAAACTGAAAATGAATCGACACTGTACATAGGAAATAGTCCATTAACGCGTTTCTCTGCGTACAAGGAACGTGGCGAAAATAGCTCAACCGTATAAGACGTTCATTCATATTGCGAAAGTGTGTGAAATAAAATATGTATTTGATAATATGTGTGTGTATTGATATATATATATATCTTTAGAGATATTCGTGGACCCGTAACCATATCGATTTAACGAACGTTTAACTCATATTTCACGCCATCCGAATCCGTTTCGCGTTACGGTTCGCGAGAGAAGACCCAGAGATTTCCTCCCTATTTTCCTCACCGCTTTTGCTCGCGATTTTTCATCACCGATACTAAATTCCACGTGTGCAGAAAGTGCTGCCCTCTCATACACGCAATATATAAATTCGCAGCGCAGGATATCCCACGGAGGGACAATTCCGTAAATCGTATTTCAAAAGCGAGCGACGATTACCGCGATATCGTGGGAAATATAAATTTGCATTTCACCTGGTCAGTGTAAACGAGCTCAAAAATATGATCGAGCATGAACGAAAATTGAAAAGCATTTCCTCAGCAACGAATCAGTTGGATAGTTTGTTCGGATGGATTTGTATTTATTTCGCTTTTCAACATTCGGATGAATTCGAATGTATTCACTGAAAAAACACGTAAAAATATTCGTCGAGATTATACGAATCGGAAAATAGAGAGTTTGAGACAAAGAGGCCAGAGCTACACTCGCGGAAGCTTGTCATGTCATTTGGAAAACGACAATGTCCCGACTTCCGCCAAACAAATCCTCCATCTTCTTCGTTTCGTCGAGCAAATCCCCTCGCGTGCATTCATCTACATATCGAATGGAAGAGAACGAAAGAACGTGGATTCCGCGGTTTATCGCGTCGAATTTCAAAACTTACGCCCTTTTGGCTGTCGGCAGGAAAAACAGGATAAAAAATAGCAACGAAAAGGCTTTACACGTGTGTATTCGCACGTGTGCACATAAATATAGATACATTTAGTCGAGAATCCGTCTCCTCGCTTTCTTTCTCTCTCCCTTGCTCTGAAACATCTACAGCCAACGATCCCACGCACGTATTGTTCCGTAACAAATTCCGGCCGTGTTTTACTCCCGCATATAGTACGTAACACCGCCGAGCGTGTGCTCCTCTGCCACAAAGCCGATAGCATCGCAACGCGTTCCCCCCTTCTTCCTCTCGCCTTTTTCAACTAACAGTGATTATCGTTCCCGCGTGAATTTACGTTTCTCTTCCTAAGCCGTACATTACCACGCGGCGATGCGAAATTTATTCACAAAAGCCAGAAATTATTCATTTGCCAATCCATTCATTACATGAAAATAATTAATCAATTCCAATTCTTTATTGCACCGTGGATCGAAATTGTAAATAAAAAAATCGATCATTTTCAAGATGAAACTTTCTGCGTAAGTTTCCTCTACAGAGGCTCGCCCGGAGTTAAAAATGTCCAGCGAAAAACCGAAGGATCGAAAGAGGTAGAGAGAATATAGCGGAATCGATTTGTCGGTGGCATGTAAATGGAGAAAAAAATCGGTCGAAATGTATTCGGGATCCGTTTCACAATGTAGTCGGCCTATTGTCCCGCCAATCTGATTCGCTTCTCCGGAAGCTCGAGGTTCCACGTTAGAACTTTATATGGATCGTGCTTTGAAAAAAAAGGGCGCAAGTGTGAAAATTTGAGGTTTTTAGTGAAGCTCGTACGGTCCTTTTGATACTTCGTTGTATAACTATAAGTTGAGACTGACATAAGCCCGCAATATCATTCTCAAAGAAGGTTACAACTCTATTCGCCTCGAGCTGATTGGGTGGATGTTAAACAGAACGCCGTGTCCAAACAGCTACCAGCCATGGCAAACACAATCGTTTCCTCGGAGCATATCAAATCCTCGGAGCGATCGAAAGAAAATTTCGAATTTTGGGACAATACACATTATTTACTATTTCCACTTGATTGATATTGCATATGAATAAATTTACAATACGAAAATAATGTTTGACAGTAAAAAAAATGATTTTTTCATTTTTTACCCAATTCCACTTTACTGTCTATTTGGAACAATTACTTCTATCAATTTTACAATTTATCGTTTCATATTACACGAAACATGAAAACCTTGAAAGAAAATTCCTGAATGCGGCGACAATTCAGGAATAAAGCAATTGTTTGGATTTTAGTTCACGAAAATTATTGTTGTAGTGAGCGTTATTCATTGGAGCCACCGAATTCATTGAATGGAACGACGAAAACTTTGTTCAAACGATTTCTCTGATCAACAAGAAATTTTACTTTTCCAAAAGATTTCATGCAATTGTAGGTAATGCGTAACCGTCATATCTTACCTTCAACTCGCACAAAGTTGGCCTCAACGCAATTGTAATACCTGAAACAAAAAAGGAGACTGTCAAATCGAGTGCTCGACCTTGAATGCCAATTTGACTAATTGTAACTGGAGAACCAATCAGAGGGAAGCCCTGAGGATTTTACAGACAGACGTGAAAAAATGCTTCGATTTAATTGGAGAAACAAAATCAATGAATAATCATGAACATTCGTCGATGTGGATATTCTAATAAGAAGCTCTTCTCCTCGGGAGAGAAGAATGCAAGAGCTGACGTCCAGGTTATTCCGGAGCTAGAGAATCGAAAATATATACGAAGAAATTTGGCAGCGTAATAACAGGACGGAGAAAAAGATGAAGAGAGAGAAGAAAGGGGAGAAAAGAAACGCTCGGTAACGCTTGATAGAATGGCGAGTGCTGGAAAGGAAATGAACCTCAGCGACTAGCCGAATGAAGAGGAGAAGAGGCTTCCAGATAGCAGCGAAGTTGGAGTAAAAAAGGCAATAATTAGAGGACCCTTATTCGACAAAGACCCGAGGAAAGCGGATGAGAGAATGAAAAAAAAACCGGAAACTCCAGAACGAAGACGAGGGCCACCCTTAATAGTTACTAATTGCTCTGCGAGTACGAGCGACCTTTCATCCTCCACAATGAAAGAAGGGGATGCTGCTATATACTTATGTATGCAGGCCATTTCGTTTAAAACCTCTCACGAGCTCTTAATTAGTATTTTTTTAAATACGTCATTAAAATGAATTAACACCCAATTTCTGTTAACAATTCGTTTATATAATTTTTCTATGATTGTAATTTTTCTTGACGTCCAAAAACATGTTTATAATTGCATGTTTATTTTTTTTATTTTTCATTTTGACACAATTTCAGCTAAAAGCGAATTTCGTTCGAAATTACGTTTTTGGAATGAATGAAAAAAATCGTTCTGGGAAATATGTTTTCGAAGATTCGCGTTTCCGTGCTTTTGTAAAAACCTTCTGGACGAAGTTTATGAAATATGTACGTTTCCATTTTCTATCTCGTTGTTGTCGAGAAGAAGGGTCGTGAGTATGCCGAACGAGAATATAAACGTTTTGTCCTCTCAGGCCAAACGTGACTTCCCTGTCTGAAAGATCGAGGAAAAAGAACCTAATGGAGAGGACTGAGAAGATGGGAAGAAAAATTGAGGCGTGTCGCACGTACAGGAGAGTCCTTCTCTATTTTCTTTTAAATAAGATGCATAACTTTGCAATTCTCTCGCCAAATTGAATTTATTATTATTGTTGTCACTGTTATTACTATTATTATGATTTTGTCGCTTGAATAATTTTGACGTCCATTGATGCGGCCAATTATTTTTTAAATAGAAAATTTTTCCCTTGGGGTCGTTCCATCGTAAAAAATGAAATAACGAAGTGGATGGAATTTTTGTTTTTTCATTTAATTTTTTTCATAGAAAACCAATTTTTTCGATCGACTATTGTTGGGTCTTTTGCATCTCAAGCAAACATGAAGCATTCCCATTGGGCATTCATTATACTGAATCTCATAAACAAAGCGAGAGACTGTGACGAAAACTGAAATTGAACGATGTCTGGTGTTTTTTATTTTTTATTTTCATTTTTTTTTTTTTTTACGAGCTGCAAATACGACAGCGAGCGAACGAGGCTCGCGCCAAAATCCCTGCAGAAAACAAGAGGAGGAATGAATTATGGGCTATAAATATTCGCTGGGGTTCCAATTCGTCCAGTGTAACCGCGACGAGAGTGCAAAAGCGACAGATCGCGATGCACCGCGACGAGAGAATTGAAACGATGTGTGTAAAGCATGAAAATTGATGTTTCAATGCATAAATGCATCATCGTAAGAATTCTCTGTTATGTAAACATTGTAACTCCAATTTACCCTGAACCGAAACCGCTTGTACAAGCGAGACTCCAAATATCCCGCGAACAATTACTCGCATCGTAATATGCACTCCACTTCCGTGGGATAATCAACTTACTACTCCCCAAGATGCATCGCTGGTACTCTGGAGAATTACGAGACTCGCCGGAAGGAAGAGAACTCGCTCTGCACACAGAGTGTCCGAAACTTCAACCGCAAAATTTATGAAATCGCCATGAATCACCAAATTTTGAAAGAATAAATCTTCGAGTCCATCCGATCCAGCGATTTTGTGTATTTCGCTGCACACGATCGAGACAGAAATGGTCGAACTGTGCCGCTGCTCCGTTCCTCATGGTCGAGCAAAAAAGATCGCGAAAGCTCTTCCATGAGAGTTCTACGATTCGTGCTGGGGATATGGGGACGCACTGTATGTTAATGTATAGAAACGCCATCGGATATCGTTGGAATACGAAGAAATGGCGAGGTTCGTAGCAAAAAAAAAAAAATCCACCTCGGCAAAACAAATTCGTTCCCGTATAAACGGACGAAGTCTCGAGCTAGACCGAGGAGAATCCTCTCGCAATGATATCCTCAGTGTTTCAAAGATTCTCCTGATAAATTGAGTTCGGTTGTTATCACAAGCCCAAGAACGAGAGAACGTCCGAGTTTATTTTGTTTTTTCTAGAGGTAATGAAACGGCTGTGAAAATCGAGAGTGGAAGAAACTCACTTTCCGTCACGACGTCAATACGAGGACACTTTGATGATGTTTTCCAATCCATTTGCTCGTCCATATCCTCCTTTTCTAATAGTTTACAAGTCAATACAGCGCGTAGTTGTTTACAACGCCACGGGGAGGAAAAGCTTGGCCAGATGAAAATGAATGATTGGACAATTGTGCTGGGTTATCATACAGATGAGTTATTATTGACTCGGCGTTTGGAATCCCTCGCGAGAGAGCGTTCTGGACACGTAAGCGTGCGTTTATTCAGTGATGACGAAAAAGAGGAGGCAAGAATGTTAAATTGTATACATACAAATAAAGATTCACGTAAAATGACGAGTTGAACTTTCACTGGCAATCCAAATGTTGCCGACAGCTCGTTTTTGCGGATTACATAGCTGCTCATTTATTATAATTGTCATGAGGAAGAAATTGTACACTCAAGGAGTGGCAAGATTCATCTTCATGGTGAAATTCGTGCATGACTAAAAAAGAAAACGAGGAAAAAGCTCAAGCAAAGAAACGCGGTAATAAGCAATCTTCATCTTTCTGAGAAAGCTTGCAAGAGGATTCTTCGATATTGTCAGCGACAATTTTGATAGAAGAGACGGACTTGAGCAATGGGGAAAAGGCTCAAGAGTTTCAAATACGAAGGAATTTTTTGTCCTCTCAACACACAACAGTCGCGATGGTAGAAAAATCTTTCAACGCGTTCTGATTGAAAAATATTTCTACCTCATAGTGCTTCGGTCGGTCTTTAATCCTCTTCCTACTAGCGGGTGTCGAAGAAGTGAAATCCTCGTATAAGAAAAAAAAAATCAAAACTTGATTCTTATTTTTTCCGAAATAATAAAAATTTCAAAAAATAAATCATTCTTCTGAAACAACTTTCGAGAAATCACAATACCGTGGATTTAAAAGAGAGAAAAAAAGCACAACGAATATATCTGCAGCGAGTAAGCGATTCGTCATTCGGGTATTCGACAAAATTATGCGCAAAAGGAGCAGAAAAACAAAGAATACTCGCTCGCGTGTGTTACAGATGAGATTTATCATGCCCGAGCGGCCAGTAACATCGATCAAAATGGAATTATGTAAAAAAACTAACAATGTAAAAAAGAAATCGAATGAAATAACACGCGATGAAGAAGTTACGTTACTCACGATACACAAACTTATATACGCACACATATATATATATGTACACAAATACATTGAGAACGATGAACAAGCCGCACGGTCGAAACATTTCAATTATAGGAGTTTAATGACTGGCACGTGCGGACAGGTGTATCAGCAATGTAACAGCTAATAGGGTGATACGGGCAAGTCAATATTACTCTGATATACACTATGACTCCATTACAAACGAATGTATATACAGTTATGCTTAGAAAGTTATGGTTGACGTGATAATCCTACGGCTACGAAGTATACACATGTATTCAAATGTAAATCGATATACATGTATATTTATTTGTAAAACGATCATAAAGTTAGCAGCAGCTCGAGGCCCTTCGAGAGATCGAGCGACCATTATATCGTTAGGAACTTTGTATTATCCCATTTGCTCCACTTTGATTATTTCATTATTATCGATCAGAGAACCCTCTTAACGGTATCAATTTGCGAACAACCCCGTTCCCCAGTAAGATCGAATCACCCTCACGATCTAGATTTGTTTTATTCTGTTTGGTAATCTCCGAAATGCACACTATTTCGGAGGATGTTGGCGAAAGTAATTAGCGAACAATAACGAGCTAGTTACGTGGTCACTAAGTTATTTGGGACGAATTATGTTTTCATCGATATCCGGAATGTCGTTTACTTTGATTCTCAACACAGGGGATGGAAATTGTGAAATTACCCATGAAATTATTAGTCAAAAAGAATCAAAATTGTAGAATCAAAATTTAATGATATTTTTTGTTATTATTTTTTTAACTGTGGTCGTAAAAATAGCAAATCGTCGCATTGAAACGATAATTATGATTTGCAATAATTGAATGCTGGAAAATGAGTATATTGTAAACAGTTACGAGAATTACGTAATTACGATAATGGTATGAACGAATTAACCTCTCGCGATGTTAATGGACGACCTCCGACAGGTCGTTGAGTTCGACGTGAAGATCCTTGACTTTTAACGTCCGAGTGTTGCAGCGAAGATGCCACGAGTGTCCCACGCTTTTATATTTATATACAACAGCGTGTTCGAGACATGAGTCAATAGCAACGTTTCGTTGCTTGGTCGAGGTACCGAGAGTGTAATATTTGCCGAGATGAATGAAACCACGAGAAGGAAGAGGACTCGCGAACAAGGACGGTGGAGATTGAGAAAAAAAACATTGTGACGAATCGCTGTGTCGTAGGCAAGAAGAAAAATTGTTACACGTCAAACAGGAGATTAGAGCGTGAATAAGAAACGCATTGATTTACGTGCAAGATCGAATCGCGCTCGAAAGACAAGGGGCGACCGAGAGCTATTAACTATAAATGGAAATAGTCAAGGCTCTTGTAAAAACGACTCTGAGGTGTCGATGATCCAAGATTCCTTCCACTGATTCGACACATCCGTTTGCCATCATGCGATCAATGACTCTTTATAGCAATGACGCAAAGACAATGGAGAGCCTCATTATTACAGGAATTCAATTCCAAGCAACCTTTTCTATCGAGGTCTTGATTGGCGATCTTTTTTTTCTCTGGTTTTTTTTCATCTTTTTTCTTGTTCCAAGGGATTGGAATATTCTTCGGTAGAAGTTTTCGTTCTTCTAATTGATGAATTCTTAATTCCTCTTTTTTTCTCTCTGGTTTTTATCGAACAATATCCTGAGGCAATAAAAATAATCTAATAAAGAATCGAACTTCGAAATAGTGTCGAAGACTATTTCAGTTATTTTGTAAGAAGGATACGAAGCGTAGCATTTGTACGAATAAATAGCCAATTACGAATTCCGTGGTGACTCAAAAGAGAAGAAGTTTGGAATTTCGTTGAGACGAATGGTACACGAGACTATCTTGTCCATCGAGATCGAGGAGTCTCTCGAAACCTGTAATTGGCGAGGGATCTCGATTGCTTCAGAAACGAATAAGACGTCTAGAAGAGTAGCAATTTCTGTTGCCAATATACCGAAACGAGTATGGACGAGAAGAAAGAAATGGTGAGCTATTTCATCATTTTATCGATTTTATTCAATCTATTTTTATTACAAACAAGAGATTTTTAGGTACTTACATAAAAGAATGAAAATATTCGGACCCATGATGTCGGCTGGTCCACGCCCGCGGCTTCTGCAACAACAACAACAACAAATACCAATGTATTTTCAACGACAAAAGAGAATCGATTGAAAAAATAATAAGAAAAAAAAATGCGTATCATGAGATAACAGTAGGAATACGTAACGAGCAGAAATTAATTCACTAATCGAGGCGACCCGCGAGAGTGGAAAAAAAACAAGAGTGAGGAGAACCGGTTTCGTATTTGCATAGGGACCCGCTCGAGATCGTTAAGGTATTCATGTTGAGGGTCTTTGCTCCAGATACGTAGATACATATATACGTGATACACGAGCTTATTGGAAATTCATCACGTCGAGATAAAGATGAGGAGAGAGAGAAAGGAGAGAGAGGAATTGCGAAAATTCTATAATCCTTTTCACTGGAATGACCCAATTCTTTTTTCTATCAATCTCATATCATTATGCAAAAAAAAATGGTATATTTGTGTGTATGTGCGCAATGTGAAAATATCTGAGGATCTGGTCCTGAGAGACACACGAGTGTTCCCCAACGAACGAACCAACCTCACCTTTTTTGTTGGTGCTCTTTCCGAGTCCCACACTAAATTCGACCTAAATCTGAGCCATCTTGAGAAAGTTCTATCCATCCCAATTATTCGTAGGCAAATTACGCCTTGAATGAGTTAATCGAGACTTTGAGAGAGCTCCGAGGAAACTCAAAGTGGGATGAGAGCTATTATACGAAAAGGGGAGAATCTTGATAATGGATCTCGTCACTTTGAGGCCCCTAACTTCCTCAATCACGTTACATCTTTTTTCATCCCTGATTCTGAGCCGATAATTTAACATGGACATTTCCTTCCGTCCGCCTGAGATGAGAATATTAATTAGACCCTTAATTTATGAAAAATCTGTATCCACGATCTAGAGATTCAACAAAAATGCCAGTTTTTCGATTTTATTTGCGCGTGAAAATACACGAACTCACATTATTCACATAAAAACAAGAAGCGGATTAATGAGTCGATTCAAAGAGGCTTCATTCGCATCATTAGGTTTAGAACCCCGAGGGGTGATGAGCGAAGCAGCGAAAATCTAAATCTCTCGTCGTGGAGCCTCCAACTTCCTGATGGAAGGAGAGAAGACACCAGTCAAAGGAACTTGGTCGCCTTTCTGCATTGTGATTATGACTTTAATTTATTGGAGCTTGAGGCTCGACAAGTTATGAGAAAACTTACTTTTTGTTTATCACTAATTTCCGATCCACGATTTTGCCACGAGAAAAAGCGTGAGAAGAAGAACGATCGATCTTTCTCGTAGTTTTATTTCCATCGTTTAATTCATCACGATGTATCACACATTTTATACGGAACTGATCCAATTCCCATTGAGTGAGAGCGAACAAAGTTACGTTCATTGTCTCCTCTTCGGTGCCAAATTATTTTTCCCTCATCAACTGAATAATCACGTTTGAATAAACAGAAGCTCCTCGAAAGCGATCGCCGAAGGATATCGGTTGATTGATCAATCGATCAAAAATTCATCGACGAAATTATAAGTAACACCGTGTAAACCGACGGCGGTGAGTGTGGGGGCGGTATGAGCCTACGGCGATCCATCGAATTGAGCGGTTTCGAGTGCATGACCACGAGGTCGAATCGACCCGGTCTGTCAACGAACCATTTCACAAAAAGCCATGAATCTATTTCGGAAAATCATAAAAATTACTCGCTCAATTACATTTTATGGAGTTACCGGTAGAATAAATTTTCTTAATTCATATGTTATTAAATAACAAACAATTCGAACCACCGACTCGTGATCACTGTGCTTGTCTTCAGGCAAAAAATTGTCATCATCATCGTTGATTCCACTCCAATAATTTTAACGGCCTTCTGAAAAGTGCTGCCCAGTTCCAGGTCATAAATCATAGTTGGCTATGTGTATATTCATGTATCCGCGTGTATGGCAGGTCCCATGTGAAAATATGTAAAAGAATCTATAGGGTGTGCGGTTTCTATAAACATTCATAAATGGATTGCTTAATGACCCAATAAAAACTGGACCAAATCATTAAAAATAAATGGCATCCCTTACGATGGAAAACAAAAAGTTAACCAAGTACGAAAAGTGCAGAAATCGCTCAGTAAAATAACAGTGGAAATGAAAATGAAAAGTAATGAATGAAACTTAAAAAATGGCTCGAAAAACCGAAAAAAAATGCTTGTTCTCGTTTTATTTTAAACTTTCGCCTTACTCTGCAGACGCGTCCAACAGTGTCGAGTCATTTCTTTAGCATTTCAACAAGTACAGGACAACGAAAAAGTCTTTCCGAGTGTATTGTCCTTTCGTCCCGTTTCTTGGACAGCGGAAATTCTTTTCCTTGCACTCTCGAAACGCGTACGTAGACGTAAATGGAGTTGCACACATGCGAAGGTATGTTTGTGGGAGACGGGCTCTCTCAGAGAGAATTTACTACATTGAGCTAACTTTTTTCGAGACGAGTTTCCCCAACGTCAAGAGAGAAAATAGGAAAGACGAGCGCCAGCATACTCGACAGAGAAAAATATCTCAGCATATTCAAGAAACAGTTGCATGCTCGCAACTCATGACATCTTTCGACAAGCAGAAGCAAAAAAACGTATTGTATCTTGTCTAACACGTTTTTGATGAAAAACGTCGTTTTTATTTTATGCAACTTTGTTTTTGTTGTTTAATGCAATGAATAATTCGAGGATCGTTATCGAAACCTCTCTGACCTAAATCTCCTTCATTTATCCTGCTTCTGCTTGATCTGGCAGTTTAATTGACCAATTTGTTAGTAAAAGTAGCGAACTCGTACACCGTTTTCTATTCACTCTATTTTTTTCCTTTCCCTCTTTTTCTCCTTTTCTTTCACTCTCTTTGCACCCAGGATGGGAATAAAGGAGAAAGAATGGTGTGAATTCTGCACCGAAGCGCAAGGTGTTAATTGAACTAGTGTGCTCCTGACGCGAGCAGATACAATTGGCCCATAGAATTGATAAGTTAATTACCGAGCAAGAGATCTCTCGACCACTTTTCATTTTCTCGTCACAAGACGTCCAGACGAATATTCTTTCTTTTCTTTTTCTTTACCCCTTCGATCTCCCCAAGCACCTAAACATACAATTAAACACGCCACGAGAGAAAGGATTATCCACGAACAATTACTCATTACCGTCGCTCTTTGGAACACGGAATAAATTTTATTAGGATCCATCCATCCATCAGAGGCATTCGAATCCTGGAGTAAAATAGACAGCATCGATTATTCTTCGATCATCCTTTCAATAACTTTTTAATTACGTTCCTCTTCTTTCCATAATCGTTCGATTGCATAAGCTACTCATCATTTTCGCAACATACAGTTTTTCTCTCAATCAAAAAATACAAGGAAGCGATACTGAGAAAAATTAGCGATTAATTTTTTTCGAAACAAAAAAAAACGTTTCAGTAGGAAGTGGAATTCACTGAAGACGAATGGAATATTTATATTTCGTTCATCTGCAGTTAATTGAAACGTTTTATCGAGATCGAAAAATAAAACTTACAAAGTTGAAAGAAAAAAAAAGAAAACCCGCGAGCGCCAGAGTCAGTTGGAAAAAAAAACGAGGAGGAAAGTGTGAAGACAGTGCACTCTCGTCTCGCTAGTAAACGTCCATTAACGATGCTAAACGATCGCCTCTTTGTCGCACTACGGCGGAGATTATCCTCTGGACGCAATGTCCTGTTGTTCGAGCCAGAAACTTTTGAAAATTACTTCGCTGCCTGTCTTTCTCTTTCTTACTTTCTCAAGAAACTCCAAAGTGGTAACACAACGAAAAAAAAAGTATTATAAAATTCGATGCACCCGGGGAGCAGAATTCTCGAACTTTTGTTGCAAGTGAACAAGAGTTGACGATTCTTCTGCATAAATGTTTGAGAAAACGATCAATGTGTCTGGCGAAATGGAAAAATCATTGCAAAATTAATTCGTTATTCAGAAATTGGATTTTGCATAAGGAGTTCCATTCGCGCTACTCATTTTGCAATTATGAGAAATATTCTTGGCCGAAGAAATGCATAAATAAAAACCGTATGGACAAGATTTCTTATGTAACGAATAAAAGAGAAAAATAATAATAAAAAATCGTGCCATGCAACTTTCCTCTTGAAATTGTTGCATAAAAAACGGTGCCAGGAAAAAATTCAAGGTTTTTGTATTTCATTTCGAGGATTGGATTGATCGAGTGATGAATTCGTCGAAGTTCTTTACATGCAGTTTCAAAGAATTTCTGTCTAATTAGAATGAATTGAATCGAGATTGAATGAGGTACAGAGAGAAAAGCAAAAAGCTGTTGGACCAACTCTTGACTTGATACGGATTAGCGGCATGATCGCACTCGACGGCTTAACCGAAAGGACAGAAGGGAGAGTCTGGATCATCGAACGATTGCCTAGTCGAGTATTCCAATCATCTGTCTTTCCGGTCAGCTGGAACGAGAGAGTGCAATATTGGACGAGCCACTATAATCTGATTGATTCTCTTTGCGAATTTATTGCTGATCCCGAACGCACCACACGACCTGTGGGTTATTTTGTCGATCGAAAAGCCACCATTCGCTTCACCTTTATCATACGCGGTGTTCTATTATCATATTCGATTAAGTTCGCTTGAAAAGCTTTCAAAAAATCGATATCGCTGATCCCATCAACGATACGAAGAATGGTCTGCTCAAAAAAAAACATCCTATCCATTTCTGATCGCGGCTGAGTTGTTACGTGAATTCGCACTTACGACTACGCAATAAATCTTTTAAAGAAATCAAAAATAAATTCAATATTCTTTGCAAAGTGAAACGAAAAAAAAAAAAATCTTCCAAACAATCGGAAATTAATTAAGACCGGTTCAGACAAATCGATGTGACTGCTTGACCTTTGTCGCTCAACGGTTCATTCATAATTCATCAAGAAAGTTCGTGTTTGACTAACACGAGTGTCCCATCATTTTCTTGATAGGAAAGCGCGTTTCGTTTACTTACGATCACGATGCCGAATGCTCGCACACATCCCAACAACGTCTACTTAGTATTTGTGCGAAAATGTATCGGAATATATGTAAAAAAGATCGAAGTCGATATACAAATGTGCAGATGCTTGTGCACACTAAGCCAAACATACAGGGTGTCCCTTTGGACCAAGTACTAATATTTGGCGGTGTAAATAGCACAGTGACTACTTAACAGCATAGTGCACTCAGGGCAGACGCATATGTACAGACCGAGAGGTAACTAACGGAGTGTTCAGTCCTGATGCACAACTGTGGCTGATATTTCATTCACGCCTCTCCAACGTCGTTGCTTCTCATCCAAAGCCGCCACGAGCACTTGCTCCTCTTGGGATTTGCTCTCAGCCTCCCCCGCCTCACCCAGTCTCTTGAGAACTCAAGTGTCCGTAACGCCAGTCCAATTCATCAAATTTTATTACTCCCTGTGCCATAATACTTCGAATGCGCAATGCTTTGTGGCTTTTACTGCTACTGCAAGAATCCCATTCTCGAATGTCGAATAAAAATATTTCTTAGTTGCCATTTTCTGGAGTAAAATTCAAAAAATTAAACTGCAACATTTTTCGTTTGTTTTCTTTTTTTCTTACTATTTTCATGGTTTGCACTGTAATTTAGACGAGAATTTTTTGTTGCAATGAAACGAGAAGTAAATCGTATGCAAACACCCATTCGGAGTCATGTCTTCGTCGCGTGTGTTTGGGTGTGTGTGTAGAAGATGAATGTAATCGGGAGATTCCAGGGAGAATTTGCAGAGTGGATCGGCTACCGTGTTCGTGACACACGAGTCACCGATTCGTATTTACTGCGGATCGTATCCAGAGAGAAATACTTATACAGATGGAGAGAGTAAAAATGAGAGAAAGGGAGAACGGAATACGCAAAAAAAGAGAGTGAGAGGGAGAAATGCGGGGAGAATATGTGTGTAGTGGGAGCAGAGCATCGGGCATGTAGTGCGCGGCCTTTCTAAACGCGCGAGAGATGCGTCCGGGTCAACTGGGTCGAAGATTTAGCGTCTCTCGTCGGTGATTCCTCGTTTCGCTTTCATTCGCGCAATTTCGTCTCAGCTAGGCAGAAAATTCGAAGTATACATAGAGAATGAAAAATTCGATTGAAATGGTATCACCGATGAAGTAATGCATACGAAAGAGTGTGTAGTTTTGTTTTATTATATTATTTCGTGCACGTTTTTTATTTCTCTCTTTAAAAGAATCAAACGGCGGAAGCGGGGGAGGGACATAGAGGGAAGAAATTGGGAAAACGCTCGAAGGGGTTGGAAAAATAGAGCACAAAGGGAGAATAAAACGTGAAACGTGCGGTTTGTGGATTCTGTCCCCGGGGGGCAAAATAGTCGAGTTTTCCTATGAAACATCAGAGGGCTGGGCTTGGATATCACCCTCATTCGTCTCTTCTCCCCTCTCCCACGTTTTGTTTCTCTCTGTTCCCTCTTTTCACTTCATTCTCCTCTCTCTCTTGCCCCATGCCTCTCTTTTTCATCCTCTCTGGCGTTTTGTCATGCAAATATTGTTTGCGTTACGTTTACGTGCTTGTCACCCCCCACCCCATCTATCTAGATAATACACACGTATACGCATCCTCTACCGTTTCCAAACCACCAAAGAGCAGGTCGTTACAAATTTCATGCCTTCCGCTCAACGTTTCACCAAATTTTATTTACCATCCCCTTACCCATCTCGGCCACTTTTTCAACCCTCCATCTTCCCGTTTATTACACCCTCACGAATTAATTCCAAGATTTTTCATGGCCTTAAACGCTTCATTCCAGTAACAAAAAAACTTGAAAGAATTTTATGTCTCACTTAATTCTCCGTCGGCCCTGCGTCCATCGTTAATCAAATGTGTATTAAAAAAAAAAAGGCAAGCAACCCGAACGAAATGCTATAAAGTTGATTAAAAAATAAATTCGAGACTCAGTTTCATTTTGTATTCCTCAAATTCATTTTTTATTGTGGCTTTGTCCATTAAAGTCGTTCGTGAGTTTTTAGAATGATTTGTAGATAAAACAGAAGTTATGCTAGATATTCGTGTAAACAAATTATAAATTTGTGAATTATTGGAGCGTTGTTGATTCTTGTCAACCGAAAGTCGAACGCGGTAACTCTATTTACTTCCGAGAAGGAACTAATTAATTAACTTTGCACTGGGTGTACCTTTCTCATTCTCCTTTTGATCCGTTCGCTTTCTACCTCTCTTTCTCTTTGTCTACTTCTCGTTCATTCATGTTTCACTGTATTTTCCGTGTAGCAAGAGAAAAATTATAGACCCGCTGTTTCCTCGGGTTACGACGATTGCGCCCAATAAAATTGGAAAATATCCGTCGAGAGAGAACACAGTTTCCCACTTCCTTTTGCCGCTCTTTCATTTGTTCGGCACTGCAACGAGTTCTCCAATAATTGAGAGAGCTTCTTCCCTCTCTCGCTCTCTCCTTCTCCCTCATTCTCGCTCTTCGTTTCATAGTGTGCCGTGATTTGTATCCCGCTGCGTTACCTTCAGCGAGACTATCGCTTTCTCGACTTGTACACGAGTATATGGGCGCGAGAATATACAGAGTGCACAGTTTTGCAATATCAATACATATTTATTTTATTTTTTATCGCGTAATCTACACAGAAATAGCTGCAATGAAATTTCTCGAGAAATTCATATTGTTTCGGCACACGGTATCAATTAAGTTTCCTACCATTAAGTTTGCTCTCAATATTAATTGCGAAAAGCCAATCGAGATTTCGACAACTCCAACCGATATTCGAACTATAGTTGCAGAATGATTAACGCTAAAGCAGAACCACTCCGATTACGCATGTTCGAATGAAAGAGAAAAAATGATTTTGGATCTGAGAATACGAGGCAGGAAAAATAAAATTGGTTGTTCAAGAGTTGAAAGGATTGTAAATTCGCGGTTACAGAATACATCGTATTCGGTGGCAAAGTCACGTGTCTCGTTATCGACCAGATCTGTTTTGTTTATATTGCTTCTGCGGAGTGAATTACGTCTCGGGAGCTCTCATTAAAGCAAAGGAAAAAAAAGAGGAGTGAGTGTTTTTGTGAAGTGCTGAGCGCGACGCGAGCGTTAACGACGAACAGTCTTCCATTTCGTCTTAAATCTCGCGGTCTTGGCTTTTGGTATTTTTTCTTCAATTTTTTTGCACGTGGATGCTGTGCATTTGCGAGTTTGCAAAATGCACACGAACTATGGCTCAAGGAGCACGATCATTATACAGGAATAGTTCAGTTAATGGGTATGTGGTTCGCTGAACCATAATCCATCGCTGGAACGCTCCGAAACAACCCAGCAATTATTATTTCCGCGTCCATTTTTCCTTCTCTACTTTCCTTGCTCTCTTCTTCTCTCCCTCCTGACCTCACCGGGTCAAGTACCGCGACTCGAGCGAAAAGACGATCCAATTGTCCATTTATTCATCATCTTCTTTCCAGTGGATCGAAAATAAGTGGAAAAAATGGGGATAGTGTTTTGTTTCTGAAAGATTAGCCAATCTCGTGCCTTACCATTGAATTGCGATTGATCATTCAAACACGGAACATCCTGGTTCGAATTGCACTTGAAAAAGATCGGCAAAATGCCAAAAATAATCTACTTTTGACTTGATTTTTTTATATTCGTGAAATACGTCAGTCATTGGTTTTTTTTCGTCCCTGCGCCACTCATTTCGTACGTGTCAGTGCGTGTGCGTGTTCATAATTTGAAAGCTGCAAGTTTTTTAACTTTATTGCATGTGACATTCCTGATAGTGCCCAGAGCTTTTTTTTTAGCGACGGATGGGTACGTGGCGTCCAACAAATTGAATAACGTTACGAGCAAGTTTTGAAAATTGATTCAACACGAACGCCAACGCGTCAAAGTAGTGTGCGAAACTCATAATGATTCGTGCGAAGTTTGGCGTGCAAGTGCATAAATGCAATGATGCACTCGGGCTCGATGGCTCTGTGGGAGATAAAGGGAGACAGAGACGTTAATCCCATTCGACATATACGTCGTAGCTGCTCGGCAAAGCCACGAACAACCAGCAACCTCTCGCGTTGCTGTTATGACACATCAAAAGAGCGAACGAGAGAGAGGATTTCGTTGTTGAATCCATTTCCAACTGTCCTGCTCAATGTCCTTCCGAAATATTCGGATTATTCGTCGAAGTGATCTCTTCCTCGTAACCAACATTCACTTTCCATCTTTCTCTCGAAATTTCCATATCTCAACGGATAAGCGGAACATTGAATAATGTCTGCCGCTGTACGAAAATGCCTCTTTTACATAATGCATACGCGGACCGTATGGCAAACCTTGTTTCTTTTCCTTTTCCTCCCATTACATTCGTGCAAGCTCAAACACTATGCAAAATATGAAATTCTTACTTTTTACCCCGGAAATTGCAGTATGATCGAGACTCGCGGCCATTTCACTTTAACATTCAATATCTCCTTTGCTACCTCCTCCGAACAAACATACATCGCTACCATAAAACGAATCGAAAGATGATCTCTTTGCACCTATGTATACGGAAACATTCGTATACGAGTTACGCTGGAACTAACGTGCTCGCGCATTCGACCTTCGGCCTTTGATGCTGGCACGTTAATTCAATATCAAAATTAATCGTATCTCCGTCTCATCATTGACCTGCATCCGATTGCTTATAATAGATCATCGCCAATTGTCGAAGTTAATTTGCCCAACCGGTGCCCGATGTTCAACGTTTGATGGCTTGACCTTTGGCAAATTAGTACAATGAGAAGTTTGGCCTATCGAGCTCTAGCACTAAATTTGCCGGAAATGCAAATTTCGGCAAAAAAAAGAAAATTATAATTATTCGGAGCAAAATATTTTTGAATTTAGAGTTTGACAAATTTCTAGTTTTTCTCTGAAAATGAGTACAATGAAAATTTTTATCTGTTAGAGTCGTGGCAGCAACTTTGCTACGAATGCAAATTTCCACAAAAAAAATTATAATTATCAGAAGCTAATTATTAATGAAATTTAGAGTTTGACAAATTTCTAGTTTTTTTTTTCTATAAATAATACAAAATTTCATAAAGTATTGCGAGAAAGTGCCTGCAAGCATTAACGATTGGCTGCCCCTTTAATAATGAAAGTAGTATCAATGTATAAATTCAATTGGACTCCCACACCATCGATTTATCCAAGTTTAGTTCGCTCTCCGTAAAAGATCGGATTGCCTCACTCGGTGAAACAATTTCTACCGGGCTCACCCTCCGCATAGCTGGCTTTGGGATGCTGTACCTCTTTCGGTTTGCTTTGTAAGTCAGGAAACGTGCAGACTTGCCCGTCACGTCCGTTTCGCACCCGGCCACTTCGCCACGTTTGCGTTTCCTCGTTTCGTTCGTTCCTTCTTTCGCGAAACGCGTACACACGCTTTTTATTACTGTTTCGTTGTTTTTTTTTTTTCAACATCCTCTTTCTTCTCTCCCGTTAGGCGAGAGACGAGTGCACAAGACCGCATGATTCTTCACTCCGTAACTCGCGCGAGAAATTGCACCACGCGCGATCGCGGTAAACAGCCTTTCGGTACTCTCGCGTCGTTACTGCACGGTTCCACAAAATGAAAGAATAAGTATATACCGAGTGTCCCTAATTTAACTTCGAATTTATGCGAAATCGTAAGATCGTGAGTTTGTGGTGTAAACAGTCTTTATGCATTTTATTCACCGATACACCGCTGTTGCAATATTTCAAAGAATCAACGACGACGATCAGTGCATGCTCCGCGCGACGAAAATGCATGAGCAGGACGAATAAGAATAAATTCTTTGGGATTTGCCGTCCGATTTATCCTCCGAACGTCCGATGCGAATCTCTCAGTTTAGAGAATGTGCATGTGCAGCATCAATTCTCTTATCTGACGCACGACCAATTCAAAATTTGCATTGAACTTGCTCGCGGAATCGATTTTTCCCAAAAAGGATCGTTCAGGCTATTTCCAGGAATAAGAAACTCCTACGAAATGGAATATTAATCGATAAACATGAGACGATTTCTCGAGATGCATTTCCGGAGGTCTTTGACCTCTCATCACTTTCCTTTGGACATTTAAGAGCGTGCGGATGAGATTTATGTGAATCCTCTCGTAACGACACTGTGCGTCAGACACTGCGTTGAGCAGACACCGATCTTGTACTACAAACTATACAGGAAAGAAAAACATACGATGATGCTCATTCACTTTCTATCCACAAGCGAGAATCTTTAACGCTACGTAAATAAATTCTCGATGCTTGAGACGTCGCGCAGGTGACTTTCGAGCAACTCGTGTTTCGCGAGTCGATGACTCAACTAATCAACATTATTAATACGACATAATTTTAAAAAGTTTGAATTTAAAAAAAAAAACTTCGTGTTTGGCAGCAAAAGACCAAATATTTCTTCTCAATTCGACACGAAAGAATTCTAATAAAATAAAAGACATTTTTTATCAGGAAGTACGAAAAAATTCTAACTGCATCCGTAGGAATGCGAAGATATTTTTTTTACCTTTATTCTCGTCGTTTTTTATCGCAGGCACGAAGTGAACATTGGACGAGGTTTAAGGGAGAAAAAAAAACGCCACAAAGTTCCGGACTAAGAGATGGATATATACGGGGTGCCATTACCGATAATTGCATTTTTTTTTGCTTCTTTTTCTTCACGCGTTTCTCGTCGGAGTCTCGAGGGGGTACACACGCGAAATGACCTTCTCCCTCTCGCCTCTCGAGACGAAAGAGCTAAACGTGCTAAGAGGTGTCGAGGTACTTGTTTCTCTTCATCTCCTCTCTTTCTATCTGTCTCGCCCTATCTCGCTCTTGTTCTTGTCGAGGATTAAAAAATAAAAAAGAGCGGGTTAAATAACGAAAGTGCTCGTCGTTGCGTTACTCGCTATACATTATTATTATGTATACTGCACATGGCGAGTACATGACTGCGTCGCTACTGGAATGAGGACGATCGTGGTGAACGAGAATACTCTGGTGGAAGAAAGAGAGAGAACGATTAAATGAGGCCTGGCACACGCTGTTCCAAGAGTACCACGCAAACTTTATTGCACCAATATAAAAGTGTTGCACCGTGGATACTTTGACCCTCTGCTTCTCCACTTTTTCTCTCTTTTCTCTCTACCTGTCCACAGTTACTTCATTTTATCTATATACACGTAAAATTTCATGTAAATATAAAAACCAGTTTTCACATTTTCACTCGATATTCATTTTTTCAACTTTTATCGTTTCACTCTTATTTTTTTCTCAGTCGTATTAATTGTGGATAAATTTTCAGTTACCACTTGTAGAGGACGATGAGAAGCATGCTTGAAATCAAGCAAACGAAGCCACTGACTTTTAATTCGTTATCGAGGTGTCCTGGAAAAAGTTCCCTGCAGTTTCAAACATAGACGTTTATAATCTTTTATATTTTTCGATTCTAAAAGTTATTGCGTCGGATTTCCTTCAGTCCCAACTGGGAGCAAGGAATACAAATTCGATATGTTTCACAATTTTCTCCTGATGATTTTTTTTTTGTTCATTTGTATGGTGAAAGGGTTTCCCCATGCTTCGAGAGTGAAAACATTTTTTTTTTGTCTCAGTAACCCTTTTCCGAGAGGTCACTCGTACTTCCATTAGTATAACGTTGTTTTTGTTTATTTTTTCGCTACTTGAGGTTAGAA
Source organism: Hyposoter didymator (assembly GCA_037952995.1). NCBI lineage: Eukaryota > Metazoa > Arthropoda > Insecta > Hymenoptera > Ichneumonidae > Hyposoter > Hyposoter didymator. The sequence goes on from JBAJMU010000004.1 coordinate 1,997,525, forward strand.
TGCTTTTTCGACGTCGCACGAAAGTGACAAATCACCTGATGGTTTCTAGCTTTTGTTTTTGTGCGTTTAGATTTGTTTTATTGCTTGGTGACCCTTTCCCAAAGGGTCAATTTTATTAATCGCCTGAGTCCATCGTTTTTTGAGTTTTCTTTACGCAATAACACAATCACATGGCAAGGAATAATTTTTTGTCACGCAATGGCTTACGTACGATCGTTTTTTAAAAATAGTTTTTTTTTCTGTAAAATGAAATTGATTAAGTTCGAAAGAAAAGTGAAAGGACTTAATTGGCGGTTGAAAATGAAGGTCGGAAATGTATCGAAGTATTTCGAGTGTCAGAAAACTGAGACGAATCGATTTCTCATATTTATTCAACTCATTTGCCATGATTTTCAAAAGTGTCACTCGCAAAATCGACTCCTTTTTCCTTTAATCAATTCAACATACATTTCACGGTGTTACGTGAGTGAGAAAACTGACTCTCTCCAAGAATCCCCAAGTAATAGTTTTCTGTCTCGCTCTCGATGTAACAAACTCTATTGTTTGTATTCGAGTCTGGCCGAGTCGGAGTGTGAGATATATTAGTATGTGAGAAGATTCTCGTCAAGCGGAAGAACATCCGAATACGTAACTGTGTCGGTTGCTCCGACCATAATCATTATGTTCCTGTCTCCTTAATCCTCTCTTGCCTTTTTACATATATACTCGCAAGAAATTTATGTATAAATTAAACGACTGCTATCGGATCCCTCGGTCTGCCATGGGAAGGAGGTAAATGTCCTAAAAAGTCGAGGATCCCTCCAGGGGGCTGCATGAATAGATCACGAAATTCTCCAAGAGAAAAGTGCTTGGCCATTTTTTCCTCGGACGCACCGTTGTATAAAAGATATTGATTAATTTATCACAGCCAATCCACTGCGTTGTGCCGCGTGAGATGAGGCTATTCCTTCAGCCTGCACTCCTTATCCGTACGCGCGATAAAACATCAGGGAATATTTAATATCTCATGAATGATGCCTCGGAGAAAAGAATCGCTGAGGACTTTCCTCTTTAGAAAGATTTCCTCATGCTGTTAATCCTCTGACTTCGCGCACAGCAATAATGTAGCTCCATAAAAATAGAGCATCGCGTAGAAGTAAATAAAATTTTATAAAGTGAGTAATTTGATGGCCTTAGAAGATTTGCGCAACGCGCCCCAGCTGAGCTTTCCTCCTGATTTCCTATCCGCCCGTGTATGTACGTCACACACATGTATAGATAAACACAAAGAAGTACGAGAGCGCGGGAACTCGTCGAGAAAAGTTTGTAATACTTTCCGTCACAATCTCTCTCAACACGCGTCCTCCTCTTCCTCTTTTTCGATCGTCGGTACTTTCTTACCTAGAGACAGTTTTTGCCCCGTGAAAAAACTTTCGCACCTACAATGTTCCCTCCTCTCTGTCTTTTTATTGAAAAAATGGACAATGCTCGAGAGTATTCTTTCGAACATCAAATTTCGCTGGCTGCTGATCAAATCTCTGATAAAAATGAGCCGGAAAATTACTTGCAAAATGAAACACAAAAGTTGTGTGATAAACAATTTGATAGAAATGCCTTTTACGTTCATTTCCATGGATGATATAACTCAGCTTGTTATTTAAAAAGGGAACTGGAATTATTTGCCTCTTTGAATTTTTTTTCGAGCACAAGATTAATCGGAGAGGCTTTAATTGCAGTGAAATGGGTAAACCCAAAGGAAATGCATGCGTCCTTTGGGCCCAGGGGACTTCCGGCGCCTCAACGCCCTCGTTTCGTCTCATGGCGTCTCGTCTTTCTGGCGCCAACAGTTCTACTAGTACGAAAGAGTAACTCTCTTTCTCCTTTCTTCACTTTCTTTCTCTTGGTTGGCTCTCTCTTCTCGAATTCACGACTGCTTTTCCGTACTCCCACATCACAAGAACGAACGAGCCAACATTCCACGAGTTTTCCTTCGCTCTATATGTAGGTTACTTGAGGAAACTTTGGAAAATGGCAAACGGTATGTGGAGTTCACCATTATATGTGTATGTGTGTGTGGGTGAGAGTTTGGATGGTGCTCTTCTTTGAGGCTGGCTGAAGAAGATTCAGACTCGTGCATGTAAACGAAGGAGAGAGAGAGAGAGAACGAGAGAGAGAGGTAAAACGAGCATTAGAAGGAGAAACGGTTGAGACGATCCTGCGATTGGAATACTTCACTCGAATACGTTGCGTGTTTGCAACTTCCGTTTTCCCTTGTACACTCACCTCTATGTTTGACTCTAGTGAGAAAAATTCTGTCCTATATCTCTCTCTCTCTCTTTCTCTCTGTATCTCTCGTCCTTCTCTTTCTTCCTTTTATCACAGATAAACCTCGAGATTTTTAAGTGAAAGAACTTTTTTGAAATTCCGCATTAATTTAAATTTAAAATTGACCAAAAATTGCGAAATTACTCACAACGTAAATTTGCCTAATGATTCAAAACTGTTGATTTTTCGTGGAATTAATGTAACGAGTCAATCATAGCACACAAATGAGATCCTGAAAAGACTTTGTGTTACGTAAAGCTGTTGAGAGTGAAGTTTGTTTGAAAAAAAGTTGAGGAGTGTGCGAACGGTCCAAAGCGAACTGTCAACCTGAAAAAAGATTTAAAAGGAGAAAGACGATGGACCATCCCTGAGGGCGATATTACGTAGAAAACTCTGGACCAAACAGACCGCGAAAACGAAGGTACTACAGAAATCCAAACAAGAGTTGCTCTCAAGAGTTGCTCTTGGCGATGCCCTCTGTGTGTGAGTTTGTCACCACGTCGACCAGTCGCGAGTAAAGCATCGAATCCTTAAAAAGGAGCAAACGAATCTTGAGCTTCAGGCAAAAGAGCTCCGGGGCACTCGTTTTCCCTTTTTCTCCTTCACATCTCTCGCTCTCTCCCTGTCTCATCTCTGCTGGAAGTTGAGGCAACTCTGCGGCTTAAAACATTTTTTCACTGTGAGTTCAACAAACAAACTACCTTAAAGTTCACCGTGCTGCTTTTGTTGAATCCAAATTTTCATGCATTAATAAACTGTCAAATTTAACGATTCAACTGCTGCTGGTTAAGTTAATAGAAATGTTTTTTTCATCAACTGCTAAATGCCCACAGAGAATAACGAAGATTAATATTATTCAGAAGAATTGAATAAAAAGAAGAAGAAAAAAAGTCAAATCGTTAAATTTTAAAGAGCAAAGTTCTGAGGTACGTTCGTCGTCCACGCAGCATTGTTAAGATCCTTCTGAATTGGTGGCAGTCAACGCGATGTGCTGTTGAAAGCAAACCCAGGTCGTCGCCTTGTGGGAGATTAGCTCGCAGTGATTGAGTCGAAAAGAATAACAGGAAAAAACTTTGCTCGTAAAAAAAAAGTCCTAATACTCGATGATCCTGTAAATCTCGAGGACGAATAGAAACGTGGTTCCTCGTACGTGTGCGTTATTCAGAAGTTACGTTGTTTGGCACTGCCCGCGTCACTCCCTATGTATAGATAATCAACGTTGAAGGTTAATGCATTGATTATGACGTGATTAATTGAGTTCATATAGCCTGTCCATCCTAGTGCAGCTGCGGTACTGTTTATTCAATAATTGAAAACAAGCTCGAGTCTCTCGAACCGGCCTTCTGGAACCGTATGATCTATGAGGGTAACACGTTCGTGAGTCCGGACGTCTCGCGAATGAAAATGGAATGGAAACGGCTTCTCTCTCTCTCTCTCTCTAGCTCGCTCGCTCTCTTTCTCGGTTTATCCAACGCGGCCTCATGGTATAGCGATATATTCGAGTAGATATAACAATATTATAGGCTTATGGCCGTCAGCGCGTCACGAAAAGCCCGGTAGTTCGGATAACAAGCTTCATTCACGAGGCGTTAAACGGCCACCCGAGAGCTATATAATTTCCTACTGATCTACGAGAGTATAACGAGAATATTATATATGGAATCTATACATTAGCAGAATATTGTATTCCTACCAGATCGTAACATTGATTTCGTGCCAAAATGAACAAATCATTGAGCAATTTATTCGAATAACGGCGAAAATTGAAAAATTGATCAAAAAAATTAATTATTTTGTTTTCCATTTGATAGCAACGGCGAGTTCTAATTGAGAAAACAATGTCGTTAATAAAAAATTGTAGCCAATTATTTTTCATTGGCTTTCAATTAAAATTACACAAACAATTTTGCATCCAAATAGTTTTTTCGTGGCACCTTTTCGTTGCCGTCAACATTCCAAGAATTGTTTCTGGTGCACACAAAAATTTGGCAAAACGGTAGGAATCTAATTAAAATAAATGATCAAGTGTTTTCCCACGGAAGGAGATAAAGCTCAAATTTTCGTGCGCGGTAACAACGCGTCGGTATGATAATTCTACTGGTTGACTGTATTCCAGTGTTTATAAATATAGTAACTCGGACGTAAATTCTACTATCCCACGAATATGTACGTGAACGAATTATCATGGAATTAATTACTCCAATTTCATTTACCTCTGGTGGGTTATGTTTTTGTTCAAATTAATCCTATTCGAACGGCCTGGAAAATGCTCCAGCGACGAAACGAGAAGCTGAAATAATTATTTCTACGACTCTAGTAAAATTTTCCTCAACAACTAAGTTTGTTTTTTTTTCATAATCAAACGATGAACAAAGTCACGTTTTTATGTGAAATTTCGTTCCAACTCATATAAACGACGAATTATTATTTTTTTTTTCATTTTTCACTCGCTCGTCCGATTCCTCACTCTTTTCCCTACAATCTCGATCAATAAATACGACGTACATTCACCCATGAATTTGTACAAATATATATTAGGGTTAAAGTCGAACGAACAGTAATCGCTAGTTACCCAGTCCGCGAGCAACGATCAATTATGACTGCATGCTCCACTAGTATAAAGATCGACAAGCAAGGAGACTGAGAAGGACAGAAACAAATCAAAGCCCGATTTCGCCAACCACGTCAGAGAGTCGCTTCGCTCTTACAATTACAAGTACTAATCGAGATAACTTTGCTCTCTGGCTGTCTCTCTTTCTCTTTAGTCTGTGATTCCGCATTGTCTATCGTTGCAGAACACGTTTGGCCGTTGGTCATGGTTCTAACGTTACGGACCACCCCCATGATCGCATGGACAGTCACGTGACCTGAATAATATTGCCAGTTGTCTCGTAGGGAAGGAACGAACAGCAAAAAAAAAATTGTCTTTGAACTTTCATTTTGACGGAATTACGACCTGCTCCATTTTCAGTAATTAGTGATTGCAGGGATTTTATAATATTAATCTTTGTGCTCGAAGAATACAAATAAATATATAGTCGTTCTATAATTTGAGCCCACGTGTTATTTCTTTCGTGCTTTTTCCTCTTTCTACTTCCATCCGCTTTCCACCAACAAATTTCAACGCAATATCTGAATGCATTTAACATGAGCACGGAACACCGTTTGCAAAAATTTATTTAACGTCGAGCCAAAACATCGCTAATAACATGCTTGACCATCCATTCTATTGTAAACATGTTTGAACCACGTGTTAGCCCGTGCGCTGGTTGTGCCTGATATTGCCAGAGTTAAAAATTATTGCTTATCTGCTCGACGCTCACCCTCGTTCTATGGATTTTCACCGGTTATCGTGATGGCGGATTAATAAATAGTGAATCCCCGATAGCACCGTGCAGAAACGGAGCCAAAAGTTATTAAACGTTTTGCGCTGTCGTATTTTTTCAATCCCATTTTTTACCGTTTTTTTTTTTCTTATTAACAGCCACGTAAATTTGTTGAGCGATCGATAAAGTGTCATCGGCCTTTTGTGCTTAATTGGAAAAGGAGTTTTTTTTCTATCAGAAAACGAAATATTTTTCCATTGTAATTTTTGGAAAATCTTAAACATCAAGCTTGTCGAGAAATATCCATAAATTTCGTTGATTCGAGAAAAGTTTCAACTACCACTTCCATATGACGTTAGATTCAGTTTAAATTTAACATCGTTTCAATTTGTCTAGAGAGTAGTATCGAAAACTCTGATTACCTTAGTGAAATAACGTATAACTCAGCCAGCAGTGAAAAAGTTGAAATGGGGTTATAAAAAGTAATAATTAAATTCGTATAATCAAATCTATGATGCAACGGGAGGTGGATGAGTTTTCAGCGGTTTTGCCAAGTTGAGACTGCTGGGCGCTCGCGGTGAATGTTCAGGCAAAAAGGTCGCGGTGTAGATTTTGCACAAAAGCTATTTGAACTCGAAACAAAACCACTTTCGACTCTGCGTGCAAATATCTCACTCGTATTTATATATCGGAGTGATGCGAAGTAGATCGATGTATCTCGTCAAAACGCGATTATCCCGAAATGCAAACTTCTGATAAAAATTCCAGAAAACTTTTCAATTTTGACTGAAAATGTTGAGATGGATATTTCGATAAAAACATCGATGGATTATCGAAAAAGGGAATTTTGGACATTGGAGTTTCTGGTTAAAAAAAAATTTGCATGGTTTTTTTAAAAATTGTAAAAAATAAATCAAGAGAGTTCATGAATTTTGTTTTCTGAACGAGGTTATCAAAAGGTCCTTATCATCTCTAGTGCTCACGATGTACTTGAACAATTAAAAAGCCCATTATACGAGCGTGACATATCGCGATGATGGATTCATCGAGTGGAAATGAATGATTTTCAACGCTGCTGTGAAAAGCGATTAAAAGGATTCCGAGAGAAGAGAGAGATGAATTGTTATTGAACAGGGACATGGGTGTTTCGTTGATCCAAGCATTTTCTCACTGGCTGCATCACTACTGTGAACCTTACGCGTTGTAATCAACCTATAATGACATATATATCGTACATGCCTGGAGGCACTTGAGCGTTTGAACCCGAAGCAATTAATGATGGGGCATATATACGCGGAAGATGGTATGGACGAGATGAAACTTTTACCGGGATACTTCGATCCAACGCAGTTCATAATTGACCAATAACTTTTTTTTTTGATAATTTACTGAATTGCAACATCGAGGATTGAATAACTTTTACCTTTCACAATGAATTTTTCGTATAATTATTCGAAGCTCGATTGAAATTCCCAGATTTCTCTGTTGCGAGCAATTATTGATGAACCCGATGATTTTTTCGTGATAATGAATCCACGTTTTTTACGAGTCTTCGAACTTTATTAATCGTTTTTTTTTTCTTTTCATTTAGTCGTTAAAATTCTTGAATTAATTGTCTTGATTATATTCGAGATTAATATAATCGTTGATCATCTATGGAGTCACGTGTTAAGTCGTCATTAATTAAGAAATTCTATAACAATCAACGCCTTTAACGAAAATAAAAGAAGATAAATATGAATGGAAATTATGCTCAATACCGCAGAACACTTCCGTAACGAGTGCTTCGTCGAGGATCTTTTGCGTCAGTTAAAAATTGTTCGGCAAAGAAATTTGCCTCAAAAAAACAAGCCGCAGGTATACCCGAAACTATATGAACGTGAAAAAAATCTAAAAAACGTTGAGGGTTCTCCTCTTGCTCGTGCAATTCTTTGCTCCGATGATATAAACGAATTAAAAATTCTGCTTCTCATTTCCAGAGACGGAGAAAGTAAGCTCGAGGCTAAAAAGAAGGAAATGCTTTCGGAAAAAAGGAAACGTACGATAAAACTGGTTCGAGGAAAATGTAGTCAGCAAAATACAGCCGCAGATGCATTTATTGCTTTTGAGCTTGATAAATACCCTATGAATCTTCCATGCATACAGGGTGTCAAGAATTTTACGAATTCAGTAAATTGTGTAATTTCACAGAACAAACGTTTCGCGTAATCCATTCCCTCACAAATTATTTGAAAAATTTGATCTCTAGCGAGATGGACTCTCTCTTTGAAATTTCGTGGATTCCACGACGACGAGCATCAAGGGTCGATCCTCGTGGCTATAAAGGAAAGTCTTGCCCTTGACAAGCACAGTCCTCAACTTGCATTTCCTGCACGTCAGACAAGTAGTAATTGGTCGATGACAAGAAAACTCAAACTCTCCCTCTCCCGGTTAGATTACCAAATTTACGATAAATATAAATTGGGGTCCATATGGTGGCGTCAGAATGCTTTCCTTGCGAGAGTTACGACATGGAAACTTGAGAAGACTCTCAGTAGTTGGGCCATCAGTGACAGAGACAAGTCGGAAACTGTTCTAGTTTGTCCAAAGATAGTCAGCCTTTGGATTTATACCTCAACACAAGATACTAACACGTATCCACGTGCACGCATACATATGCAGCAAACAGTAACAGTGAAAGGAAGAATGACTTCGATGGCAGAGCGTTGGACTCTCCTCTCTCGTAGAGCCTTGACGAGAGACCGAGCGAGAGACTCTCCTCTTGTCTCTGGGACGTTCAGACATCTCGCTGCCAGTCTACTCTCTCTTGCTCTCCCTCTCTCTCGCTCTTTCTTCCTCTCTTTATATATATATACACATAATCTGAGTATACACATCACCCGTTAACTTAATTAGAGAAGGGAAGGCGCCGGTGCGACGCCGGTGAGAACTGTCCCCGGAGTTTCGCGTTTCCGGTCTTCTTCTTCCGCCAAATAATACTCGTGCATATATGTTTATATACCTTTGCTCTCCAGCAACTGAAAATGACTATCACTGCTATTCACAGAGTCAAGAGAAATATATATACGTCTTCTATGTGTTGGTTCTTTCGCTCTTTCTCGCTTCTGCGCTTCGCTATCATTCCCTCTCGTAAGTGAGCCAAGCTTGTGACTCCTTTGTGATGCTAATTCGGCAATTATTCAACAATAGTGCTATGGAGTCCGCCACGACCACCGACAGCCATGTAATACGCCTCTTTTGAAGCAAGCAGCTTTTTTCCTCCGAAAACAATTTTTCGCCTGGCATAGACTCTGGATTATAAAAATACTCTCCAATAATAATGGAAAAATAGAATGATTCAGCGAAAATAATTGATGTTATGAATTCCTGGTACCTTATCGTCCCTCTGAGAAATTTTAGCGAATACGTAGAAATTTTTTATCTGAAATTGGGCCAAAAATGTCAAAATTTGACAAAAAATGATAAAATTTCTCAGAAGGACGATATGGTAGCAGGGAACTATGGTAGCATAGTAATTTTTTATATAAAATTCTCTCCGTGCACAGAAAAAGTTTTTTTTTTTAATACGCAGAGCACCTGAAATCTCGGGCGAATGACGAAATGTAATTTAATCCCCGAAACATCAAAGCCGAGTTTTACACGGTGTCCTTGCCTGAGGACATATACGCAATGGAAAAATCCGTTTTACACTACACGACGATTTTTCGCTTATATTAAACAAAACGAAATGCATTTTTCATTTAATTTTGTCCCATTTCTGCCTCCATTTCCATTTATTTCAAAATTTCAAAATCCAATGAATTTCTCTTTATTCTGAAGTCAGAGTTGCTAACGATTTTCTCTCAACCCATGAGCGACCGCAGTTTATTAACAAAAAGTAAGAAAAAAAAGTGGGTAAAGTTTGAAATTGCTGACGAATCCGAATTGAATTGAATTTTCACTGCCATAAAAATACTCGGTATTGATTTTCCTTTTTTTCAAGTCAACAATAACGTCGAATGTTACAAAAACGAAGAACCGAACGTCGAGGCGAATGGGTGAATAAAAAAAAAAATAAAAAAAATTCCGTACCGACGAGACACGTGGAAGAAAAAAAAACAACACCTGGGGGTTAGTTCCACCGTGCAACGTTTTGCAGAGAGGGAGAGAGAAGAGAACGTAATAATATTTGCGACAAAAATAGCGTGCATAGGCATTTGGGTATCGTCATCAATTTTCGTAAACAAATTCGACAGCTCGTTAGGCCGTTGCCGCGATATGAGCGAACATCGAATCAGCGTCACAAAGGGATCGCATGTGTGCATTGGCCGAATTTATAACTATACTCTTGTCCATATATGTGATGCACTCGTGCCTACTATCATCAGGAAAATAAACGCGACAGTCGAGATGATCGGGGGCTGGAAAGCGAGAAAGGGAAAGAGGGAAACGCCACGGACCATCAGCGAATATTTCACAGCGGAAATTCCACACTCCGTTGCGGTGAAACGAACTCGCTGATTCATCGAAAAGCCCGAGGGTATTTATTGCATCGGCTCCCAGTAAAGGAAAAAGAGTGAATGCTTCTCTGTTATTTTCGTTTGTTTGATTTTTTCCCTATCACGTAGCTTAGCAGGATACGAGCCAGACGAGTGAAAAATATAAAAAATTATCGATTTAATAACAATGCTCGTGATACGGCCATGAAGGAAAATGGAAATCGATCTCTGCCTCTTCCTCCCCCTCGACCGAGTGAGCGAGACCGACGAATTATAATAAAGGTTGTACATGTTGCTATATCTACACATAGCATCGCTATATGTGGATAATACTTATAAATATGTTTATATATGTGTACAAGAGAAAGGACCCTCAACGAAGATTCGCGAAGCTTGCCAACTACACGTAACACATAACTACCCTTCACACTGTTACATTATTTATGCATACAGGCAATTCCACGGGAGCAGAAAAACATTTCAGAGATATGAAACAAAGTTTCCAACTTAAAAGCGGATCGTAATTAATTCGAGAATGCAAAGCGATTTCAGTAAAACTCGATAAGACACATTTTTTTCTACCTTGAAAATGAAACATAGAAACATGATTATTACGTATGAATTTAACGAAGATTCATTTATTGTTCTGTAATCCGTGGAACATTCATGGAATTGTGCAAAAATTGATGAGGAGCTAATGATTTTTAACAGAATTTGGTGATGGACACAGAAATTTTTTTTTCAGATGGGACTGCCCATAGGTCTGTATGTATATGTGTAATAGAGTAGGGTCGCGAATTCTTCGCTGTGCCACACGCTTTTACTGTACTCTCTAGGGATGAAAAAAGGGGGAAGGGTAGTTGGTATTATATAGGTACTTGGTCGAGGTCTGATAAAGTGCTCTTTGGGTGATTCAGGATGACACAAGGTAAAAGCTCCGAGTGCCAGGAGCACATTTTAACGGGCGTCATCTTGAACGTTTGACTCGTTGAATTAAGAAAAAGCTGTGGGCCAAAATTTCGTGACTAAACGTTGCCTCTATTAGGGCAATAAAATATAAAAGATATTTCATCATTGTGACGTTGAAATAAAATGGATTTAAAAGGCGAAATACAGACACACGGTGGGATTCATTCGCGGCTGATTTTTTTGTTCTCATCATGGATTATTTCTGTCTATTTATTCAGTCGTGAATTGTCCATGGACGTTTCCAGCATTTTTTAAATCGTAGAGAGAAATGAGTGACCCCCATTTTCTCGCAAAGTGCTCCAGGAGGACCAAAGGATTTCTCTCTTTACTCACTTGAATCTCTACGTCGCACTCTCTCGCATCATAAATTTTCATTGCAACGAAATTCTCTCATTGCTCGTTCGAGCTTTCCTACACGTGCACGCGATTCCGCGCTAAGAGAAATGAGAAAATCCGGCGAAAGCCCTCAGACAGAAAGACTGGTAATTCGTTCGGTGAATCTCTGACCAACGCAGCGATTTCGAGATTCTCGTCCTCTTCTTCGTGTATCACTTCCTCCCTCGCCGGATGCACTACCTCTCTCTTTTCCTTCATCCTCATACTCCTTATCCTCCTCCTAATAATGGCAACGTTTTGACTCAACGTATAAATTTGCTCCAGAGAAATCTAATACGGATCTAGTCCCGATAAAAAAAAACTCGGTAAACTTGATTAACCTGCTGGGACGCAGCGACATTGAGCACAAATCAGTAGATTAAGTCGTGTTGGGTCAGACACAACTTTCGTATGCAATTCAGCGACAATTTGTCTTTCACTGCAAACAATTCGACTCAGTCTTGTTGTCTTTCCAACGCTTTTCTCAACCTCGTAAAATTTCTCATATTATTCAAAAATTCATGAAATTATATTCATCGTCTGAGGCATTTTCTTACACCGTAATGCGATGGAAATTTAAGAAATTAGGTCATCCCTGGTATAGTATTACATTACATTGTATTGTTGTTGATATTCTCGAAGAAAATATAATTAGACAGTTCGCAGATGGTACGGAATTTCACAATGAAGACATAAATTTTGAAAATTTGAAAACTGTCTATCGTTCTTAAGCAATCTCCCTGGGCAGCCCTGATGAGCTGCATAAAAAAAAAGGGAAAGGTCAAATTCTTGGAGTGAAAACTTTATCCGTCAAAGCGTTCCAAAGCTTCCTTCACGATTTTCCTCGTCATTTTCGTCGAAGCTCCTGATATTGAGAATTCTGAACGAGTAAGGATGGCTTACAAGCTTTCGCGTAGTAAACTTTTCGATCATTATACTCAACTTTGCTTTTTAGAAGAAGAAAAAGTCTACTATATGAATGTCTATGGGCTGGCTTGTGTCGAATCGATTGTTCGAATAACCAAAAAGACAAAAATAAATGCAATGTTCCAAAATTATTTTCGTTTCCATTGAAATCCTGAAATACAATAATTCCGTTGACTTTGATTTTTCCTCGATTCCGTCAATGTACACACCGATGGTAAATGTGTAATATGTTGAAGTTTGCATCGATGAAATGCAACGAAAACTCATTATTTTTTATAGCATCGCACCAAATTTTCATACATTGTTTGTCGACAATAACGAGAGTCTTTTCCGTCATTCGAAAAGTAAATTTACTAGAAAAATTCGAACGAGTCAATTAATTATCAAAATAATAAAAAAAAAATATATTATTCGTTGCATTGCAACGATGCAAACTTCAATATCATAAATATGTTCTTTCCTCGAAATAACAGAACCCGAGGCTCAAAAAATCAACTGCATTAGAATGTCAAGTTTCGTTTTCATTTTTTGCAACAAAAAGCTTCCACACATGGAATAAAAATAAAATGTGTATTTCACGAAAACCCCCATAAACATGCAAAATATTTCAGTGCAAACAGATCAAACGTGCGGGTAGAAGAAAATGGACGTAATTAAAAAAGGAGAAAAAAAACAATTATTCATACATATTACTAATTGCATATGCGGAGTGAAATCAAGCCTTACGTATAGGCACCATTTGAAACATGACTCTGTGTTTCTCATTGCAATGAGATGGGTACACAAAAAACTGCAATGGAAAGCAGGCAAATGAAAATTTATATCTGACCATTATTTTTCGTAATACGTCAGGAGAAAAAAGAATTTATTTATTTATTTATCTAAAATTCAAAGGCTTTCCGTGTAGGATAATAAAGTTATTATTTTAATGAGAGAAATGTTTATTCGAGGCAAAGGAAATTCGAGCTCTCGTTCGGCGTTGAGTTCCAGGAGGTTACGCCGAGCTCTCCCCGCAGCTTCATATATAATAATTACACGTATATACGTGTGGAAAAAGCATATACTCTCGAGAGCCTGAGAGCCATTTTTCTGCTATTGTTACGAACAAGAAAGAAGCTACCGCTCCAAGGAGAACTCGGTAACAAGTCCGAGAACCTTCGTATATGTATTTGTGCATAAAAATATATAAATATATAAATATACACTTTAAAATATGCAACCAAACGTACTTATGTGATTTCTATAGCCCACTTTTCGCGGCTCACCGATAAAAAAGGGTCGCCTACCACCTTAAGCCGTTACATCGCGTGTGACTTGTTTCGCAATTTTTTCATTCGCGTTACTTCTCGAACACTCGTTTATGCCGATGCAACGAAATACTCTACGTCATCGTCATTCAGAATCAACACTACATACTCTGAATTTACTATTCTCTCAATACTCTGACAACTTTTATTTCAAATCTATCTCCGAATTACACGTAAAAAGTCAGTCCAACAATAAAATACGCACAAAAGCATCATTTTCTTTTCTTTTTTGTTTATAATCGCAAAGCTTTTCGAGCCATTTCAAAAAAGGACTCTGGCAATTCCATTCGCTCGGCGAAAATATGTTAACGAATTGTTAAAATTTGCTTCCAGTATTATCGGCCATCGGCATACAGTGTCGAAGGAATTATTCCAGTGTATCGGTTAAATTCGATTTGAGGACGAGGCTCGATCACGATTACGCTGGGGGAGGGGGGGGGGAATCCATTCATTGTAAATAGGGTCCTGGACCATTTCCGCTCGTTGGACATAGATCCGTTTTATAATACGTGTGCATTTGTTGTTTACACAAGGAAGGGCGTATGAAGAAAATATGCCGGATGGGATGATATGGGAGTTGAGGCTTTTCGTCCCGGAACTGCTGCATGCATGTTCCAATAACAGAGTTCTCGCGAATACACACACACAGACACACACGCGCAGGCAAAAATTTGCATTAGCCAGACGACGAACTGATTCGCTCGTTCCCGAATGACAGGAGCAAAATCGCGTGGTGATCACTCTGAGGATCTCACCAATAAACTGGGACAAATTGGCTCGGGCATGATTCCAAAATCGTACCCTCTCGATTTTACAACATGATTTCTGGTCCCAGACTCGCCCGAACGAGCTGAAATTTATCACATCGACGAGTACACCAAAAAAATAATAATATTTTTCCTCGTCCCTCATAATTTTCCAAGACCTTTGATATCAACTTGATTTTTGAATATTTCCCTCTGCGCGAGTCGTACGATTTTCTTGTTCGAAAGGGTTCGCGGGATCGCGGTTAATAAATAAAAGTAAATAACACACGATGGTTAAACCTGCGATTCCCTCTGCCATATAATTGAAGCTCCAAAAGCTTAAATTACTTGCACTCACCATGGCACAAGGTTTCCTCCTACGTGATACATATATAACCAACGAAAATTGTGCTGTGTTCACCGCGCTCTTGTATTTCTGGCTGACCATATAATCTCTGCGGAACTAGCAGGAAACACACGCGGAATGTTCCAGGAACCCCTCATTTATGCAGATGTACGATACATCCTGAATGTACGCAATGCGTAGTCGACGCGAGTTCTCTCGAAAAACTACTGAATCAATTTTGAAACAAAGTTGGTTCGTAGCTGGATTGCGATGAAGCTTTTTTTCCTGACCGTTTTGAAGTCCATGTAATCGAGGAAAAAAATCGGGGAGGTTTAATTGTTTCGCGGACAGCTTCGAGTGCGAAGTTAAGCTCTCGCAGTAGTAAGCCCCAGGGTATGGTCAGGCGGAGAACAGTGAAGCTCTCGATATAATAGAAACGCGTTACGAAAGTTGAAACCTTTTTCCAAACTCTAAACCTGACATTTATATTTTTTTTTTTTGCTTTCAAAATCAATTGAAAGTGCGAAGTTTGATGGGACGAGGAAAGCGAAAAAAACGTTTATTTTTTAATGGTTTTTCCAGAAATGATCGCTCGTGGCTTGCGAACTTTTTTTCCTCGGACGAGGAATTCCTTTTGAACGAGGCTGCCATGTGCAGTTTTTTTCGACGTTTATTTTAATTAATTTACGCGAGTGTCGATGAAACGACGGTTTTTTTTTTTTTTTTTAAGTTTCGACCACATAATTTTTTTCCCATCACTCGTGCCGTCACAACGTATTATTCTCGCATTTTTTTGTTTTTAGCTCCGCACGACCGTGGAAACGAAGTAAAAGCTTGCTCCACGTCGACCGGAACATGTGTTCAAAGTTAACGAGAAAAATTGCGAGTTTGGAAAGTCGGGAACGTGCTCAATAAGTTTGATCAAGTTTCATTCCGTACATCTTGTTAGCAACACTATATTTCGCGATGAAAAATTACAACTCTATGTGTACAAATCATGTGCATGCTTCTACAGAAATCTCATGCCCTGAAAAAAGTTAAACTTGGTCTCTACAAAATCGACGCCGAAATTGTTGGCTTATTGAAACGAAAAATACCATGAACAATTTTACAGATATTAATTTACCCTTCCAGCTAGATGGACATGAGAAAAATCTTCAGAACGGTATCAGTGAAAAATGATTAAAACTTTTAATTCTCATAGGGATTTCGAATCACGATTGACATGCAAAAAAATTAAATCCACGTTGCAAATTGATTGGAAATACAAAAGCAGAGAGTGCGGGCACGTGTTAACTTACCGTGTTGACGAAGCTGCACGCAGGGTTCTGGAATCCTGGAAAACCGGAGAATCCTGTCCTTTATTCATACATTCAAATATATATAAATTTATAATGAAATAAATATATATTTGTATGTACAAAATAACAGAGAATAGCACGTTCGCACCTGAATGATTGTTTAAATAATTAAAGCAGAGCGTTCAATACACACGCGTTCGAAACTGCGTTGACGAAAGAATGAACGAAATTTTATTTGGAAATTCACGCGGCAGTATATATGTGTTGGTATTTAAAATATTTATTTGTTGTTGAGAAGTTTAGTTCGTGAGTAAACTTGGAAACATCAGGTCCTCGAGGAGGACGCGTTGCGGAAGAGTCGCGGCACGATACTGACGAGTCGTCGCCACGGCGTGGAAACCTCATGCCGTGTTCGCTAACTCTCGCATGCCCGTAATTCCCTCCACTACCATCTCTCCCCTTTCTCTCTCTCGCTCCTCACTCTCTCACTCTCTCTTGGGCTCGCTTGAGATTAAACACTGTCTTTCTCTAGCACACACACAAGTATTTGCCTCTGACTTGCTCCCACAACAGAACAACCCTCTCTAACCCTCTCACTCGATGCTTCTCGGTTTGCCTCACGAGCTATATACTCAACTCGCTGTGCGCTATAACGCGCCGGTCTGCCGTCGAGAACTCGGCAATCCTCTCTCATCCGCCTCTCTCGTTCGCGACTCTCCTCTCTCCCTGTCTTTCTCTCTCCAACTCTGTTTATTGCTCTTTCTCCATTTTTGCCTCTTTCCTATTTATTTCTCTCTGTTTTTCTCTTCCTCCTCCTTTTGATACTACTCCCGTACAGACTTTAAACTCCCAAACTCTCTCTCTCTCTCTCTCCCCTGTCTCATCGACTTAGGAGCAAATTTTCCCTCTCATTCTCATTCTCTCTCTCTTCCTCTCCCCATTCTCCGATTCCTTGCTCATCTCCTTGCCATTCTCTCCACTTTTCGTTCTCCCTCATCGTGTCACATTAAATTATGTACATTTATAGAGATGCGCTGATAAGGAGGATCCTCATGTACTCTCACTCACTATTATCTTTACGCAACATATATGTAGACGACGGGAAGAGAAAATCGTGATTCCGATATCCAATCGGATCCAATAATCGATATCGGGACTCGTTGTTAAGGACCTGTCACAATTGCACGAGAAATTTGTCGAGATTAATTGCGCAATAAATTTGTATTCATTTTTTCACGTATCGCCAATTATTATTGCCGGTGTGATAATTCACGAAACGATACGTAAGACATTATAAACACGGCTCGCATGAAATAACTTGAAAAAAAAACCATCACGTGTTCGTTTTCCGATTTTATATAAAAATAATTGAAAGAAGGAGAGACCACCGGAAATTTGAAGGATTAATTTCACGTTGAGTAGCGTTAAGTAGAAGATCTTGCCTCAAGCAAGACACTTAACCTCAATAACACTCATTTTCCCCTCACACACCCGGTAATGGATATCTGGAAAAATCCATTGCTCCATGCAATGGATCCATCTCCATGCACGACGATAAAACATAAATGAAAAAAAAAATAACAGTTTTATCGTTGATATTCTGAAAAACGTGTTAAAAATGACACAACACAAGGTGAATATATTTTTTGTGCATGTGATGGACTTTCTCATGGAAAGAAATTATGAAATTTTTCGTTTAATTCACTGATTGCAGGTACAAATGATTCATAAATCTTGGTAGAAAACAAAACGTACGTGCTCATCAATTCCATGAACGATTCTCGATCGATCTCTCGCTCTTTTTCTTCCTGGCAAAGCATTTCGAGATTTTTGTGCAATACTTGGCTATTATGTGTCTTCAATAATAGGTGCGTTGTTCGCAACGAGAAGAAATTGGAGAAAACGAGCGTTGGCGGTCGCGAGAGATTCTTCAAAAAGATATAGTAATGTATGTATATAAATGGTGATTTGTGTGTTCTGGGCATTCATTGCAATGCGGACATTGAATGTAAACCGCACGTATACATGTACAACGGAGAATTATAAGCCAAACTGTCTCGTCCACTTTCCGTTTCGCCAATGACAATGCTTCGAGCTCTCACGATTCCTCACGATCGATTGATCTTCCTCTCTCAGTACCTCTATAGCAAACGAAACTATAACTGTACGAGATTACAAAGATTTTTATTTAACAAGAATCGAAAGCTGTTGGTCCTTCAAAATTTATTTAAAAAATGTATGAAATTTTGACTTATCACGAGAATACGATCTGGGAAAAAATTTGTAAGAAACATTCGGAATTATTCCATGAAATGTGAATTTTTCTAATGCTTCCCATAAGAACCCATAATTACGACAAAAATGAGAGTTGATCATAATGAAACACATAAATCTATAAAAAAAAATTAAAAAAATTGATTACGAAAACGAATGCATTTTTTCTGATATTTATCTACATAAGAAATTGCCAATAATATGTCTAATAAGGACTGCTCTCGTATATCGTATTATTATTTCTTTCATTACTCATGCCGATGCACAAAGGTGATTTCGAAGAGATTACATATCCGTGTACATTGAATATCCATGGAGAAAGAAAAATAATTGACAAACTCTTTGTAAACACTTCGAATAGAAAAATAGTGATAATATGGACCCCAATTGATGGAATCGAACAAAAAGTATAAGTTGGTAATGGCTGTATTCCAGGGATAGCTTGAAAATTGAGAAACGAGTGTCAACTTTCATCAGTCACGAATAAACATCCAACGATGAAGAGCAGGTAAAAATGGGTTTTCAAAAAATTCGATAGAAGATGTTTCACATTCCTCCATAAGAATTATTCCAGTTAGTCAAGCGTCCAATCACTTCGGACAGCCTCCAATGCCCGTGCAACATTCCCGAAGGCCAAATTAGCAGCAGGAGTCCAGATTACCACCAATTTAAAAAATGTATAAGTTGCGCGATGCATATAAGGATCGAGGGAATAAAGTCTCGGTTAAAGATCGTCATCGAGGCCAAAGAGGCTTCGGGGCAGTGTATATCTCCGAGGCAAAATGCTCATCCTAGATTTTCCCCCTCGTTCACTAACCCCACCTTGTACAATTGCGCCTTCACTTTCATCTTCAATATCAACATCGACTCGTTCGCATAAATACAGGTATACAAGTTTTTACGCTTCCTAACACGAAGCCGGAGCTCTTTGAGACTAAAGATGAGAGAGTTGTTGGTAAGACGAAACGATGTATATATATATATCATGGGAACATATAGATGTTTGTACGAGACATTAAATCCCAACGATTTTAAAACTCCCCACCAGACTAACCGTTCACCAGAGAGGTCATCGATGCTACGACGATCATCCTGAATCTCCGTGATGTTCTCGGCTCGGGCTCTTGCGTTTCAAACTCACCGATAAAAACCTCGCGGCAGAAAAAGAGGGAGAGAGAAAGAGCGAAAGTCATCTTCCAGCCTGGAGCATTCCCTCTCGATATCTCGTATTGCCTCTCGCTCTTGTTTCACTACTTTATAGTATACACATTGCACACTCACCACGAACCCCTCCGCAGTAGCTTCTATTTAATATCGATTACCTTGTACACTCGGCTAAATGATTGTTCGAGCAGAAATTCAGATCAATAATCGTGGAACGGCGTCAAAGAATTGAACAAAAAATGAAAATGAAATTTTCGATAGATGTCGCTGTCCAAACGACAACGCATCTAATTAAATTAGATACACTAATGAAAACTGCGTTAATGAGAACTAAAGTAATTTTAATATTTCCCGAACTTGTGAATTTATTTTTAAATGAATTACTGGCAAGTCGGAAGGTTGCAGAAAATGAGAAAGTTTTTGAACCGTTTCCTCAATTTTGTAGCTTTCAAATTGATTGAAATAATTGGATGCATAATTTGTGCAGACAATGTTGCAAGTGTATGAATTTTCCATAACCACCGCGGAACATCGACTCGTCAGTCTATTTATTAATTCCTCTGTATTTCTCTGGAGGATCAAGAAATATACTTTTCTTAGCGATTACTTAAATTCCAGTCGTGTATCAGCACGCCCCAATGAAAGATCTATTATCTGAATAGTCTGGAAAGAGGGAGCTGGAAAAGAGGAAGATTGTCAGTCGATCGTAGATCGAAACCTCCCACTCGGTGTATAAAAGGTCGAAGGAATTTTTTTGGTCGATTCCTTTCTGGCTTATAGTCGGACTCTTTCGTTGCTTCCGCAAAACTTGGACGATAGATTTTCGTGCACGGTGACGCCTTCTCTCTTTTCTCCATCTTTCTCTCTTTTTTTCTCTCACTCTCTCTCTTTCTTTTTCTCGTGTACTTGGACGGCAAGCGAGAGCACTCTACAGCCGAGTTTTCCTAGTTTTCCTATCGGCGGGGCTACGTGTGCTCCACTAAATTAGAGTGGAAAACCCGCGACGGCAAACCCTTCGCTATATTCACCCCGTCAATGAACCCTTCCCCCTTCGCGACCCTTGCCCATCGCGGCAACCAGCAGAAACAGAACGGGAACGATCGACCGAGAAAAAGAGAGAGAGAAATGGAATTGGACATCGAGGATCGATGAATCAGAGTACGTCTGGCGTCATAAATAAAATTCAACAGACATACATATGTATTGAATGTATACATACGTTTATGTGCGTCCTTGCATATAAAAAATATATCTATACGCGAAATCATGGAAGAAGCAAATAAATGATTTACGCAATCTACTATTTGTATTCTCATCTTTCTGCCTGTCGTCAACACGATTACTTCCAATCTTTCGCTACAATCTCTCTTCCAAATCGTAAACATATTAATATTGCAAGCGAAACTCAACAATCAACGAAAGACCAAGTTACGATCGAATGGATTTCACTATACAGTGTAACGCGAAAATGTCGACAAAGTATGCAATTTTTTAATTATTAAATTTTTACTAAATGGAAGAAACTTCCTATCGATGCGATCATTTTTTCGAGTGGCAAAAAATATTCGGCATAATTATTGCAATGAAGAACTAGAGGATCCGAAGATTGACACTGTTTTCAATTTTTATCCATACATTTGTTTGTTCCACTACGTAAGTGGATCGGAATTATTTTTTGAATTTTTTGATTCGACCGAAATGAAGACGAGTAAAAAATACGTGGATTATGACCTTGGAATAAAAAGTCGTTAAAGAAGTGGCCAAATAAGAAAGTAATTAGCGTGCAAGGCGTAACCTCTTCTTCTGGTATAGGTCTGCTGGCTCTTATACTTATTTCAGCAACCGATACAGACCGGAAGTTTCGCTCGAGATCGTTGATATGGTTCTCGCTCTCATCTTGTCCGCCCACCCAGGGATCCGGCGCTCGAGTGTTAGACGAATCCATTCCTTCTGCGTTACGGGATTTGTTCGCTTAATACTCGGTTTCTTCGTCCACGCTCTCATGATCATTGCCCACCTCAGCTTGCGTGTCTTTCTGGGACGTAGGAAGCCGAAAAAAAGAATCAACAGTTGCCCAAATATTCGTCAATTCGTCTCGGCAAGGTAAATACCGGACTCTCGCTTTCTTCGGAAATTCAGAGTCGGAGACGCGTAGCCTCTAATTTAGAATAATGGGTCGAGCTGGATTCAAGGATCGAAATGAGGGAATCTTTATTACTCAACGCTGATTTTATTTTTTTCATTACTTTTTTATCGAATAAAGTTGTAATTCGTCGTTGAAACGCGATGAAAAAATTGTTTCGTCAAGTAACGGAGCATCTTTTTCTTTGGTCTGATTTGCAACGTCCTTATCCACTGCGACCCTTTCGGTCAATTCTCGTCTTTCGTGTCACCAAATCAAATTCGACAATGAGCATCAAATTTGTCCTTTTTCGCTTTGTTTTATCTTCTTCTCTGTCGTTACCGTATCGAAGCTCGTTGTTGGTAACAAAAAGGAGAAAAATAACAACAAGAAAATGACTCAACACGCTGGCTTGTCGCCAAAAAGGCGTGACGAATGGTCGCTCGTGATCACAACAGTACGCTTGCAATACGATTTAATTCTTTTCGTTTTTTTTTCACTTACTTTCTGGCAATCCATCCATCGTGGACTGGCGGACCGAAGGTCATCAAGATCTCCAATTTCAACATTACACTTTTATTGTTTCGAGCATAGAATTCGCTTGAAAACTTGCACAGATGACGTATTCTTCGTAGCAAAAAATAACGAGAGTTTCTTTCTCCAGAAAAATCCAACGACAGTTGTCGTTCTGCTCGGTTTTAACGATGAGAAAAAAAATCGGTGGTTTTGTTTGGGGTTGTCGAGAAAAATGAAATAAAAAGGAAAAAAGTTGCAGCTTCGATTCGCTCGGGAGCTGAAGTTCGGGGTGGCAAAGAATAAATAAAATAAATAAAAAGAAGAACACGGGAGACAGGCGCACAGAGGCCAATTGAGAAATGGGCAAAGGGCCAACCTTGGTGAACCATATCGTACGATGCAATTCGAGGTCGGTGTGGATAAAACGCCACCAAGAAAATTCTCTCTCTATATATAAGAGATATATAATTCTCTCTCGACTTTTGCCATGCCGGCTCCCTCGCCCTCATCTATTTACTATAGCCCACGTGCGCCCGCGTCATCCACCAAGCATCGCCAACTTTTCTGTTCTTGCGGTATTCCCGTATACACGGTAAAAAGCCTCAGTATGGATACCTATCGACCCCATCAGCTACAAACTCCGTTTGCTTCGTTTGCTTCGCAAAAAATAAACGAAAGGGAAAAAGTTCAGTCGAGGAGAATGCACACACGTTCCTTCCCAATCTCACTGTTTGCACACCTTTTTCTTAATGGGAAACTTCAACCGTCACTTCCGCACGACGTCCTCCTTCCATTTCGCCAAAATTTTGCGACAAACCTCCCCCCTCGCGAAAATTCTGTGTGCGTTATTTTTCTCGGAGTTTTTCTACTCACTGAATCAAATTTTTTGGTCATTGTTGAAAGCGTGGTTTAACTTTTATAACTTTTTGTTTTGTTGACGACATAAATACGCAAATTTACGTTATTCCACACTTTTGCTTCAACTTCCGTTTCCGAGTCTTTTTTTTACCCAAAAACACACAAACTTCACTTCCTCACGTTTCCTTATCTTTCTGTTGCATACTCCGAAGTTACGCGACAAAGTTACGCGTAGACAAAACCATGTGGGACCCTCTGGTTCGCACGAAAGATTGTAATATTTTTCACTTTCCGGTTGAAATTTTTGATCCACTCGAAAAATATTCCAGTCTGGAACGAGGATCGGGGTTTTCAATGACTTTGTAAGCGTCGGTTGTAAAAAATTACGATTGTGTTATGTTTTACATATTTTCGTTGAAGTATGGAATTTTATCTCTCGCGGATATGAAATTTGACTCGACGACGAAGCGATTTCGATTTGTCGTACAACGTCGTAAAATTGAAGGTTTCTTTCGATCTCGTCTATGGTTTGCGGTTGATATTGCACGGTCTGCTCGAGCTGCGAATGTGCACGTATTTTTCTTTCACTGGGTCACCGTTTCGCGCTTGAAAAGTCCGAGAAACTAAGGGAGCAAGAACTTGAAATTATATATAGATATTGCGAAGTAAAGTCTTGTCGGATTTTTTTCTTGGTCCAGTAAATTCTTACATGCGTTATTCCAGCCGAAGCAATCGCGAGGATAAAATAATGCAGGAAATCGAACGGAAGCTTACGAAGAAAAATACTTTTTACTTTTCTACATCAGAGCATTCTCAATTTTACTTTCGAGCTGCAATGCGAAGGGGATCATTATTGTATATTGCACCGGACGAACATATCGCTACCGTATAATTTATTTATCATTGCACGAAAAATAAAAAATAAAATGTCGATCATCTTCTGATTTCTTAACTCGAATATGGATTTTTAAAATAATTCTTTTGAAAATTAGAAAATAAAATGTTTTGGCAACCAATGTGATGATAAATTTCAAAATCATAATTCTTCCAAACTCGGGTATAGCGGGGATTGAAAAAAAAAGAGAATCAGTTGCTCGCAAGCTCGTCGAAATTTTCCAAAAAAGTACGTAACGTTCTCATTAGCGAGAAGAGAGCAAGAGCTTCAAATAACTCGACGAGTCTCGACTCCTTTTGTTCGATTCACCCGAAAAGCTCATTTACCCGAAGCCTTAATTAGGCCATACACTTTAACTTGCATGTGTTTAAGGAGAAACTTATTCTCGGCTAACGGACCAACCTTTGCCCCTTTCCTTGCTACCACCCCCTGGCAAAAAGTTTGACTAACTTTCTGCTTCACTGACTTTTCGTGATTCTCTTCTACGACCTCTTGTAATCATGCTCAAACTCTCAAATAAGATGCTGCATCACTTGGCTAAATTTTCCACTAAATTACCAACCTGCAGAAAGCGAAATGTAATTTAATTGAAATATTTGAATATCAGCTTTCATTTATAAACATTTTTGCAACTTTTCGTATCGTTTATGAAAGCTTTAATTCTCGATGGAAATGATAAGCCAATAATCGATAACAATAGAAGTTCAGGGATTAAAAATGCACCCACAAAATTATTTGGGCGCCCGAAGAATGCCGCTAAATCATATCACGGGGTCGGATTACTTTTTTTTACCCACAACGAGCTTAAAACAGATCCGTCCCATTAAGAAAAAATGAAAAAGTACTGAGCAACGGTGGGAGGAGATTCAGGAGTGAAATGTGCTTTTTCATCATGGATCCGCGTCTGGATATTCTGTTTGTGGTGGTCCAGAAGAACCGACGGTAACCGCCCCGTATGGCGCCGCATCGTCCGACCCAACGTCGAAGAATTACCGGGTAATCCAAACAGCCGTGGTATTCACTGAAAATTGTGTAAGAGCGTCTCTCTCACGATTTTCGCATAGAGACGAAACTGATGAAAAAAGAGCCTCAAATTGCCGCGACAAAGAGGCGAATAAATTATCGTCGAGTCTGAGAAATTGCTGAAAGCTCCGAGTCATTGAAAAAATTCGAAATTTCATTAAACAAAACCGTTCGTCCCAGAGAGAACGATTTCGCAGCCAAATTTCGGTCTCTACTGACTCAATACAAACTCGACTCCGATTCACGCAATTCATATTTATGAATTTCCAGAAGAACTGTTTTCCATTCGCTTTGCTAATTAAAACCGTTTCCATTACGAAGATTTTCTGTAAATCGACGAAACCAAAACCTTTTGAAACTAACGTCACACCGCTTTCCGAGATGCTCAGAACTTTTTGAAACGAAAGAAAAAAAAACCGAAAAAAATTACATTTTATATAAAAATTCCCGTAACATTTATCTGATGTGAGAAGAAATATAAAAAAATCTGTAATGAGCCAATAAAAAAGTGGAGTAACGGACTTTGATGAGCGGAAAGATTGTGCAGGAAGGTGAGATTTATTTCCAACCGTTTTTTCCTCTCATCGGAACGTCATTTCGCTGATCGAGAAAAACTACGACGTTGACAGAAAGAAGTGCGGAACGATAAAAGAAAAATGGTGGGTGTAGATGGAATCTCGTGCAGATTAAGAAAACGACGTAGAAAAAATGGCTTCATATTGTATTACCTGAAAGTGTTAAAAAAAATGCCCACATGTCCGGTGACAAGAGTTGCACAAATAGCTGGCTGCTACTGGCGTCAAATGAGCAATCAGCAAAAGTGCAGATACGCCAGGGCAGCCAAGAAGAGAAAACCTCCGTGAAACGTTGTGAGTTTCCAGGAGAAAAATCTATCAAAGCTGGAATGAAATAACGGAATGAAAAAAATGAACTTCAACTGAGAATTTGATAAGGAAACGAAACTGCCAACGACAACGGAATAGCGAAAAGCTTAATGAAGAGGGCGAATCGAGTCAAATGTCAATGGAGCCTCACAGAACGTGGAATTCTCATCAGGTCTTCTTACATCTTGAGAATCTTCTGTCGTACAGCTTGATAATGGCCGAATTGCTACACGTCGAACGTCGCTCGTCATCTCCCATTCGATCCGGCGTCGCACCGAGTGAGTTAATCCTCTTGCTCGCCTCTTCATTGATTGCACACCCCCGGCAAAGTTCATCTCAGTCTCATCGATAATTTCGAAGGGCGAAGATATTTCGTCTCGTCTAATCGGCATCCACTTTGCTTGTTCTATTTATTCTGCTTCCTCTTGGCTCTTAGGATTTCGATCGTAATTACGAGTCTCTTGAAATTATAACTAATGACTTTCCTATCGATGCTTCTTCGTAATGTTTGAGAGAAATGTATATTTCCTCTTTTTAAACACGCGCTCACTAATGATCGTGGAATCGTCAATAAACATCGATAATTACTGTCAGAAAAAGAAAAGGGTAGGAATTTTCTAATTTACACGCACGAAATACAATGAATAACTCAACCGAGGTCAAATTATATTTCACCCCATTATTTTCCCATGGCCTGGCGATAATTTGATTCCACAATGAATCATCGATAACGAAGATAAAAAATGCACACAAATTTCTCCACATTCTTGACGCCGTTTCCTTTGCTCTTTCGTGATTAAATAATTGAGAGGGTAGAGTTTTAATTAACGCAAGACTTTCAAGGCGAGCTCGAACGACATTGAACGTCCAATCAGTTAATTATTTGGTGTCAAAAAAATCGAAAAAAGTGATCAAGTCTAGCAAGTTTGTTCGCCCATATTCAGATTTCTAATTTCCTTCCTCTTGGTCGAATTTTAATTTATGGATTTTTTATCGCCCCCCTCGCCCGTTTTTTTTCTCCTTTCTTATTGTAATGCAGGATTTTGCAAAATTCGCTGCGAATGAGATATTTATCTGTCGATGACATTGCAAAATTTTTGTATCTGTAAAGAATGTTTTTTTTTTCAATTCTTTTTCTTCCGAGTGGCATTATTTTTTTTCTCTCGTGTTTTGTGGATCTTTATCTGAGAGTCGACTCGTTTCGCCTCTGTAACAAGTGCGTCTATAATACTCGAGGAGGAATCCATAAGACAGGACTCACACGAGAGTACCTGGTACCCTCTCTCTCTCTCTCTCTCTCGCTCTGTCTCTCGATCTCTTTCTCTTTTCACGTTGGCTCCTTTGTTTTTTGGGTCAAGAACGTAACGAAATATTTTTTTCTGGCGTTTGATGGAAGCCTCTACCGTTATATCGTACCTTTTACTCTTCTTCGCGATGTGGTGTCGATGTGCGAGCACTTTATGTACTCGGCACAACAATAGATCGACGTCATGTGGCGTAACGTCAGCTCAGAATTTTTTCTTCCCATCTTTCCATCGAATATGCACGCACACATTTGTATGACATCAGTGACGATAAAATTCTTTGAATTCGGTGCTCCACCTGTTCTTAGTGAAAACCATAACGTTCTCAAACTTGATAAAAGTTATTGGCGCTACCTAAAGATTTTTCCGCCCGATTTAAATTTAAATCGCCCCAATAATCGCCCCTTTAAATTTGCCCCAATAGCGATTCTGGGTGATGAAGGAAGTCTCCCTACGTGTCCTCGTGAAGAAGAGTTCTATTCGATTGCGTTTCTGGAAAAATTTTGACCCAAGATTTACGGAAAATAAAAAAAAAAAATTTACAGAAGAATTTTCTGTAATGAGGAAAATTGGAACACGTCAAAGCTGCCCAGCGATATAATGTTTTCAATGAATTTGCACAACGACTTAAAGTAATTTTTTCAAACACTTTTGATATTTCTTCTTTTGTAAGTCGTTGAATGATATTTCGGAGTATTAAGTGTTAATTCTGCAAATTGGCTATTTCGACAATTGGTGTATTATATATTTATACAGTTACAGCAACCGTTCCTTGCTAATAGAGAATCCTTCGAGAACCTATTTCGTCAGAATTCACCGCTGTAAAACGCCTCCCCGCCTCTCGCCTTCTCTGCTTCTTTTTAGTTCGTCTTTGCTCCTCTCGCTGGATAACGTAATCGAAGTTAAGAGACACGCAAGAAGAGAGCGTCTGTACTTTAGCAAGACTTTTTGGCTTCTTACTGGAAATCGAAGAGGCGCAAAATCGATAAAACAAAATTTTTTGTCCACCAAGAAAATCTCAATCCGTTTAGTCTCGATTTCTCGGCGACAGTGAATAATTTTACAATTAATAGATTAATCGTTAAGGAATTATGGAAGAAGTAATGACTCGTAGTACGAGATGGAATTTTTTTTTCTAGAGTTTATTTTTTATTATTTCGAAAAAAAAATCCCATAAATATTCGTCGATTGTTAGATCCGAGATTCGTTTTGGAAAAAATGAGCATTTAAAAAACATTTTTCCATAAACCTCCGGACGCGAGTCCGGGAGGTTCTCGTCTCTTTGGTTCTCACCGAATGTGGCATATGTCGCGCGAGCCACACGCACACGAATTCACTTTACGTACAAAAACAATAGTGTACGCATACAGAGTTATACCCACGAGATACGATCTTTATTCCTCTGCTCCCTCTCGTTCGCACCTACTTGATGAAACTTTCGTTTTTTCTTCTCTCACTTCCTTTCGTTCCATCAAGTTCGAATTCGTTTAAACAGTGTACTAATTTTTGGAATTATCGATTTTCGGAGTGAAAATTGTTTTCTTTCGATAATTCGAGTGACTCGTTGCAAAAATTGATAAAATTCGTTGTCATTTTTTCTCGTAAGGACTACTTTTTGAATTGGCATATTTTGAGGGCCTCGACTTTTAAGGCACCCAGTATATTGTTGAGCTATAAAGAGTTTGACGCTCTTTGACTGGTGCCCCTTTGTCTCGCAACTGTAAAGAATTCCTTCGGTATAATTTGCGCGAAAAGAAAATGAAGAATTATCTCCAATGTTTCCTCGTCTTGCCCCCTGAAGCCCCGAAAACGCCTCACCCGGTCTTTGCGGTCCACGATCGTGCTTTCACCTTCCTCGCTCTCTTTCTTTCTCTCTTTCCATCTTATTCTTTCAGGACTTTTATATGAAAAGCAACGTCGAGCTAAGCTCACCAACGACGAAGTAAAAAAAGGAACCTCCTTCGCTGACACGCCCAAAGTCTTCTTCCTCTTCTCGTAATCCTATTATCCGATCTTGGCAATTTCATCTTACGCCTCCATCGCGCGCGACGATGAAGAGAACAACGAAATAACGAAAAATTGTCCTGAACGTCTTGCCCAGAGCGAAATTTCGCTGGATCACTTTGTTCTTTTTAAGCCCTCGCATCGACTATTTTAAGGGGAGAATATGGCGCGCCAGTTTTTATCATCGAGGCCAGAACGGAGCTGGAAGGAAAGGGCTGTGTTTAACAAAAACAGAAAAAAACACGTCACTGTTTAACCGCATTCAATTATTTTGAGAACTTTGGCCTGTCATTCGCAGCCTTTCGGGTGGATTCCATTGGAAAAATTCATGCGTACAGCTTAAACATTTCGCAGTCTATGAAAATCATGGAAATTCGGGAAATACGACATTAAGTTGATTGGAAAAAAATATTAAAAACTTTTCCTTTCGAGAAAGCAATCATTTTGCCAAAACTAATTGTGACTTTTTCTAGTAGCGTCGATAGCATAAAAATGTTTCAGGCAAGAAGATGATCGACGTAGCATCGATGGTAAAAAAATTCTTTAACGAATTAAATTAATATTTATCCAATTAAAAGTTATTGCCAGAAATTTGGTCGTACAATCTGTCAAAACGTTTGGGCTTGAAAATATTCAGACACACTTGAACAATTTGCAGTTAATAAAAAATAATTAGAGCAGAAATAAAGTATTTCATGATGTTGCACGCGTGTGAGACATCGATTTAATCGCTGGACAGTTTCCGTGCTTCTCTTAGTACGAATAAAGCGAGCAATTAATTACAAAATGGGGCTATAATCGAAATGGGGGCACGCATAAAATTTTTAACGATTTCCTGCTCTTTCGCGCCCGCATTTTTTTCCTCCTCTCGCTTTATGTAGTTGATACCTGTGGGGGCGTAAAACTTAAGTGCATCGTTTGAGGGAACTGTTTCTATGCGACGCGTATGTCGTTGCGGATTTAACGGCGCGCGAGCTATAGACGAAAATGATATTAGGACTCTGGCACGAATTTCACGAGCATCTTTTGCCTTAGTCTTGGACAACAACAGGCAATAACTCTCAATGCAATGGATACAAACAGGTTGATAAAAAAACGCAATAACAACAACGAGCTATGAAGAGCTTCGAGTCCACGGGGTAGCGAATGCTTTGGAAATTTAGCACAAACTTTAATTTTGAAATTTTTTCTAAATTCTGTAGAAAAATCCTCCGGCCACACTAGCAACTTGAAATTCTGCCAATTTTCATTCATGCAATCATGCATTTTCTTACCCGTATCTAAAGAGCATGAAACTGCAACAACGCCAACCACTGACGAACTTTTTTATAATTTACGAGCCCAAATCTCGTTAAACAACCTCGGCTCATTTTTCTTCAATTTCTCAACAAAGTTCCTAGAAACACAATTGGTACACGACCTCTATCCCAGAAATGACAATGCTAAGATGAAAGAATAATTAATTTCGTTATGGATTATTTTGCATGTTCCCAAATGCGTTTGACACGTATGTCAAAACATAATGATCCGTGGTGTGAAAAAGACGCATTTCTGCAATAACGTAACACTTGAAAAAAAAAAAAAACAAACGATTCACATCGTAAAAATGCGAATAATTTTGTCTTGACATTTTCTCCAAGGAAAATGGCGGTGCAATAAAATAAATGGAAGTACACTGAGAAAAAAATTGAAAAATCTTGGCCTCCCACGTAAGAGAGTAAGCCTTCGCAATATTTTGTTTCCGGGTACACGCACGTGTACACGTAAACGATCGTGACACTCTGTGAAATGGTTGAAAAAAAATGTTCACGTATTTAAAAATGTACGTAGACATAAAATAAATTTCAATCAAAAGAGAAGATACTTCCGGTACGAGATTCGTAACGTCTATTATATTAAAAGTGAAATTGTGGCATTAATATCTAATTTTCAATCGCACATGGCGTCTCTTAATAATAATCGTAATATCAGAAAGGAATAATTTCACTTTGAACTATTTCTTTCCATTCAAACGAAATTTTTCTTACGAGATTATTTGGTCGAGGATTAAATATTTACATATATATCCATGCATGTGTACAGATGGCTGTGTACACAGGAGTATGCACGTGCGTTGACGTGTGCGGGTGAAAATCATAATAGCTTGAGTAACGTGAGAAATAGGTGCTATGATAATTAGGGTGTCTCGGGAAAGCGAGCTCCGATCGAGCTCTCTCATTGTCCAAATACATGTATTTTCAAGCGGTGCGCGGAACACCGAAATATTTCTTGCACTCTACACAACAATTTCTATGAATTAATCATTCCAACAACAGAATAAATCATACAAATCAGATCTATTTGTATTTTTCCCTTTTTATCCATTTAAATCTATCATAAATAAGATCGAATCAAATGGAGAATAAGTGCTTTCTACGTGGGCTTGGAAAGGAAAACTCTAATTTTTTTAATTGCTTGTCCCGCCCTGTACAAAAAGATAATGATTCAGCTTCGTATCCATGGATAATCTTTCCTTTTTTTTCATTATAAGGATTTCACCACTGAAGGGAAATTCAAGGTGATCTGTTCGCAGTTGCATATGAGAAGAAAAATCTTCACTGTTCTTTTTTCCCCCTGACGTAAGCGAAGGATTAAAAATTGGACGACTCGTTATCGAGAATTGAGAAAATTTTAAAAATTCAGTTTCAAAATGGCACGTGGTTCTGTATACGAAAATGTAAAAAATTGACTGGAAAATAAAAAAATGTACCTAATTTCTTAAGCGTAGGAGGGTAGGGGGTTCAGCCCGGGTACTTCGTTTCGCTCCGGTTCCCCCGACATGTATGTATATAGGGGAACTGTAAAGTAAGATGACAATCGTTGGTCTGAATCTTGGGAACACAATGGTGCGTGTACGATGGAAATCACGTAATACGCTCAGTAATAGAGCGTATAACAGAAACGGCAAACATTGTACGACGCCCGGCAAACATCCTTCCGGCATTTTAATATTCAACCGGATAAAGGAGAATGGGAAAATTCGTGAGGTGTTCGCGGTCACGTAAGACCCTCTCTCGTTTGCTCGAGCGTGAGTGAGAAAAAATGGAAAAATAAATGTGTACAGGTATATACATGGTGGTAAATGTATATAAACATACAAATGTCTATACGATATCCCGGTAGCTCATTCGTGGGATTATATCAAGCGTCTGGGTGCTTCTCGTCGTTTAATTGCTTTCTATCTGTCTCTCGCCTTTCTTTCTCTCTTACTTCATGAACTCTGCTCCACGCGATGTATATAAATAAATAGATTGAGATAATATGAGGACGTCCGGGATTCAAATGCTCCGCTGGTAGACCAAACGATACTTTTTCGCCTTTTCCCCTAATTAAATGATTGTAAATCCACATTTAATTAGATGCGAGCACGAATGACTATTGACAATTTCGCGAAAAAACAAAAAAAATGATTCGAAATTTAATGAGCAATTAAACAGCAATATTTATAAATAATTATGAAATAATTACCAAAAATAACGATCAATTATATCGGAAGATGTCATATTTGTTGAAATTATTACGTCATTGACTTCTATAATGAAGTGATAATGAAAAAATGTCTGATGAGTCAGCTGTAACGACCATGCGATGAGATTTTTTACAGTCCGAATAAAAATGCTTGCCAATTCAATTAGCTGCGGCGACTTTCTAAAAAAGCAAAAAAAAAAACAACAAATATTTCTTGGCGATTTTTCGTGTTTACATATGTGTGGAGTAAATACGCGTGGGTGTCTTTGGTAATAGGACGTGACCACGCGGTGACAGTCGAATGACCTTTTTTTCCTGCATATATTTTAACAAAAGATTGAATAAGTTTTTTTTTTACTATATTTAATAAACAAAAGCATTGCAAAGTCTGGTGATTAGACACGAGTCTTCCTCCGTTTATTTTCATTCAAATTTTTTGTTGCAGCGATAATGGAGTAAATTGGATAACAAAAGTAGCGTAAACGATTTTTTTCTCCTGCAAGATTCTTTATTCGTCATTGGTGCGATTCGTCGTAAAACAAATTCAAGTCATCCTACCTTCTTGAAACTTTCACGTTATTATCAGATTTTCTGGCTTTCTCTAACGAAAGGAGAACTTGAATATTGGAGGACTATTTTGCCATGGGAAGCAACGAAAAAATCGGGCTCGATTCTCTCTCCGATACGAAGAAACGATGTACAACGTTGATAATGAAAAAAAATCAATTAATATAAATAAAAAAATTGAAAAAAAAAACATGAAACTTGATAATGAATTAATAAAATACAAAATAGTTGAAAAAATTCGGAAAAAATTGAAATTTAAAGAAAAATGTTATTTCTTGCAGAAAATTCAATTAAATCGAATGCATGAGGACTCCGTTATAATTGAGTTATATTTAAATAAATAATAAATGAGGAAAAAATGTTGGAAGAAGGAAGAGATCGAGTACAACAGCTGGGATGAATCTTCCTACTCTACGTTGTAGTAAAAAAGGATAGTCACGAGCAGAGCTAGGCTAGATGTACTTTGGTATAGAGAAGCAAATTCAGGCAACAGTGGAGCCTGGATAGGGTGGGCACAAAACGGCTGCGGTCTCGACGTCAGGTCATAGGTCGAGATGCTTTCACCTGGAAACTTTTGTTATCCGCATCTATGCTCATCTCCCCCTCTCCCTAACATTCCTCTCTCCTCCCGCGAGATGCCTCTCCTCCTTCTTTTACAGTGCGGACCTGTGTGTGCGAGAAGAAGACGCAAGAGTGGTTGCCAACGAGACGTCACTCTTGAAGGAAAAAAAACGAACTTAAGATCTTGTATCATTACGCTGTGTTGGGCTGACGCGCAGAAGGGCTTAACTCACATTCCTTCGTGTCTTTTTAATCGTCCAGGCATCAGCCTTCGTCATTTTCAAAATGATTTTCATGTTCCTGTGTACAGTTCCGAACTGAGAGAACAATAACAACAGTTTTCAAAGTTTTCTCCGTAGACTTTACGAATGGGAAAATATTTCGTGCAACTGGAAATTTTTTAAATGTTTTTTTTTCTGTCTAAATCAGTTTTTTTGTTATAATTTAAAATTTCAGGAGACTGATGACCGTTTTTACTTTCGTTACGTGATTCCGATCAGTCATTCAATCAAAAAATTAATCAGTTCCCATTTTTTTCATTCGAGCATCTCATTTTTTTTTTTTTACTATTCATTTGCATGTCGTTGAGACATTTGAGTCTCGGCTAAACGGGTATTTAAGAGACATAATACATAGTCACGAACATACCACGAAGAGTATTTCCGTTTGACACGAGTTGACATCACCAGTAAGCCGAGCGTCCCTCTCATTTATTTTAATGGCTACATCTCTCTTTCTATTCCTCTCGTCATAACTTTTTTCTCTCTGTGTATCCAATGCAATCGTCGGGAAGAGGTCGAAGATCTCGCATCTCGAGAAAGTATTACGTACGCACTCGACGACGAGCGCAAGGAAAACAGTCCAGAGAAAAAAATATTACTTTTCCTTGCGGATGATTAATGATCTTGGAAATCCAGGAGCAGAGTCGACTTCGTCGCCAGGAACGAGATAAGAAAAAAAAACATCTTTGTTTCTAATGCACAAATTTGCAGCGTTACGAATGCTTAAAGGGCAGCTTTCTAATTGTACCTCGGAAAATACAACGTTCCAATCAATTTTTCAATTCCGTTGCTCCGAAGAGCGACGATTATTTCCAGAATCCTTCGCTGGAAATTCATACGAAAACTTTTCGTAAACAGTGGCTCTGGCTGCGACGACAAAGTGGTTGAAGCTTGCACCAGATTATTTGCTCTTGAAACTTTCCAGGGAGTTAAAAAGTCGCGAAAGACGCGTGGGAACGAAAAAAAAACGGTGCAAATTGAATCCTTCGCGGTGCCAGCGTAATGTAAATTTTTGAAAGATCTGGAGAAATGGCAAATGTGACGTTCTTTCTTTCTTTGACGAATCTGTCAGTTAAGTGGTCAAATTTATAAAGGAATGTGTAAATAATATGTTTAAAGATAATCGGAGAAATTTGTTGTTCGGATGACGGGTTTGAAAAATGAGTGAAATAAATGTGACCTTTATCACACGGTTTCTCGCACACTCATCATTCGTCCCGGTGTCTGCACGATTCGATCAAGTCGCCTACTCCTTTTTTCTACTCGTTGCAGAGGGTAAAAATATCTTCGTACCGGTAACAAAAGAGATTTGCGATGCTCCGTCCAGGATGTCGGACCTCGGCAAGTATTTATGATCATGACAATCGCGAGAAAGTGTTTCACCTCATATTATATTCTATATATATTCGTAGAGATACAAGTCGAAGAAGCAAGATGTTGCCAGAAGGCAAATTCAACCACAAGTCCGTTACAGGCCAACCTTTGCCCCCTTTCTTTACTTTTTCCTCTTCGAAACGTGTCCGCGAGCTCTGATCCGTTCTACGAGTTAATCAACGTGCCCTGCGACCGAAGTTTGTTTGCTGATTTTCTGATATTTCCTGCTCGAGGATTCCAGGACTCGCAGGATCTCAAAACAATCTGAAAAAATGACGAGGCTTCATTGCTGTGAGAGTCGAGACTCGAGGATGTGAGAGGCAACGAAAAGGAAACGGAATGATGGCAACAACGTATTCGTAATTACTTTTAAATATTATATTATTTCTCCACGTTTTTGCTGATCAAAACTGCGATACATAGACGATTATCCGTCCGAAGTAATTATTGACTGAACGTGAGGATCTTCCCGATAACGCAGCTAAGCTCGCTAAAATTTACAGACTCTCTTGTTCTTCGTATCTTTTTTCCTTTTTAGTAGACATTTCATTAGACATTCTCGTAGAGTAGTAAAAATGATGTAGGGAAAGATTCATCACTGGAAATCATTAAACTGCACAATTTAGCAATTATCGACGATGTATTAAGCATAATGATAGAGTACGCGACTCACTAGACACCATAGCCCATTTCTCGTTCTTGTTACTCTTCGACTATTTTCACACGCATTTCCAAGCAGCGGTGTTGGTCGAAAAAATTGCAAATAATAGGTTAGACGCGCGTGGCAATGAAGTGTGTAATGAGAGTGAAAATAGACGATCCACTGACATAAAAACAAAAAACATGGGCAGTTAAAATATATAGATTTTTTAATAGTAGCGAAATGAATAAAAAATGGAAAAACAAGTGAAACACTTGTTCGTTTTGATTGGCGTTGATGTGTTTTAAAACTTGAAGAAGCTTCTATTAAGTAGATTCTTTAAAAGACAATAGACGTTCGAGCTCCAAGTTTCGAAGGGAGGAGAATATTTAAGTTTCTTTTCAACAGAGGTAAAAATGTAAATACGATTGTTATGTGTGTCGGAATCTTCAGTAACAGACTCGAAACGCATATTCATTAAATTTCAAGAGGTAATAAAGTGGTTTAAGAGTTTTGAAGGCTGCACATCGGTTTCACAATGATTGTGTGATACACGTCGATAAAAACCTCAACTACTTAGCTGCCTCGATCGATTCGACGACCGTGACGCCGATCCACAATAAACCGAGAGAATATCCAGTCAAAATGATTTCGTCGCCGAAAACCATGTTTTTTCTTTCCCCATACAATGGCAAGAGCCTTTCGATTATTTTCATCAAGAGGGACAAACGATGAGTACATGGAAAACGAAAAATCGACATGACGAAGAATTAATAATGAACAAGCAATCGAAAACATTTTTAAAATTATGAATCCACGAGAAATTTGACTTTTGAGGAAAAATGCACGTCTCGTTTGGCCACTTCGAAGCAGCTGTTTTACCTCGAACTTCGGTAAAAGGATATTCTCGTGGCCAGAGCGAAAATCCTATGAAAATCATCGATTCGTCGCATGATCGAAAGTTTGCGATGAATTATAATATATATTTGTATATATAATATATATGTATCTGTACAATATGATAGTAATATATTCGTCGTCAAACACATGTTAGCGATAAGACTATTAATCGTTTTTTCGTATCGTGCATATTACCGAATATTTTTTTAACGCAAATCTCACCGTTTCTCGCTTCAGAGTCAATAACTTATCTAGTTTTTAGCCTAAAAAGGAGTACAGCGTTCTTAATTGATTAATTAAGGTTCTCTGATATATATATATATGTATGTTTACGGGTTATACACGTAATATTGTCCTGTTACACTTAATGACCAGTAGGTTTGGATTTTTCATAAATATTCGCATCGTCAATTAGCGTATTTTTTCTTTGGGAGGAGCGAAGTGAGTTGGTTGAATTATTTTCCATGATTGTATCTGATTCACTGCGTTTTCCGAAAGTTTCGATGACTTTATTGTTGAATATTGTCAAAAATGTAGAAAATAATAAAAACGTTGTCGACGTTCTTCGAAAAAATGGAAATATTTTTTTTCTCTAAATTTCAAAGTTTGTCGGAGTGACCGATGGCGCATGATTTATAAATTTCTCGTCACCGTAACGAGAATGTTGGTCGAAAAAAGTGTGAACATAGATTCCTCGATAAAAATAACTTTTGAAAATCATTCAACGTGAAGACTTCGAGGGAGAGAGGAAAATAAAGTTTGGGTGGGGAATGGATGGAAAGTGTGGACTTTGGGAGAGCTCGACATTGAAAAGAAGATACGAGAACGGGGTTACGACGACTTGACCTCGTCTAAGTTAACGTGCCTTGTTAATATTTCATCTTTTTAAATCCTCGCTGTCGATCATTGTGCGCGATAAACCGTTAAAATCGATCGTTTTCCATTATCGTTTGCCCTCCGTACTGACATCGTTCTGTCGCGTTTATAAATTTCCACTTTCAAGCGTTCAACATCGTGGCCGAGGACTACGAGTCTACGAAGAAGATCGAAAGATTCTCTGGTTCATTTTGTCCGCGACGAAACTATGCTAGAGCCTACCGAGGACGTATCCTCATCGGTTATTCTCATTCTATCGTTCTATTTATTTGTTGTCGGTTCTCTGTACGAATGTGCATTCCAAGATGTTGTTTTTTTTTTGTCATTTTTATTCAACGTTTGTTGTTGTTGTTTGTCATTAATTCTGCTAATGATACATTTGTCTTGTTTCGGCGTAGGTCGCGTCGAGGAAACCTGCAAAAGCAATATTTCGTTTTGTTTGCTTAATTTTTGTCTGTAATC
The DNA here is from genome assembly GCA_037952995.1 of Hyposoter didymator. NCBI lineage: Eukaryota > Metazoa > Arthropoda > Insecta > Hymenoptera > Ichneumonidae > Hyposoter > Hyposoter didymator. The sequence continues at coordinate 2,035,816 of JBAJMU010000004.1, forward strand.
GATATAATACAATTATTCGTAACATAACGAATTTTCTAAATGCCATTACACATCGGCCCGATTTAAATATACAAGTTACAATAATTTCTTGTCTCTCGTTATTATTAATATTAATATTTATTATTTATTTATCTCGCGTTCCGCGTTTACTTACATTCGTTCGGCTGATGGATGCGATTATAATTGATTTAATTATACCCGTTTCCCTGCTCGATTGGACAGACAAGTGTCACTGTTTTCTCTTTCTTGCTTTCGCTAGATATATATACGCACGATTGAAAATTCATCCACAAACAATGAGATTACGAAATTATCATTATCGAAGATTCTCGAGGGAAAAGTGTAAAAAAGAAAAAAGAGAGAAACAAAAATGAGGGCGAGAGGGGGCGGGGATTGGGGAGATTTGAAGCTGCTGATAACTGCCTCATCCTCGTGAAACTTTTCGCTTAATTTTCTAGTTCAATCGTCAACGCGAACTCGTGCTTTTTCGCTACGAAATGTACATCGAATATTTAGACTAGCACTGCACCTTTCAAAAAATGTGTATAAATCATTTTTTCAAAATGTTTTGCCATTCCATTGATCTCAAGAAAAATTCGCTCGCCATACAAAATCCAAGTTAATATTCAAAAAACCAAAAATCCCAATTCATTTGTCACATGATTCCAGCACATTAGCACAAAATTCGCAATGCAATAAAAAGTCACAAAAAAAATCTCGACGCGACATCAAAAAAGAGATTGAACGTAAGAATAAAAAGTTCCATCCCAACTCCATCAACTTGGCTAGCAAAACGTTGAATCACGAATCGACAAACATTTCCTTTCATCCATTTAATTCGCCATGATCGCAAAAATTGTATAACACGAATGCACAAAATTTACCAAGCTACCCAAACGAAATAGTTGACATAGCTCTGTAATAATTTTGACCGATCGAAGAAGCTTCACCACATCTCGAACGAGAATGAAAAAAAGAAACAGTAAAATATTCCACGTGCGTTCCCTTTGAGAAAAAAAAAAGCACAAAATTGTTTCTTTTTAATATTTTTCTTCTCCCAAGAATTTTATAAATATCGCGTTAAGTGTAATCAGTCGACGTAACGTGAGGTGCTTGAAAAGCAACGAAGCAATGATAAATGTTAAACTTTTCATTCAATCGTGGTAACCGTAACGCTGACGACGATCGTAAACATTATTTATAATAATATGAGTATCGTAGTCTTGATTTATTCCTTCTCTGTCTCTCTATAACGTGAATAATTAACGCACTAACTATTATGTATATGTATGTATATATATATAGTATGTATATATATACATATATATGTATCGGAACGGTATATAATGAGAGAACATTGATGAAACTAGGATTATCTCGATCGATTAATATACTTTTCTTTCAATCGCTCGTGCTTTCTTCCTTTCTCTCTTGCTCTGCCTACCATTATTATTTCATTTATCGCGTAATAATTGCATTATTCGTAGACGCTCTCTTTTACATATATATCTTATGTATATATACACATATGTAATTCATTATTTTTTTCAATCTTTTTAGCTTATATATGCGTACAATTGTATCGGTGATATTGTTTTTTTAATTATATATATATATATATTGTGGATATATATATATAATTTAATAATACTTTATTCGACCGTAACGTTTTTGTTGAATTTCATCATCAACTATCAGCAATTGCCTAGCTTAACAAGGGGGATAAAAAATGATAGATTGTAAACAAAGGGGAGGAAAGTAAAGAACAATAATGTACAGTATGGATATGCCACCGTTTTGTATTAAGACGCGTGTGATATGGAGTGTATGTCTTGTGGGTGTGTATGTGTGTTTGTGAAGGTGAATGTTTATTTTTTTCTCTGCGTTTCTTCATCTTTGCTACTCTCACGCCCATTGATAAATCGATAAATGATTTTCGTTCAGTTTTCTACAGCTGTGAATCGGAGATTAGGGCTTTTGCCCTTGAGAAAAATGTAAATTATTTGGACTGCATGAAATAATGAATATCGAACGTTGTTGCACACCTCGGGCCTGTCTCTACTGTTTTGAGATCTTTGGCAAGCTTTATACGTTTTTATGGGGCTTTTCCTTCAAATTTAGTCAACGAAAAAATTCTCTTTACTATTTCATCAACTATTTTCTTTTTCTTTTAGTTTTCGAGCGTTATTTATTTATGAATATATATTCATGGTGTGTTTGTATGTATAATATATTTCAGCGTATTTGTTTTGCTCGATTTATTTGTTTTCATGTTTATCATAAACGCGTCTCGCACCCTCGAAATCGATCGTTCACTGTCCTAAGCACTATGGGCCGTTTTATTGAAAATTTTATACACAAAACTAGCCACGAGGCAACCTAAAAAAAATGGAAATTAAAAGTTCTAACAAATCTCGAACCAACAAGACTTTAACGAATTTCTAGTAATCGCTCATCAACTCACGAATGTCGAAACTATTAAAGGCTGGTCATTCAAACGATAACCAACGACGGGGGACGCATTTTTCTTTCCGGGGATTATCGACGAGACAAAAGCCGAGCCTATTTTTCTTTTATCTTTTTCCTCTTGTTCTGTAAATAGGCTTATTACACAGTATTTACAAAGTGGATCCTCCCATTGCCATCTCGCCGTTGCGATTTTATTCCTGCAACGAGAAAAATACGAGAAATTAGTATTTTAACGAAAAGAATTAATGTCCTAAAATGAGAGAATCTTTGAGAGAACTTTCGAAACATTTGCAAGTTCTCAAACTTTTGTTGAAAAATTGAACGATTTAAATCTTTGAGAATTATTTAAAATTCTTAGGGAAAATTTTCTTGTTAAATAAATCCTTTCGCACCAAAGTTACATGTTTGTTGATAAAGATTATTGTTAGACAAGGATAGCGGTGTTATCGACACTACGTGGACTGTTAAGAGAGAAAGTTCGAAGTTGTTGGTGTTGATTGGTTTTTTGCGTTTTTGTAGTTCAGCTACAAACGTTAGTTCTCCTGTGAAATTTCAACGAAATTTGATATCTCGGGGCGTGCTTGAGATTTCAATCTTTTTGTTTTCTTTCAAGATACCTAGAGATCCTTTCACAGAGCACCAAAAGGATCGAGCTGTACTGCGTTATTGGTCGTTTGGCCGGCGACGGATTGAGGTTGTTGTTGCGGTTGCATAGGGCCACCGGGACCCATCATTGGGTTCGCACCGGTCATCATCATTGGGGCCGCTCCGGTAGTCGCGGCAGTCTCACCAGGCATAACACCCATCATTGGCCTCATACCCTGCATACCCTGCATGCCCATCGGCATATTTTGCATACCCTACGAACACCAGATGGCAACACGATTCCTGTCATAATTATGCACAAAACAATTGCATTCTGCTGTTTTTCATTTTATTTTTCAGGGAACCTCGTATTTTCAAAATCCCCGAGCTTTTTACAATTTTTCTTTGTTTTTTTTGCAATAGAGCGTTCGTACAAAAAGCCTGAGACAAAAGTACCGAAAAAAAATTAACTAAATCGACTTTTCTTTCACTTGAAAAAGCCTCGTGTAATTTGACTCCAATGAAACTTGTTCGGGTCAACCAGACCCAGTGTGTCAACGAAAGCTTAAATTTGGAAACAGATTTTTGAACGAACGGCTCAAATTTTTTTCATTGCGAAGTATGTCGTGGAAAAATAAAGGAGAAAAGTTGAGTGAATTTCGAGATTTTTTCCACCATTTTTCTAAGACGTCCTCGCAATCTTTGTAACTGCGTCGTTAGAGATTGTAACGAAAAATGAATAGTTTGAAATAATGAATAACTACTGGGACCACATAGTTGCGTGTGCCTTAGTGTCGTTCGCCGATATCTCGTTCCAGGCAAAAAAGTCTTGTACCGCGTTAGGAGTGTGTGCGTATTTAAAGAGCTTCTAAAAACCGGCTGATTTATTGTTTTTCTTTTTTCCGAAAGACATCGAGAGACTCACCAACGGTGCGGTTTGAGAGAAGCCCAAAGTGGTTGTTGGAGGGAGTTGCGTCATTCCTTGGCCCTGTAACAGCCGGCAAAACATGCCATATGCCATGCATGCATCACTCAAAAACTAATTTATGCCAATTGGTCATAGCTCTAACGTGAATTTTTGCCTTTTTCGATATTTCATGGGTTTTTCAACGTGTTTTTTTTTTCCTGTTTTTTTTTGTGAATATTTCGTGTTGGCCTGCTACATAATTCGAGAACTACGTGGCGCCTAGTGAAATTTGACGAAAGGTAGAAACAACAAAAACAATCTACAGGTGTGCCTGACCGACGAGTGCCGACGAAATCTTTCTCTCGTGATTATTTACAGGCTTAATTAATCAACGGGATTTAATTAGAAGGGATTAAAGAGGTAACGATAAAAGCAGAGAATGATTTTCATTATTTATATTTTTACGTAGGAAAATACTATTAAACGAAAAAATAAATACGTATCGAAAGTTTTGAAATATACTTGAAGAAGCGCAGAACAGGTGTTTGGTAATGAAGGCTCAAAAACAGAATTCTTAATTGCAATTACGTACTTACGAATATTCGTGCCGGAAGACTTACTTCGTGGTGAAGATTTTTTGTTTTTTTTTTTTGTTTTTTAACGTAAAAGGAAATAGAAGTGTTTTTTATGCTTTGGTTAATGTCGCATTTATTTTTGTCAACCTTACCATTGGACGATATCCTGCACCAGTCGTAGCTGCCATTGGCTGAGGCGTCCATCCAGCCGGGCCACCCGTCTTTGCTGTATTCTTCGGCGAATTCCATTGCATGGTCCTGCAAACAATATTTTCTCGTTAATGCGAACAAAATGCTTGCGTTTGGAATGGGAAAGAGAAAAATGAATACAAACTTGACTTGAGGTTGGGCGCTTTTGTTGATGGTGAGATTTTGAGCGAGACTTGCAAGGCTGCTGTCGAGATCACCAGTGAGAACTTTGCTTCCGGCGGTGGTTGTTGTCGCCGGTTGACCCGCTGCTGAAACGTTATTAGCTCCAGACACAGTGGTGGTTGTGGGTTTCAGCACTAAGCCCATATCGTCAAAACCTAAGCAACACCTACATTAGCCAAAAGCGATAGCCCGTTTCCCAAATTTTCAGTACCGACCCAAAATCAGCCTCGCGAGGCTCCAAAGCCAAGATTCTCAGTGTCCCGATTCATTTCTCCACTGACGAATAATGAGTTACGAGATAGATTGTGTGTGAAAGAGACAGCGAAAGAGAGAGAGAGAGAGATGAATAAGAAAAAATAATTCATGAGAATGAACACAAAGATTTCAATCGGTGGAAAAATTTATTTTAAATTTATTTATTATTTTTTTAAATTTCGCGAATTGACGAAAAATAAAAATAGTGAGAGGTTCGTCTAGACATTCGGTTCCAAGAAACCAGAAACAAAAAATTATATTCAGGATAAATAATTGAATTTGATAAAAATATTATTTCCACTAGCGATAAATACGATTATCAAAATAAATGAAGAAAAAAATGTCAAAACAGTAGATGTATGTGTATACAAACGACTAAGAACCAACGACGACGAATACACGAAATAATTAGCAAACACGTTCACAATTACCAACTTGACAATATTTAGAGACGACGCTGTGACTGCGCGTTGAAACAAAAATCATTTGAAATGAAAATGGAGACTAGCAAAGATCGAAGTCAACGATATGTCACGTTTTCGATATTGATTTCCGGTGAAAATGAGTTAAACGATTAAACGTTGGATATTTATGAAAAGAGACGAATTATTAGGTTGCATTTAATTTTGACGATACAGCGATAAAACGAAGATTCATGCGATTTGTGTATGTCAATACTATTGGAGTATTTATGGGTCATATTATTCAAAAGTATTTTTAAGAATTATTGTTGAGATTAGTTTCCATTTGACCGGATTTATTAATTGGGCATTTTTAATTGTTCAAAAATTATTGTTTCCCTCAGTTTGTCCCTTCCGCAGAGTTGCGACTATGCTCGATATTAAAAAACTTGTTTATAAGCCATTCGGCGATAATGGAAAGTTTCAGCTAATGAAAAACTTTCTTTTTCTTTTTCTCTTTTTTTTCGACAAAAAAGTGTCTAGCATAGTGGCAGCTGTGCGGCCCTCGTGAGCCGAGTGTCGAAGTATAGAAGCCTGCAAGAAATGGTCATGCAATTGTTTGATAAACGCGTACGACCGTGATCGCGGGAGCGAACAAACAAACAGACAAAAATAATACGAGAAACTGAAAAAAAAGCGGCTGATAAATGGCGCGAGCGTTGCTCACCAGATTGGAGGTGCTGATAAAAGAAGGTGTACACAAAAAATTTCAAAAATTACGTTCAATGAAAACATAATGAAATGAAATTAAAAGGAAAAATGAAAAAAAATGATAAAAGATCGAGAAATTTTTGCGTAGACCTCCTTGATACATTACTTTACGAGATAATGCTCAACTAGCGTATACTCATTAACAACGAAGGGCTCGGGGTTGTTTTTGGCAGCCCGATATCGTACGTACGGTTGGATCAATTGAGAGTGAATTATTGCGAATGAAACATTTGTTTTCGCGGACGATAAACATGGAGGAAGGAAAGGAGGGCAACGTAGAGGAAAAGAGAGACAGTTACGAGGAAGGAATATTATATATGTACACAGAAATTCCAGATCAAATCATTCGTAATCCTTCGTTGACACACTTGGATTTGACGACGACTTTAACTCACTGGGTCAATCATTCCGACACATAATTTTAATTGAAATAAATCATGACTAAACTCAAGAAATTCTTGAACACGTGTGCATCATAAAAGTACAGAAAATATTAAATTCAATTGTTCAAAATAATTATTGAAACTTAAACTTTTGCAAAAATGAGCAACTCAGTGAAAAAAACAGCGGATAATTCTTTGAATTTTCAATATTTTTCGTATCAAAAATCGAAAATGTACCGAGAAAGTTTTTTCTTTGACAGAGGAAAAAAATTGAGTATCCTGGGTCTACACGACCCGGTGTACCGTCGTTGGAGCCTCAATTACTACAACCCGGGTCACAGTGACCCAGACTCATTTATATGCTCGTAGATCTGAGACTCTGGCTTTTTTTTGATAATTATTTTTTATCAACTTTGTTGCTTTTTTGGCCCGGGTCAAAATGACCCCATGGTAGTTTTATTGAGTTGGTTTAATCGACCTGGAAAATCGTGTACATGTATATACATATATGAATACATATATGTTATTGTAAATAAAAATTGGGTGCACATAGGGAGTGACGTAGAAGAGAAGACGTTGCATGCAAACAAGCGGTCAATTTAGCTGGTTCCCATCACCTGACATTGGTTGTTTAGCCGGAGAGCCGTATCCCACGGGTAGTTGGGACGTAGGGTTAGGAATTTGGGGATATCCGGTATTGGTAGCGGGTCCCATAACGTTTTGTCCAGATGTGGGAGGAGGAGCTGTCATAGCCAAACCACTGACATTACCAACAGGAGCAATATCGTTATCGGCGAGCCATCCACCGATTTGTCGTGGGGGGTTAGTGAAGCCAGTGGATTGTTGTTGTAGTTGTTGAGATTGTTGATTATTGATGGATTGCTGTTGTTGTGATGATTGAGTGGTTTGGGATGCAGCGGGTGACGGACGCGAAGGAGACCCGCCCAGTGCCATGCGAATGCTGTCATTGAGATCGTCAAAGGCGCTTTTATTGGCATTGCCAAAGTTTTGTCTACCAGCTGGGTTGGAAGCTCCAATCGCTGGTGACATCGGAGTCGGTGTTGAATTATCATTTGCAGCAGCAGCCGCACCGATTGTCCCGGGTGGGGGCGGTCTGGGCGGCGGCGTTGCATTAGACTTTCCAGTAACCAAAGAAGCCGTATGCGACATTGAACCCGTTGATGATGATTGCCCGTTATTCTGGGCGATATTATTACCAGCGTGAACAAAGTCAGCACCAACGCCCTCGACGATATCCGTAGTCTTTATCATTGCAGAGTCGCCCCCAAACATATCCGCCTGTCCGACCCCACTGAAGAGGTCTCCTCCGCTGTTACGGGACTCGTTATCGAACATACCAATCGTCGCGTTCTTACCGGGAGGTGGAGGAGGATTGTTAGTATTGGGAGGTGGAAAATCGTTCATGAAAGGATTGGGTACGGATCCAACCGATCCTGGGCCGGCAGCTTGCGCAGAAATCGTCACCAAAGTCAATATCACTCTCTTTTAAATGCTTTTCTCGTTTTCCTTTCCTCAAAACTTTCTTTATCTAATTCACATTGACTTGTGGATTTTCACACGAGACCGCGGAAATTCGGGCCATCGATAAGTATTGTGAAAGCTCTTACGCAAAATTAAAAAATAACAGGGCAACGCCTTTCTCGCACGCGGGGCCTAAAATTCCCGAGGCTCAAAATCATCCACCGGACTTTTCATCAAATTCTCAAATCAACTGTTTCGACTAATTCCCGTTGCTCGATACTCGTGTGTTGTGTGTTTTAAGTGTTTTATAATGTGTGTGTGCACGGATAAATAAATGTCACCAATAGTAACGAGGAATATCGTGAGATAAATAAACAAACTGATTGGCGTGGTGAAGATTATCAAACATAATAATATATAAATAAATTAAATGATATAATTTCGTGCGGATCGTAAAGCGTCGATCGACAAACCCATTTTATTCCTTTTTTTTTTCTTTTCTTTGCATTGAATAGGCTGATTCGCAACTTACCCGTCCCTTGTTCCTGTCCACCGAACACCGACGAGAAATTGTTATCTGTAACAAAGTTATTACTTGCCGCTGGTCCTGCCGCGAAACCTACGAAACAAAAATACCAAAAGGAGAAAAACAAAACGAAAATGTGCATTAAATTAAAATTAAAAACTCAACTCTGAAGAAAAATACTTTGTAGACTTAACTACGAAACCAAATGAAACAAACAAAAAAATGGAAAATTGTGCCGTAAAACAAAACGAAAACAATTGAAAATTCTCAATTAATAAACGAACGAAAGAAAAATAAAAATGTTCCATTTACCATTACCGTTGGTCATCCACATATTGTTTTGTGGCTGCGGTTGTTGTGGAGCGGCAGGTTGAGGCGCTCCGAACATGTCGGCAAATGGATTTCCTGCAAGCTGGAGAAGGTCATCCGAAGCTTTCTGAGACTGAAACGTATTACGGGACATTGGGTACGGGGCACGGGGCCGACTCATTATAACGAGAGCGAAACGTGAGTGAATCGTACTCTCGTAAATGTAGAAAAAAAAATGTAACAAAAAAATGTGGATTTTTACCTGCGAATCTGCAGTGGGCGCTGAACCGAATAGATCGACGATCGGCTGATTTCCGCTTCCGGTTGGTGAACTAAGGAATGGATTCGTGCTTGGTCCACCCGATGGTGACTGCACCTTGGCCTGCTTAGAAAAAAAAACAAAGACAAATTAGTACAAAACAAATTTCAATAAAAAAAATAAAAAAACTTTTTGCCATCGATTCCGTTTTAAAAAATGGAACAGTCCGAAAATTGAGTGAAAAATAATAACGATTCTGTTCCATCGAAGAATTTAGAAATGTCATTTAAAAAAAAAAAAAAAAATCAGGACAAGTCGAAAAATTGAGTTTTTGAAAAGAAGAAAATGGTGTTTGGTTTTGTTTTGTTTAAACAATTTATAAGATGAACCTTGTACTGATTCATGGCGGCCTCCTCCTCGGCGAGAGCCTGTTGTCTGAGAGCTTCGTCGATGTGTCCATTTCCGGTATGATCGAGTCGGGCGTTGCTGGCGGCGGTTCCAAAGGCCGTACTGGTGGAAGACAGTGCGGACACTCCCGACTTAACATTCGTTCGATTGCTGCTTGGGCAATGATAGGGGGGCGAGGGGGTTGAGGGTGTTGTATTTTATGTTCTCGGTGCGGATGGAGGAGCGCGACCGAGCGGAAATATTTGAGGAGAAGGAATCGAATAAGGGAAGCCGATTCGATTGTTGATTTTTTTTTTTTGACCAGTGTCGTGGTAGCGGTGATAAGAAAAGAGAAAGAGAGAGAGAGAGAGAGAGAGAGAGAGAGATCAATTGATATAGAGAAATAGGAGGATCGAAAAGGACCGTTGATAATTGAAAATAAAGGAAAAGACAAACAGAAAACAAACAAAAAATTGTGTAGTACGTATAGATGCAACAATGCTCAAATAATTCGTATGTACAGGATGCTCACGCCTCACTGAATGTGTATTTTACGTATGTTCGTGTATGTCTCTAACAAAATAATTTCGATGATAACAATAACAACAATTTAAAAAATCCATAACAGCAATTTTCATGATCAAAATAGTAAGAAATGTAAATTTATTGAAAAAACTGCAAACTCTACGAAACAATTTTCAATCAATTTATCGATAAAACCGTCATCATTATTATTATCATCACAATTATCATCACAATGCATGTAATATTTATAACGTGTTCAATTTTCACCGTGCAAATATAATCACGTGGACTAAAATATTCGAAAAAGCCGATATTACGAAAATCGTATCCCCTTACGAGTTACGAGAAAAACATTTTATTCTTCTCTCTTTTTTTTTCAATCCGATTTACTAATAAACGATAATCGCAATACTTTACAGCATTTTGCAATATGTGCATTCACACACTCACGCCCACACGCACACACTTTTTAATGCCAATAGCATTTAATTATCTTGTGTATTTTTTGTGCCTTTTTTCTCCTTCCTTTCCAACGAAACAAACTCGTACACGTTCCAACATTAAAAACGTTAAAATCCCATATGAGAGACTGGCACGGATGAAATAAAACGATGGCTAAGCTTGCACACGGTGGAGATGAACTCAAAAAAAAAACAAAACACAAAAAATGAAAGCAAAAAATATTTCTACGTAATTTTCGATGGAAAATAAAAAAAACAACAACGAAACGAAACTATTTGTCAGACACGCCGCTTTCGAATTCGAGATGAGAGACAAATTTACGTCAACACCTACGACTACTTGTTGTGTTGGTGTAAGTGTGTAATATTATTTTGTTTACGATCTCGTCAACAAAATGTAAAATCATAAACAGAAACGATCAAAAATTTTGTTTCATCATTTTTCATAAGAAATAATAAATCATAACAAAAAAATATAATAAAATGAATAAAATGCTGAGAATATTCTACGATAGCCTCGTAAATAATGAAGTACTATGAAAATACGTGTGTATTCCATCAACGACGAGACAAGATGCCAATTGACAAAATAATAATAAAAGGAAAAAAATAAAATGAAAATTAAAAAACGGGAAATAAATAACTCTCGATATACAATACCGAGGCGGTGCGATGATTCGAAAGGTGTAGAATCGGCGAATTTGGATATTTCAAATAAATTGCCAGATTTGAAAATTTAATTAACTTAATAATAATAACAATAATAATAATAATAATGTTTGTACCAATAAAAACAAACATTCTTCAATGTCCTCGCTTTCTTTCCTTGATCTCTCAGCTCGCAAAAATATAAATAACATTTTTTTTGCTTCTCATTTATTCAGTTTTTTAAATGCTCGTTCATTTTCGTTTTTTATCATTGAAAATAAAAAGAAATGATGTTATTTCAATGAGACTTGGACGCAATTAATATTGAATTCGTACCTGGCCGATTGGGTCGGTGTGTTCGCTGCCGAACCTTTCTTTCCTTCGAGCGAGGCGAGATGCTGCTCTAGGGCGTCCAGCAAACTGCTCGGGGCCTGTGCAATAAAACAATTGCTTAGTTTTTTCCATATTTTCATTTTTTTATGTTTCTATTTTTATTTTATTCGTTTGTTTTATGTTTCGAGAGAAACGATAGATAAAAAGTGAATGTCTCTTGCATTGGACGAACCTTGGTGAGGTCAGGAATGTCACCCTTGTCGATATCCACACTCTGTAAATAAAAGCGTCACCAATTGGTTATCGAATCGACTGAGAATCAAGGAAATGTGTATGTAGTGTGTTATATAGACACAGATCTGTCGATTACGTGAAAATAACTGACCTCAGCAACTTTGAGAAATTCTCCAACTCGATCCATTCGTATTAGAAACTTTTTGTACAGATCCAAGGCGTCTCTGCATTGCTTCTTATTCATGTCGAAGTATTTTTCTGTTTGGGAGTAAAATAAAAGCGAAACGTAATGGAAATATTTCGAGGAATTTTTATCGCTGATTTCTGAATTCTCATGGAAATTCCTGGCAATTTTACGAAGCGAAAAATCTAGAACTGTTATTTTGTTGTTCAGAGCTCTTGTAGCAGAAACAAAAAGATTTTCGTTTGAATGTACGAGCCTCACTTTTGCACGATGCGAAATAAAACGACGTCGTTCTTTTTTGATCGGTTCGATTGGAAAATATCAAATAATACGAACCTAGTAAATTGATGATTCCATCGTTGTAGCAAGCAAAGAGCCTTATGAGATCTCGGAAGAGTAGCATAAATGCCATGCTGATAACACCGTTGGTGAGATCATTGGCTGTACAATCGAATTCGAGGAGAGAGTCCAACTGTGCCTGGAGAACTGGCAGAGTTTTCAGAAGTTTTTCGACGTTCATTGTGCGCAGCGTGCCATCTTCCTTCCTGGGTAAAATTCATAACGATCAAGTTTTTTCTTTCTCTTATTTAACGAAACGACGCAATAAAGCAAGCAGGAAAAAAAACGACAGTTCATTGCTCCATGACTCAGTGATGCTTGGGAATAAATTGGAATTGAATTGGAGAGTATTCGTGAGGATTCGATCGAACAAATTATGTCCTTACGTACCCTCGTTTGACTTTGCAGAAATCGAAGGCCACACTTCTGTACGACATTGCTTTCTCGTTGAGATATTTGGCGTATCGCCTGATAAACGGTGACATATCGTACCCTGAGAAAACGAAAACAAGAAAAACATTAATAAAAAATTCGATTAACTTCAATTTTTCAAGTAACTAAAAAAAAAAAGCTCTGACATTGATAAAAATAAAATTCAATCAGATTTATATTATGCGTGAATTGTAAAAATTGAAATTTCCACCTTTCGTCTTCTTTTTTCAACCTCCACCATAACATTTTTCGTAGTTGTTCAATTATCGTCAATTTTATGCGTTATTTGCCTAGTAAATATAAAAAGAAGCGCTGTTTACTTACCGACCCGAGCTCCGGCTGTTTCCAAAAGCGTTTACGGATATTCGTATGCGGGAGGAAAGAGAAAATGCAAATTTTGTGTTAGTTTATCAGACAGATCGGGTGATAATTGAAGAAAAAAACATAATCATGGTTATAATTATTGTAAATATTCAACAACGACAAATCAGCGTAAGTTTTCGTTTTTTAAGAATTTTTTTTTTATCTTGCAATTAATGCTGTTAGTTTAAACAATCTTGTTAGTCATTAATCATCCGGAGTTTATGTACAACGAGAAATTACATGCAACACAGTGAAAAAAAAATTTTATCCATTTTTTCAAACAATATGAAAAATGCCAATTGAAACGTGATTGGACTTTTGCAGCGAGCCAATTTGTTGCTCCAACTTTTCGAACGTAAGCTTTTACGTATTTTTGTAATTTTGTTGCTTTTTTTTTCACTGTGCATTTGCTTTTATTGATTTTTTTTTCAAGCTCATGAAAGCACGTTTGAACTTTTTTTTCTTTGGGAAAATTTACCTTGCACGCCACTTTTATCCAGGAAATTACTAAGCTGAAATGTGCTGTTGCTCGACGCGAGATACTGCGTAAACCTCTGTGAACAAGAAAGTTGAAGAATTCATTAAAATTACGAAACAGGAAAAGAAATGAGCAATTATTAATCCATCATTTTTTTTCTCTTAATTACTTGCTACCAATTTGAATGATTAATGTTTTACCTCGTTTCCATAACAGAGCATGTGATGTACGGTTATTAGAGCCTTAAATACGACTGTCCAATTTGTGTTTTGCGATCTTTCGACCAGGAGATTTGCGAGTTGTGGTATCGAGACGTTGGGCTCGTTCGTGCAATGTATTAAATCTGCAATGCCATAAAAAAAAATCATGGTTTTAAAAAACGTTCAAAAAAAAGCCAGATATTCGAGGATGAAATCGAGGGATGCATTTCTGCAGCAATATTTTACTGCATCGTCTACAAAATAGTAAACCTTGAGAGTTATTTAAAGAAAAATGAAAAAAAAAATTGCACATCCGTGTGAAAAATAAACTCTGAAGACTCTGATAATTAGTCTCGTAAACTTCCTCTTGTCTCGAGCGATTCATTAGAGAAAAATGAGAGTACGATTGATTTCGCAAGTCTGATAAAGACGACAGATAAAAAAACGACTTTTTGCTTGTTTTGTTTACAATCGGAATCAGTGTTTGAGAGAAAGGCCAGCTCTAATCTGCGTTGGGGTCGTTGTTGTTATTTTTTTCATAAATACAATATCGTCTTTTCCTTAAATACAATGACTCCTGGATGACAGGAACCCCAGAATCTTTTAAAAAGTACGATAAACGCGATTAACGATGCAAGAAATTTTCAATTGAACTTAACGTGTTAAAATTGTATGCTTTGTATTTTTGGGGTTGAGTTTTTTTGACCAGACACTTTTCCAATAATAAAAGGAACGAAAAATGTTTATTTTTAATTTTTATTTCATTATTGATTTATTATTCTATTATTTTTCTCGTTATTTTCGGTTTTTCCATATTTTTATTTAATAATAAATTAATTGAACGAAAAATAACATGTAGACTGGATATTGAAAGTGTGACAACGTAAAATGAGAGAAACTGGTTTGAAGAGAGATATTACGTAGGTCGATACGGTTATAATAATAAAAGAGAGACTGCGAGAATCGCTTGCAATCCGTTCGTCAATAACATCGATTAACCTCGTCTGATTCGATAGGAAACCCCTTGGCCCTTTTATCCGCCTCCACCTCCCTCTCGCCTTCTCAATTCGCATGGATCGATCGACGAATCTAATTCGTCTCGCTCGTTCTATTGCCACGAACCTGACGAATCCAGACTATCAGGCGAGAGGACATCCCAACGGGAGGTACGAAACGTGACCCGGAATTCCGGGGATCGAGGGACAAGTTCTTCGGCACGTGCCGAGATTTCTATTTTCATTAGCTTTTCGCGACAACTTGATTATTTTTTCCTCAACGACTCCATCACGTAAATTTCAACTTTTAATTGAATAAATTATCATTCTTCCGCCTCCGTTGGACATAAAGCCGATACTTATTTTTCGTTGTTTCGAACTTTCGAGAATTTTCAAAATTACGCTGGGAAAAATGAGGCTGAAAATTTATAAAAAATAAATTGATTCATGAATTGAGGTCAAAGTTTCTTCGTCATTGATAAAAATCTCGAGATCCCAAAAAAACGAAAAAACCTGCTTTTTCTACCTATGGATAAAGATCCACTTTGTGAATTCGACGAGAACCACTTTCTGAAATTGGTTCTGTACATTTTTTTTTTCCTTAAGAATTGAAGAAAGGAAAAAATGCGGGATTTGACAGGATTGACCTCTGGGGTAGCCAGTGCTCAGTGAGATGCAGACGGCGTGTGCCAGGACGGAGAGAATCGATGAGGAAGAAGAAGAAAGAGAATAAGAAGAATAAGTCAAAGCTTTCTGGCACATGGCCTTGTCCCGAAAGCGAAGATCGACTTGGAACGAATTTACAGGCATTTTTTTTTATTCGTAACTGCTTCTGCTCATTTTCTCATCCCATTCTCTCCCGAGCCTCGTACGCTCTCTCTCTCTCTCTCTCTCTCTCTCCCTATCTCTCTCGTTGAAAAGGATTTATCGCGGGTTATCGTACGTTTGCGATACAAAAGTCTGCGCACGCAGATAAAAAATAGCTGGTGGGGAGAAAAAGCTCGAATACGTGGCGACGTGGACGTCGGCCAAATGTACTATGCAGATGGCTCTCGTCTGCTCTCGCGACTTGCCTGCACGTTGCATCGCTAAAAGAGAGAATACGAGAGAGAGAGAGAGAGAGAGGAAAGAAGAAATGATTCATATCGCACTTCCCAACGGAGCACGCGATAACGCAAACGTTCCTCGTTAGGCACGATCTTTTTTTTACTAATTTAATTTTTTGACACAATGAACAAAAAAAAAATGATCTGCTAATTGGAATAAAAATGAGTGAATTTATTTGGACATTTTAAATTTCAGGAACTTATAAAAAATCATTAACCTACTGATTGCAGCGAAAATTTTCAACGTCAACTTTCTACAAATGATTTCCTGCAACAAAGACCTCGACTGGTTTGTTATCCTGTAAAATAACACACGTGGCTTTCGTGTTAAAACAAACGAGAAACGAGGAACGATGACTCAGTCCGGAGGAATTTCTCGGTGGTGCAAATTTCTTCGTCGAAATATATGTGCATTATTTTCAAAATATGCGAATGACGTGAGTTTTTTACGATAACACAAAAAATTGCAAGAGTAAAAAAAAAAAAACAACGCGATGCAAACGAAAAATTGATAGTCGAGAGCACGGTGTGTTATTACGTACTAGAGTAGAATAAAAAGAAAGCAACCCGTACGAATAGCAATGAATAAACGCGACGAAAAAATATTGAGCACGAGAAAACAATTTATCAGTCTTCAAAAATGGTACGACCAAGTTTTGCTGGGAACCTTCTTCCTGCTCCGTAATAACATTTTAATGAGTCACTTAATTCGAGCGAAAGTTTCATCCCCAACAAATTCCTCGTCGATGAGTCCTCCACTACCTGGCTTTCCCGTAACTCGAAAAAAAAAATTCACAAAACCGTTTCACTGCTGACACAGCAATTAACCTGAACGTGCTTATAACTAGCTCCTAATTGCTTCTTATCAGTGTGAATATATTTAGACTCGACTTACGTTCGAAATTGTCGTTTTTTTTCAACCAACACATCAGAATAAAAGCAGCTGATAGAAAAAAAATGTTTTCGAATCGATTTTCCATGGAATGAGAAAACAAAATCTGTAGAAATTGCAAAAATACATTTCCTGGTCGCTGTATCAGTTGATAATAAAAAAAAAGGTTACTGAGAAGAAATTGCTATTGCTGGCCAACTCCATATCGCCTTTAAGTATTGATCGAGTGACTGCTACGTTATACAACGTGTATATTTATATGTGCGGAAAAGTACGCGTAGGGTTAGGTACCGACGTTTTTTGAATGACGTCAGGCACTCATTCCAGAAAAATGATGAAACTTGTTCGACCAAACCAAAACCTTAGCCCTTACTTGCCACCCTGAGGTACGAACTTCCCCAAGCCTATTAAGGAAAATATTCGTTTGTCCACTTTTGTTGGTTTTAGCATTTTTATTTATTGTACGTAAATTTACTTTTTGGCAATATGAAGTAAACAATCTTTTTAAAAAAATTTTCAATCTGTTCTACAAACAATTTTCAAGTCGAAATATTCAGTAGTTTATTTTTTATAACACTTTTTGTCACTGGGGTACAAAACAAGCCCATGGTGGCAAGTACGTAATTCTATAGAGGTGTGGCAAGGAAGTGTTGAAAAAAAAAACAGGCGGCGTGTAAAGAGCCTCGAAAAAGCAGCGGCATAAAAAATTAAACTGTTTTTTTTTTTTTTTTTATAAAAAACACAAAAATCTTGATCGCGTCATTTTTGATGTATTTTCCAACAGCCCGTGATGATAAAGTTGAACTTGCGGAATCCACGTTTTAATGAAAATTGAAAAAATTGAAAAAATTGAGAGAAATTAATTTCTTTTTTTTTAACTGACGATGAAAAAAAATGCAGGGGACAACAAACTCGCGCACTCTGCGAGAGAGCACGAGAGGGAGAGAGATAAATAATTCGGTCTCGTTATCTCCATACCGATCTATCCTGATGAAGAGACTCTCGAGGGTGATGGTCGATCTCCGGCTTACGTTATATTACGTACGAGCGTTCAGAGTACCGGGAGATCATTCTCCTCCTCTCTCTTTCTCTTTCTATCAATATACTTAAAACCCTTGGTGCTTATCGAGTCCCGTAACGAATTGTAATCGGGAGATTGCCGGGTAAAAAAAAAGAAACAAGCAATCAAGGGTCTCGTCATTTTTATGAACCATGCACGTTGAGCCCTCGAGTTAATAAATTTGGTAGGATAATAATTATTACGATAATTTAATTGCATACATAAAAAATCATGTGTTGTGAATTGTTTCCGAAGTTTCTTCACGGACTGAGGTGACGTCGAGGACGGAGATATTTCTTTTTATCTGCGCTTGTGTCTCGAGTGCTCGCGAAGCCCAAGCAAGAGCAACGGAATTGACAGAAGCAAATCCCAGAGTAGGAGAATGTAAGAGAGAGAGAGAGAGAGAAAGAGTACAATTGACCTTGCCAGCCTTCCTGTTCCAATTATAACATGTGTGCCGAAACACCCAAGAGCAACACGAGCATTAATAGAACAGACTTTGTTGTCTTGCTCTCTCTCTCTTTTTTCTTTATTTTTATTCTAGTTTACCGATGCACCGTTACTCGCGTTTCAGGAGCCAAAATTTGGCACTCTGTCTCAATTCGCTCGAGACTGCACTCGATGCATTCGTTTGTATTTCATCAATTTTTTTCTGCATCCACGTCGCTTGATCCGTGTTGACAATCGAAATGGAAGCAATTACCAATTAGTAGTAATTAATAAAATTGATATAAAGGCAAAGGGAGAAAGAGCGATTACCAAAGTTTTTTTTTCGCGAGTTTGCATTTTTTTAAATTAAAAAAAAAGACAAGCCAACGCTTTAAAATCGCTCAGCAAATTATTTCCATGTTTTTAGGAATTAAACGAAAAGTCACTTTTTAACGTGAGCACGTGGCTTCTGCCACGATTAAAAAATCAGTTTCATAAATTGAGAAATCTTGTTAGTTTTCTTGGGGTTTTTTTTTACATTTTAGGGACGTGGACCTTTTCTTATTGAGAGAAGACGATCTAACACGCGACAGTTCACCTCGCCCGACAAATGTATTATCCGTGAGTCGTTCACCTATTGTCGTACACGCTTCATAGACGCGCGGATGTGTGCGTATACATACTTGAGGCTCTTTTGTGTATATAGAGACAATATTCACATAACCAGTCTCATCCAGACGTGAAAATCTTTGAGCACACACACGTGAGTAGCCTCGATGCTCTCTGGTCTCTCCGACAATAAGAGAGACCGTTGTGTGTTTTAAAACAAATTTAACATCGTGTAAAGCGTGTCGTGTGAGTTTCCAACGACCGACGAGAAATTTATTCTTCCATGGAAACGTGCAATGAATGAGTTGCGTAATTTTTCGAATGTGTGCACGAGCATCGTCTTGTTTATATTGTCACAATGAATTTTAAAATCATTTCATGAGGTTTATCGAGATCAACAAAGTTTTCGTTCGTATTGTCAAGTTAAAAAATTTCGTGTCATTCTCGGCAGAAGGTCAATATCGACCAACAAATTCCAGGAGCCCATAAATTTATCGAGCTCCTCTGTCGCCTCAGCTCCAGCCACTTGGTTCCTATGGAACATTGTGTCCCAGTTTTGACAATATCTTGAGGATCGTATTCCCCAGCTCCTTTTTTTTATTTTGCATGCGTCTCGTATTACGATAATCGCAAAAGTGCTGACAAAAAATAATCGAAGGGGTGTGTGTGCGCGTGCTACAAATTGATCGTTGTACAGAGCCATTCAAAAATGATTTTAAAAACTTTACAATCACGTGAAAAAATCATTTGTGCATTTTTCTGCACAAATTTTTTTTTCACGATTCTGAAGTTTGCATCGTTGGAATACAACGAAAAATTTATCTTTTATTCATTATTTTTATAAATAATGCATTTGGTCCGATTTTATTTCAGTAAATTCGGTTTTTCGAATGGCAAAGAAGACTCTCTCATAGTCATTGACAAAACTGTCTGGAAATTTTGTTTTCTGCTATAAAAAATGATCCTTTTTCGTTGCATTCCAACGATGCGAACAAAATCGTTTTTTTGTTTTGTTTTTTTACTTCAATTTTGTTCGAATTATGGGATCGATCAAATCGACCGATTAATCAAAATATAAAACTTGATGATACGAAGTAAAAAATGTTATCGATGCGGAGGGCGTGTATAAAAAAGAATCTTTATCTCGCATAACTAATATTTGATGGCACGAGGGGGCGTGTGCGCAATGTCGTGCATGTTTTGGCAAGCTCGAACGAGACTTTTGATAAAAGCCGGCTCCCAACATATTCGGTGCCTTCCGTACTCCGCCAGACATGCGTTACACGAGCGGCGATATCGAATTCATTATACGGAAATCAGAGCAGCGCATCCGCCGCTTGTCATCGTATTGTTTTTATGATTTTTTTTAAACCGAGAAAATGACGAGGCTGACTTTGTAAGGTATACAGGAAATTTCATCGCGTTTGAGTGAAACATAAACGGACACCTATCAGAACTGTCACATGAGCAGAGACTCGCATGGCCATAGACAGAAAAAAAATCGTGTGCAATTTAAAAAAAAACTAATAAATTTTTTAAAAATTCAATCAAAATATTTTCCTTTTTTTCGCAACGAAAATCCTTTGAATCGTTTCCTACTGAAGGTAAAAGTCGTGAGCGAGCAAGATCATGCGCTTCGCGAGGATTAATCAAGAGAAAAAAACCCGAGCGATGAATCACGAGAAGGACCTTTGACTCTGCGGAGAAAAACGTGAGAGAAAACTCGCGCGGTTGCGAGATTTCATCGCCATTTTTTTTTAATGTCTAAATAACAATAATTTTAAAAAAATGGCGAATCTTTTAAAAAAATATATAATCATCTGGTTCCGATACGAGATAACGGGCGCCGGCTCATATCCGCCCTAACTTTCCGCTCTCGCTCGTATCAGCGTCCCTCGTGTATCGAGACTCTCGTGCAGACTTTACAAAAAAAAATCATTTCCTCAAAAAACGTTTAAAAAAATTGCAATTCTTCAGACTCTCTCTTCGAGGTCTGTCTAAATAGTTTCAAAGTGTCTGAAAAGACGCTACACAAAGTTCGTCAAGGCGATCCTTGGCGTAAAATCCAGAGAAATACGAAAAAATGCAAATAATCGTTTCCTTGGCATTCCGTTTCGTATTTTAATCTTCGAAACAATGTTTGCGAGTTTTCTTCACCGTACGAGAAGGTTCGGAGTGCAGAATCTAAAGAAAGGGAGAGATTCGGTAAAGCGACAAAAAAAATGCAGGCTCGTCCGTTTCACTGCAAAGCATGCGAGAGCCCATAAACGTCAGAGACCCGCAACCACGTGGTGAGCGCACCAGCGCCGTCTGTCGACGAGCATTCGTACTAAGCGGCGCGACTCGATGATTTGTGTGTGTAAAAAAGCAAAAAAACGAAAGACTATGATTCTTCGGCCGTCTAGTAAACTCTCTAGACGGCCGAGACGCGGAACAGTGAAAAGATACGATAGGAGAGAGTGCCACGATCTGAGGAAATTCATGAATTAATTATTTCGCTAATGAAATTGAGAGCGGAAGGATGATCGCACTGAATTTTACATTTTTGCAGGCAGCAGCGAAAATGCCTCTGCAAATTTCGACTTTCCGATCATCTCCCTTTGATATTATCGACGACTCGATAATTCCGAATTTTTATTTAATAAATTTTCAAATTTGAACCTCGAGGACAAAAATTTCGAATATTTGGATGCCAATTCCGTATGGACTTGAGATTTTCATCTTTGGAGTTTTTGTACTTGATACGTCCATCGTAAAGAAATATAAATGTATGTTTGATTGACGATTCTCCACATACGAAAGTAACCGAACCGAATTAAAACGAAATACCTCTGTTTAACGAGGTGTACGACCCTCTTGTCCACGCTGGAATTTGCCCCTCTTTTCCATAAATTATTCAAACCATAGGAACAAAAAATATAGCGCGAAAAAAAAGCAATTTTTTTTTTCTCATCGGTAAATATATTTTGTCATGTTTCGTACGAATTCTAGAGATTTCGAGTTCGATAAAAAGAAAGCCATAGAAATAATAATAATAAAAAATCGAAAATTTAGCGAGTGAATATTTTTTAGAATTCGAAACGCGTTCTGTGAATGAGTTTTGAATGAAAAATGCTGACGAGCATCCTTGAGAAAACGGCTTGGATATTTTTTGGTTGCACGTAACAAAATTCATTTTCTTCAGACTCTCGTGCACTTGTTTAAACATTCGTTTCGCGACGACAGAATTCTCGATCGAGTTTATCAAAAAATTTCTCAACGTCTCGCGCGGTTTCATTATCATTGCAACAATTACAATAAATTTTTAGTTAATACTTCCGGTTTATTTTATCGTTGTAATTAGTAGACTTGTTTTTTTTTTTATGCTAATTATTTGGTCGATGCAAATCTCCGGTGGGTATTCGTTCGCTAGTACACTACTGGAATTCCTCGTGAGAGAGCCCCTTTTCAATACCATAAACGGAATTATATGTGTATCAGCGAGATACTTATGTGTGTTCGAGTTTGCAAGGAGCAGAACGAAGCGCTCTATACACGTTGTTCAGCATTCACTTTCGAGCACGAGAAATCCGAGGACGAGTACTCGAATAAATATTTTTAAATCTCAACTTGTCGTTGCGACTAAAATTTCTATTAAACGAAAAAAAAAATCGTGAAAGCAAAATGAAAGTGAAAATGATTGTTTAAATAAATTATTACTCGAGACTCGAAAAACTGCGATTTTAATGAAAAAAAATAATTCCAATGCTGCAAAACGTTGTCGTCGAATGTGAAAAAAAAAAATTTAATATCGTTGGCTGATAATTTCCGGATATTGGCTTATTTTTCTTTATACGAAATGTTCTAACGACTCGTTAATTCGAATGATCGAATCGATCGTAATAGGTTTACGTATGAACTTTCTCCTCTCGTTTACAAAGTTATAATAACATTACGGGTACGTGTGTATACTTTTTTTCTCTCCATTTCGATGGATATAACGCGTTCTCTGATGGAGAAAACCGAGTCCCCGCGGTGGTCACCTCAGACGGCCCTGACCTCGATCGCAACGAGTGAATGAGTTTTTTTCTCTTTCTCTCACTCTTTCGTCTCGTCGATCGTCATCAAACCTCCGTATTCCGTGGTGAGACATGATTTTTTCTTTTCGTGTCATCATGAAATTATTACATTTTCGTAGTTTTCACGAGAGTTGGAAAAAAAGAGGCTGGGAGCGAGTGAGAGGAAGAGAGTTTCAACGTTTCACCCTCTCTCGCCCTGACGACAATGGCGACGACCTCGAACGCCTTAAAAATCGATATACAGAACCACCACCGATCGTCACGTTGTCCCAACATCCCTTATTTTTTTTTCCTGTTTTTTTTTTTTCATTCACTGAAAATTAAATTTGTCAAAAAACGTCGATATTTTGTTCAACACGGTAAACTAAATATTTTTGCATAATTTCAAAAATTTCGTAATTTCGACAATATTCTTGATTTCTAACGAAACTGTCTCCAAAATTTACAAAAATTTGCTTTGCAAGAGGCTTTCTAGAATATTTTTTCCTGGAATAAATTTTTTTTGTGATTTTTCAAAAAAAAACGTTAAGTCGAAGGTGCCCAACAAAATATCGATATTTTCCAACAAAATTTTCTTTCCAGCGTTTCTTTCCATAATTCTTCGAGACGAAAAAACGAACATTTTAAAAATTCCGATTTTTTTCTGTAACTTGGGGAAAATTCTTGTGGAAACAATAAAAAGCCTGTGGTACGGAATCAGACGTAGACCCTTAAAATCTATCTTTCCGGACGTGGGCCTTAAAACCGGGTCACAAAAGATCCCAATCTTCTTCTAAGCATGAAACATGCTTCGTACGCGTTCCCGAGGGTTGATCATGCACGATTGTCTTCGTTTTTTCATAACGAAGTCAATGATGTACGATAAAGTGGCATTAATAGAAAATTCGATAGTGAAAACTCTACAGAACCAAAAAATCTTTTCAGAACGCAGGAAAATATTAATTTATCCGAAAAAAAATGATCATTCTCGATCCTGGTAACAAAATTCGAGTTTCAAGAAAAAAAAGTAACAATAAATATTTACTCGAATACCGACGACGATGAAAGCTCAAGCAAGATATGAAAAATGAAAAAAATCGATGTGTTGCATCATCGAGTAATGAAATTTTCGTTTGAACAGATGTTGCGATGCTGATTGATAAAAAAATCCATTTCGTCGAGTGAAATATGTAAGAAAATTAATTACTCAATTTTTGTTTTTTTTCCGAGATCGTGGAACGAAAAACGAGAAAGAATAAAAATTCGTGCTCGACGTTGAGAAATTAGTCGCAAAAAAAAATATGGAGAAAAAAGTAAATTCGATGCAATATTGATCGTCGCTTCCCTCGGAAAACGAAACTCCGAAAAGCGAAAGAACGGTGAATCTTTCGGTAAATTTTAGTTACATAGAAATATATAGATATGTATTTGGTGTGTATGAAAATTAGAGCAAGTGCGCGGTATTCGTGGCGCCTCTTTGGCTCTTTCTCTATCTGCTGCTCTCTCCAACTCGAACGCTGAGAAAATCGATAGGAGCACGAGCACCGCACTAACTTGGCTTCCCAGTTTCGTGTTCTTTCTCCCACGCGTACATTTTTCTCTTTTACATACTTTTTTGGCCTTTCAATAGCGCACTCGATTGACACGAAGAATTGATCAATAAAAAAGAAGCAAAAGTTTGCAAACTTTTGTTTTTTTATTAATTATTATTGTCCTGGTTGAATAATAACAAAATTCAGCGAAGAGAATGAACGGCGAGTTGAGCTCGATGAACCGTACGTCGCAACCGATTGACCTCAAGCAACGACCTTTCTTTCCCATCCTTCATTTTTGTCATGCTCTCTCAACAACGTGTGGCGAAAAAATAAATCGACTATATTTCTCATCCTCGCGGCGATTCGGCGTCGAATCATGCCTCGCCGTTTAATTTTATCGGGAAAAAAACATGCGACAGGTAAAAATAAACAAAAGTTAAATAATTCTGAACAAAAATGAAAAGAAAATAAAAACGATAATACCCTTCTCACGAAAAAGAAACGTCTTTCGATGAGAAAATATCGTAGAAAATTGGCAGAGATCCAAATAACGAGAATAACGATAAGATTGACCTGACCCGGATTACCCCTGCATGCCCGTCAAGCTGAATTATTTACAGAGGATGCTCGAGACCTTTTTTCAAATCGTATCCGACTGTCTCTCAGTTTTTGCGGTTCCTTGTCGATTGTCGCTTTGAAATTATTGTATTTTATTATTATTTTTTTTTCAATGGATTCTGATTTGTTTGTGTTGCAAATGTTGTGCATATTGTTCATAAGGAAATAGTAAATGAGGCGATAAGAGCATACGAGGTTAGGCACGACCGGACAATCTATTAATTTTCGATCGTTCATTATACCCGAGCACGTAATTCCAGATCTGTTAATGCCGCGCGACGTAACGTTATATCCCGGTATTCATACATAACAGAAATTCTCGGGGCGATTCGCTGTTGCTCGTAGAGATTGTCAATAGCTGAACGAATGCGCGAGGGAGAGAGAGCGAGAGAATAAAAGTGAGAGGAGAGACGAAACGAACAACTGAGATTGGCCGTTGGCCGGAACGTGCAACGTATAAAAAATATATATGTATATATTTAAAAAACGGTGTATATATATATATATTTTAGAGTTGTACACCTAGAGAGCAAAGAGAGAACCGGTTCTTTCGAAACCGGCGCCCACAAACATCCCTCTTTCTCCATCTGTCTCTGGTTCTCTCGGAGAGTGACTCGAAAGTCGCGAAATCACCTCGAGACGATTTTCCCTCGATATTTATTTCGACTCTAACAAGCACGCTCGTTCGTTGACGTAATTTAGACGGCAAAGTCCAAAAGTCGAGGGATTTTTTCTTCATCATTCGTTGCGAGAGTGAATTATTTTGTAAGGTGTGCGACTGAAATTTGAAGGAAAGGCAGCGAGGGATGGGAAAGGAAAAATAAATCGTACGCTTTGACGGAACTCACAGTCAAGATGCTTTTTCTTTGGTCCGATCATCTCCTCGGTGGTCGCTTTGCATACGGACTTTGCCAGGCCCTGGCCCGCAATACTGTGCCTCGCGGCCAACAGCCTGTCGTTTATCGTTTGTCCCGCCATCCTTCGTGTGTGTATTTATTTGATTTTTAAACTTCTTTTTACAATATCGAAGCCGGCTCGCTCCTATTCACACCTTCCTGTCACAGAACACAGTGCTTCCGCCCGCGCCCACCCGCGCAACCCTCGATGCTCTTCCTCGACGCTATTCTCCTTTCCTCTCCCTCTTCTCCTCCCCTTTCTACTGTGCGCTCTTCTGATAAAACACAGAGTTCTCACGGCTAAGAACTCTCCGACGCACCGATCGACCGGCCTGTCTGTCTTTCTGTCTTTCTTTCCCCACTCGCGGACGAATTCGACTTTATTTCGTCAAAGAAAAACCATCAACTAAAATCACAACGCGCACGCTCTTTTCTCTCGATCCACCAAATCACTGTGCTCGAAACTCATGAGGGACACACACGGGTTAACAACAACAAAAAAAGAGATTAAAAAATATGTACACGCTCGCGAAAGCTCGGATGACGTTCGAACGAACGGGACCCCGCGTCAACGTCGTTCAATAAACTCGACGACGACTCACTCGCCTCGCCCGAATCACGATAAATATACGATTCAATTTAACCTTTTATTCGTTTTCTTCAATTTGACACTTTTTTTTTGTTTATAAATCCCACGTTTATTTGCACACTTGTGCCGAACCAACTACGACAATTCGGCCTTTCTCTCGCGTGTTGTCTGAGAGACGTCGAGATTTATTTTACACCTTTTGATGCCCTTCGCTAATAATTCTTACTGTGTGTGTCTCGCCCCTTCTTTCAAGCCCTTACCGGGAGATGTTTTCACGGTTTTTTCTGCCCTCGCTGATCGTTCCGTTTTTTTATTTCGTCTGCGAGCCTCTCACTCTGTCTTTCCTTCTTTCACGGAATTTTGTGCGCGAGAACCGGCTGTACACTCTTTCCCTCTATGTCTGTGCTATTCTTTCCTCGGATTATCGCTAATTCTGATAGGACGAACCCCGTGAGATTCACCTACTATCAACACCACCAACTTTTCACTTTTATTCTTTTATGTCTCGTTCTATTTAGTCCTCTTTTCAATATTTCTTTCGCCTTTTTTCTCGGTATTATTCGCGCCCGCGGTTTTAACAGCTCAGCTGTGGGACGGACGACAGCTCAGCGTAACACTCACACACGCGAGAGAACACCGCGCCGGACACGGGAAGGCTAGCTCGCGCTGCTCCCACGACCAGCGAAAATGGCCGACTCTACGATCGTCTCTCCGACTACCTCCGAGCGCGCGCGCGCGCACCCGTCGCGACCTCAACTAACCACCACCCAACTACTTTTAATCCCCACTCTTCACCCTACAACCCAACTAGAATCTTCTAACCTCACGAGACATTTCGCCAAATCTCCCCCCGCCGACCGTTTTTCGCTCACCGCCCTTCGCCATCTGAACTGATACGAGACTGCGCAGCTCGATGTGACGTCATAACCACGCGCGTCAAACGACCATCCGTTTATTCGACGAAATGCCCAAATTCATTTTCAGACGACAGTTGAAATTCAACAACTTTAAAAATCATTTCTACGATTATTCTAGATTTGTTGGGGATTCGATTCTCGAGTGAATTTCATTTTGGAGTATTTTTTTTCTATCAATTACTGAATTGCATTGCCTCCGTTTGTAAGGCTGGATAAATTCGGCGTTTCCCACTATTGATTGTAAAAATTTAAATCAATTCACGAATATTCAATTACCAACTAAATTTATCATCGTCTCAGATAGCAAGATTTTTTTCATCATTGTGCCATTCCACTTTATTCTTTGGGACCCGTAACAAAAATTTGTGAATCATACTTTGTCGAGTACAGAATATAGTAGATCGATTCGAAATCCGGATGTCGAGGACCAATATCGAAAATGACGCAGCCAGTCAAGTCGAGACATAAAAAATGGCGACGCCCATGATCTGCCGTGGAAAGACGGAAAAAAGTGAGGTTATTCCAATCCCCGGTTGTTAAACAATTCATCAACGAGTAAAAAACACAATACATCGCGCCGGGGGTTTTTTCATTTCAAATATGAGCAGCGTAATAAGAGGCGTGATACACCGAAAGGTAACCAAGTGTTTGAAAACGTAGAGCAGTCCAAACATAACCTAAAATCTTTGATGAAAACATCTCTCGCTCTTTCGAATCATGAAATTCTGAATCGACAATGAAAAACTCGGCGATGTCAATTGTTTTCAAAAAACAATAGAAAGAATCTCTGATTTTTTTCGTAGATTGCACAGACACTCCGCGATACATCGAAGCTCAACAATATAATCGCCAATTTATACATCAAACGCGAATCGAACGATTTCGCCTTTTTTCTACGATTGAGCTCAAAGGATTATGACATACGAGAAGAAGCTGAAAATATTGTAAAAAACAGTCGTGATGTTTTTCCAGAAGTCAGGATTCAGGGCGATCGGCCTCCCGCTCTAGTTTTCGAGCTCAACCGAGAGACGCTGGTCAAAGAAGTTCTTGAGAATAACGTAACAGATCCATCAGCTCCATGCCACTTTGATAATCCTCGTAAAATTGTCGTTGAGTTCAGTTCCCCTAACGTGGCAAAGCCTTTTCATGTCGGTCATTTGCGTTCTACCATTATCGGTAATTACATTTCAAATTTGCACAATTTTCTCAACGATCGAACGACCAAAATCAATTATTTGGGAGACTGGGGCACGCAGTTCGGTTTCATAGAGCTCGGCATTAATATGCTCAACCTGACGGAACATTCCCTCAAAACAAATCCCATATCACAGCTCTACGAAGCTTACGTTCGCGCAAACAAAGAAGCAGAAAGTGATCCCGACGTGTCTCGAAGAGCGAGAGAAATTTTTGGGTCTCTGGAAAAGGGCGATGAAGAGATTTCGAAAAAATGGAAAATTCTCAGAGAATACACTAGGCGAGAGTTGGCTGAAACTTACGGAAGATTGGGAATCAGATTCGACGAATATCACTGGGAATCTATGTACGCTTCTCGTTGCATCGATCCAATCGTTCAAAAAATCAAGTATCTTGGTCTTTTGGAAACCGATGCGGAAAAACGGAAAGTTGTGGCGATCAATGAGAAATTAAACGTTCCGATCATTAAGAGCGACGGCACGACTCTTTATTTAACCAGAGACATCGCTGCGGCTATCGATCGATATGAAAATTATAACTTTGACCTCATGTACTACGTCGTAGAAAATTCTCAAAGTAGCCATTTCAATAATTTGGTCTGTATTCTTGACAAAATGGAACAACCTTTCGCCAACAAATTGCGGCATGTCAAATTCGGCAAAATCCGTGGAATGAGCACGAGGAAAGGCACTGCGATATTCCTCAGTGATTTTTTGGATGAAGCTCGCGATGCTATGCGAGAAAAACAAATTAATTCGCTCAGTAAGCAACGACGATTCTTAACCATTTTTTCCTCCTCACACTTGATCGATAATTTTTTCTATTAGAAGCAAAATATGTTGTTTTCGCTAACCAAAGAAGTTGCGCCAAAATTCTGACCTACAGTCGCGAGAATTGAAATTCCATTTTCCAGCACTTCAAATTCTTTAAATATTAATTCGAGTTATTTTAAGTTTTTTTTTTCTACGGGCTAACCGAAAATATAACTCGATAAATTTCAGCGACCAAAGTATCTCTCGACGCAAACGACGACAGCTGCGATATCCTCGGAATGTCAGCGGTTATTATTCACGATTTGAGACAAAGGCGACTTCGAGATTATGACTTTAATTGGAATGTTGCACTGGACGTGAGTACACGAGAGAAAAAGTCAAAGAAAATTTCCAATAAATCGTAGGAATTGCGAGAAACAGTGAAAATCAATTTGTTTCGGTTTTTTCTTTTAATTCAGACAAATGAATCCTAGATGAAATTTCGTTGAATTGAATTTCCGAAACTTTTGCTACTGTTCGAAAATTATTGACCAAAAATTCACGAATCATTTTTTTTCTCGTTTTCTAATCAATGGAGACAATTCCTCGCAAGAAACGTTGTGTCAACAGATAAAAGGAGATACCGGAGTAAAACTGCAATACTGTCACTGTCGTCTGGTGAATTTGGAGGAGAATTGCGAGACCAAAGTGGCGAGTGAGTGCGACCCATCAATGCTGAGAGAACCGATCGTAAACGATCTCGTTACGAAAATCATCCAATTCGACGAAGCAATTATTTCTTCGTACCGTACACTGGAGCCTTGTCATTTAACAAAGTATCTTTTTGGACTCAGGTGAGTTTTCTCGAATCTGGGAAAAAAACTTAAATGTCCTTCTGCAGAAAAGCGAAAAAAAAAAGAAATATTTTGGCTACGAGATTGAAAAGTGTTTTTCTCTTTTCGTTGATAATCGAAATGATTTTTCGATGCAGCCACACGGTGAACAAAACTTTGGAGGAACTAAGAGTCAAGGGCGAACCGAACGACGTGGGATCTCAACGTTTGCTTCTGTACCGAGTCTCCAGGAACGTTCTAGCGAAAGGAATGAAACTGCTGGGTCTTCGACCTCTCGAAAAAATGTGAAAATACAGGAAAAGGCGCAGGAAATGTTGTACATAAGTTTGTGAATAAAGTTGATCGAAATCCGTGATTTCGGCCGAATCGCCATGTGATAAGTAATCGCTCTGGTTCTTTTTTTGATTGGTTACACAATCGTATATTTAATCCTGATCCAAATCGATCAGCCACGTGCTCTTTTCGATATCTTTCTCGATGTTTTTTTTTGTCCTCGTAACAGACGATGGTCCGATAAATGAGCTCGAGGTAAGTTCGTGGTTGAGATTAACGTTTCTTCCACGTAAACTTCCTTCTGGCACCTTCTTGGCCGGGCTTCTTTCGCTCCTTCCGCTTCCAGTCTCTCGTCAACAGGCCAGCTGCAAAACAATTTTACGTCTTCAGATACAAGGGCGCAATTCAGTTCGACAAAATGAACTGTTTTGTTGCATTAATTCTTTTCCGGATCGATAATCAATGAAATTCTCTCGAAATTTCTTTTTCCCTCAAGGTTCTATCTCGCTCGAATCGTTATCGTCGTTTCGACAGTTGTTCTCTTATCTCTTCTCGGTTCGAGCATCGGTCTGTATCAATTTAGTCCGATATTCACGCAATGTACGACAATGAAGTGTCGCTTTCTTTCTTTGGTGACGGAGTTTCGCGAACGTGACATTTATCGCGTTTATAAATGACTAAATCGAATGTAAAGGCTTCGAGGAACGATAATTAGCCAATCAACTCTGAATCAACAGATTTTGCAACGAAAAAATAAACTTTGAGTCTTTGATGATACGGAATGAGAATTTTCAACACCGTTCGACTGATTGGAACGTAAAGAGATTTCCACGACGCAGAAAAACGACTAAAAATGTTGTCAATTTTATTTTTTTCCCAACTCATTCGATACTCACCGACTCGCATTTTTTCTATCATTTGCGGATCGACGAAGCTGCGCAAAGCCCACGAAATACCCCAACGGATGGCACCGGACTGACCCGTGAAGCCGCCGCTATGGACCGTAGCTTCGACGTCCACTTCATTTTCCAGTCCCGTGAATATCAATGGAAATATTACCTGAAACAAAAAGCGAAAGAAAATGTATAAGAAAAATGAGTTTCCTGCTGCGAGCAATTCGAATGAGCATTTTTTCTTTATTTGGGGGATTTTGCAATTACGACGACCGGACGAGGATGCTTACCAAAGTTTCAAGATGGTAAAATCCTTGATGAATTGAAAACTTGTAATTAGCAACGAAGAACAAAGCAATTTGCTATTTTAAAAATAAATTCCTGCAGGTTGTAACTGTTTGGTTGACAATGAATTTTTTGTCCGTACGTTTTCATTGAGTAGGAAGAAAACAATAAAATTGAACACTAAATACGAATCGATGAAATAATTCAAGCGTTCATGGAATATCACTGTCTTTTTGGTGGGTTTAAAATGTTTGTTTTATTTATTGTTAATTATCTCTCGGACTGGTTTCTCATGGAGAATATGAAAGCATCAGGATTTTTGTTGGCCAGTAAATTTGGAGATTAAATCGGTGAGAATTTGATTATTATCGAGCAATTGTTTTTTTATTGCAGAAAGATCTTCGGTGTTGGCTGCTATTTCGATAAAGAGTTTATCGAGAGATCGATGCATATTGGAATGAGGATTATCCTCGTCGTCTTGTTGTCGTCTCATCCACGTTGCGTGCTCGCTGAGGGTCACGTCATCGTCGTTAGTCAAGGGTACGCTTCTCTGAGCAATTTCGTACGCAGCTTTGAGAATCTCTTTGGGCAAACGTTTTTCCAATGGATTAAGGGGCTTGACGACCAGCACTTGTTTACGATTTTCAACGTCAATGTCATGATCGTACATCCATTTTCTAAAGGCGTATGGAATCGAGGCGTTGTGGAGAACCATCTCGGTGAATAATATTAATTTCGTTTGGCTCACGAGCTTCGTAAGTCCGGCATGATTCCGAAGTCCTTGAATATCGTGGACTGCTATACCGACCAACAAATTCATGAGAATCACTGTTACAAAGACGAGGAAGAGCGTAAACAATATTTGCGAACAAACTGAGAGAGGATGATAAAGTACAAAGTGTCCATCTTGGCCATGATTCTCAGCTTGATTCATGAGCCCCTCGAAATCGAGTTCACCAGCCATCATGGCCAACACTTTGATGAGTCCTGTGAAGGGGTTTCCGAAGGAAGGTTCACCGACGAAAATGACGCAGAAACTTATTGTAAAACCGATCAAAAGTCCGGAATAGGCGAGCAACAGTTTAGCGAATTCGAACTGTATGTGTGTAAACATTGCGACGTAAGTTCCAAAAGCCGGAAGTTGTCCGACCATCAACATGAGATTCGTCCATGCGCACAATATCGCAAATGCACCAACGTAATTCTGCCAGTCGTAAGTTCTACCGGTATAAACGAAGGAAGTGACGAAAGCACTGACTATCACAACACCGTCGAGAACATTTTCGATGCTTGAAAAATATTGTCTCGCTGATTTCGATACAATGAAGCCAAATATTTTACGCGGTATTGTTATGCAAATGAGAAAGACCGACATGTACCATTCGATCTCGATGATTGTTTTGCGGAAGAGAAAACCTGTGACACGCTTGCTCGTGCACACTTTGGAGGCTCCGGTGTCTTCTTGATTGTAACATTTGTATGCGAGAGCGGTGAGCACGTAGGTCGTCATACAAATGACGGTCATGGCGTAAAGAAGAATTCTCATGAGATAGAATTTGCGGATTTTTTCCCATTTCAAATGGAGGAATGCCATTACGAGGGGATGGGAAAGGAGATCCTTGCGACGTTCTTGGACGAAAGT
Organism: Hyposoter didymator; assembly: GCA_037952995.1. Lineage (NCBI taxonomy): Eukaryota > Metazoa > Arthropoda > Insecta > Hymenoptera > Ichneumonidae > Hyposoter > Hyposoter didymator. The sequence goes on from JBAJMU010000004.1 coordinate 2,069,270, forward strand.
ATTGATGAAACTAGTTTCGCAAGGATTATTGCTCGGAAATAAAAGATCAAAGTGGAATCTCATTTCGAATTCACGATTGTGAGCAACCGGACGTTTGAGTCGTATCGAGGCGTCGAGACGTTGCCGAAAGATCTTAAGGGATTCCGGTATTTTTCGTAGAATGACATTGAGAGCAGATAGACCGGCATTGGTAGTGGCACTGACGTCCGCACCGGCCCAGATAAGGCTATCAACGCATTGTGATTGTTCGTTAAGTGCAGCAATATGAAGCGGCGTAAATCCGACCTTGTCGATCGAATTAACTTGGGCACCGTGTTTGATGAGTAACTCGACGAGATCGACCGACGAACTGGTGGTCATAACAGCGAGATGGAGAGGAGTACGATGAGCGCGATCGAGAGCGTTGACATCGATGCCAGGGCTCTTGAGTAGAGCTTCGACGCAGTTTATTGATTGAACGAAGCAAGCGACGTGGAGAGGAGTTTCACCTTGATGATTTTTTAGGACGACGTTGGCTCCGCGTTGGAGAAGAAGCATCACAACTTCGTAGGACTTGGCTCTGACGGCCGAGTGCAAAACAGGCTCGACTTCGAGGCCTACGGTGGGATTTATAACGGCGCCACTGTCGATCAAGAGTTCAGCAGCTTCGTGACAGTTGCCAAAAGCAGCGAAATGCAAGGGCGTGTAATTTCCTATGGAACTGACGTAATTCACGTCGACACCACGTTCGATAAGGTGTCTCAGACAGACGACACTGCCGGAAAGACTTGCTGCCAAAATAGCGTTTATTCCGGTGCAAGGCTCGACGTAATCGAATCTTGCACCAACGGCTTCTAACTTTGGTAATAATTTAACGAGCCCACGAAAACAGGCCCAAACGTACGCGATGTTTTTCACTCTTTCTTGATAGACTCCCGAGACCATTTCCAATCCCGTTACGTTCAAATCTCCTCTTTCCATCTCTAGCAATATTTTCATTTCTGGAACACTCACGATCGACCACATGGCACTTTTCAAACTGGTACCATTGATCTTGACGTCTCTGAATGCCTCGAGATTATCGAAAAATAGACTTTCATCAACAGGGGGTGGTTCGCCAGCATCGATCTCTTGCACGCCACTCTTTCTCATCCCATCCTCGTTCTCCTCTTCCTCTTCGATCACCACCACCTTCTCCGGCAGCTCTCTCGACCTCGGGCATCTCGCTGATCTGTATGTCGAGGACAAACGTACGGAAAGTGGCTCTCGAGTGCCTATTTGGTCTTGCAAATTTCCCAGGGAATAATGACGCGGGGGTTTGTAGTGATTTTCGTCGAAAGGCGCTCCTCTGGGGCCCTCCATTTCGCTCGAATCCATTTATTCCTTCGAGTGCAGTATCCTCTCGGAATAATTTCAATCGGACTCTTGGATCTTTGTAATCGTTAGCCTGACATTTGATCTACGATTATGCGAGTGAGTTGCAGCTTTTTGCGTTGCCAGTGAGCAACGGAGCTCTCGAGCTTCTCATTGGAAAATCTTCTCTTCCCGATCGTTCTCTTCCTCCCAACCATACGAACACATGTCAATGATTTTTTACACACGTCTACGTACTCGAGTTTGTCCACATGGACTTGTGCACGTTTTCACACGAATGATCAACTTTATTTTGTCGACTGAGAACTTTACAAAAGTATTTATATCGTCGAAAATCTTTTTGTCCAACGTCACCACGTTCTCGTCGCGTTTATCAGCTCCCAACGCGTTATTCTACCGTTATTGTTGTCGATTAGCAACGCACACGAAAAGGAATATCACCGGCTCATGCTCGACGAACAGCTCGAGCGGTAATGCTCCTACTCCTTCATGAAATGCTTCTCTTGTACGAATTCAAGTATTTGCCCTTCTCTTTTCTCTCTTGCACACTCCGTCAGTCCTTCCTCTTCTTTTTTCTCCTCGTCTCTCGCTCTCGTGGCGATTTAGACGAATTTACATAGTAAGTGGCGATCTTGCGAGTCTCTTGGTTGAACGTGGATAATTCAACCTCACGCAACGAGAAAATATCTTCACATTTTTCAACTCTCTCCCTTTTCCTCTTTTTTTTCTTTTCCTACGATTCGAAATTTTTACTTGTCACTTAGCCGCGAGGCTTCTCGACGATAACTGACTACATTTTTCGAGAAATCTTCAGATTTTAATCCTGCGAAAAAAAAATATAATATCGCCTGCCTCCGACTTCGGACAATCTTATCGAACAACCTCGTATCTCGAATCTGCCAATTGTTACATCATTTACAACTTTGTAGACACGTTTTTACGTAAAGATTTATTTCGTCCACTCACATTTACGTTTTTTTCACGTTTTTTCTTTAAACTCTCCTTAAGGACGTTGAATATTTCAGCATTCGCTTCGATTTCGAAATAATGCAAAAAATGACTCTGCCAAACCATCAAAAGTCATGCCATTCCGGTTTTTCACGATCAACGGATTATTTCGAAAAATGCTCAAATCTTTCTCATTACATTACCAAATAAATTATTTTCTCTCTTTATTTTCATTGTTTTTTTTCTTTTAACCGCGATTACTTGGTCGAGAATCTACGAGCATGCGGGAAAATCAATGAATCTACGTTTCTCACACTATGACTTGATGGATAATTACACCAATTTACATCTGGGTATCTGCGCGTGTTGTTCATCGTCCAAGTTGTCCGTGCATACGATTGGACCGGGACGCCACGACCTTTGAGACGTTCTTTAGAAATTTTCTACGTGCTCTCTCGAGCTACGTGCAAACATCCGGAAACGAGCCAAGACCAAAAAAGGACCATGGAGTATAGCAAGTTTTGGTGAATCTCAAGTACTTTTTATTCCGAGAAGTTAATTCATCGACGAGCCACTTACCGGTGAAGAGTTTTTTTAAAAGTGCTTGAAAAAATAAAGAAATTTTTGAAGGGAGTGTCGCCACGATTTGCCTCGCGATTATCATGATGAAAATAATTTACGGAATTTCTCATCGACGTGCCAATTGACGGTATTGAAAATATTTATTATTTACGGTCAACGCAAAGTTCAGCAACATCGAAATTCCTCGTGTACGTCAACGTTTTTATTTTTTTGTTTTATTTCTTTCTCTGAACGTGCTAAAAAGTAGCAAAAGATTTTGTATGCTAAATGGGACTCTAAGAGACGTGGGAAATGTTCGGGTTCGAATTAATCCACGAACGAGCCTTGCCACGCTCTTTCCAAGGATAACTGCGCCCTTCAAAAATCCATAGAGTACGTGTGTTTCTTCATGCCCACAAACTCACGTCAAAATTCATTTATTCGAGTCAGTCAACATTTGGTATTCGTTGAATATTAAAACTGAAGCTATTTTATAACAATCAACGTTTTTTCTTGCATTTTTTCCGAATATTTTGCAATTCTCCGGGTTAAAAAAAAAAGCCATGGATTTGTCGTACGTCCTTGGCACAATTTCAGGCGATTTATTTTTTCGCTGTAGTTTTTCATAGTTTGGCAATAAAAATGTTTCTCCCATAATGTCGTTTTATCGAGTTGCACAAATCTTGGACATTTCTGTTCTGTGTGGAATATTTTCGAACTTGAGAGAATACTTTTTTTTAGACGTTACCGAGAAGCTTCTCGAGGAAATTGACCGGCCAGCTCGCTACGTAAACTTCAACGATTGGTCGTACGATGAGAGATTTTCTCACATGTACAATTTTAAGTGCTTAATGTTAGGATCTCGACAATAATTTCGCTACGGTGCTCGTGGCTGTTAACTAAGTTGGGTAGTTTTTGTTTTCTTAGCTAATCGGTTGAAACTTTTGTGCAGTTTGGATCTTTTGGTAATGTTTTTCTTTTTGATGCAAAATTATTTTCATCTCTTGTTCTATGAGGAGGAATAGATTTTCAGGGGACGGAAAAAAGGCTGGAAATTCCATTGGAAATTTGTCGAGCAATCATACTTTCGATAAAAACGCGATAAAAAATCTCAATAAAGTCATGCATGCTGTGGGTATGGAGGATTGGACGTAATGACAATAAGTAGCGATTGCTTTGGCGAGTACAGCGTCAGTAAAAACCATTTGAGCTTACTCGAGGTTCGTAACTTCCGGTTTCTGTGACAATTAACAGCAATTTATAAATATCAAGAGACTCGGTCGAGTCTCGGGGCAAGTACATTCGACAGCAATGTCGTTTGCTCGCGCGAGACTCTCCAAAGTAAATTATTTGTGAATGAAGCAATTTCGGTGGTCGGGAAAATGACTTTTTGAAAAAATGCTTCGTACTGCATCGCCTGGCATTCGTGATTTGTTAATCAGTGTCATTATTGCGAAACTAATTAACAATACGAATGACGATCGTTGCAATTGCTCAAGCAATAAAATATTTGGCCAGCTCGATTGACTTCGTGAGCTTGCGTTATTTTGTTTTTCCATGTTTATTAAATAAACGACCGAGCAATTTTGCATCGATCAGGATTTTTTCTCGTCGAGTATAAATCCCGAAAGATAATTCGAAAAAAATTTCGTCTAAATTTCCATCGCCTTGTCACTGGGATAAAAAGCCAGTGAGTGCAAAATTGGTGAATATAAAATCTCGAGACAAATAAAAATGGACACTGAACGAAATTTCCGAAGTAATATTTATTTTCATATTTTTATAATTAATTAAAATAAAATTTGAAAAGGTATTTTTCAATTCGGAGTGACTGAAAAATTGGTAATTAATCGAATCAGTCGAAATAAAAATTGCAGTCGTTTCGCTTGACGAATAATTCTTGCGGAGGTTGGTCCTCCAGTTCGAAGGTCAGAACTACGAACGAGAAACGGACGAGAGATCTATGACTATATCCTGGAAAAGCGTGTTCCGATAGAGACGAAAAATAAAAACGTAGAGTTTGATTTTGAAAAGAGAGAAAGGCTGAAAAAAATAAAGCGTTGGGTACGAAAATAGTTTCATGTGTTTTCGTGTTGCTGGTTGCTCGGGAGTGTGAGCTTATTGTCACTGGCAAGGATGGCAGCAAGGTCCTGTATCAATTTTCTGTTGTCCTCGCAGATTTTGGTCAAATCGGCGATTTCGTCGGCAATACGAAATTTGGAGTTTCTGCGACACAAGTCAGCGATTACGTCATCGTAATCGAGATTATTTTCGTGACGTCGAATAGTAGAAAAAGCGTCGCTTTTGCGACGATGAGTAAAAGCGAGACTGTCGCTTCGTTTCGTGTGTATCGAGACGAACTTTCGTTCTTTGGCGACGCGATAAGCGGCCGCTAGAACATCAGCCGGAAGTCGTTTTTCCCGAGGATTGAGAGGCCTGACTGTGAGTACGGCTCGCAAGGGAGAAGGGAGCACGAGAGTCGTCCAGCGTACGATCTTCATGATCTTGTTGGGCAAAAGCGCAAGGAGCAGAGCACTTTCAACGTCGCAAATGAGTTTCGTTTGTCTGACGAGTTTGGCGAGTCCCGCAGTTTTCTGAAGGCCTTTGATGTCGTGGACGGCGATTCCGACGAGGAGATTCATCAGGACGATCGTGACGAACAACAGGAACAAGACGAAAGAAAGTTGAGCCGAAACTTGCAGAAGAATCCAGGAAGTGCTGCCAACGTCGACGTGACGTCCGACGTCTTCTTCGCCGGGAAAGAAAAGATCTTCAAAGTCCAGCTCCCCCGTCATCATAACGAGAACTTTGATGAGCCCCGTGTGAGGGCTCGAGAATGATTTAGATTTGGGAAAAATGACGCAAAAGCTGGCGGTAAAACCGACGAGGAGACAGGCGTAAGCCAAGAGAAGTTTGAAGACTTGGGCCTGGACGCTCGTAAACATTGCGACGTAAGCCCCAAACATTGGCAATTGTCCGATCATCAGCATGAGATTGCTCCAGCCACAGAGAACAGCAAACGCCCCAACGTGACTTTGCCAAGTGTAAGTTCTTCCGGTGTAAACGAAGGAAGTTGCAAAAACACTGAGGATGACGCACCACTCGACGACGTTGTCGGGCTGTGTGAAGAACTGTCTGACCGAGGGGTAAGTCAGTATCCCCGTGGCTTTTCGTATGCCCTCCAAAATGGTCAAAACGACAAGGGCGTACCATTCGATCTCGAGAACGACCGGATACCGATGAAAAAATCCTTTCAGTCCGGTAGAATTTCCACACAACGGCGAGCTCCCATTCCCCTCGAGTTGTCCGTGAGACTCGTTGTAACAATTATGCGCCAACGCGGTCATTACCCAGGTCGTTAGGACGAGAACGTAGAGAAGATAAAAAAACAATCTGCCGACGTAATATTTACGTATTTTTTGCCATTTTAGGTAAAGAAACGATTGGCAGAGTGGATGCTCGAGGATTTCTTTGTAGCCTTCCTTAACGAAAGTCCCCAAGTAACCGATTTCACCTTCTCGACGATGTTGGAGCAGAGGATGGAAATCTAGCCTGAGTTCCATTTCTCCAGCTGTCGAGCTTTGTTGATGAAGAGTTATCGACGCGTCTAGACGTCTTTTGAAAACGCTCAGAGAGGTCGGAGTTTTTCGGAGGATTATTGACAGAGCTGTCGTTCCTCCGCGAGTCCTCGCGCTCAAATCGGCTCCATGGTGGATAAGGACATCGACGCATTGCGAGAGTTCGTTCAGAGCGGCTACGTGGAGAGGCGTGTAACCGTATTTGTCGGGTTTATTGACATCGGCTCGCCAGCTGATTAAATATTCAGCTACGTCGTAAGCGAGCAGCGATCTGCCGAGGGCGAGATGAAGGGAAGTGCGAGCTTCGCTGTCCTCTGCGTTGACGTCGCAACGTCCACTTTGCAGAAGGATTTCGACGCATTCGAGGGAATGCGATCGCGAGGCCAAGTGCAGAGCCGTGTGTCCGCGATTGTTGCGAGCAGTAACGTCCGCGCCTTTGTTGACGAGGAGCTCGAGGTTCTCAGGGCAAGCGGCATCGGCTGCGAGGTGCAGAGCGGTATCGCCTCGTGCTGTTGCCAGGCTCAACCTCGCTCCGGCCTCTATCAAGACCGCTAAACAAGCGGGATCGCCACGATCAGCAACGTGGTGAATGGCTCCGTAACCGCTCCCGTCCAACCGATTCAACGAAGGGTTCCTCGGAGCGAGAAGCTTCAAAACCTCCAGAGAACTGTTTCTCGCCGCGGAGTGCAAAACCGGCTCTTCGCCTTGATGGGATTCTTGGCTGGCGCCAATCTCCAAGAAATAGCGAACGACCGAGAGCGCGTTACCGTAAGCCGCGTAATGGAAAGGAGCGTGTAAGCGCGTCGCATTGACTCTGGCGCCTTGAGCCACCAGGTAACGCACTCCCACGATACAATCGACGTATGAGCACAAATGCAACGCCGTGATCCCGCGCTCCTCCTCCATGTGGTTCGGGTCCGCACCCGCCGCGATCAAACCCGGCAAAAGATCGTCTCGTCCAAGGAAACTCGCCTGCAACAACAATCCGTCGATCTCTCCGGACCTGCAAGTGGAAAATATCTTTTCACAATTCTCCTTGTCGATCTTTCCGGTCTCCAAATCTTCCAGGAGATGCAAACGACCCCCCAAACATCTCATGTGCTCCGTGATTATGCTACTCAGGCTTTCACGGCTCATCGACAATCCTGTTATCCCTTCCTCGCAACCAGAACTCTCGCTGCACATCGAATAACACTGCGGCTCTTCCGCAGGCGGTGGCTTTCCATATTCCATGTATTGTTCCTCCCCCGCAACCCACAACTCCTCTTGACTCGGTTGCTCCATCGAGATCTTTCTCGATGCTAACCATCGCGTCAATAACAACGATGCGCTTGGTCGATATTTTCGAGTCTCTCCTCCTGTCGCCGATGCCAAATTTTGCATTCCCAAACTTCGCTCCAGCTGCACTCGCTTCCGCGGCGGTGGCAGGATCGGGACACTTCGGCGTCTCTCCTCTGCAAAACTCATTCTTCAATCGCCTCGCAACAACTCTTCTACATTGCTGCAATAAAAAATTCATAATCAATTATTTGATCTCGAGGCATTCAAAATTATGAGCTACAGCCATTTTTTAGCGTCTCTGTCGAGAATTTCGGACCAGAGTGCAAAAAAAGAGAGAAATGGTCACGTTTGTATTGTTTGATTTATTTTTCGAGTGGTTGACAAAAATAGAAATATTCTATCGGTCGAAATTTATTTTTTGAACCCTCGTCAAAACTTTTCTGTCAACAATAAAAATAGGACGTACTTGATTTTTTTTTTTTGACCAAACAAGACTCGAAAATAATCGAGAAATACTTGTCGTCATATCTGTACTTTTTGTCTATTTAAATATACGATTAAGCCTCCGAGCTCATATCCTCTCGACAGTTGGCTTATCAGTTGAGATTTTAATCGAAATTTCATCGCTCGAATCAGTCAAGTTGTCTTTGACCAGAGGTGAATAATCCTGCGATCACGTACGCTCTCACGAATGATTATTATTTTGCCTGAAGAAAACTCAAATACGAATAAATATCCGCATTGATGAGGATTTCGTAACCGGTTGAGAGAGCGAGAAGAAAAAGAGAAGAGACGCGATCACGGATGCGCGAGTAACCTTCGAATATTCGCCGAGTCGTTTACCAGAGATCGACGGACAGGCTCGAGAATTCGATCCCGACTCGAGAGTGGGAAAAAAAGTAAAAATTCACGTTGAAATAATAATCGAAGAAAATGGTGCAATGAAAAATTAGCACGAAACTTGGAATTGCAACGACGTTCCGAACAAATTTTTTGAGAACGAGAAAAAATGAAATTGGGAGTACGTCAAAATGAATAAGGAAGAAAATTCGTAAAAGCGAAATATAAATGATTAGCCGAAAGTTGAGACAACTTTTGACTCATTTTTCGCCGCAATTTCGATCCGAAATAGTTTTTTTGATAATCAGAGGTACGGGAGATACGGAGTGAGAAATAATCTCGATACAAAATAGACGTCATGAAAAACGTTAGTTCGGGAGAATACACGCGAATCGCATAGTGTCATCAAACGGTCGAAACGTGTGCGTTTGAAGCTCTACCGTGAAGAGACACGAATGTCAAGTGGAAAATCGTGCAAATAAATTGCCCGAGGACGGAACACTCTTTGCCCGTGGGCTTCTTCCTCCTTTTTTCTTCTCGTCTCTGTCCCTCCAACCGTTTAAGACTAAGACGAAGGAAGAAGACCGAGACAAAGAGGTAAGGGGGCAAAAAATCGAGACTATCTTGCTACGACACTACATATTTTTGCGCATACGTCAAAACTGCTCCAATCATAGCACGACGCGTTAAATCGTCATTCAAAAATTCATCCTTTCATCGACGCAGTTTTTCATGTCTAATTAAGAAAATTTTGCACGTGCAACTTTTTTTTTCCTGATGAGAAACAAAGTTGAGAATTTCTCGGTGAACGTAATGGTGAAAATTAATGAAAACGATTTACCAACAAAATGATGTAACGCGACAATCTGCGTTTATCGAGCCCGGAACAATCTTTGGTTTACCTTGCAAAAAACAACGAATCAGTTGTTTGTCAATTGCCCGGGTCGGGCTCGATACGAGATGGAGCTTACACGAAACGTTCGATAAACTTGGTACCGGTTGAAAACCGATGGCAATCTTGTGTGTTCGAAACATCAAAACACCGGGCCAGTGCATCTCGAAAGATTTATTCGATAATGGCGTTTGAGATAATTAACGAAAGACGGATTGAGATTGATGAATGTCAATGAAAAATTGAACGCATTGGATCGAAGATAATTTGGGAAATTTTCTAATCACCTTTTTCGTTGCACCGTCGAGTCGAAAATAAAAATCCTTTTTTATTGGACGGCGAGGAATAATGTCGAGCACAAAATTTGCAATAAATCAAATGCAATCTCGTTTTTCCCTGCGATGTAAATATTTTGCAAATCATTTGCTGAAGATTTTTTGTTTTCCAGGGTTTCCTCCGGATTGGAATTCGTGGAAAATTATTGACGTTCGCTCGTCAACCGTTCATCGCCTTGACACTTTTCTCTTTCCTCTTCCTCTTTTTTCTTCCAAATCTTTGTCTTAATAGTCAGAGCGTTGTCGAGAGCACGCACGTTTATTTCGTACGAAAACCTGAGCTGAATATTCGAGTACTCGTTATCCACGCTGTTGACGATCGACTGCATGATTTTTCGACTTTTATTCCCCTTCCCTCAATCTTGCTCTAGAGCAAGAGCGCGGGAGTTGGAGCGAGAGGACGAGTCGAGTTGACTCGACGATTGTGTCGACTTGGAACAACCCGCAGCCAATCGCGACTCGCTCATCACGCGGAATCAGACCCAAAGAATCTGCAGCTACAACAAGGAATTTCAAAACATACCACAAACTCGCAATCCTTTTTGTAACCAATTTCTCACTTTTATGCTACTTTTTATATCGATTCATCGATTCCCAAGGCCACCAAAAGACTTATTGACATAATTCACGATCTTATCGCTGTTTATAGTTTATTACTCTCCTTTCTCTTTTCTATATTTATTTCAACATTATTTTTTCACTCACCTGAGATTCTCGAGAATTTACGAAGCTCTTTGAAGCGCATTTTTCGAATTTCGCACTTGAAAAATCGCCAAATTCGCACTTTTTTTCATTCTTTCCACATCAACAATCGTTTTCCACTATTTGTTGACTTTTTCAAATAATTCAGTAAAAATTCACGAATTATTCAATTTTTCATGCAACTGTAAAGATTGTATAGTTGGTTTTTCACAATTTCCAGTTTTAAATCTCAGGATTCGCGGCAACGACATTGTCAAAACGAAATTTCGGAATTTTCTTCCATTTCAGTTTTGATTATCATTTTCAACAGGATCCAGATATTTTTCTGAACGAGGTTGACGAATGAGTTAAAAATTGATGAATTTTCCATGAAAACTGTTGGATTTTCCTGCATTCATTCGCTAAATCTCAAAGCAACGGTGCACGGAACTCAGAAAATTGTATTCGTTGTGCAAAATATGGAAAAAAAAAAATAGTTCGACGAAAATTGCGACAAAGACTGACCTGTTCGCGTGACTGGGTGTCGCTGAAGTAACTGAGATCGTCGCCATTGATCGTTATTTTTCCTGTACCATTTCCGAACACAGTGACGTCGGCCCTTGCAGATTTTCGTTTGCAGTCCTTCACCGTGATGAACGGTCGACCTTCCGGCGTATATTGCAACTGAAACAAGAGCAAACGTTTTTTTACGAATCCAAAAAATAAGCAACCGATAAGGGAGCATCCTCAGCCTCGCGCAAGCTCGCGGAATCATTGGTTTCGAGCGAGACAGTTCTTGGTGGAACGTTTGATTTCGCTGATCGTCAAAATCTCAGTTGGACGAGCTCATAGAAAATCGCGAGAAAAAAAAACGAATAAAAATCAGCAAAAAAAAAACAAGGTACAAAAAATAATTACGATAGGAATTTATGGAATTTGTTTTCAAAAACTGATTTTAACTTACTTCGAGTGCTGTCAAACCCGCGGACCGTGCAATCTTAACTTTCCGAATTTTCATGAGAAAATCTTTGATTTGAAAAGCGTAGGGATGCTCGAGTAATCTCTCAGCCGCTGCGATAAATTTGTCGTACTGGAAAATAAAAAATGAAAAATTCATTCACAAATTTGAATAATTGTGGGACAGAAATTTTTGAAATTATTTTCTGCTTACTTCGTAGTCTCTCAGATATTCCAGCGTGAAATCTTCCAATTCAGTTTTCGTCAACCATCTGGAGCTTATGGAATCGCTACGAAAGAATATCGAGAAAAACTTCGGTAAAGACTTTGGCAAATTTTCTATCAAACATTTTTTTTTTCTCTTCTTTGTTCTCACGACTCACAATTCATTGTCCGGATGAGGAAGGATTCCTTTCTTCAATGATTTATCCTCGATGTCGTTCAAGTGATTTATTTGCGTGACGATATCCTGCGACATAAAGTTTCGCGTCAACCTCAGATTCTTTACATTCGCATTTTCGTTTATCTCGAATTTTTGTCTTCAAACGATCGTGACGGATTTTCATTACTCGTTAAAGAGTTGACGAACCAGCAACGATTTTACTCACATGAAGCAATTGATGGTAATTTGGTTTGCACGTATAAAACATGGAGTGATGAGGCCGACCGGTTTCGTCAAATTCTGCCTCTTTCCTGGATGGGAATATTTTTTCTGGTGGTTCCATTATCGGCCTTGCTCTTTTGTCGTAGAGACTGGATGGGAAAAGGTATTGTATGGATTTCTAGAGAAAAAAAAATGGTAGAGTCTCAGAATTAGGAAATTAAAAGTTACTGCACTCGATACTTCGTTTGGTTGCGTCTCAACTTACGGTTACATCTTCCTGCGAAAAGGTCTCTGGATTTTGGCCCATCATGTTTGCCAAATGACGCTTTCCGATTTCATACTCGATTGCTTCCTTTTTGATAAACGAGTCTGGAAGCGATCAAACTTTGTTGAAATTGCATAGAAATATAATTCGTCTCGAACGTTTTACTGTTTTTTTTTTTTTTTTTTTTTTNACTGTTTTTTTTTTTTTTTTATTAATTTTTTTTCTAATCCACAAGCTTTTTTTTCTCCGATCGAAAGTTTTTGTTATTGGTTGAATTAATTTTTACGCCAAATAGTTTTTGAGTTGGCTGCACCTGCTGCCTCTAACAACTTTTTGATCGAATTAAATCAGATAATTTTTATGATCTGTGAATGCTTGTTATTCGGATAGCTAACGATGATATTTATTGAAAAATACGAACCATATTCTTCAGCTCTTTCTAAATAAGCTTTCATTGCTTTGCTCATTTTTTTCTTAGGCTTGACCGTATCCTCTTCGGTGTCAATGATGGCATTTATGTCAAGAGAATATTTTCTCGTAACAAAAAGCTGCGAAAGGAACGAAACACAACGTATCGAAAGTGTATCAACATTTAAAAGAAGCTTAAACAGTAATTTAAACATTGGAGCGAGTGTACACTTTTTTTGAGGTTAGGTCAGTCATTTATTCGGAGAGAATTTGGCACACAAGTGATGAGAGACGTTTGTTAAAAACGTGATGATTAAATGGCTCACCAAATTGCTATTAAAAGTGGGTGCGATGTTGACATGATTATTGATACTTCGCACGACATTTCTCGCATTTGTTAATCGCAATAATAACCCGGCTGAGACGGAAACAGCCATTTTGCATTAAATGAAAAACAAAGATTACAGCAACCGCCGCTTGGCGCTTGGGTCGTGTGGCGCCACGGGATTGCTCGGCGCGTGACTGATTCGGCCATAGAGTGGGGGGCGAGTCAAGTTCATCCCTTCGTACGTATTTCTAGGCTCTGCACGCGTTTTTATGATTCTTTTTTTGAACGTAATGCATTTTATTATTTTGAATAATTGATAATAAGATCTGAGGAAGCTTCGTCGATGACAATAGTGACGATGATGAGTGAATTATTCCTCATCAGTTTCTCTTTCTGGTCGATCGACTGTTCGGAATGACAGGTGTCTGTTATTCTCGCTGTGTATCTCAATCGAGCAAATAATCCAACAGCTGTCACATGAATAATAATCGTCGCGGGGGATAAAATCCATGTTTCTACTCTTTGATGAAAAATTTCTTCATTTTTTTCGTTTCAATGAACATCGATGAACAATGCAAATGAATTTTATGTCGGACCGACACTGGCTTGACTAAAAATCGACATAATTTTTCGAATAGAAAAAAAACGTTATCTTATCCATGAACTAGTGTATTATTGGTGGGGAGATTTTATTATTACGTGCGAGATTCTAGTGAACTCGATCGATCAGCCATATGCAATCGTGAATCTCTGCGTAACCTTAATTTCGACGTTAAATTTGGAGTAATTCCTTTATTGCATTTTAACGAGCAGACCATGGCCATTGCATATCTGACTCGAAAGGAATCGATTTCGTCTTGTCATCGATTACATAGGTAACGATTTCCACTTACATTTCCCATGCATTCCAATACAAAATTTAACGACTTTCTACTTTCCTAGCGAACAATTGAGTGAGGAGGAAAATAAAAAAGTTTATGGCAAGTGCAATAATTATTGGGGACATGGCCATAACTACACCAGTAAGAAATATTTTTATCCCTTTATAGTTTTATGATTATCGTTGTTTTTGTGGCGTAAAGACGAAGAAAATTTTGTTGTTTCAGTCGAGGTTACAGTACGTGGACCAGTCGATCCCAAAACCGGAATGGTCATGAACATCTCCGATTTGAAGATCTACATGAACGAAGTTCTTATGAATCGTTTGGATCACAAAAATTTAGACAAAGATGTCGATTACTTCGAAAATGTCGTTTCGACCACGGAAAATGTCGCTATATACATTTTTAACGAGCTGAAAATCTTGCTTCCCGATCCGAGCTTAATGTACGAAGTTAAGATTTATGAAACTGACAAAAATATTGTTGTTTACCGAGGCGAGTAATGACGAGTGGCGCCGATTTTTGAAATTGACAAAAAAAATTACGTTATTTTTGCTCCGAAATCAGTTTTTCTTCGAATGTATTTGACAGGAATAAAAATTGATTTTTTACGTTTTTTTCAAAGTTCTTCGAAGTCGTTTGTCTTTTGCAAATTGGAATTTCGTGATTAAAAAATCTTTCGAGATTTCTGTCTGTTTTGTACAACTGCTGCGTAATAAAACGGTAAAAAGTGTTTTACTAAATTTTATCAATATGTTCGTAATCGCTCCACATCACCTCATGTAACATTGTGAACCGCGCAAAAGCGAATAAAATTAATAGGCTAACAACAACCGTCGCCAGGACGCTAAATGCAGACACACAACTGATCTTGGCGCATGGGACTGTGTGAGAGAGAGAGAGGGAGACCGTCGAATACGAGGAATGGTGGGGGGAGGTTCTGGAAAGATGCCCAAGATGGCGTTCGGACCAAAAAACAACCTTTTCGCACCGCCACGACGAAACATGACGTCGCGGTAAAGCTTCGCCTTCGTTCGCGAAAAGTTTGCATAATTGGCGTTCCCGCGAGGCTAAAATTCATTTTTAACACATTGAGATCGCAAAAAGAAATAATTATGATAGGAAATAGTTGAGGCGTACAAATAACATGGAAATACTTTTGAAATATTGTATAATAATGCGGGTGAGATAACGAAACTTTGTAAACGTCGTACAACTCTGTCTCTCTCAGTGAGACTCGCTAAAGTGGGGAGGAAGACAAAGTGGGGGTATAAATCGTGTAGTTGTGGTGGTGATGGTCAGTGTTGTGAGTGGTTCGGTGGCGTACTCCGGCGGTGAACGATACGCACAACTAATCTCACACACATCGACCCACGGGTGCAGCGCGATTTGAATTCCGTAACGGTCGTTTACAAGTAAGTGGCGGACGACACTGCGCGTTCCACTGTCGTTCCGTCTGTTTACGCTCCGAAATATTCCGACTTACGATACGTTTTCATTGAGTCCTCCGTGTCTAAACTTGTTCGCGTATTTTCGAGGCCTGAAAAAATGGCAGCAGTGTTTAAATAGTGGTACATTATTCAGGTAAAAAAAACATTTTGTTTTGGCTTTCCTCTCTGCAGGAGGGGTTGGCCCCGAAACAGCTCAAGTGGTGGGGGCAGCGGAGGGGAAAGGGAAACAAGAGTCAATATTGCTCGATCCACAGACTCCCGCTCGTTAATTGTCACGTTCCACCCATTATTACGATCTTTTTAATAATACAAAAAACGAAAAAACAACAAACGAACTAGACCATCAACTCATGTGTCACAATATTTATGTCAGGTTCTCTGTCACTACGTTGCTCGAGCTCGGTGCGATTTATCAATAATCGAGGATGGAGGACTTGGACGACGTTCTCGTCTGTGCCACCGAATTTATCAAAGGTACGTTTTGCCGATATTCAAATTTGTACTCCATTTTTTTCCAAAAATTTCTCAAGTTGAATGAAATCATTCATTATTCGCGTTCGATAAAATCGCCGACACTCGAGGCATTGTCGAGAAGTTTCGATTCGACATTTTCACAACAATTTACGTTCGTCTCTTATTTATTACAAAGTGAACATCCAATCCGTATAAACTCCGAAAAAATTCTCGTTCTTTTAAAAAATGCTTCTCGTCAAATTCTTCCTGCTGGCATTTCATCAAAATTATACTCCAACTCAATATTTTTCCATTTTCACTACAAATCACAGAAAAATCACGAGATCAAAGAATTACGAGTGAAACTCCAAAAAAAAAACGATTTACAGAACAGAAATGTTGCTCAATTCCCTGGCATAAAAAATTTCTCAATCTCTGAAACGCGTGTCATGAATAATTGCTAATCGCCCTTTGCATCCAATTTCCTTCAACAACAAGCCAGAATCTCATTGCCGAGATGTTTACAAGCAACAAGTGGGTGTTTTCCAAAAATGGGAGAGTCAAGGTCACTCATTATACGTGACGGAACACTTTCAGTCTCGCATCATTGGTTTCTTCTCAGAGTCATTTTCTTTCAATGCCGTAACTCTTGTACTTATTCTTGTTACTGTGACATCAACGATGAATCTTTTTCACTCTCTGAAAATCACTCTTCAAGCCTTTTTGCTCAAATACCAATTTACACTTTCCACAAGAATGGAGTATCGCGAATTTTCTAGGATGAAATTACAAAAGTCAAGGAGGTTGAATAAAATTGTTGCTTTTTTTGGTGATTGGCAGATCGACTATGGTTCGTGACACTGCAAAACGGGGTGCAGCCCAGGAGTACCGCGGATACTCATTATTTTTGCATAGACGACGAACTCGTCTTTCAAAACTTTTACTACGACTTTGGACCGTTGAATCTGGCGATGCTCTATCATTATTGTTACAAGCTTAACAAAAAACTCAAAGCGGTCTCTTTGAGCAGGAAACAAATAGTGCATTATACGACGATGGACGATGAGAAAAGAGTCAATGCAGCTTTCCTCATAGCCAGCTATTCTGTGAGCAACTGTTACTAAATTGTCAAAATTCCTAAAAATCCAATAAATTCATATTTTCATTCAATTTTTTATTGTTACAAGTTTGAGTATCATTTCGTTGCTGTGATTCATTGTGGTCAATGTTTTTTTTCACAGATTTTATATCTCAAACGCACGGCTGAACAGGCTTACGAAAGCCTCATCAACACACCGGACAGTCCACCTTTTATTCTCTTCAGAGACGCATCGATGGGTGTGTCGTATTATCACATATCTCTCAAAGAATGCCTGGCTGCCATAGAAAAATGTCACAGACTTGGATTTTTCAATTTCGATGATTTTAACGTCAAGGAGTACGAGCAATACGAAAAAGTTGAGAACGGCGATCTCAATTGGATCGTGCCAGGAAAGTTTATTGCTTTTTGTGGACCTCACGCCAAACTGAAGCATGAAAATGGTGAGAATGGAATAAAAACAAGAATCCGTTCGAGTAAAAGCCAAAAACGATTTTTTACGTACAATTTACAGGACGAATTCATATTCGATGGTTAATCGATTTTTCCTCGTATTCCAGGCTATCCACTCCACGCCCCAGAATCATATTTCACGTATTTTCGTCGCAACAACGTCACGGCAATAGTTCGATTGAACAAAAAGATTTACGAAGCCTCGAGATTCGCGGCGGCTGGTTTCGACCACTACGATTTGTTTTTCAAGGACGGCTCGACTCCGACGGATTCCATATTACGACAGTTTTTGAAAATATCGGAAAGCACCAGCGGCGCTGTCGCTGTCCATTGTAAAGCGGGACTTGGAAGAACGGGATCGTTGATTGGTTGTTACATTATGAAACATTATCATCTTTCTGCCCATGAGACAATTGCTTGGATAAGAATATGCAGGCCTGGCTCGGTCATTGGCCATCAACAACTCTGGCTCGAAGAGTACGTCATTTCCGAATTCATATAAAAGCCCGAAATAAAAATTTTCTACAAAAATGCTAAAAAAATGTTAAAAATTTCTTTTTTTCAAGTATAAATTCTAAAAAAACGTTTTTGTGGGTTTTTCAGGAAAGAAGATTATCTACACTCCTTGATAAAGGAGCCATTGCGAGCAGAAAATGGGAATCCACCACATGCATTCGGAATATACTCGAAATTTGGACGAGCAACAGAATCAATTAGCAGGCCTAGGAGTTCGGGGCTCGTACAGGACAAAGTATCAGGAATAATGCATCGAGTGGACGGCATAAGTTTAGAGGATTCATCACCAACGACAAGTTCTGGTGGAAATGGCAAATTCGCGGTTTTGACACAAGGCGACAAGCTGAACGAAATAAAAATAAGGCGCAGAACGTTGCCTTGCAATCAAAATTACATTGGAAATTCGACGGGACAACCAGCGGTCGTGCTGTGAGTATGACAATATTTTGAGAAGAAAAGACGAGGGGACGAAGAACTCTGAAAGAAAATAATCCGATGGGTTATCGAATCATCGACGGTTTCATTATCGAACGTTTTGTTTGTTTTTAATCGGAGGATTAAAGGATAAATAAATGAATAGGGGAAAGGTGTTAATTGTATATTTCATACCATACGTCATCGCACCTCATCTCATTTAAATTTCAGTCCGTACTTAGGACTTTTGCTGCAATCGAGAAAGCAGAAAGGCGGCATTGCCCCGTTAGTTGGATCAAAAAAGGATCCGAATAAACGACTCCTTGCTCGTTCAGCCACGACAACGATCGTCAAAAGGTCCGTGTCCCTCGAATCTCTTCTCTATTTTTATTTTATCTTCCTTTTTCTTTTATTTGCTCCAATCAGCTTGCCTGTTGGCCATTCTTCCAAGGCATTTCTTTTTCATTCGCCTATTTTCTACTCTTCTCAACTATTTTCTTTCCTACCTTCAACATTCGTCTGCTGTAGTTGATGCTCGTAGTTGTTTCGTTGGGAATTTATCTTGCGAATCCTACCGCCCGTAGCTTTCGCGCTACTCATTTTGGGAATTTATCGAAAAATTGATTTTTACAAATTTTCACTGATCCGAGGATTTTCATGGAATTATTGAAAATAATAAATGATCGGAATTCATTGTCGTTTCTTTGATAACGCGAACGAACAATGTGTAATGAGAAAATTTGTGAAAAAAAATTTCCGACGTTTATTCCTTACCTCTCTGCCCTCCCCCGCCCTCGCCCCGAATTCAACAATTTCGTAAATTTGTAACTCCCTTGATACAGAGCCCTGATGATGATAATTCGCTGTTGGCATGTGGTTTCCCTTTTTCAATCCTCCTTGGTACGTTGTTCATCGTCGTCGTGAATCATCCTGCGTGAAAAATTCAATTGCATTAATGTACAGAATTTAGTGGCAAAATCCTGTTGCTGTTGTTGTTGTTGTTTTATTCTGTTGACGTGTTTACTCTTGTTCTCTTTTGGCTATTTTGTTCGTTCTCTGTTTGGTGAAAATTGTAGAAACGGGCGACGAGTTAGCGGTAATTGTAAACCGGGGTCGTGCTACGTTAGGCCTAAATCAACGACTCAACCGCATCCGGGGAAAAACGAAACCGGTCACGTTTCCACGAGTTGCGGGAAGCCTGCTTACGTGACGAAAGCGGTGACGAGATCCAGCGTCCGCGGAGGAGAGCCCGGTTGCAACAGCGAGACTCGAGCAGCATCCACAGCTCATACGATACAGCAAAATCAGCCTCGAATGAATATGATCCTTAGATCGGCCGATCGAGTCAGTCGATACAGTACTCTCAGGCAGTAAGTCTCATCGTCAAAAGCAAAATAATTGTTTCGTTTATTGGCGTAAAACCAACAAATTGCGACCTGCTTGAAAAACCCCATCACAGATAGATGAAAAAAGCAAATTTTTGTGTTTGAAAAAGTTGTTGAAATTACAAAATGCAGGCCCTGAAAAAAAAAAGTTCGGAAAGTCGTGAGAAACGAAAAAGCCAACGTATCCCTTTTCAAATATTGTCCAATCGAGGTCTTTGGGACAAGCTCAATTGCAAGCATGCTGCATGAAAACAACAAAGTAACTCACGAGCAAAAAAACTATTCTCTAACTCTGTTTCTATTCTTCTCTTTTTCTCTCCCCCTTTCTCTCTGGAATTAATCGTCCTCTGTACAGTACTTTTCTCAAATAATGCTTAACACTTTGAACCGAGTGCTTAGAGGAGACATAAACGGACAAACAAACCCGGGTTTAGTACCGGAAGTGGCTAACGAACTGTACCCTGTTTGCTTTTGTGACTTGCAGTGCGCGCACGACAATAAGCTCGAAAACAACATTTATCAGGTGATTAACCGATATTCTTAGTGGTGTTGGCGTCTCGACAGCGAAGAAGATCCCGTCGCTTAAAGCCCATCGTTCAGTGAACGAAAAACGAGAAAAATACAAGAAAAAATCAATGAAATGAAACGATGTCAAAGTTATAGCAGAGGATTCAACAATTTTCACACCAACATTATTAACATTAGTCCTCCTTTTAGAAAAGGAGATAATCAAAAAATCTTTACTTTGTACTATAAATAATAAGAAATATGAATATATGATAAATTTACGTATATTTATATTTCCATATTGTTTGTCACATGGATATCATTTTACTGTTAACTCTCGATGGTTTGAGGTAGCTACAAGACACACAAGTACACAAAAACTAATAACATTTACACTAAACGAACATAAAAACTATATTTGGTCGATTGAAAGTGCATTTATAACTGGGATTCATTTATTTTTCTCCATAATTGTGCAATAGTCCATGCGAAAAAAACTCAATCAAAAACCAGACAAATATCTCGTTTTTTACCAACGTACAATTTTTCAAATCCCAAGACCAATTGACGATTTTTGAAAAGATAATTAATCGAGGATAAGAGTAGAGAATATGGAACTACGTGGGCCAGCAATTATTACCACAAGTTTTAGCTCGTTTTACACGTAAAACACACACAATTTTAATATTACACCTAATCATGTAAGCTTTTCGTTGTTATTGTACTTGGTCCTCGCGTGTACGATATATGCCCGAGATTTGAGCGAATACGATGATTTTTTTATCGTAATTTATATTGTGAAAATTTATTTTCAAACAATGCATTTTGTTGCGTTTGACTTTTATGTGAAAATTAATTATTCGATCATGCGGTGAACCGAAAACCTTTTTCTCCAACGAGAAAGAAACTTTTTTTTTCTTTTTAGTTCAACACTTATTTTACAATTAACTGGTTATACTTTTTTTTAACTCTCACGCAATTTTTGTTCCGAGTGGTGCGCAAATATAGTTAAAAAAAAAATATATATATATGTGTGTATATATATTTTGAAAAAATGGGGCACCGCTTAACGAACCAACAGCAATTTGTACATCACGAATGATTTTAAATCTCTGTAATTTGTATTATTTTATTGTCAAAATTGTAGAATTAGTCTTCCGAACGCAACTTCCTTGTAGAGTGTACATAGCGCGTAGATTCTGTGAACCTGTCGTTACGAGATATGATTATTATTACGTATGTAATAACCGAGAAATATAAAAAGAAAACAAAAATATGGTCTCGAAGATGTTTGGGCATTGTGTTGCCATGTCGACGGAATAACAGAGGAATTTATAAAATCAGTGGAATGCGAATAAGTATAATTGTTTGAAACTTGCTCCCTTCCTCACGGAGGATTATTTTTGAACGCGTTGCAAGTCCACAAATGTCCAACTCTATGGCATACCTCGTTGTTTACTTGCTTTCCTCTTCTTCTTTCTTCTTCTTCTTCGTTAATCATTTATGTACCGACACAAAACTCTATTAACTGCAAAAAAATACTAAAATGTTGAGAAAGCCTCGCTACCGCAAGTTCCGATGATCATGTCGCTTGCAGAACCGTTCGTAGACCGGTCAAAAGTTTTTCTCTGCCTAACTGACTAAAGTACACGATGAAATAATAATTATGGTTACTTTAGGAGGCTATAATTCAACCGCTCTTTACAAGTCACTTTGGAACGCGATTTATCCTGAAAAACCATACGAAACGAACAGCACCATAAATTTAATGATTTTTGGTGCGAGAATTGAAGCCGGAAACGATCTCACTGGTCGCTTTTTGTTTCTCTGAAGTTGAGGAACATAATTGAGACCCAAAAGCAATCATATAATCCGATTTCACGATTCATGGTTGCTTTCGTTTCGGAGCAATTGTCCTGTCGACGTTTTATGACGGTCGTTTTGTAATTTCTTATGGTCACAGAAATTAGAAAGTAATTACCAAAAAACCCGAAAACCATTTGCAAGGGATTTGTAACTCACGATTAACTAAGAGTGTGTCTCGATGGAAATTTTTACCGAATGGAATTTTCGTATTGGTTAATTAATGCGATTCAATCACGAAAGATCGAAAATGCAACAAAACGGCGTATTTTTTGTGTCATTATGTTTGGAATCTTTGCTCTTTGCTCCGTGCAGTTGCTCGGAAGCCGAGCCTCTCGTTCTCAGTCGCCATTTCAAATGGTTTCTCATTTTACTGCACGCCCGGATTTTCTAAAGCGTCAAAAGCAAAAAGCATTCTCAAGCCTCCGATTCACCGTGCTAGTTTTCTAACGAAAATCGCGGCTTGGTAATTTACAGTATTTTAGCGATCGTCGTACAATTAATTGGGTAGTTGAGGGGCAAAATAAACAGTGTCATAATTATGTAATGCGAAAGGAAAAAACTTGTTTTTAACTGACAAAAACGAACGCACTCTATTCCGCGCCCACCGAGCCAGCTCGTAACAGATTCGTATTTTCTCGCTGGCTCGGCACGTACGAATTGCAAATTATTTTAACGCTAACGAGAACGATGTCACGTGATTATTACGGATCGTATGTTTGAATCGGCGAGAGGCTGCAACGTGCTTTCGACGCATCGCGTCCGTATATTCTCTGTTAACATTTTGTCAATTTTAATAATAAAAAAAAATGAACAAACACATAAACAAATGCTGTTTTTTTTTCCCCACATTTACGGTCATCGAATAAAAAATTTGTATCGAAAACAGTTTCGTGGGACGCCAATGTTGATTTTTCATTTGATTTTCTCGCTGGCTCGGCAGGTACGCATTGCAAATTATTTTAACGCTAACGAGAACGATGTCACGTGATTATTACGGATCGTATGGTTGAATCGGCGAGAGGCTGCAACGAGCTTTCGACGCATCGCGTCCGTATATTCTCTGTTAACATTTTGTCAATTTTAATAATAAAAAAAAAAATGAACAAACACATGAACAATTGCTGTTTTCATTTTTTCCCGCACATTTACGGTCATCGAATAAAAAATTTGAATCGAAAACAGTTTCGTGGGACGTCAATGTTGATTTTTCATCCGATTTTTGTTTATTTTATATACAAATTACAAAATGAAAGTTTTTATCGTATCAAAAAATATATAACGTAGGTTGCAAAAGCGACCCAATGACTGGAGAAGCCGAGATGCGACCATTTTTGAATGGTATGTTCGTAACTATAGCCGGTCTCTTGGATCTCCGACGTGTCAAACATGAGCCCCAAATAGGCAAGATGGAAGATCGTTAATACTGAAAAACCAAGATTCGTCAAGGTGACCCAACAACAATTGGACTTTTTGGCGTGTGGACATTTGTCCTTTGGACATTTTTTCGCTGCTATACAAGCGTCGAATGTCTCAGCGAGCACGTTGCGTAATTGATACTCGATGAATGTGTAAAAACCGAGACTCAGAAGCACCGCTGCTAATTGGAAATTCAAACCGTGGAGCAACGAACTGGCAAGATACGTCAGGACGACTGCACTGAATTTCCCCAGTCGTCGTCTCGCCGGTCGGAAAATATCTGTCGCAACAATCGTTCGAATTATTTGCTTTGCTGATAGACTGACGTTTTCAAAATCAATCGAATCCTTTGCGGCTCATTCGTTCAAAGCTAGTTATGGAAATCTGGCTACTTACACAATTTCAGCCAAGTGTGCATAGGAATGTTCCAAGATACGACAACCTGAACGAGCGAACGTGGTAACTCGATCTCGAGAGGTTTCGCAATCGTTATTTGAGTCAAAGGATATCCTCCGAGAATGAGAATCGAGGATGTCGCGTGCGCTATGAAATAATGGGATGATCGAAACGCGAGAGCATCTCTGTAGGCGAGAAACCATCTGAAACGAAATCACGTCTTGAGAAAGTGTTTTTTCTTTTTTTTTCCATTTTACAATTTCGATGAACGAAATGAATCTGAAAGACGAAAATATACGCACTTTCCTGCATGGTCCGTGAGTATCCACTGCGCCCAACAATTCGAAACGCACAGGAAGAAAAAGGAGATCAAAAAGTACTTGACACTGGCGACGATCCACCAGAAATTCTATTTAAAAAAAACATCGAATATTCAACAAACCACAGTAAAATTTAAAAAATGACAAAAAAAATGAACAAACGTTACCCATTGATTTTCAAAGTTCCGCAAAGCCATGTAATCCTTGAACGAAATCCATGGGCCGAATAAAACAGTTGCAGCACCAAATACATATCCGGCGTACTCCAAAATGCCAGGAATTTCCTCCATTTGCTTGATGTCTGATGCTACGCTGATTGTTCTCATGGAAGCAATCATAATAACGCTCCGTACTTTGTGCCAGTCCACTGGATCCATGGACCATTCGCTATCGGGTCAAAATGATGGAAAAGTTATTTTAGATAAGAAAAAAAGACAAATATTGATTTTTAGATTTTTTGTCATTTTTCTGAAAATTTTAAATAATTTTCAAGATGCAAAAATTTGACAACATTCAATATTAAGGTACCGGGGGAATGGAAAGCACAATTTTTTTTTTCTTTCCACAATTAACTGCAGAGGATAGTAGAATTGTTTTTTGAATATTTTACCTGATCAGAGTTTTGAATGGAGAAGGAAAAATTTCTTACCAGTACAAAATGGTCAGCAAACTGAGCAGGAATGTTCTGATACCCCCTTGGAAGACTTTTGGCAAGTGGAGACAAGCGTAAGATGCAGCAACAAAGCATAACAATAAATGGAAACATTCCTTGACATAGTACTGTACGACCCAGAGTCCGATAAGTATGGAAAGAATGTGGAATATCCGGGGGGATGTGTATCCTAGATTTAGAGTAAATAATTCGTGAGGAAAACAAAAATTTATCATGTCGATGTAATTATTAGTAAATTGATGAAAATAATTAATTTTATGGCATTTCGCAAGACATTTTTATTTTTTATTGTTTGATGATGACGAACTTACGATTTTGTCCAATGATTCTAAATAATATAGCCGCAAGAACAAGTGGGTAGAAATATTTAGCAGTGTCGGTGACACTCGGAGTGAGACAATAATTGTAAATATCAGTGAAATCCTGTGCCGGCGAATCGTCGTAATACTCGTCGTAGTCGTTCATTTGAAGGTGGTCACAATCCTCGCAATCCTCGTCCTCGCCGTCATCGTATAAAAAGAATGCGTCCGACGCCGGTTCGTCCATGTTCAATTTTTCGACTCAACTCTCGATCGAACGAACTTTTATTTCACTGATAATTTTTGTTTACGCCTTTTCATTGTTCGTTTTCCCGATAAACACTCCCGTTCGGCCTGCCTACACATTGTTAGTAAACATTTCGTTATTCCAATGATGCCGCCGCTCAAGTTTACCTCCGTGAAGTTAACCACCGCACTTTATTTGCTGCGAAAAACATCGATCGCAACGCGAACGCGAGGGACAGTTCGGATCGCGTCTCTGCTGAGCGCGCTATGAAAAATGTGTCAAAATGGAGTTTCGTCGTTGGCTGTCAAAGTCGAAAAACAAACAGTGTCTAATACGTTCGATCTCGTTCGAAAAGGATGAAAAAACCCAATGAATTGAAATCATTGGTGGAGTAAATTTATAAACTTACGTCGTAGACTGAAAAATAATAAAAACACGACGAAATCATGACATTGTATTTTGACACTCGGGTACAAAATCCCGAAACTGCTTCGATAAGCACTCTCGCGACATGGCACACGAATTTTCCACTTCTCGCTGTCGCTGCTTATTCTCAGGATAAAGGCGGTTTCGTTACCATTTACGACGATCAGGGTGAACCTCTCCAAGACGTGGAATCGCCGAGACACTCAGTTGCACAGGTTACGGCTCTTGGCTGGCATCCCGAAAGGAGGTGGCTCGTCGCGGGATGGGAAACCGGAGAAATAAGGGTCTGTGGAAATCCCTTTTCTATTTTTAACAAAACATTTCGATTCACCAACTTCCTGTTACATTTCCACAACAAAATTGCAATTGTTGCCATTCTTTTCATTCATCGGAAACTTCTGTGTTTCCTTGTACAGCTTTATTGATTGCTTGGTACATGTTTCAATTGAAATACGAAAATAACAAGTGAGTCTGGCTAAAAGTTATCAACAGTCTTACTAACGACAGATTCTTCATGTCCATCTTCCAGTTTTTTATTTTGCATGAACAACATCAATGAGAAAGTTGACAAATATTAAATGACACTTGTGTCTCCAGAATTTTGGTTCAACTTGACTCTTTGGTTCACTAATCGCGAATCGGAATTTCTGTGGAACTGATTTTGGTTTGAATGCAGTTTTTCACCGTTTCAATGAGAATTCTTGTCTGTCCATTGAACATTTTCACGCTCTCAGACGTGCAGGCTTCCATTGAAGAGTCAAAATTATTCAACCAGTTTGTGTAATCTCTGATCATTGATGAGGTATCTAGGGTTTCCAACCTTTTCAGCTGTCGTCTAATCTGGATGAAAAATGGAGTTCAGTAATGAATAGAATTTCATCGAAAATTCAGTAGAGATAACAAATTACAGGCAATACGAGGAAAACGGTGAAGTTTTTTGATTCCGCACGAAATATTAGATTCACTCACTGGTTTGAGACACCTGATGATCACCAAGTTCCGGGCATTGACATTGTCGCTGTGGCATCTGTCTGCTCGGTCCTTGTAATTCGCCAGCTGGTTGAATAATTTGGTCATAGTGCCGTTCAACCTCATGATACTCCCATCCACTGCTCCCAACTGTTTGTTCACACATCCTTTCATAGTATCAGTTACATTTTCAGCCATAACTCCAAAGTCACTGATGGGATCCAAACAGTCGACGGTATCCACACTGGTAACTGCATCAATAAGCGCGTCTGCTTCGTCTTGTTTCTGTTTCCGAAAAGTTGAATTCAAGAAGAATTAGCCAAGAAACGTTAGCAATTTTTTTACAACTTTTTGCTTCCGATTTCGAGAGAATCGTCGGCGAATATTTTGCGTAATCGTGTGAGGCACAATTAGTGGAAAAATGTGCTGCATAATTTTGGGTGAAAAATAACGAAATAAACTTTCAGAGAAATAATCATTTTCATAATAATTATGGATTTCGAGATTTTGCCTGAACGTTGTTTTTTTTGTTATTTTGGGATGAAATGATGATTGGAAGATCGATATCGTGGGGATTTCAAATTATCATACCTTCTCAGCCTCTGCTATAATTTCCGCGGGTTTCGTTAGCCTGTAGTCACGTAGTTTGTTTAAGATGCTCTGCAAAATCTTAGCGGCCGCGGTTTGTGCATTTTCGTACGATTTTGAAATGCCGTTTATCCAGGACGAGATCTCGTTGTCGTACCGTTGTTTTGAAGTTTCGAAGAGCTGCGTCCGTGCATCGACAGTCTAAAAGATTCCCAGAGTTTTTTTTATTGAGTTTGCAAAATTCGTAAACTTTGGAAATATTTCCTAAAAGATTCAATTCTCGCTCAATAACAACTTTTTGATCGATAGAGAAAATTAAAAAGTTCATGGACAATCAAAGAACGGAAATTCGCGGAGCAACGTTTTCTTTGCATGAAAATTCGATTTTATGACGAACAATGCCAATTCGATTAACTCGCACTCATTATTTTGTTAAACGCTTCGATTTACTCACGTAGAATAAAACAAAAACGACGCACAGTGTGATCCCAAACTTGAACATTTTGAGATGCTGCTTTTTTCGAGCTAAGTCAATTAATAACAATTAATTCGGGCTGCCACCTATATATATACATGCACGTGAGGCTGGGGATTCTCACTGTTACGGTGGCCCGAACGAATAGATAAAAAAATCAAACAGCAACGAAGGCGTTTGTGTAGATGAGAATTATGACCCACTTAATACTTAAAAGTCCTAGCTCGCGATAGGTAAAAAAATCTAAGTAAGAAAACACACTACAACTTGAATCACGTTTCAACGAGCACGAATGCTCGTTAATCGTGAATCAAACAATGTTTTTTACGAGTTCTACAAATTTACGACATTTTGGAGACATCATTTTTTTTCTCAACTTGGCAAACAGAAATTTATCTCAGTACTAATATTTTAAAATAAGTCCATCGTGTCGTGTATCAAACTTTATAACATTCTTCTGATGAGATTTCCATAGAAAAATCCTTGACCCAAACGAAACCTATTTCTTGGGATCATTCATTTTATTTTTTCCCTGGAAATTAAATTTAATTCCTTAAATCTGCAAAGAATGCTCTGATGAGAATTTAATATTTTTTATGATTCATTCGACTTATTGACAAATATTGAGATAATCGAAATTGAATGGTTTTTTTTTTATTTCACAGATATGGCCTGGGGATTCCGGGAGCACCGAGTTCAACGTCACTGTAACTCCTCACAGAGACCCAATAACAATTTTGCAATGGAGTCAATACGGTGGTCGACTGGTTTCGGCAGATTCCGCTGGATCGATCGTGGGTTGGAAAATTGATCCCAGGGGTCAACTTCTCGTGACGTTCCATCATGAACTCAAGGAATCATTTGCTCACATCACATTCAGACTCGCCCCGCCCAAGCCAACTGTGGACTTGAGGTCTTTCTATTGAAGCCATTAATTTATTTAGAAAAACAATTGGCAGCACTTCTGAAAAAAAAAACGAGAAAAACATAATAATTTGTAATTTTTCTTTCTCACTAATTACATATTTCTCCTGCAGTGATTTGGCAAAGGCGGCAGTTGCAGGAGACGAGCGAGCCCTCGATCTGTTCAGCTCATGGCGTCCGAGAACCGCAGCGCCGATGGCTGCACCCTCGAGAAAAGACGATCATTCTTTTTACATCGGTTCGACGAACGGCATCATTTATCACATCGATGCACAGGGTCAGTGCAAAGAAGTTCTCAACACTGATGGAATGTCGCTTCATTGTTTGCTGCATCACACGACGCGAGACTCTCTCGTTGTTTTGACAGAAGGCTTGAACATCGGGTATTATCAAGCAGATTCCGTGACTGGACGACTCACGGAATTAACGAGGGTAAGAAAAAAAAATGAAAAAGTTACAAAATTTGCGGGAAATTTGCGGGCCGAGCGTAATAATTAAAATGTCTGGAATATAAAAATTCAGTTACAAAGAAGGCGATTTAAATGAGCCACAAAATATTTTCAAATATTTTTTGATTCGACTTCGAATTAAAAGAAAAAATGGTTTTTTTTTCAGGTCAAATTGAGCGGCAAGAGCGATGTGTCTCGAAGCGGTCCAGCTCTGTGTTGGGTCGGTGGAAATACTTTGGCCGTTCTCACTGGTGAATTGAGCGTTAGATGTTGGGATCTACAAACCGGTGATACTTACGTCCTCAGTCCCCCGGAGACGACGAACGGGAATATTGCAACGCCGCAAGAAATATGCACGAGTCTTGCTTATTGCAAAAATAATGGTTCGAGAAAATTCGTTGTTTTACGTATTTAATTTATCATTATTTTAATTAATAAACTGATTAAGCAAAATTATTGATTGATCAAAAGGCAACATGCGTTCAAACATTTCTGTTTTGCAAAAATTCTTACTGGACATTTCTCGAAACGATAAACGAAAATGTCAACGCGAAAAGATTTCCATCGCTGTCGGTCGGAGCAAATTATTCAATTTAAAGCAAAGAACGAAAAATAACTCAAGATACTGGAGAGAATCATAAAAACTTTGAACGATTGTAACATAATTTCTCTGCGTCATGCAGACTGCGGCACAAAAAGTAGTTTCGGGAATAAAAACATTTCGTTCTCATACCGCGCGACCTTGTAATCCCTGCAAGACACGGTCATATTTATCTTTATAACTTTATAACCCGGTGGAATTTTTCAATGAAACTAGTTCGCGGTGTTCTCGAAAGCTCGAAGAACATTAAACGATTAGAGAAACTGAATCAACTGTTTGGTAGTTTTTAACGTATGTTGACCTTTGAGTATGAATTTTGTGGATTTTTGTGATTTATTATTGCAATTATTTTGAGTGTTTTTAAATTTTGACATTCTCTCGATAATTATGTAGAAACTCTGGCAGCTGGTACAAACTTGGGTACGATATATCTTTGGAAGCGAAGAGCAATAACCGAAACAGATGAGAACGGTTGGCCAACGATCCCTAAATTTTGCAGTATCCACGGTACAGTAAAGCAACTGACTTGGGGTGGTTCGTTGCTTCGGAATCCTCTGCTCGCAGTGAATTGCATAACGAACGTTTTCGTGTTGCATCAGCAGCCAATGTGTGCAGTTTTCAATGACGATACTTGTGTGACACAGATGACACCGACGCATTTGTTGATAGAAATTGAGGAGCAAAGCTGCACGTTAAAAACGGATTTGCAAGTACAAATATTGGCGGCGAGTCGTCAATACGTCGTTGTATCGTCGGGGCGTCAAGTCTCGAGTTACAAAATAAATGGCGACACGAATATCGAGACGAGTTTCATGAGTTCGTTCGCTTGTGACAACGAAAAAATTCTTATTTATGAAAACACTCTCGTTATTTTAACACCCATAATCATACAATTGCGATCGATGGACGGCACCATCATCCAGAGCTTACCAACTCTGCCCGAAGAAGGCGAACCCATCACCATGGAATTGACAGGACAATATTTGACCGTTGGTTCTCTCAATGGCATCCTCAAAATCTGGGACATTGGAAAACGCGAACCTAAATTACACACTCGTGCTATGACAGCCTATGAAGCTATCAATGACTTTGCCGAAATTATCGAAGCTCGATGCAATGCGGACTGTCGCTGCGTTTCCATCACCGTTGCCATGTCCAATCTCATGCCCAGCTCTATTCTTTATGTCTGGGACATCGAAGGCGATCAGATTCACGAGTATGATTTCGGCCAGATGAACGACGACGATGAAAGGCACGTTACTATTTTTTTCTAAATTCATCCAACCATTTCATTCGTCATAGAATTTCCATTCCTTCTTCCTCCTTTGTCGTTGTTTTTTATTTTCATTTTTTTTTCATTCCATTTTTTTAATTTCATAAATTTCATTTATTTATGTTATTTATTTTTATTTTATATTAAAAAAAGTTGTTTTTCATTTTCGAGGAATCATTTTATTGCATTCGAATTTTTAGCATTAACAGAAACAAAATTTTGATTCAATTCTCCGCGTTGAAATATGAGTCATTCTTCCACAATGCTGTTGAACATTGTAGACAAAATTCTGGAGTCATTCATTGAGAGATAAGAGAAGCTGTTTGATTTATGGGTTTTTCCTTACTTCATAGAAATTTCAAATCTCGTGGCAGACTTGTGACTGCCCATTGTTGGGACACGAGCGATCCCAGAGTTCTTGTTTGTCGTGCCCAAAAAATCGAAGGGAGAAGCAGCAAGAACAAGAGCCTACCAAACGACGAACAGGCAAGTTTTTTCCATTTCAGCAAAACACAAAAAAAGAAACTTCAACAATTTTTTCGAATAATTGAATTAATGGTGTTTTTTTGGGGGGAAGTAGGAACCGAGTGCTGCGGTGGTTCTCGTCTCAATGTTTGCGACTCCGGACAACGGCATAACTATTCAGGATGTTCGTCCAATCGCCGATACCAATTGTCGTCTCTTGGGCGTAAAATCGCCTCGAGTAATTATTTTGAATCCGGAACTGCCCAGCCCGAGTGGAAGCAAAATAACGCGGATGTTGATGCGCGAGTTCGAAGAGCTCGGCACCTGCGACACGCCGACGAAAAAGGCGATCCTTGATTTTAGTTTTCACATCAGCATGGCCAACATGGACGAAGCTTTTAAATCCATAAAAACGATAAAGAACGAGGCTGTTTGGAAGAGTCTTGCCAGAATGTGCGTCAAGACGAAACAGCTCGATATGGCAGTTTTGTGCCTCGGGCATATGAAACACGCGAGAGGTGCCCGAGCCCTCAGAGAAGCTATTCAAGATGATTCTCTCACACTCGAAGCTAAAGTTGGAATCTTAGCTGTCGAGCTGGGTCTTCATGTAAGAAATTGGATGAATTTAAATCCCAAAAATAATAAACAAATCATTATTAATAATCGAAATTCCTTTTGCTATTATTTTTGTTGCTTTGCAGAACGATGCCGAGCGCCTCTTCCGCGAAGCTGGTCGCCTCGATCTTTTTGGATCGCTTTTGGAAGCTCGCGACAAATATCCGGACGCGATAAAACTCATGTCGAGTGAAAACAAAATAAAGGAGAAAGTGACGTACTACAATTACGCGAGAGCGTTAGAGGCCTCGGGAAAAATTGATAAAGCCGTCGAAATGTATACCAAAGCGGATTGTCACAAGTTTGAAGTGCCCAGGATGTTGCTTACACGACCTCGAGATCTCCAAGCCTATCTAACCAGCTCCGACGATCCGTGAGGATTCTTTCCATTTTCATTTTCTTTTCAGGAACAACTTTTTTGGCTTCGGAATGTTTAACTTGGATTTTCATTCAAGTTTCAATTTTTATTAAATGAAAAATTACAGCAATGCTTCGAGTTATGAAAAAATGAGCCTTTTCCAGTTTGCTACGTCTTTCCTAATCTTTGATGAATTTACGAATGCGGTGTTGGTTTTTTTGTTGTTTCAGAGCTATAAAAAATTGGCACGCTCAATACACCGAGTCAACTGGCGACATGGAGGGCGCTTTGCGCTTGTACGAAATCGCTAATGACACTTTAGCTATAACGAGATTACTCTGTTATCTTGGTCGTGACGACGAAGTTTGCGATCTCGTAATGAGAACCAATCACGCAGCATCGGCTTATCATTTGGCGGCGCATTATGAGTCCATGAACGTTGTCTCACAAGCTGTACATTTTTATACAATGGCGAAAGCTTATACGAACGCCATCAGGCTTTGCAAGGTACGTGAGAACATTTTTTTTTCTGTAGAGAATTATTTCACAGTTTCCTGTGGAAAATGGAAAAATGTTCCTTACCAGCAGTTTTCAATTTTTTTCTTTTCCTAGGAGAACGATATGGTGGAAGAACTGTGGCCACTTTCCATGTTGGCACCGAGACAGACTCAGATCGACGTAGCCAAGTATTACGAAGACAACGATCAGCCCGACAAAGCAGTTTTGTTATATCACAAAGCTGGTTTGCTCTCGAAAGCCCTTGACCTTGCATTCAAGACGCAACAATATACAGCGCTCCAATTAATAACGGTCGACGTGACTGCAGATTCTGATCCAGCGCTGATACAGCGTTGCGCTGATTTTTTCGTCAGCAACGAACAAATCGAAAAAGCGGTTGATCTTTTAGCAACGGGAAAAAAATACATCGAGGCGTTGGAGCTCGTGCAAGAGTACAACATAAATATGAGCGAGGAATTGGCGGAGAAGTTAACGATTCAAAAAGTCGATGAAAATCTGGAGAACGAGCGAAAGAGAATTGCTACTTTGGAAACTATCGGTGAAATTGCCTTCGAACAGGGAAACTATCACTTGGCAACGAAAAAGTTCACCCAAGCCGGCAATAAAATGCGAGCGATGAAAGCTTTATTGAAATCTGGAGATACTGAAAAAATTTGCTTCTTCGCACAAGTTTCAAGACAACGAGAAATTTATATAATGGCTGGAAATTATCTCCAATCCCTCGACTGGCAAAATCAACCGGAAGTCTTGAAAAATATCATCAACTTTTATTCCAAAGGCAAAGCTATGGATCTGTTGGCTAATTTTTATGTCGCTTGTGCACAAGTTGAAATCGATGAATATCAAAATTATGAAAAAGCTCTGGACGCTCTCAATCAAGCTAATCGATGTTTGTTAAAAGTTACCGCACCCAGAGATTCCGACGTCCAACGAAAAGCCATCGAAGTCGTCAACAACAGAATTTCCACCATCAAACGATATTTAGATATAAAAAAGTACGATCATGCCAATCACCAATTTATTTCAAACGTTTCGTCAAAGACAAATTTTTCCATGATCCTCGAGCATTTTCTCGTCTTGTCTCTTTTTTCGTCAACCAAATTCTCCCGAATATTGTTAATTCAAAAATGCTTTGATTTCAATTGCAGATTTTTCGAAAGAGGCGAAACGGAAATGGCCATGACACAAGTGCGACAACTGCTCGATTCCTTTGGTCCAGACTTGGAGCAATCTGTAAGACGTGGCGATCTTTTTGCGACGATAACGCAACATTATGCGAATATTGGTGAAACGGATAAAGCTCGGGCTACGATCGAAGAGCTCAAACGTCTGGTGCCAGGGATAAATCTCAGCTATTACTTCAACGTCAATTTGTTGGAAGCATTAGGCTACAAAATCAATGTTCAGAGAGAAGACAGCCTCGAAAAGGACGACGTGATCGAAGAATTGTTAGGAGAATAATTTCGTTGAATCTATTGATATATTTAATATCCGTGTAGTCGTCAAAAGTGCACACAATTCTCGAAGGTGAGCAGCGAACTGTTAGGAAATAGATGCAAGAAAGTCTGCGGATTTGCCATAGAGTAAATTTTCTTTACAGAATCTGTAAAGAAAATTGGACAGTTATTCTGTCCAATGCACAGTAAAATGTCGAAACTTTGTTCGTGCCTTGCCATCGAGATGCTCGACAAGGAGAACAATCAAAAATTAAGCAAAGTCTGCACCTTGAAGTATTGCAGATTTACTAGAATTTCACAGTACAAAAAGCAAATCAATTCCGTCCATGAATGTGATTTAACTGCAATTATTTTATTGCGATTAAAATAGTTTTAGCGAATTCTAATTAGTCTCGCCATTTTTTGTTATTTTTACTCATGTATTATAGCTCAGTATTTCATAGTTAGTATACAAATTTGTGAGCACGTATCAAAGGAGGATCAAAATGAAAATAAAAGCGTATATAAAAAAATGCCACAAGTGAAATATTTATTTCAAAGAGAAAAAACGAGTTTTACACATTACAGCCTGGCAATTGTGGTAAATTGCTCTTTTTGTCGTCTCTCTCGATTATTTAAAAACTAAAATACACAAGACGCTCGTGGTTTGTACCAGCAATGTCTCTCGCAGTCGCTCATCAATGGTAAACGGAATAAATAACGCAGTAAACGTAGAACATTAATAATAAGACGAAGAAGAAAAAATAATGATAAAAACATCGATACACGAGAAGAGTTTTACAAAGAGAACGATATTTTTGAGAAATGAGAAGAAAAAAAAGGAAAAGTTAGGTAAACCAATGAGTAAAACGAAATAGAAGAACATAATCGTTGATAATCGTGTCGAATGTTTTGGGAAAGTGGTTAGCTTATGATTTTCGTTAGATTTTTCACATCAATGTCTTAATACCTTCATAAAAATATGGTTTATTCCAGTGGTATTGAAGTTTGCACGATTAGAACGCGTGCCATTAATTGATGAATCTTTCGATTCTTGGAGATTCCCAAACTTTATTAGCTTCAAGTTACCAAACGGATTTTGGGCACTGATAATATATTTAGTTGTTTACCAATGATGCAAACTTCAATATCGTGTTTTCGTTTGATTTCTCTGGGTTTTCAGGGCGTCAATTTTTTACAAGGCGATTGTGTCGGTTCCTCCGTTTCGTTATCGTGTTTGCGTTTCTTTCTGATCAAGTGGGAAATATCGCTCGCTGGTTTTGGTGCAGCCGGACAGGCGGAAGCTTGGTCGGAGGAGGAAGAGCTCGAGGGTCCACTGCCGTTTTGAACAGTCGACGAAGAAGAAGAGGACGCGGCAGCGTTGTTGGTGCAACCATCGCCAGCAACTTTGTTCTTTATTCCCTCGATGAGCAGGCGACAGGCTTCTTGTTTGAAATCCTTCATATCAGCGATTTTTTCTTGTATCGCAGGCAACAGTTCACGGAGTTCGCGGATTTCGCCCTCGATCGAATAGAAGGGATCGTCGCTTTTGACGATGGGTTCGGGTGCTTGTTCCAACTGTTTGATTCTCGTTTCCAATAGATTAGTAGCTTCGGTAAATTGTTTGATACTGGCGTCGAAATCATTTGACAATGAGTGAGCGAGGCCGAGTTGGTAGCGAATATCGGCGAGAGCACGTGGCTCGACGGGCTCAATTTTTTCTAGTAAAACGAGGGCTCCTTCGAGGTCAGCAATGGCGCCTTGTGGATTGTCACTTTCCATTGCAACTTCGCCGAGCAATCTGTGAGTTTCGGCCAAATGTTTGAGGCCAGATTCGCCACGTTTGGTGAAGACTATTTTAGCGAGTTCGAGAACTTCCCAGGCTACTTGGAGGTCGATACCACGACCTGGATCTTCCTCCTCGTCCTCTTTGTTTACATCCTCTCCATCATCAACGTTTCCTGATGAAGTGCCAGCTGCTGTGCCGTTGCAATTGCTGGATTCTCCTTTCTCGACACCGTTCTTTTTGGCATCCGCGCTCGTTCCGGCGACACTATTCTCTTGGGTTGCTTCGCTGCTACTCGAAACTTCTTTCTTTGCTTCTTCGATCTTCTTGTCATCTGTTTTGTTTGCGACTGTCGCATTTTCTTCTTTCTTCTCATCGCTCGGACTGCTTACCTTGGCTTTTTCATTTTCAGAGCTCGATTTTTTCTCTTCGACTTCTTTCTTTTCTTCGGACTCGCCAGCATCGCCACCTTCTACCGCCTCTTTTCCATCGGCCTCACTTGTTTTGTCCTCCTCGTTCTCGTCATCGTCTTCTTCCTCAGCATCCTCATCGTCATCGCCATCCTCACCACCTGGCACAGCTTCTCCAAGCACTCCAGTCTCCTCTCGAGCTAAACCCAATAACGCACGACCGTACAAGAGGTAAGGCTCGCCCAGAGCGTCGTCACAGTCACCCAACTTTTGCGACATCATCTCCAAACCCTCTGCCAATGCTGTTACGGCAGCTGTGTAATCTTGGACGAGAAGGTGACGCTTGCCCTGTGATATTGCTGTCGCCGCGTCCGAATACGTCGTATTTTCTGCTACGTCCGCCATCTGTAACATTTTCATTGTTATCATGAATATTTTTCATCTTCGAGTGAATTGAATTGAAGAAATTACAGTAAAGATTTTTTTTTATTGATGCGAAAAATTCCAGGCGAACCGAAACGGTCACTGGACCTAAAACCCAGACTTTTGTCTCGACAACGTGTCTCCTTCCGTTATACTTATTGTGGAAGGAGAGAGAGAATGGAAGAATGAAGAAAAAAACGATAGTCATGAATTTTCACAAGGGGGTCGATTCCCGAAAGTCGCGTTGTCGCGTCGCACAAAAACAGATAAGATCCTTAAGGGTTAGAGGGCGCCAAATGTTCATTGGATTGCGCTGACGAGGGAGACCGGAAGAAGAGGGTTGGTGAACGCGACGTTCGTGCGCCGAACTCTCTCACCCACACACACGGACGCACACAGCTGAAAAACACAATAATTCGCTGTTCCAGTGAGTCCTTGCTCGTGGACCGGGTAGTACGAGATCGTGGGCCATCGGGTGAGGATTGGCAAGGAACCCGCGCGCGCAAGATTGGAAGACGGAAAAATAAACAGAAAAAAAAACGGTGCGCGCCGCTCTCGGTGGTTTGTTGCTTTGTGATACTTCAGTGGGCGCCTGGGCACGGCCGAGGATGGAACCAACTCGTGTACCCAGGAGCCCTGCGCCGCGCCTCGTTTTTCTCATCGCCACGCTGGCACTCACACTCGCAGGTAAAAATAAATAAAAAAAAAATACAGAAAAGAAAGAAACTCCGCGATTTCGTCATACGCGTGTGCGCAAATCGTCGGAGCTTCACGGAAGCGCCAAACCGAGTGTTCACAATATTACCCAATTTTGTGTGTATTTTATTAATCCCAAGACAATTTCAAAGCGACATTTTTCGACTTTTTTTTCCCGTTTGTGTTGTTTTTATCTAGAGAAATTTAGGGTTCCACGTCCTTTTCGTATTGCGAAGCTGGATCACCAATTTATTGAAAAATTTCCTGAAAACCCTCGACAAAATGAGCCTAACTCTTGACAAGTAGTCAAAGTCGTGCCTGGTCAGACAATCTTGATCGAAATTCTGTCACACGTTCCATAACTTTGAGCAAAATGATTGGTTTCAACGAAATTAATTGAGAATTCAATTTTTTTTAAATGCTTCTTCGATCTTTGGTAGAAATTCATTGATTCTTCTTTTTTTTCAATTAATTGGTGAACTGACACGGTCAACGATACATTCCCATGCAATGGATAATCAGTGCGCTCGCACTAATTATTCGTTTGTTTTTCCTCTCTATTCTCTACGATCGTGAAACTCTAATAAAAGAAGGAGCATAAAGTTCGATTTGAAAAATCGTAAAGTGCGAGATTTTGAACGGTTGGCGGTACCAAGTTTCAAATAAGCGGGAATATGACGCGGGCAATGAGTCACCTAACGTGGGTGTTTAGTGGACGAACGAGGCGACGAGGGGGTGGCTCAAGTGGCGGCAGGACCATCAACGGTGGTTTAAGAGTATTGTCCACTTTTCAAAGATGCACAAGTTCGAAATTGGTCGTACTGCACGTCGCTCTCGTACTCTCAGTCGCAGGTAAACCCAATCCAACGAAAGAAAGCCAAATTAGAGAATTTAAAGAAGAAAAAAAAAACAGAAAATATTTCAGAGTGGTTCGATCGAAAGATTGGGGGTGTTCTTGAAAAATCAGTGCTTAACGAGATTCATTAAGGAAAACATCCATCAACTCACGAGACTAGAAAAATCAATAATTAAATCGTCCTTCTATGCATTTCACTAAAATAGTCAAATATTCTTAGCGCTTGATTCCTCGAGGGAAATCATTTAGTAATCGATTATCCAAACCGGTAAATCATTTGTAAAAATTGCTTATTAATCTTGGAGAATGAAAAATTCATAAAATTATTGTGGGGTCGAAATAGATAGTCGTTTTCTAGACATCAGTAAGTTCTGTCGTGAAGTATACATTTTGAAAGATTTTGTAACACTGACTCATTTGTACACACAAAATATTTTTTGCTTTTTTTTCAAGTAGGATCCGAGCCACTAGTTGATTTTTATTTCAGCGCGTGTCGGAATTTTCGACGAGGCTTTAACGAAGTGTCTTTAGAAAGAGCTTTAATAGGATCTGCGATTTAGTACATCAAATTAATTATTCATCCGCAATTAGTAAACACCAGAAATGGAGAATGCTTTCCTGCGAAGGAACCGAAGAAAAGCGAGTCGGTCAATGAATCAATAATTATTCTCTTCGCTGACTTGAGTAATGACAAGAAGTTTAGTTTATTCGAATCTTTGCCAAATCCAATTCCATAATCAATAAAAATATTCGATCGAATTATCGATTTAGTAAAAATGATAATTATCGATTCATTAGCGTTTTTGATAATACGGCATCGATAAATAAATGTTAGGATTTTTTTACAGCTACTGCTTTATTATGCGGTGCAATAATGTCGGATCATTGGGAAGAGGTTGGCTGGGATCACGATGCTCTTGATAAGGCAAACATCAGCCCTACGTGGTATTTGGATAGACAAGTCGTTATGCTCGATCCACCGAATGATCGACGAAGAGGATATTCGCATCGAAAACCAATTTTTCTTGTACCGATGCACGGTGGAATTTGGACCATGTGTGTATCTCTGACAGGTAAGGAAATCGTTTA
Organism: Hyposoter didymator; assembly: GCA_037952995.1. Taxonomy (NCBI): domain Eukaryota; kingdom Metazoa; phylum Arthropoda; class Insecta; order Hymenoptera; family Ichneumonidae; genus Hyposoter; species Hyposoter didymator. The sequence continues at coordinate 2,109,035 of JBAJMU010000004.1, forward strand.
CCTTGATTAGTTATTAATTATTAGTGTATTTGATAAAATTTTCTTCGCTTCCGGGTAGAAACGAAAACGCCACGAAAGTGATTTGAATTTTATTTTTGATTTATAATAAAAAGAAGAGCTTATGTATCGAAAGAAGGAAATTCGTATCGACCAGTACGTCTCTCTTCTTGAGACTGACGTGAAAATCTTGGCAATTTGCCCACCAGCTTCACTTCGATCGTACAGGACACACAGACACACGCACATCCCTCTGCGGAATCATATGGAGGGATGAAATCGTTCCGGAGCGAGTTAATCGTGTCCCTCAACCTTTTCCACCCGGTAAATCCCTCCGGACTGGTTGTAAAATTTCCGACCCATTTACATCCGTTTTATCACGTCGAATCGTGCATCACGGAACAGCGAATCCGAGGAACTTTTTTTTGCGATCAAAAAGCACTTTTTTTACAAGGGTTCCGCCATCTTTTTCCGGGAATGATTGCAACGATTTTCATGGTTCGGAACGGTTCATTTTATTCGAAAAAAATGCTAATCAGTCCGTTTTTTTTTTATGAGCGAGAGTTTCTTCAAATGATATTCAAATGGTCTCGGGATTTTTTCGTAACCTTGACTCTGACCGTGTAATTGGGCAGATCGATAACGATTCGAATCGCTCAAGAAAGACGAGTTTTTAAGGGGATCTATACTGACGAAATGTGTGTTGCGTGACTGTATACGTTCATCATCCTCGTCCTCGGATGTTCCTTTCTCCTTTACTTTACCCCCGACGACTGTTCAGCTTTTCTTCAACTCTCCCGTTCAGCGCCTCTAAGGGGGTCAATTTCTGCCCACTCAATGTTGTTAACTGTACTTGGCAGACGGAACGAGTAGAGAAACTTGGAAACTTCCAAGTTCGGGATCGGATTTGCGATATCACCTTCACCTCGTGTACGAAACATCGAGGTCACTCGCATATTTTCTGTTATCGATATTTTCACTCGCTTCCGGTAGTTCCCGTTTCACGAAACATGAAATACTTGCGAATTGGCAAACGTTTGTCAAAATGCCTACGAAATTAATTTCGCATTTGAAAGAATTTATTTTCCGATTCGTGAAAGCCAAAATTTTCGAAGTACGAAAATAAAAAGATTCGAATTTGGATTAAAACTTTTTCAGGGTCAATGTTGCTACTTTTTCTCATTATTTGCACAAATATAAATTAAGGGGCTTTTTTGAAATTAGAATACAATCAACTGTGAGTGTATTGGGAATCGGAAAATCACGCGATCGCTCGAGGCGAGTTCGAAGGTCAAGGGGGTGGAAAATAAAAGGAGAAAGATGTATCGCGAAGAGTAATTACCGGCGAAGAGTAAGGCGGAAAGTAGTCCGATGTTTAACATTTCACCATGGAAAGCGTTTGATTCCTCGATGTAGATTTTATTCATTTTGATCGAAATCTTTACGAAAAATACGTCGGATCAAGATGACGAATTATTTTTATAAACTTTATTGCAATAATCCAACTACTTTGATCCAGAAACTCTCATTACGAACATTTCGAATGGATGTTTAATAATATTCGTTCTAGGAAAGCTTTCAGAGACTTGCAATGGTTTTTTTTTCTTTATGAACGAAAAGTGCTTTTCTGATCGTTACCAGTTGCTATAAAAGTTGAGTGTTATGTTACTATTAAAGTCATTAACAAATATCGCTACTTCGAGGCTCGTTGAGCATGTAGTATCAGAGGGCTCGTGCAATACTTTACGACAACGTAATAAACATTAAGCTGCTACCTGAGGCAGCAATATCGTAAGTAAGGGGGAACGAGCTTTTCATTTAATTAAGAGCAAACCCTCCATTTCCGTTACGAGGATGAATATATACGTGGATTTCCGTTACAAGGATGAATATACGTGTATGAGTAATTGCAAACCGATTATTTACGTTGGCTGACCCCTTTGCGGTCCGTCTTAACGAAAGCAACGACTTGGAATCATTTTTCAAAATGCAATGCAGCGTGAATTTTCATCGCCAATCAAGGGAGCCAACAATTTTTTTGTTTGAATTTTAATCCTGATTGCGTTTTCTTGGTTTTGTTTTCAAGAGCAAAAATATTTTGTCATCGTATTCACAGAGAAAAAGAAATTCACGTTTGTTAATTATCGGCCCTTTGATTCGGTGCAACGATTTAAAAAAAAGGTAGAGCATTACCATTCCATTAGCAGGAAATATTTCATACGCCAAAGGCCTGGGTTATCAGAACTTTGAAAACTTTTGGCTTTCATCGGATCACGATGAGATCTTTTATCCAAATGATTAGCGAAGAAGAGAGGAGGGAATGAGGAATAAGAAACTTTTGTGGTTCGATATAGAGCTACGCGAATGTGAATGCTCGTCAATGTGTATCTGGAACAAAACGTCTATTCTCGATCCGTAATTACGTTCAGGCTTGGCGTGTTTTTCGACTATCTATTTTTCAATATCGGCAGAAGCTGCTTAAAATTCTTTTCATACAGCATAGACGATAATAACGAGGAAAAGTTTATCTTCATTTGCGTATTGGATCGAATTTTTTCACATTTTTCATCGCAGCCAAAAGTTTTTGACGTCAGGAAGAAGGGGAAACGAAATCCGGATGTCAGCTCATCGTGTTCACTTTTTAATTAATTTTTAATTAATGCGCGTCGCGTATTTCACTCGGAATTTAAATTTTAAATTATCTGGAGTGCTAAATAAAAAATGTCTCCTAATTTTCTTACTTAAAAAATGCTCAACTTTCTCAAGCCCATTTTCGGGACAGCAAAACAGAGAAAAACAGTGAGTCAAAAGGCAAGACGAGGGTCTCTTTTTTTCTCAGGTGGAAATCAGATTTCCCAGTTTGCGCGGGCAATCTAAACGCGCGAGAAAAAGGGAATGGGAAAATTAACATCTCGCAAAATCTTTACTTGCCCGCCCTATGAGATAATTCTTCATACAGAGCTGCGTCGTTCTCACATTTTCGACGAGCAAAAGATTGAATGGAAATATAACTACCGAGGTCAAAAAGTTTCGAGTCGATAACTTCTGATACTGGAAGCTTCCGCGCGGTTTTTTTATACAAAGGATTTCGACAGGGAAATAATGGGAAAATTCAAACTTTTCAGCTCTTTCCAACGGTAGAGCACTTCCTCACTGGAAATTAATTAGTCAAAAAACGTCGATATCTTGTACGATACGGTAAACAAAATATTTCTGGATTATTTCAACATTTTTGTAATTTTGACAATATTTTCGATTTCTAATGAAATTGCAGGACAAAATTTACGAGGGAATGACGAAAATTTGCTTTTCGAAGAGATTTTCTAGAATATTTCCTGCTGCAATGACAAATTTTTTGTGATTTCTCAAAAAAACGTTCAGTCGAACGCAAAAATGACATATTTCTTTACCACCACGCCCTGATAACATTCGCGACGTTCTACAAACCCATAAAACGAATTCTTCACAGCGTGAGAGAAAAAGCACAAAACGATGAGGATTTAAATCGGGTAACCGTCAGGCAAATGTTCTCATTAACAGAAAAGGCGTATAAATCGCGGGATAAAATTGTTTTATACGAACGACCTGGAGAAGGTGATTTTTAGTTTGCTTCTGGTAGGAGAAAGTCTCTTTTCATGTTTGCAACTTAAATAATGCGACAGCAGCTTCGTTAGTATATTTACAAGGTGTACGAGGAAGGTAGGTCGAGTGGTTCGTTTCAACGAGTGCATTTGTACCACTTGGCAATTTCTACCCCGTTATCAACAGTCCTTGTCGATCTATACGAACGATCTCAAATTCCCTATTTACGATAAACTTCCGTACGGGGAATTCGACACCGAATCGACCGAATTTACTAAAACTCCAATCAGCTGTTTAGCAGGGTCAGGGAAACGACGATAATACGATGTTCGCACCGTTGGAATGCAACGAAAATGGATTATTTTTTATTTGCCATTCGAAAACCGAATTGACTAAAAAAAAATTGGAACAAATCCATAAATTATCAAAATGATGAATAAAAAATACGTTTTTCGACCAAAATACGAAAATGCGAGTTGTTTAGAAATATTTCGTAGCGAAGAACGTATAAACGGATGATTCCACACACGATCGCTTATGAGATCGTAGCACACGATTTTGTATAACGTGAGAAATTTCCCAATGTCAAGAAGTGAGCTTTTTTTCATTGCTCCGTATCACGCCAAGCACCGACGATCACCGTGTCGATTTTCACATCTGAACTTCATGCAGCACAAAATTCCTACATGCCTCGAGTCCTAAAATAAGAAATTCAGCAAAATTCAATTTTTTTTTGTTTACCTCTTTGGGGAGCCGTTAAAGGATTCAAGGAGCTTTAAACTTATCCAGGGCAACGACGTGAAAATGAAAATGTGAGAATATCGTAAAAAAATGTATCGATCTGTGAATTCCCAGGTTTTGTACATAAAGCCCTCGCAGGGCTGACTGTTTTTTATATGCTCGTATGTAAACGCGTAACTTGTCGGGAAGTTTGCCTCAGTAAATATAATTTAGCTTTTACGTCGGTCCCTCGAGGAGCTTTCTATGTTGTTTCACCTTCTGCGTGCATTTCTATGTATTTCCATGTAGATTTACTACGAACGATTTAGCCAAAGCGAATAAATAATCCCCTTCGTTTTCGAATCCAATGTAGACGAGGAAATACGTCTTCTTGGACAAGTTGGTTTTCCTCAGGAGCGATGCATCAATTATTTGACACCTGACGAGGCACACGAGGAAATTCGGACCGCATGGCAGAGTCGTGAGTACAAATAATATTTATACACGAGACCGAAAACGAGGTAAAAGTTTTTGTGATTAATTATTCGAGAGATTTTCAATAAAATATGTGAAGTTGTGTTCACGATATATTGTAATTATATTCTTGGCAGTTATAAGCTTTTCGAGTGCCTCAATATTCTAAATTTTTTAAATTGTAATAAACAAATTTTCGAAAAAATTTTACGACCCATTATTTTGAAAAACTAAATTTGAAAGAGCTCTACCGATAGAGAATTTTACATACAACGTCCTTATTAAATGGGAATAATTAAAATGCTGGCAGGGAATTTAGTAACGAATTCATTCAGGCACAAAGAGGCGAAGAAATTTTAATTATCGCGCAGGGAAAAAACACGAGAAATGATAAAAAAATAAGGGAAACAATTGTAGAAACGTAAAGGTTGAATCGTTAAATTGCATTTTTATGATGGCAAATCCACACGAAACTTTGTTGGAACAAAAGAGACAATTTCATTCGAGACGGCGGGAAAAAAAATAGCGGGGATAAATTGTGCGAGCGACAGATGGTCGAAAAAAAAGGCAATCGTTGAGACAAAAAAATAGAAAGAAAAAAGCGAGAGACAAAAGAAGGAAAACTGAAATGATACGAAACGTACGAAACCGTTTTTCCCTTTCTCTGCTCGTGGATATCTTTCTTTTCACACAATTCGCAACAGCGACTACTTATACTCGACGAACTCGCTCCCCGCACAAAGGGCGAGAAGACCTTTTAGTTTTTTTAGGTCACACCGAAAATCAAAAAGAAAGAAAAGTTTCCACAAATGGACGAAATGCGCCACGAAATATATTTCAAGACAATAAGCCATTCTCTTTTCGAACACTCATTTCTCCTGAAAACTCTATATAGTGATCCCTCAAGCTCGAAAAAAGTTCGTGCTAATTTTTCGATGAATCTCGCGTTCGGTAAAAAGACAGGAAATTGAGGGCCTAGGAAGGAACTGGTGAAGATTCGTTGTGGAATTGAGAACGTGAGATCTCTCTGGAATCCAGAGAGTCTAGTCACGAGGTCGATCAATAATTCGTTCAGCAGATCACGATTGTCACGTCCAGAATACTCGAGTGTCCGGTCAACTCTGTATACCTGTATTTCCGTAGATGTAACCCAAAGTATATACGTATCGGCAAGATCAAAGGGCACGTTTTGTAATGAAAATTTCCTTTGACCTCAAAAATCCGTCCCTAGTTGCCTGCTTCGAGGGAGAATCTCAAACGTCATGAAAAATTCATTGCTTGAAAAATAACAAGTAATCAAAATGAAAGTTCGATGAATAATTATTTATACATCGGAAAAAGATTTTAAAAAATATTTCAAACAAAATCGAACTTTCCTCGCGAATTATTGACTCAATTAAAATTCTTCTGCACAACAACGATGCAAACTTACGATGTTGAAGTTTTCATCGTTGGAATGCAACGAAATTCTGTTTTTTCTAGAGCACAGCTCACGATTTTTGTCCAACATTTTATCAGGACGATAAAACGATGTTTAGGATTCAAACAAAAAATGAATACGAAAATTTCAATTTTTTTTTTTCAATGAAAATAAAAAGTTATTTCCGTTGGACCCGAACGTTGGGAAGTTTAGTGTCATTGCAAACTTCAGCTTCGACACCTAAAGATGAATTATTGGGCAATTTGTTCTTCGTATTTTCGCAGGTATGCAAAACCTGAGTATTTCGTGTTCGTTGGTCTGCCTAATTATTCTCGGAAGTGCAGTACTCGTGGGATCTTTCGGTCTCTGCAGACACCAAATATCAGCTGTTCTCGTAACTGGTGTCATGTATCTTTTAGCAGGTAAGCACTAAATTCGAATCAGCTGATCGTCGTCGAATGGGAAATTTCAGTTTCTGCCAAATTTTGTTCTACGGAAGTTTCGGTTTGGGTGAAAAAGACCCGATGAGTTTTACGAGGCGTTGATGCATTTGGATTCTTTGATTTTCAGCAACCTTTGCTTTGTTCACGTTAACGATTATTTACTTCAAACGAGCACAAGATCGGGGCGCGAGAATAATCGACGGTCCAGAGGACGGGGTGATCGGTGGACCAGCACCGAAAAGTGTGTTAAACGCTCGTCGTTTCACGACCGCATGGAGTATGGATTTCGGTTGGGGCGGCGTGACTCTTTGCGCGTTGGCATCGGTCGCATGGATATTGCTTAGCAAAATCATGAGATTCAGTCCCATATCGTCGATGATAGCGTAGCAGTGGGACGCCTTCGAGGTATAGATACACAAGAAAATGAACGTTTATTCGGCACTAATGAAGAAAACGTGCGAAATAGAGAGAAGCACATTTTCTTTTTGTTTTCTCGTAAATTTACGATTGAAAATACACTTTTTTGCCGGCTCAACGTAACTTCACGTATCTCGAGGGCGAAGTAACGATTCTCTGTATATACAAATAATATTCATGCACAATTAAGATATATCCGTCATCTGCTGAGAGAAAGAAAAATTCTATTTTTCTCGAACCCAACGAAACTAAATTTTTTTTTTTTAGTTTGTCGACAAAAAAATGGCAGAAAAAACTAGAGCGTCCGATGAATCTGGTTCGGCCAGTAATGGATTTTAAAATTGTTGGGATTACTGCGAAATATCGTACGTAAAAATCGAATTTTTCTGTTTTTCATTTTGTGGCTTCAAAATTTTCGCTGCTGACGCACGCTGCGAGTTGAATTATGTGACGAATCAAACCAAAAACGATTCCCACTTGTCAGCATTATAAAATGCAATAAATTTAAAACGGTAAATAAAACGATTCGGACTTGTATTTTGCAAAAAATACATCGAACGTATGACCGAATCCAGCAGCGTCAGAATCGAACGAGTAAATGTTAGTGCGCAAGATAATAAATAATAAAAACGTCTTGTGTAGATATTATGGGTGCTACGCGCTTGGAAAGAAAAAATTCTCAAATAGCAACTTGTTGAGAATTTTTCCGTTGCGAATTTTCGCTTCCCATTAGGCTTCGATAATTTTCGATTTTTATACGATTTTTACACAGATTGATCGGAGGTGGACAAGCCCAATGACGTTTTGTCGCGTTGTAACGTAATCGGAAAAAAAACACGCGTACCGAGTCAGACTCGATGTCGAGAATTGTGAAATGTGTTAAATTTACCAGTCCGAACGACCGCGGAACATCGCGCGCAATCTCGGACTCTTTCGCTACACGCTCTTCAGGAGAATTCTCAACTTCCTCAAACCAAAAAATACGAAATAATGTTTGTTCACGTGACCGCAGTGACGTAGAGTAATTTTAATAAAAATCGAGATTCTGGATAATAATCGTTGACTCTCTTTCGGAAAAATGGAAAAATAAACCCAACGAGTTGAAGTTCGCATCGTTATGCAGTGTCCGTCGAGACAATTATTTGCAATGAAAAAACTGAATGTCAAAGCAAAATTGAGGCAATTTCGAAAATCTAAAAAATTGCGAGTGGATTAAATATTTTTCGTTTAACTCCAACGATGCAAACTTCGATATCGTCGCCCGGAATGTATACATTTTCAGAATCTTTCATTCGATCCTGTAAACTCGTTATTGTCATGAACATTTTATACTTTTTTTCGTGCAAGATCAATGGGAAAGTTACATCGAGAAACTTATTATCCACTCGAGTAGTTAACTAATAGTTATTTTTAGAAAAGTCTGACGTAACTATAGAACTCTATTATTTGTTGAGTAATAAAAAATGCAAAAAAATTGGCCACATAGACTGCGTGCTCAATATTAATAACGCTACTCGTAATCAAAAAAATAAAAATCATATTAATACGAATACGAATAATAATACGCTGCAAAGATTTTTTTTACGAGAGCAGAAAAAATAATGGTGATAAATAAACGACATTTTGTTAACATTGATTTTTCCCTGCGAAACTTGTTACCAGCGAATTTGCCAACGAACGTGAACGCCCGGTTAGAGCAATAATAATTGTATAGCGCCGAGCCATTTTGTACGTATTCTTGATTGTTACAGCGAAGAAAAGTAAATAAAGAAAAAAAATGCAAATAATGAAACTACGCAATTATTATCGTACAACTTTTTTTTTATCCCGCAAATCCTCGCGAAATTGTTTTTTCCCAGAATAAATAGAAGTGTACGAAAAAAATGCGTTGCGAAGTCATAAATTTTGTGTTTTTCAGCGAAACTGTATGGATGTTCGGTCAAGACAAACGCCAAGGTCATTCTCGGATGAATTTCGTCAACACATTCTTACGGAGAGCCGGGAACATGTTGCCGTCCGGGGATCGATTTTTCGAACGTTGGGTTTCGATAGAAAAAAACAAAAATTCAAGTCGAAGCCGGAATTATTGTTACTGTCGTTCACTTTGCTAGAATATTCGAATTATGATGGAAAAAACGTTTTTTTTCTTCCGTTGGTGATACAGAGAAACGAACATGTTTGATACTGTATCGCGAGAGTTGGTTGTGTTACGAATGCGCGGGCTCTCGTGTATGGATTATCGGACACGTGAGCAGAAACGTGTGATAACGTATCCGGGCAAGTTCAACTTCTCCGGCGAATAATAATTTCAATAGCAATAACGATGATACGAAGTTTTGGTCATTTATTTTGTGCTCGTAACGGTATTTATGGCTCGATTATTCCTGTAAGATTGCCCTCTGTGTGACGGTGTGCGAGTAAACAATATATCGAATAACGCGATATCGAGACACGCATAACCTCAAAATGCGGATAAAATGTCGCGGGCTCAGTCTGGAGACGATAAAACTCGCAGATTTCGCACAAAGATACTACTTTGCTGCGAGGTTATCGAGATTTTAGGATTCTATCGAAATCAACGGTTCCAAAGGGCAAAGAAAGTGGCTTTTCGTGTGCCGGGTGTAGAAAATTCAACCATTCAACTTACCTTAACGTAGTCCAGGAAAAACTGATAAAGCCGCACCGAAGTTAAAAAAACGTTGTTGCCAAATTATAAACCGTCCGTCGAACTGTTTTTTCGATCGTATTCCGTATTTGAGGCTTTTTTTGTTGCGTTCTGTTGAACTCTGCCGCTTTGTTGAGCGAAAAAGCCGAAAACAAAATCTTTTTTTTTTCGCGCGCACGGCGTCGATTGCAAATCGCGACGTATATCGACGGAATACTGCGTGTGGCGTCTCCGAACGACCGTTAGTCTGTTTAGTGTGTGTACGTCTGTGTGGGAAGACAAGCGTACGGAGCTCCCCACCAATATGTCAATTGTAGTGCAAAATGTATTTGCTCGAAACGCGGTCAGATCCAGTTACGAAGAGTGCGCCGACGACTACCAAACCGAAGCCCTTCGCTCGCGATTATGTTTGCTTGTGTGCGTTCGGAACAAAAGGAAAAACATCGGTCTCCATTGAACGCATGCGTGAAAATTGAAACGCGATTCGTTCACGTAACGACGAATAATCGCGGGATCCGGCATGGTATTTGGCGCGGAAAAATACGCGGGGATTTCGAATCGTTGCGAGGGAATTTTACATCCGAACAATTCTCGTTGATGCTTTTGAGAAAATCGCTCAATATCCATCGAATAATTCACGAAAAGCGGAGGATAATAAATAAATAAATCAAATTCAATGAAAATTGAGCAAATTTAGCTTTTATTTGTAAAAACAATTCAAAGAGCTTCTCATTGATTTTTCTACCACTTCCGACCGGATGTTGTGATGAATCTTGCAAAATCTCGCAGACCTTTCATCAACCACCACCGAGTTTGATATCGTTCGAACTTTGCGTCGATCTCAGTCTCGTGTTCGTGTTTGAATAGGTAGAAGCTGCACTGACCAGAATATTCGTTGGTTTAACAATTGATTGCAAATAATTATCGTCCGCGAGCTTCGACTTGGCTGTAGCCGGCTCGAGAATATTCTTTTCGCCGGTATGGCAGACTTTCTTGTTACCATCTGTCGACAATTCAATCTTTCGTTTCCTGTACTCGGTCCAGCAGCTTTTCAAGCTTCCAAACACATCGAACCACAGACAAAGTTCTTCAACTAGAAATTTTAAAACTCGCACTTACTGCTAAACTCTTTGTTTTTTTTTTGGGCGAAGCGATTTTTTTGTTTCAATCAATTACCGAAGAGTAAAAACGTTATGAATATGAAAACTGCTGCTGGGATACCAGCATCCGGTAGCCAAACGTTGGTCAACCCAAAGAGTGCTGGACCTTCGTGAAACACCATTCCTCTCATGGTGTTGAACAACCATGGCATATGGAGATATGGTATTCGGTAAATGTCACCGAGAGCCAACATTATTGTCGTTATTAATCCCATAACTACGTTCGTTATGACAATTTTTATTTTCATACCTTAAAGTTGAAAAATCGTAAATTTTTGCATCAAATCTCAAAAGAAAAAACGTTCTAAATACGTAAAAATTTAAAAATTATGGCAAAATCGTTCAATCGCGTTGAAATTGTGTACGAGCTTGTGTAAAAATTATTTCTCACTATAATTCCGACGAAAAATGGCATGAAAATGCGTCGATTTTGTAACAGCCTGTCCAAGTGAGGATCGCGTCCCCACTTCGAGGGTCATAAAACTCAAACATGCAGCAGCAAAACACATAATTCCAATATACAAAGTCTCTGCCTGCGACAGACATTAAAATTGCATAGAACATTACGAATGATATTTTTTAAAAAGGTTTGAAGGATTTCTTACTTTTGAGCTGATTTTTCCGTCAGCACGATATCCGATGGACATTGTGGAGTAAGTACTTTTTTTACGTTTGAAAATCATTGCAATTGGGAGGTTAAGTGAAGCAAAGAAACTCTTGAATTTTTGGTCAGCGATTGTCTCGAAGTATCGCAGATCGAAATGCCACTTTTTTGTATTATTTCATGGGGTAATTGGTCGAGTTCGAAATGTTTGGTCACGTGTGACTGCCATGTTCTGTCAGTGACTGAATTATCACGTAAGAACGAAAAACAGTCGAAAGTTGAAATTCAGGCGAATGTAATTTGAGTGAATCGATCGAAAACAAATTTTGCACACAAATTTCATGGATTTATTGGCAGAATATCGCGAAAAATTATTTCAATATGGACGAAATTCTTGACGAAGATTTTTTCTAAACAATCCAAGAAAATACGAAAAAATAACATTTTCACTGCACTGGGTTACGAGCTTGCCGGTGAAACAGACAAAAAACTTGCAGCCAATTGAGCACCGCGATCATTGCACTCAATATCTCGTTACGCCTTATGTGAAGCCCATCCAGAAATAACCTCACAAAAAACACAACGATTTCCACTATTATTACGCAAAGCTGCATCAATAACCAAGGCGTATGCAGCATTGGGTATTCCTGTAAAAAAAAGAAACATTTATTTGAGCGAAAACTTAATTTTCACCAATTTTCACTGTTTCGATGTTTTTGCAATAAAATTTGAAATCTGAAGATATGGCGATCATTTTCTTGAGCGTTACACGGACGATAAGAAGGTCCCCTTAAATCTTGCTGAAAAGTCCAGTTTCTTCAATAGATCGATAAGCAATAAATTAAGCATGTTGTGTACATATGCAACTTGTTAATCGTCGTGAAATTTGACCAAATTTTCAGAATTTTTAAATCATTTGCGATTTGGGACTCAACATTCTTAATTCGAAATGAAATTCTTACTGTGATCGCCCCGAGCATTATCAACGTATAATGCTCGATGCCAAGAATCGAGGTCATTAGTTTGAGATCTCGTTCGACATCCCGTGGCACTAAAAATTCAACAACAAAAGAAACGAAGTTCGTTAATGATTTTCGTGGGATGCAGAAAAATGAAAATATATTTTCAAGTGGATTACACGAAATAATAAAAAATCGTGGCTCACCCACTTCAGCCGATCGCATTCGTGACGGACAAGTTCTTCTTATTGGAATTTTGTATTTCATTATTCGAATTATATCGAAAGCGGTGATGACCTGAAAATAAAATTTATTACTCAACCAACAAAGTGCAGAAACTATTATTAATGATTTTCAATAATCGTTCAGTTTTTTTAAATCGAAAATAAAATAAAATATAATACGATGCGTACTAACGGTCCCAATGACGCCAATCGTTATAACGTACACGGTACTTCCCATGAGATAGTGATCGCAGATATTGCAAGCGAGACGTCCTACACGCTGCGGAATGAAAATAAATGAAAATACGAAGTCCAAAAAAATTGTTCAATAACACTTTTTAATCAATGAAACTCGATAAAATCGCAGTCAAAACTGTGTTCAACATTTTTTTCGATCTAGTGTCAAATGTTGACTTTGAGCTACATTCGCAATCGATAAATAAACAATTATTTCATGTGATATTGGAAAATGGTTCCGAGCTTGCTTTAAAATAATAAATCTATGGGAAAAACTGATTGAGAATAAAAAACAAAATATCCTAACGAGATATCCACCACCATGATCCGTCATGGCTTTTCTTCTTCCTCTTATTCGCATTTTCATTCGTCTATCCACACTTTTTCAAGTGAAACTTGTGTTCAACGAGATATTGTCGTGCTAATGGAGTTGAAGGAAAAAAATAAATACGTGCACTTAATGAGAGTTTTAAATCACTAAGCAACTCGGAATTTTTTGGTTAACTCGAAGAATTTGACAGATCACCGTTTCTTGACACTTTCATGCTCGTCGGTTACTCGACCATTTTTTTTACACGTCGCCACGTACTATAACGTAATTTTTCGGAAAATACAAAAAAATTGCTCACGTTTTTGTAATTAAAAATAAAAATTAGGTCACATGAGAAAACTGATAATCATCGACAGTCCGCACTGAACGATCAATTATTGTTTTTTAGGAAAAGTTCAAATAAATGATGATGAACTTACCAATTTCTTGTTTTTCTCGAATATCCCAAAAATACGACAAGTCATACAGTTTTTGTGACGTCGCGCCATACTCCCAGCTTCACCCTTCGCTGGGCAGAATTTTTCCAAGAATTTTCAACCGAATGATTTATTGAAATTTTGTTTTTTTATTTTTTTTATTCATTTCGAAATATTTGCAAGTCGAGAATGGATCGTGCCTAAACGACGAAAGGTTAAAGTCTTCAGGTTAGAAACTGTTCTGTAAGGTAATTTGGTGTCAAGGCACTCCACGATCTCCATGAAACCATCGAGTTGATTTGATCGGTTTTTATAATTTCAACCTCATTTTGGCAAAAAGTTTTTTTTTGAGGAAAAAACTTTTTCATTCAATCCAATGTCAATACGAACGGATATTATTTAGTAATTTTCGTGTCTCGATTATCTCAATAAGAAAGAAAATAAATTGGAGTGTGAGAGTGAAAAAAAATATTCGTAAGAAAATTCACGGGCGATGAACGAGACAAAAAGTCATGACGTGGACAATGAGAACGTCGAAACGACGAAGAAGAAAAGAGCCTCTTCGACAGTGAGCTTTATCCATAATCTCATTATTTATGATTCGTTCCATCGCCGAGTTATTTTTTGACAAAAAATTGTAATTGGTTTTTTGTCAATTGAATGGTTAGGCAGGAAAAAGGCGAACGAGAACAGGCTGTGCCGTCGAGTCCTGGCCGAGGGAAAAGAACGAAAAAATCAGTGACCAAATTTTGCCTGCGGAGAATGAGACTTATAGAAATTTTCAAGCTCTGCTGTTAGCCACTTCCGTTTTGGTGCTGAGTTATCATGGTTTTCGTTATGGAAAGACCGAGTACAGCGTATTGGAAAATGGAAATATTGTCAATGGTTTTGTGTCAGCCAGACGGGCCGTTATCACATTTAGTCTCGGATACCCGGTCATCTATTCGTTCGTCTCATCTCTCTTCGCTTGCATGCTTCTCTATTCCATTTTCTGGGTCAGTTTGGTATACGCCACTTTGTCAATACTCATTATCCCGAGAAAACTCATTTCAAACTATTGCAAAAGTAATCAAGGTTTTTCATCAATTAAGGATGTTGGGTCCGAAATCGCAAATGATACAAAAGTTGTGAAAATTTAGTATGTTTTTGTATGAAGTATTTAAGAGATCGTGTAAAAATTTCACGACCATGAGTTTTATGGAAACTGGTACAACTTTGCGACAAGTTTTTTTTGTGACCTCTCAGTTTTTCAATATCTACAATATACTGAAAGCAACGCAAACAAAACGAAGGTCATTGATAAATATTTTTGGTATTTGTTTAAAAAATTGTTCCTAAGGAAATGTTTATTTTTTGTTAACGAGCTTTCTAATTATCGTGAAATTTTGACACGACCTCTTAAAATACTTCATATACAAAAACATACTGAATTTTTAGAACTTTCTCATCATTTTTTATTTCAAACCTCAAGGTGGTTAAAGTAACGATGATAGAATGCTTAAAAATCGATATTTTTTTACATGAAGTGCCCAAGAGGTCGTGTACAAATTTCGCGATGATTAAGAAGCTATTTACCGATCGATTAACATTAAAAAGTTTCATGGTTACTCAAAATCCTAAAAAACGTAATCTTCAATAATTTTATCCACACATTTCGTTTGGATTTCGATGGAATGTTGGAAATTACTCATGTGGAATGTTTGGGTAATTGATTAACAATTCATTTGTAGAAGAAGCCTCGGTGGAGTCTTCCTTCGATCATCGTCTACCTGATGGATCTCGTGTGTCACGTGGCTGATGCTCTCGTAGCATTTTGGCTATTTTTTGGTCATCTCAAATTCACAACCGCTTTGCTTTACACAACGATTACCGCTCTCATAATAAGTAGGTCAACAAAGATTCCGAAAAAAATGATTGAAAGTTTCGCGAATATTTACCGATCACCGGATCTTTCGTGTATTCTCGATATTCTTTGAACTCGGGGGGATTTCTCAGGACTATAGAAATTAGTGAAACACGAAGTTTGTGTGTTTGAGCAAATTGTCATTGAAATTGATGTTTCAATTACAGCAGGAGAACTGTGGATATGGTTGGGCGTTCTACGTCTGTACGAGCACAGAACATTCAACTGAGAACGACATTTTTCCTCAAGGAAAAATATATTTTTTCGTACTTTTTAAAAAATAATATTTTTACAAGTTTTACGAAATAATTGTGTTTTTTTTGTAAGTTGTATATGTACACGTTTCGAATAAATATTTATGATAAATGTCTAGTGAGTCCTATTCGCTTTTATCCGTAAATCGTGGACTCTCGATTGATGGAAACTCGAATTTCGTTTAAAATAGTTTCCGGAGGAACGACTGTTGGACAGTCGAGTGAGTCGTAAATTTGATGAGTGCTGTTGAGTATTTCCAAACCTCGACATTCTTCAGGGCTGTCAAAAAAGAATTAGGAATTAGAAAAAAATCAAAATGCCATTGGCCTGTGGATTATTAATTGTAATAATTAATTCATTGACTCGAACTTGTTGCTGGCAAATCTTGTTAGAGTAACTTTCCCTTATTGAAAACTTATTTTGTGCTTTTTGCCTTAAAACTATTTTTATTTTATGGAATAATGTTTTTTTTTAACCTTTTACAAAAATCTTCTTGAGCTTTCGCCACGACGTCATCAGCTCCGACAATACTCTTCGCTGCTATTTGACGCATCAAAGATCCGATGAAAGCGTGGCAAGGTACTCCCGAAGCTTGAAAACTTGCCTGCTCGTTGATCGTTGCGTTTTTAATAATTTTGCATTCTTGTCTGCACAAATAATGTTGGGCGTCGTAAATATTACGAAAATCTTGAGCATCCAGTGCAATTCCTGGTGTGTTCCATAATATGTTTGCTTTTGCAGCAATTTCCAAGGTTTTTGGGTCAAGACTGCGAAACACGTTGGCCAATATCGACCTGGATATCGAAATTGCGAATTCCATTAGAATATTTGTTTTCCAAAGGACAAGAAAATGTACCGAATTAAATTTTTTTCATAATTATCAAAATAGTTTTGAATATTGAGTAATTCTTGTTTACCCTTTGAAAATATTCTGCAATGGTACATCGACGTTTATCACATTGAAATAACGTGCAGCAAGTTTCGAACGAAATCGGTCTTCATCGGTGACGTTCGGTGGGAGATCATTTTCCTCGATCGAATTATTACTTTTGTCCAAAAAGGCAATGACATCGTTGGTGTCTCTTCTATAAATTGTACTTTTGCCAAAATTTCCATTCGTCATCAGAAACAGAGGATTTTCGTCTTGTACGTTGGTCAATAAATTGATCAAATATATCTGCGATTGAGAAGAGGGGAAATCGATTGCTTTACGTGGAATGACGAAGAACAAATGAATCATCGACGAAACCAAACATGCGCGAAAAACAAATTGATAAATTACGTATGTATCTGGATTATCTCGTGCCGCTGATTCCATGTAGCAGAATTCTTTTTCCGACCATGTGCGATTCACATGTTTGATGAAATATATGTTTGGAAATTCCGTGAAGTCAACGTCTCGTGTTCGCCTAAAAAAAAAATAATGTTTTCATTCAAATGATTAATCGTCTATGAATATGAAATTCTTTTGTATGAATCTCAACGTTTGCCAAATATTTTTGCAATGTAATCGAAGTGGAAATTAAAAAATATTCACGTCATTATAATAATCAGTCTGTTGACATATTCGTTTGTGAATTCACTCGATTCAAAAGTGTTTTTTTACAGTTAAATTATTCGTCGTATCGATTGGGGGATTTTCCATTATTTTCAAAATATCATTTGTAAACAACTTACCGGCATTTTGAGTATTCATTCGGAATGCAAAACAGTGCAGTGACCAGGGCGAAAAGGAGAAAAGCTGCAAAGACGAGACTCGCTGCGAGGAATGCTGCGAACAAGTGCGAGGGCCATTTTCCAACGTGATTAGAAACTCCTTTAGCTATGGCCGTTTCGAACGGAGGATAACAATTGTGATGCGATAGGTTGAAGCATTCTTGGTTGTCGAGCAGAAAAGCACGTTCCTCCCCAAAGTTTCCTGCACATTTTTTTATTTTTATCAATATCTAATTAATAACTAATACGCGAAACACTAGAAGATAAAAAAACATTTCCTCATTAATGTCAAAACGTCTGCTCTGCGTAGTGGGTGAATATTACGATTGCCAAAATTAAATTGCACAATTGATTCAGCGATGATCCACGAAATTCATTCTATCAATTAAATTTGGAAAGTGCACACACAATGCATTTTTATTCCGTGGAGTTAAAAAGTCACATCGCGTCACAAAAACCACAATTTTTTTATTTCTTTTTGAGAAAATGAATAAAATGCATTATTGGTTTAAAAAAGTTGAGCCACAGTAGAAAAAAACGTTATAAAACCACATCCTGACAGTCGCGAATGGTTTGGAAATCCGTAGGATTACTTTGAGAGTATAGTTCGATACTCACGTTTCGCCATCGGCATAACGTTCATTCAGACACAATGCAATCGAAATGCCCTTCTTTTCGTCTTCCTTCCTCGAGCAGGTTTGCAATTAGTCCATGAGTGGCGTACGCCAAGTCAGCAGGTTTTCGCAATGTATTACACTCGCAGATTCGTATTGTCATATACGTATATACACTTTATTGTGTATATACACACATACGTAATGTGTGTCTCTCGATTCATCGAGTTGTAATAATAGGCTCTCAACTGCATGCGATCCGTCACGAGATTCGTCGCAATGTCCCCGAGTTATTTGACGTTTTGTGAGTAAAAGGTAAACGAAAAAATTGACTATCACCGCGAGTTCTTTCGATCGTGCTACTCGACTGAAATATTTTTCGTAGTTCCTTTATCGACGGTTTGTCTCGATATGTTTTTATCTGTAATCGTGATGAAAATGAAAACGCGCGAGTAATAATCCAATAATTTGTCGTCGTTAAGTTCAAATATATTTCTTTATGCTCTTGTGTTTATTGTCTTCGTTTCTTTACACGAAGAATAAACAATTTTTATCTTTATCTCGAAGAAATATTTTGTTGCGCGATCGTCAGACTCATTATTATCCGGTAAAATTAAATCTCACGCGAAAATAGTTGACAAATGTGCAGTTATTACGACGATACACGTTCTCTTGGTACAGAAGGATCTCAGATTAAGAGAAACATTTTCGTTTCATGTTTTTTCAGTATTTCGATTGCTAATTACACGAATTACTGCATTATTTATTCCAAGAATTTGATTTGTTCAATAAATTACCGTCAGATGGCCTTAAGCACAAATGTCTTTGAATTTGATCCTTACAATTCAATCGTCGCTTTTCATACGTGCGTGCAAAAAATGTAACGAGTAAACAGAAGGCGTTTCATTCGCAACAACTAGATCTTCGTCGTACATTTGTATATATTTATTAAAAATAACATTTCTCATAAATAACATTCTAAAGAAAATCACAATGCGGTTTATATACATTACGTTTTTGCAGATAAAATAGTTGCGTCGTCCAATGGTTATTAAAATATGATATGCAACAATTTATTCGATCAAATAATCAACATTCGTAACCCAACAATTGTTTCTCTGGCTACATGCGTTTTGATCGAACGACAAAATATCCGCAACGATATATCTGATGACGAAACATCCAATCGACAGGATATCCGAAGGACAAAACAGCCCAAGGACACGTTGTATCTAAAACATCAATTTTATCACTCGCCATCTTCCACCATCGTTCCACAGCATGGACCACCATAAAACTCAAAGCCACACCATAACATCCAAATGTCGCCAGATATTTCGAAAATGTCTTCGAAAATTTGTCGCGGGGTCAAATCGCAGGTTACGATGTTTTTTTTCAACAATTACAAATTCCACTATTTTCAAGCATGTCCCATGATTTTTTTATGCTTCGATTATTGTATTTTCACGTCTAATCGTTAACATTAACAATTATGTAATGGTACTCGAAAGTTTGTCCATTAGTGGAACTTTCTGACATTGCGCATCGAAGTTTCTATCGAAAAACAAACTGAAGAAAGACTGAAATTTGGTAAGCTCTAAAATATCGAATCCTTGGATATCGAAGATACGTAGGAAAAACGTGCAACGCACGCGGAAATAAAATCTCGACCTTCAAGTCGATAATCGAGATCGAGGCCATTATTGAAATGCGCTCTTTTATCTACAATCGCGAATTCTCTTCTCAAAAATATTGTCCGTCAATGAGACATATCTAACGATGACCGTCCAGCAGCCAAGCATGTTTATTATCATCAACGTTACAGTTATTACATTGAAACGTAAACTACGTCTAAATGTATAAATATCGATATATATATTTTCGCGTATTGGCAGATTGATCGTAGTTTTGTCGTTTCCCTTTTTCTATGTCACACTTTGTGGCTTTTTAATCGGAGTTTATGTCGAAGAGCTAATCTCACGTAATCCGTGATATTGTTCATTTGATTATTCGATTATTCACGGGAAGAAACCACTGGTTTGGTATGGACGAACAATTTCACTATGAAGAAGCATCGTTTCGAAATAATCGATCGAAATGTCCGAATACTGTCTTAGCTCAATGGCTTTGCACACTATTTCCTGTGCATTCAAATCCATTTCGTGGCTACGCGTCGCTATTTTGTTCAAACATTCTTCTTCTGCTTTATTCTTTGATATTTTTCTAATAAATACAATTTTTAATACCATTGTCAAACACTGGTGTAGGATATTGTGTTCCTCGGATCAGTTTTCGCATCTCCCGTCTTTTGCGAGGTACTGCCTTTCGTTCTAGTATCTTTGCCTGTCGTGGACTCGCTGTCGGAGGATTCTTCATCGCTGGAGGAGCTCGTGGTTAGCGCTTCATTGACGTCTTGCAATTGGGCATGCTCGTAACTGCGTCGATTTCGCGTGATGACGGAATTCGTTGGTAAGGTTGGTTCTTTCCTCATGATTTCAGGGCTGGAACTTGATTGATTGCTACTCAATTCGGCAAAACCGGATTCGGGTGTCGTGACAGTTTCGCTGTTCGTTGGGCTGGCGACAAAGTCACTGGGCGATGAAGTCGTGGCCCTGGAATTGGGGCAAGTCGCTATTTCGTCTTTCAGACGTTCGTCCTCGACGTTCGTCTCTAAAGATTCGGCCACGTCTGATATTCTGCGAGATTTCTTTTCCATCTCGATCTCTAAGTGAGTCGCATTTAAAAGTTCGGGCTTCGGTTCGTGGTTTCTCCTTCGAGTTCGTAGTTCTGTATTCTCCTTCGATGCTTTGGCACTGCCCAAGTTACGTCTCATGACGTTCAAGCGTTCCCTGCTTCCGGTGTGTCTTCTGTTGGCACCGAAAACATTTTCCCGATTCTCAACATGAAGATTTTTCACGCTGCCAATCCAACCATCCGTTTTGTCGAGCGGTACCAACAAATATCTCTTGGAACCAGCCAAGTTACGTCTCGGATCGTGCGTTGAGTTTGCTTTGTCTTCGTCAATTAAAATCAAGTTCTTGTTGCTCAAATTTCGTTTGGAATCGTTCAACGTCCTTTTCTCGTCATCGACGAGACTCGTCACAGCCCGATTGGTGAGATTACGTTTGGAGCCATTCAACGAACGTTTCTCTTCGTCTGGAATAGGATATCGAAGATGATTCCTCTTGGGACACGTGATCGTACGAGGAGTCGATGAAAATTGATCGTCCCTTGCAGCATCGTGGTCTCGTTGATCTTCCTCGTAGAGGATCTCGCGACTATTTTTCAAAATTTCACGGTTGACAGCCTCGGGCAAGTGCTGCAGTTCTACATCAGCGATCACTTGGATAGCGTCCGGATCGACTTCGACTATTTTGTATTGACCCAGTTCACGCTGCTGTTGCGGATTCGACAGTGTATGTTGAGGATCTCGGTAAATATTGCGAGAGAGCATGTGATCGTCCAAACTGTTATCGCTTTTTGTACTCTCCGCACGATTAATAGCTCCTGGGGATGTTGGAGAACGGTGATGACCCGGGTGGGAATAATGATGATGGGAGACATCGTGGTACGGATCCAGCAACAAGCCATCCTCGTCTACGAGGAAACCTGTAAACCTCGACTAGTCAGTGCCATCGATAATGTTGCATTTTTGCCTCATTTCGTTGTTATTTTCAATGAGATTCAAAATCATTGTCAATCGCCATAATCAATTGTTCGAAATTTACAAAAGACAAGAAAATACCGCTCGGTCCAGTTGGACCCAATTGAAAAATGTTTAAAAAAAAAGAAATACTGTCGGAACAGTTTGGACGATTGAAACGGAGCTCAAGAGTCAGGAAAATGATTCCATTGTTGTTTTTTTAATTATTACGTTCCATGACCAGGTCCCATGGGACAACCACATGAATCACAACCAGTTTTGAGTGAGCTTGAAGCAAGTGCCGGAGTCACCGTCAAATATCAACAATGATGTTCAATTTTTATTCGTAATCGAGAAATAAGGTAACCAGTGAACTTTTATTAATCTCAAGATGATGGATCAGAGAGCAATTTTCGAAATTTAATATTTCCGACACGTTTTCACCAATAAAAAAAAGGCCCTGACATCGTATTTTTGGCATCGTCCTGCGTACGCTGACAGAGCCTTTTTTTGATTAGTCAAACGACGTCGAACTAATTTCGAAAATTCGAGGTGACTGGTACGTGCTTCAACTCACATCAAAATTAGAGATCGAGCTGTTATTGTTTACCCAACACGAGACAGTATGACCGATACCCGGAGGACATGGTTACGAGGGACATGCACTGTACAACACCATTTTTAAACATTTCCCGTTCCAACGATACAAATACCCCTGGCGCATTGTTCTTCTTCGAAATTGAAGAATTTTCAATGTATTTGTTGCTTGAGTTACTTGAAGCTTTGTCCGTTTTAAATATCAGGAGGACAGTTGATTTTTTACATTTTTTTAAACTCCTTGAACGTCGTCGATCAGTGGAATGTCTATGTGAAGTTTTGGCGAGGATGATCCCTGGGATTGTAGTCCATGCTGGCCAGGTGGAATCAAAAATCCAGAGCCGTCGCTTTGATTCAAAGTTGACAGAATTACAGGAGCAGTTCTCGGCTCGCTAGGCACTTTCCGGAGGCTGAGTCCATCTACGATTACACCAGCACCAATAACGATAAGACAACATGAGGGAACGAGCATTAAAAGAGAAAGACCAAGGCATAGAGATGGAAAATCATGCAGTCTGATTCGTCGTGCAAGAACTTTGAGGATGGGGAGGAAAAGCCAGTGGACTGCATTGTAATTTACACTACAGCGAAGAATAAAGTGGCAGGGAGGCGAAGTTTATTGCGATTTGTACTAGTAGCCGACCATTTGCAGTGAGTAGAGTTTTTCTAAAGTAGTTCCGAAGCAGAAGCAATTCTAATCAGCATGCAGAAGAGTGTATGGCATATTTCAGAGTTGTTAAGCATTCAATAATCGAATTAACTGTTTTTATACACAGTACCGTCTCTTAATGAATTCTATGTTAATTGGAAGCGTCAAGAACAAAGAATACAACGAATTGTCATTTCTGTCACAGGCCTATAAATTCCTGTGCGTGTAAAAACTCGCTTGAGACGTGTTTCCATGGGAAAACGTACCGGTACCATGACGAAGATCATCTTGTACTCTGTAGAATTCGGCGAGTTCGCGACCAGAGCAAAGCGGTGTGTCGACCTGTACTGTGCTGTTGAACAAGGAATGATCGACTTCGTAGCCTTGTCGTTCTTTCGAGTAGCAAACCATCGTTTCGAATCTATGGCCCCACAGAACTTCTTGGGGAAGATAACTGGATCTTGCTTGTGTTGTTTGTCCGGTAGATTCGATGGTGCCTTCGAGGAGGACAACGACCTCAAAACGTTCGGTCAACATGTCCTCGGCGGACATATTATAAAAGGGTGATTCGGCGTTGATTTTGTGGATTATGGTGGTTGGCCATATAAAGAACAAATTGCCGTTTTCACCGTCAGTTCCAACAGCCAATTCGTGTTGATGCTGCGACAATGTTTCACCCTCTTTGGTCATTCTCGTTTTTATTACTTGGGCCCTTACAGCTGCTCCGATGATGTGTGATTTTCTCATGTCAGCCACTCGGAACATTAGACAGAGCTCACCGTCCCGTTGACATATGACAGCATTCCGCGAGAACAAAAGCGTCTGTGTTCGTTGTTTGGGTCGACTCATTTTTGCAAATACGATGCCAACCATTAGAGCTTGAATCATCACCCCTGCGATACTCTGAATGCACATTACGAAAATAGCTTCTGGACATTCTTCCGTCGTTGA
This sequence comes from Hyposoter didymator, assembly GCA_037952995.1. Taxonomy (NCBI): domain Eukaryota; kingdom Metazoa; phylum Arthropoda; class Insecta; order Hymenoptera; family Ichneumonidae; genus Hyposoter; species Hyposoter didymator. Next base: position 2,133,012 of record JBAJMU010000004.1, read on the forward strand.
TCTACTCCCATAACCAATGGTGTGTTGAGTCTCGATCGAGAATAGGAAACAACTCGTGAACGAGAATATATTGTATACACACGGCGTCCAATCGTTTTTTAACTGCATTCCTGGCAAATGCTTCTCGTCGAAATCACCATGAGTGAACGCTATCAACCACCATATCACTGCGAATCCCAACCAGGAGAGCAAAAAACTCAACGCAAAACATAACAACGTCCAACGCCATTGCGTGTCAACTAACGTGGTAAATATGTCTTGAAGGAAACGCAATGAACGACGTGATATTTTCGATTGCAGAACGTTGCACTCGCCGTTTTTCAGGACTGCTCGACGACGTATCTTCCGCACCGGGCCTGCCCTGTAACGGCTCCTGTAATGCAAAAATGCATCGATTACTATACAGCCAATTTATCTCAGCAATTGAAACTTCAAAATGCGTCACAAAAGTATTTTTATTGAATTTTGAGTGAAAAAATAAGTAACGAACGTCACTAACCAAATATATTTCGTACCAACACAAAATTTGCATTCTTTTCATTTTGTGACCAAACGAGGATTCGATTTCACGAAGGAATGTCTCGTGACTAGCAATTTCAATATGTTTTTTTCTTTCATTTCGTTATTCTTCATGCAGATTGTCACGATTGAAGAGCAACAAGTGTCGCATTGAATTGCAAATTAGACAAGATATGTTGCTCATTATATTTCGCTTTACGTCCGATATATATGGTACGATGTTGTCACGCTGCTTTATAACACGAATAATTGTCAAGTACAATTGCGAGTACAACAATGAGCAAAATAATCTCCAGTAATCTCCACCTTTTTTGTAACCGTTCGAATCTCATATTATGCAAAGTTTGAATGATCCTGAGAAACAACGCCAGCAGCTCATACAACATACCCCAATATTCTTTTTTTTCTGCTTTTGCATTTGCAGAAATACATATTTCGAAACGTTGGGACATTTTGTTTATGAAATAAAGCAGGAACAAGTCGTCAAGATCTCGAGCTACGTGGAATTAGGTCATCATCGTTTATGAGGGAAGATATCGGCTCGGAGATGCCAAGAGAACTTCCCTCAAGCTTTGCCGAGATATGGAAAGCATATTCCGTGATACATGGGTTCGTCATGAAATATATGCTCGTTAAGATAAGACGTGGTAGCGTTTGAAATAGATATATGTAAACCAATATAATGGGTTTGTATGCAGACATGAGATTTCTTGCTCTCTGGCTCGGTATCAAGATCCGTTACGAGAGTTGTTTTATCACCTTACTCAGTAAAGCTGACTGACACATATCGCTCAGCAAAATCTCCAATTTCACAAGTGTCACCGAGTGTGTTAAAAATAATAAGAGATTGTGGGCGAGCGAGAGTCTTCGTCGTTTTTCGTGTTGAAAAAATTGCAAACTGCGTTCGTACGCAATTTTAGCTTTTTCGTGTTTTTTAATTGCGCCAGTTTGACATTCTGCAAATTCCGATGATCTTGACCTAAATTCCGAAATATTTAGAAACTCTGAACCCGAGCAACTCGACCTGATACCGACCATTTCGACGACCTCGATAATGGATATAATTCGCTAACGTTTTCGAGTGAGTAAAAATTATTTTCTTCCGAAAAATTCCATGTTCGGGATACTCATCGCGAATTGAGTCCATTCTGGAGCATGGAAAAAAGCCGAGGTTCGTTGACCGTCCATCGAGACGAGAACCCATCGGTTCAAACTTGGCAAATAAAAAAAAATCACTTCTCGGTATAATAATTTCATTAGCCATACCGTTTCAACAGGTGGCTCATAAAATACACGTTCAAAGTTTAGAGCACACGATCGAACTTGTACTTTGTGTAATTTTCCAGCTTCTTGGCCCCGACAGATTTCAGACACGTTAAATTTCGAGGCCGTTCTGGTTACCTGACAAATCAACATTCGTTATCATCTTCGAACTTGCATGCCTACCGACTTGTATACGCTGCTAAGTATATTCTACAAATATATCATTCGTTATATTTGTTACGAGGCGTTAATCACTCGACAATTGAAGATCTACGTTTGCCTCTTAATCATTGGCAGTCATATACTTTTCGATTAATTTCGGCTAATCGTTGAAAACGTATTTCTTTTGTTCTCAATCTCATCAAGATTGCTCGAACGAGAAAAAAACATTGGAATCGCATTTTACGCGAAGATATCGAAGATTAATACCGCCGTTATTTTTCACCTTGATTTCTTTGTGCATTACGTTTTTTAAGATAATAACGAACGACGAAAGGTCGAGAGAAAAAAAAATTATTTCACGTCTGACTTATCGCGAGCGTTAAATACTCGACCTTGAAGAATTCGTCAAATAAAGTTGGATCGATCAATGAAAAATGCGATCTATCATTCGGCGTCAACAGAGCAATCAGTTTCGCGTTTGAAATTGTGAATAAAATATTTCAAACAGTAGGAGGAACAAGCGAGTGTTTGAAATGAATAAAATTTATGAAATTTCTTATCGTACGACCGAAGGACGATCGTATTACTTATTTCTTACGTTTCTGTTTCCGTCAGTACTTTTTTGCAGCTGATGCAAAATAATGTAGAAAAAAATGTTGGCGTTTTCACGAGTAATGCACACATCGATGTTTCATTTAACGATCGACATTAATTACAATGGAAGCGTGAAAATGGCAGTTTCTCTATTTATGGGCATCGAAGTTATAATAACAATTCTTCGAGTTGCGATATATGAATGAACTTAGAACGCAATAAGTTTGCCCATGTCCCATTGCATACAAGATAATTAATGACCAGCTGGAATGCAGAACAAGTTTCAATAATCAATTAAAAAAACAGTGACAGTTTTACAACTCGGCAGATCGCGATAAAAGTATTAGAAATTTCGTCGGAACTGGAACAGTTTTCCGATTAAAAATACTTTCCCTGAATTTCTGAAAAAGGTCTCGGCTCATTCACGCCAAAATGAAGTCGAATTATTTTTCAATTTTAAGAAAAAAACATTGAAACGTATTGTACCTGCTTCTCATAGATGGATTCGGACTCTTTGGTGCCCGACCAACGACAATAGGAGTTGTGCCACGAAAAGGCAAGAGCTTTTGATCGTCACCGCTTTCCGGTGTCCCTGAATTTCCATTCGTTGCACCATTTTTTGTTACTTCCCCGTTCATTGTTACGTCGATTTTTTGAAATATCGTTTATTAATGTTCGTCGGTTTTTTTTTACCACACAACATAAATACTTTTGAATTATTTATCATTCAGTTGCTCGTGTGCTACGCATCGAATATTTGTTGATATAACGACACAATCAGCGTTGCACTTGCACCGAAACGGTCTTGGTTTCCTATCGATTAGCCATGCATTGTTGGATTTTCACTTTTCAGTCCAAATCAAGAATCGTGTAGATTTTTCTCGCACTCTGCTTCCTGTAACTTTTTTTTCCTACCAAATTAAAAACCAATTGAAAGTGAGTACGCTGAGACGCAATTAGTTGAAAAATGATTTCAGGGACGAGTGTTCGCTGAAAAAAATGCTAGAAATTGTGAACTTGAAAAATTAGCTTCCTAGCGAGCGCGTTCGTACCGAGCCAATTCGTGCGACGTAAAGATATTGTGATCTTTTTATGTCCAACGACCAGAACCAACTAAATAAAAATTCTCATAAAAGCGATTTTTTTACTCCGTAAGAGCTTTTCACGTTTCCCGGCCGTTCGAATGATTCATTTCAAATTTTTTCTTATTACTTCGAGGAAGGTATAGTAAATTTTATTGTATCGCGTCTCGCGGTGGTGAAATTCGGTGGGGCAGGCTTTGTTTCGTTTCGTACGAATTGTCACTTCCTCATGAAGTGTATGTAGACAAAACCTTCGAATTGGTTGGAGAGCCAGGAATTAAGAGACGATGAAACGATGTCTCGGCTTCCAACGAGACGATTGATGATTCTCTTGTCATTTGTCTGACAGTTTATATGCTTCGTCTACTTAGAAATTCATACATACACACATGAATGCATGTACGCAGGGCATGTGACATTTATATGTAAATCTATAGAGTATTGTGACGATTGTCGTACTTATGGGGCATTTCATAGTAAAAACAAGTTGCTTGGGTTTCGCATCGTTTAAATTGACATTTCTGTATTTAACTTTTTACGCTCTTTCTCGATCGCAATTCTGGTTTTTTTACATCTTCATTCCGATCGAACTGAATCGAATAATTCTCTGGCTCTGGAACGTCCTGTATCTTCAACTTGATCTTGACGGGAGCAACCGTTTTGTTTCCGATCTCTGAATTAGTCTTCGCGGTGCACCGAACGTTTATTTCATCAGACTTGTGAGCACGTGTGTACGCGTGGTCTGTGCGTCTATATGAAACGTTATTGAGAGTACAAACGAGTTGATGCTTTACGAGCATCAGCTTTTTTCAAAAAATTCTTTTGACACGTCGATTTTTTGCAATTTTTTCTCGTCAACGAATTATTGATAAAAAAAAGGAAGCTAAAAAAGGAAATGATCGATCTCTCTCTTTTGGCTGACGAATAGATGGAAATAATGAATTTCTCTGTAACATTTATCGCTATCGCGATTTTTATTGCTCTGAGATATGGAGAATGTTTTTTTTTTGGAATTTAGATACCGGTTTATGGATTTGTTTTCGTGATGTGAAGCAATTGCGGAACTGTCAATACCCTGTCACTTCTTGTGACGAATATAATCGACGTATCGTTGCGAAACTTGTTATGAAAAATGCAATTGGTTATAATCTCAATGCGGTACGGATCTCTACGGAGGAGATCGTGCGCGATGAGGAATCGCTTGTAATACTGATGATCGGATAGCAGGTCGCTTCTCTTTATACGATTCGATGTCCGCACAGAAAACGAGCTTCCGCCACTCTTATTATCAGTCACTTATGAGAACTTGCGAGAATGTTTGCTCTAACTCTTTGCAGAAAAAAGGGAGCGCAGGGAGGATGATGTGAAGGCGTCGAATATTTGACGGATACGTAAATCGTTCGGTCAAGACACTGGAAAAACTATTTGAGTCTTCTGACATCCGGCCATTTTGGATTTCGATCGTTTGTAGGGTGATTTTGCGCTAACAACCTTTCGAGGCTGGCAAAAAGTTCCGGTTTCACGTTTGAGATTGTGTCATCAGCTCCGCCGAAACATTCGCTTCGGTATTTTTCTAAGTTGACCTTTTTTTGTTAGCACCTTTTTCTCATTTCCGTATTGTTACTTTTATTTATGGAGCACATTCTATCCTGCGAAAAAAATCCGGGCGTTGTGTTTTTATCATTACTCGGCTCTCGTGTTTGACTGACGTGTTATAACGTCGTTGTCAATATCATCGAAAGAGTATCAACACACACTTATGACCAACCCACTAGTTCCTATCGTAATATCGCGAGTTGCGCGCTTCATTGTGTGTAACTCCGAAACGAACTATTGTGATTACGATTTTCTCGAGCTCGCTGATTGAATATTTAACTCGTGACGTTGTTTTCTCTTTCAACGAAGCGAGCTAACATTTTTTCACTATTTTATTGGCTCCGAATAATTCTGCCGAATAAATAGAACGATCGCGAAAGACTCGATGTTGTTATTACGATGAGCCACTGAGCGTTTGACTTGATACGTAGTTATTGTTGAATGAACAGACTCCTTTTTACTTAAAAACTAAAAATAAAAGTGAACCACTTTATTTTGCAGTCGATTTTTCTTGCTTCAAGATTTTTTTTCAATTTCGTAACGAAAAAGTATTTATTTGTTATTACTCGTCAATAATTAGGTTACAGTCCGTTTTGAAATTTCAAGATCGAAAGCGAAATAAATTGGCGTCACCTTCCGAGTGATCACGGAGATACCGACTGAGAGGATCACTCGGCCGAGTCTCTTATCATTGAGGTCTGCAGGCTCGTTAGCTCGTTATCAGCCATCCTCAGAAACTCGCTCGTTTACTTGTCTGTCAACGAAATTGCAAGTCTGTGTGTTACAGCCAACGATCTGTGAGGTGTGACATTTCGCACGATAGATCGAAGACAAAAGTCAACTCGATAACGAAAACGAAACGATTTTTTCTGATTTCATTTTCAATTTCAATTTTTTACGAAAAATATTTGTTGGAAAAATCTAGTTTTAAAGGTAGAGGCAGAGAGAAAGGGTGGAACAGATGATCCCGTTATTCTTGGGTTACGAAGCACAAGTCCGAGGATTCATTTTGTATTGCGTTTCAAATGTATTTTAATGAAAAAGAGCAGAAAGGAAATATCAGAATCGAAATGTTGAGAACCGGAAGGCCTCTTAGCCGGAAATTCCCGATTTAATTAACTCACCGGAATTTCAAGCACAGAAGCTCATGTAACATTTATGCAAACTAGGATTATATCGTTGGAACAGCAGTGAAAGAGAGAGAGAGAGAGAGAAGGAAGAGACGATAGGATCGTTGTGATATATGGAAATACAATTCCAAGTGAGTTTATTTATAAGGCGTCGTGGACATAGGAATAAAATCAGTGATTCGTGGTTTTTCTTATTTCAATTCTACGTCAATCTTTACCACATTTTCGCAAGAAATTTCGAATTAATTTCAATTCTGGGTCAAAGTTGACAGAATATCAAGAAATAATTCAGCGTTGCAGTGTCATTTAGTAACTTCTATTATTTAGTGAATTGATGAAAATCGTTGTATATTCAAACTTTGCAAAAATAAATATTGCAGTGCCACGGATTTTAGCGCAATTTCAGCATCGTGTAATCTCAAGATCGGTTTATTCCGAGTCGAGCGCGTCGCTGGTTTTTTGGGTAAAGTTTTGATTTCCGGCGCATAGTTATACGATGATAAATAATTTCAATGAGAAAGACGACGATCGATGCTGAATAACCAACAACAGAGATGAGCAGTAATACGTGGCCCAGGGCTGCCGAATTTTGTTGATCTGTACTTTCTGCAGAATCGTTATCATTTTCGAATCGATTGGCTGTTAGAATATCGTCTTGGAAAAATTTATCGATTATTCCGGCACGATGTAATCGTGAGATTATTTTATCCATTTTCGATCGGTAAGGCGATCTCTTGCCGATCACGAAACCATAATTGTCCGTCCAGAAGCAAGGGCGAGCGATCTTTACAGTTGGCTGACCTTGCTGTTTAGTCATTTCGATGATGAATTCGGCTTTTATTTTCTTATAAAAGCACGTGACGTTTTTGTATTTGATTGCAATATCGGCACACTTGAACGTATTGAAATCCAGAAAGCTTACTTTCTTGTAATCTTTCCAAATATCCTCGAAAAGCTCGTTTGTTCTATCCAATTCGAAAGGATGCAGATACGGAATTAATCCCGAAGTAGCGAGATCCTCGATGGTGTTATATTCGATTTCGGTGTTTTTTTGCAGACTAATGCTTGTGATGGCGGTATAAATGGTGGACGAGAAGATGGCAGATATGATGAGTAGGCAAGCGAAAGCAATGCGTTCAACCGGAGGACGAGGTTGTTGGGTCGTCGCGACGCTGAACAGTACGCATCCGACGTTGAACATTGTCCAAGAAGCTGATTTGAAGCGCAGTAAACGTGCGGTGATCCAGAAAATCAAGACGAGAATGAAGCTCATGAACTGGACCAGGAAAATATCCGTGGAAATTGGAGTTTCTGTTTTTCGTACAATTGGCACGGCCGCACAGTATTGATCGATGAGAATCGGTGTCGTTCGTTGTGTGGCGTTCCAGCTGACGGAGTAAAACGGGCTCCCACCGGATGAAATATCGATTTTCGTTGAATCTGTGAGTGCGTAATAATTCCGTAAAACATCCGGTGTAGAGGTGTTCAAAGTTGAGCGAATGTATTTGGCAGAAGCATTGAGTTCTTTCACGATTGTTTGTATCAGGCGTAGGTGTGCACCACCGATTTTAATGGGTTCGTCACGATCGTTGAATTCTCCGACTGTGAATGGCGGATGATTAGTTACCTTAACCCTCAAAGGATAACCCCACAAATCATTAACTTTATCAGGAAACAAGTCGATCGTATTCTTGTTCCAATTTTTCCTCAGGTACTCTTTCTTGAATGGATTGAGCTGATGAATAATCGGCGAAGCTGATGGGTTTATGATTGGGATTGAAAATCGCGATACGTCTGGTTGGGTTGCCTCGATTATCGTGATATCGAGGATGTTCTTGCTCCAAGCGTATTGTAACACTTGCTCGAGACTGTCACTACGATTCTTAGCAAAAAAAAGCAGCAAGTACCATGGTCTATAGTGATAAGTCGTCATTTTTGCTACAGCATCGATGAACCGTTCCGTCATTGGAAACGACAAACCGTCGGGGGAATCAATCACCAGAAGGAACAGACTTGCCGAAGTGTCGATCGGAGTTCTGAACGGACTTTTTTCGTCGGGCACCGAATTAATCGGAAGCGTGAAGTTGGCATCGAAATTAGTTCTTAGAAGAGGCATTTTCTGCATTATACCGACGATCAATTTTTCCAATGATGGGTGTTCGAGGGACTCGGTATCGTCGAGTCTCGTCATTAATCTCACTTGACGATAATCCGGATTTTCGACTATGAATCTCGTCAGATCGTCCACCCAATTGCTACACTCGACAAAATTTCTACAACTTTCGAAATAACACGAGAGTACGAAAAATATTACGATGATATTCATTTTGTCGGTACTTCGCATACGATCTAGCCAGTCGACTGGACGTCTGACGGATAAACTTTTTCTTTTATACTTACGTCTACGACAACATTTATATTGTTATTCTTTCGAAACTATAATTTCAGTCATTTTCTTTACTTCTGGAAACGAAACCATTTACGTTTTCGTAACGATCTTCACCGTTGTGACAAATTTCTCACGGTGCCCTCTTCGTAGTTTCAAGCTACGAATTACCAGACATTTTCCACACACGCAGGGCTCCAGGACGACTTAACGATCCCAACACCTAATATTTTCTCGTCTTCAACATTTGATTACGTTTTCGTAACGATTTTGACGGTTCTAACAAATTCCTCACGATGCCCTCTTCGAAGTTTCAACGTTCGAATTAGGAGAAATTTTCTACACATTCTTGTCTTCGACATTCGATGATCGGTGCATTTTTTTCGAAATCACCAGGTACGTGTAAACTCGGCCTCGACAAAGTATACGCATAATATCGACAAGCAATTTCCACTTCCGTCGAAACTGCCTCATTGTGCCAAGCTGTAAAATTTTTATTTTTGTAGGAAAAAAACTGACAAACGATTCTCGTCCAATTATTGATGACTCATGCTGCGAAATGCTCCACTTTTCCGAGTGTCTTTCAAAAAGCGTCCCAACCCTCGAGAAATAAAAGAATATTGAAACGAATCTTCGATGTTTGAAAAATATGAAATTCACTAAATCGAACTCTCGCAAAAATGAACATTTTCCGCCACTCCATCTGAACTTTCTACGATCTAATAAATTTCCCGTGCAAAAAGTGTATGCAATATTAACAAATTATACGAAAAACATTCCACATGTTCCACGCTTTGCTTATCGCATGACTTGGCGTATTTAATTAAACGTGATTGAAACACGTATCAGCGTGTCCTCCCGGAAATAAGTGCCGCATGCTGTGACTTTCATGAGATGAAATGTATAATTCGAGCCGGAAAGGGCCGATCAGTGAGTTCGCGTAACGGAAGGGTATGCTCTAAAGTAGCATTGAGTTAACAATTAATACATAATTCCTGCATCACCGTAGTTTTGTTTTGACCGCCATATTTAATTAGCACAGTCGTGTCGATGCCAAGAGCTTTTTTTTTTATCTTTTTACGTGAAAATTTCGTAGCCTCGTATTTGTCTCTCGTCACGAATGAATAAGCGACAATTAATCTTTTCGTTTATTCTCTAGATTAGAACTGAAGAAATGTGTAAAAATGTGTGTAGAACGTGTGGAATATATATTTATATGATTTTATGCATGTATACATGCAACTCGTGTTAGAACGACGTTTGCGCAACTGTTTGTACCACGCTCGAGTAAATATAGCGATACATAGTACGCGTGATCGCACGTACGCGTGCGTGGGTCGAATCAAATAATTGATGGTCGATGCAGAAATTAACAAGAATGCTGATGTTGTTGTTAATACAAGGTAAGAATCATAAACCTCGAATCCCACTAAATGTTGACAATTTCTAGTATTCCTTTGTATTGATCGCACAACTCTTTCCTCTGGACAAGTACGTCCTTGAATATTGAACTGAATATTATCAAAAAATGGAAAAATACGATTTTTTAAATCTAATTAACAGGTCAAAGTTCTTGATGTTTTTTTAAAAACTCGTCAAACATTTGTCAGCCTCGAGTACGATAAGGACGATTTGATAAATAAATCTTAATGGGGGATTTTTTTCAAGTTTTGATTCTCATCCTCTCTGTCGAGATAATAATAAACGATAATATCGTATAAATCCGATTGATCCTGCATTGTGAATTCTACCTTCTCTAATGAACCAACCAGCTGTCCCGAACATGGCGGGACGATCGTCTCGTCGATGATCCACGTCGTGGAGGAGTAGAATTTTTCCGTCTATCGATTGTGGACGTTGGCCGGATGACAATCGTTTTGGTTGACGTTCCAGACTCAACGAGACTATGGTTTTCGGTGTCGATGGACTTTTTCCGATTATTCGACATTTTAACGCGAACCAACTCTTTTATTCACCCTTTGAACGAACGCCATCAAAACATGAGCGTTTTTGTTAACACATTCGTTTTATTTAGTACCTTCATTTTCATTCACCTCGTTAACTAATTGGAACTTATCACTGTTCATTCATCGAAGCCGTTAAATTTACTGCGATCGTGTAGAAAATGAATTTTTCCGGAGCATCGTAGTGAAAAAAAGTCTCCTCGCTATCGAAGCACTTGGATGAACATCCGACCTGCACAAGTAGCTAAAAGTGAGACCAAGCTGAGAGCGCCCCATTCATCATCGCCTGAAATTGGCCATATGGGCGATTTACTACTCCCACTAGAATCTCACTGACGACAAATCATTTTTAATTCATTCAAATGCTCGCGTCACGAGTATCAGTCGTTTTTGACGATTAATCAAGGCTACACCACTGTCGTTGCTCTCCCGAGAGGAAAATACGAATTCATCATGAAGATAACACCATAAAACAACTATTTACACTTTTGTACTCATTTTATTTGCACACCATAATTCAATGGAATATGATTCGTTTGAACTCTGATTCGTGGATCGATTCAATCGAGTTTATTCCATTTACCAATTGTATCAAACGATCCAATTCAATTGAATTACACTCGGCCGACCTGGAACACACTTTAATGTACGAAAACTATCCTCTCTTTTCACAGCTCCCAGTTCTTATTCCATCCTGAAGTTGCTCAATCTTTCTGCGATTGTCAAAATGATAAATCATCGAAAATAAATGAAACCTTATCTCCGGGAGACTTGTGGCACTAAAAAATAATCACGAAAGCAACTCTTCGCGACGAGAGGACGCTTCGTACTGTGTAACATCAACTATAACACAGCAATTTATAAGGTCACACCCGATAAACGCACTCGTAATGAGACTAACCACTGGTAGCAACGATTCGTCAAGTAATAGACCTCTTCCTCAAGTGTATGAGTGAGTTAAGCAGAGATGATAATTTTTTTTTCCTCGCCACCGATTGCGAATATAAGTAGCCACACGTATAGGAGGTTTCTCGTTGATGGAGATACTTTTTTTTTTCTTTTCCTCCGGATATCTCGAAGAGCGTTGCTGATAATTCGGCAGCTTGTCGCTCAACATTGAAAATACGATTTTTATCAATTTTTTTTTTTTTTTCTCTACGATCATCAGATCCCTATCGTAGTTCGCACTTTCCAATCCGTTTATTCTCCATTCATTATTCCTTATCTAGTCAATTAGTTTCGAAATATAAACATTTTTTCGTTTCGCACGAAATTTCTCGCGCATAAATATTACTACATTGATTGTAAACGTCCGCGTGGATGTCACAGGTCCGTGTGGCGATGACCGACTTTAGAGATAAGCGGCGAGAGTTCGCTTTCGATTACTCCGAGTTTATTTTTCGCAATACTTTTCCAATTGAAAATAAATGCGAATAGTCTGGATTTAATAACCGAAACAAAACTAACGCGAAATTAAATTGCTCCGAGACGAATTTGTACGAATAAAATTTCGTTTCATTATTTAAACAATATTCAACATTTTTTCGCATCGTTTCCCTCGAAGCTTTCAAGTTTCAAGCGTTTCACATATTTTCAATTCGTTTTTTTTTCCTCGTAAACACTGACAACTCTCCGCACACTTTTTTCAACTAAATGCGAAACGTTCGTGCTGTCACTCTTACGGTTTAATATTATTGCGGAACGAGTCGGCATTAAAACGTCACGTTTACACAAATATATAGCAAATACATGTGAATATGCATTTAATGATCGGAACTGCAGCGCGTGATTGTAGTGTTTCTAATATTTTGATTGTACGTTTTCGCCCGGTTACATACATTCCGACAGGTTAAAGCTTATCGAGCTAATGCATTTTTAATTAAAGCCACGCGAGTATATACGCACGTCGGTATAACTTTATTTACACAACAGTGGCGATTTTAAAAATGCATCGTTGAGCACGATCGTTAATGCTGATTGCAATTTTGCTGAAAAAAATCAGCTCCCAATGCGGAAGAAAATTGTATAGTTGATAAATTTCTCAGTCGATAAAACGTGACGAAAAAAATTGAAGATTGTACGTTCGTAAACGGCTTTCAATTAAGGAATTTGAGTTCGACTTTTTCGATGGGGAAATATTTCATGTCGAGTGCTTAAAATAGAGGGTTCTAAGGTGTTGTGTATACATTCGTATTTGAGGAACGAATGAGTCGAATTATTACGTGTCAGTTGTTCATACATTCACGTAATCATATCGACTTTGTGACGCTATGGAAAAAAAATCCCGCGTCCCTCACGGGAATGTATCGAAAGATTGCTTTCCACTAAAAAAACTGTATCGGATTTTTCTGAATTAGAAAATTTACTGTGCCTTTTTTTCTGCCAGTGTTGGAACGATTGTCGGTAATCATACGCTTCGCTGGGATGATAACAATTATTCATTTATGATTGAAGGAGTTACGATGTGTGTATATTTTCTGTTGAGTGTCATAATTATAGCTAATGATCTTTCGATCATATCATTACAGAATCAAAGAGTTTGCGCTTCAAAGTGAGATCGTCTCGCACATATTTCCTCTCGTTAAATTGTCAGTACGTACGACTCTTCTCGCGACATTGATGAGATCGTTATTTACGAGACTAATTTTCTATTAGAAAAAAAACAATGAAAAAAACATTTTTTCGTATTAAATTTTTTTTGGAAATGAAAACTCGAAATAAAATGGAGCTGCAACCTGAGTTTTGATTCGTACGGTATTGCAAAGTGACACGTTGGATTTCAAGGTCATCGTTTGTTCAGTTACGTCATGACAGGCTCCTAAATCTATTCTGATTCGTAGATCAAAGGAAATTGCTCGATTTTTGTTTTTTTGCGAATAAAGTTCAAGGATTATTTGAGATCAATGGATTGCTGGGTAATTGAAATGGAAGCTTTAGGAAAACTCACCTGTAAGAATCCTGCCGACCAACGCCACCGATGCTGCTACTCTGAGTGCTGACCCTGACCAATGTAACGTTCCTTGGCACCCCGGAACCAGGGCATCCAATTTTTTGTGCCAAAAGGGGCGATTCAGCCCTCGCAGGGTTGCTCTCAGTGCGAATGACATTATTAACATCGGAATCACGTTCTTCCTCTTCTTCGATCGTTCCAGGCAAACGGAAGAGTTTCTGTGGTTCCTCCATGGCAATATTTTCTAAGGCCAATTATTATTTTCAACTGTCACCACCAAAATCGCTCCTTCCGAACATCGTCACTCTCGTAACTCGCGATTTTCTTGTCATTATAAAAGTTTTTTTGCACGGTATTAATTATACGACCATCGATATTTATTTTGTTTACTGTTCACCCGAATTTTCGATCGCGAGATCACGATTTATTGTTTTTTTTTGTTGTTGCAATTTTCAATTTTTGGCGCTTGTGAATTTCGAGCTCCGAGTCGACGACGGGCGATGGCGCTCGCAGTCTCGTTCGTGCATCCCAGAATCCAGGGTCAGTGTCGTCGGATTCCAGTGTCTCGAACTTGCATTGAAATCACCGCGTTCTCACTGCACCAGCGTCTTTGCGCTCCTTTTTGCAGTTTTTTTTCAATCCTTTTTCTTCCTTTGTTGTTGTTTCAATTTTTTTTAATTTCTTCTCTCTGGTTCCTCAACGCACGAGTTACGTCTCGTGTACGGTCTCGCTTCCGCGTGTCTCCGAATCACAATTCTAAAACATAGAATGCACAAAAATACCATTTAAAAAAAAATCTCACCAACGTCATTGAAATTTTGACATTGACTTTTCTTTTCGTCGCTTTCGAGAGTTCAGAGATTAAGGGGGTTCCAAATTCGGCTCCTGGAAACAACGAGTCGAGATTTTTCCTTTGCAAATCAGAAAATCATTCAAAGTTACAATTACAAATAATGATCAGCAGGTTTTCATTGGTTGAGAAGTAAATTAATTTGGTAGAACGAAATTCGAGACTCATGTCCCGAAGAGAAACTTTTCTAAAATATCGAGGGAGAAAAAAAAATGAAAATATTCCACGACGTAGTGATAGAAAGTCGAAATACTTTTATACACCAAGTTTATATATCAATTTGTCTCCTTAATAACTCATTTGTAATGTCGAGATAAAAATAAAATAAACAAAAATGAATAATTGCTTTTAAAGAGGTAAAAGGCATTTCGATGAAATTCTTCAGCGACTCTGATAATCGTAATTTATACCTCTGCAGCGTGATGCTACTTAACAGGGGGCTTTTCACTACGCGGAGGAACGCTCGCGATGGACTTCCCTTCGACGACTGCACGATTTGCCGTTTCAGAGATTCCCGCCCGTTCGACAGACACATGTACGCACGCATATAAATTTATATCTATATATACATGCAAATGGAGAAGTGCAACGAGAGATCGTGTGTTGTCACGATTCTTGCATGCTGATGCTGCTTTTGCGTTTATAGTGCAGCGAGGGTAAAACCTCCTTTAATACATACACATGACCTGGCAAATACATAATGAGCATTCTCAGGTTAAACACACGAACATACAAATGTACATAATGTGCGAAACAGATGCCAACCTCGAGTGCAAATCCTAGAGTTTCAGCAGAAAGACAAAAGAGAAAACAACGCAAGAACGTTGCACCGTACTTTTCGATAAACGAGAATATTTTTTTTTGTGAAGAATGTGTCATTTGTGCTTGCGGATGCCTAACGATTTTCGTTTGAATTATTTTCGTGGATAGTGACTGATTAATTTGAACTTGAAAGGTACGAACGAAGCAACAGGTGGCTGCGAGTTTTCTGGTCGGTTTAAGCTCTCTCGAGAGCTTCAACGAGAACGATTAGAACCGTAACGGTTGGTTAGCCGCACAATTTAGTCGCTCAGCGATATTAATGCATGCAGGGTTTCCCAGGAGAATCAAATTCAACGAAAATCTCAACGGTTTTCAATTATTTTTGCCTTTGAGCAGAAGAACACGACGAAAGACTCGGCATATTGAAATTAACGAAACCTGAACATCATACTTTGGAGAGACGCGGAAAGTGCGGATGAAAATGAATCGTGTAGTTCGTGCATGTCGATAACTTTTCCGAATTATTCTTCACGAACGAGCTTGATTGTTTCTACATGGAACAGTCCATGGATATGAGAAATATATATGTATGAAATTCACTGTGTGTATTTTATAGTCTCTCGGTATATGGTTAAGTTTCGTGGATGCTTTTTTGCACCATTTCCATTTTTTCTCTTGGCTTAATGATCTCGTTTGTAAGGCAGACACTTTAGAATCGTAGAGAGGATAAAAGAGGCAAAAAAACGTAGTATACATATCACAGCTGAGTGCACGTATCGCGGCATATATATTAAGGACATCTGTGACTAAGAATTGCCTGATTATAAGTCTACCAGTCGACTTTCTCGAATCAAACGTATTCGATTAGGATTTAAATGTGAATAAGAATGTTAATTAATTTTTTGGAATGCCAATTGTTTTTTAAACGAATAATGACAATATTTTGTTATTTTGAAAAAATGGTCCCTTTGTTGTTGCATTTTCGAGAGCCATGGCAACGAAATACAGCCAGTTATTACTTTTCAGAATGAAAAAAAACGTCAGAAAAATGTCTCGAACGTTCAAAAATTCATTACGAATGGAAAATAACTGGCGAAGGTCTTTCGATATATTTTTTTCATCGTTCTATCGAGAGAGACTCGTTTGGCGAATCCTCAACGTCGAGGATGACGAGCTAAGATCGAGGAAGGCGAACGAGCATCTCGATCATCGCTCATCGTCTTTCACACACGTTAATTTTTCACAATACATCGATCAACCGTCATGGTGTCTGCGTATTAACTTTTCTGTGTATTATCCGTACGCGATGCACGGAGGCGTGTGAAGAAACCAGCGAGAGGAATAAGCCCTTGAGGCAAAATCGATCACCTCATCAAAATTACAACAACAAAAAAAAACTGAATTGCTCAAGCTTTTTTTTTATCTCTATAGTTCCCGTTGAGATCGGGACTATATCGATATATTTTGAATCGAATAAATCTCGAATTTGGAGTTCTAAGTCCCGAATTGAAGTTTGGCAAAGAAAAAATTTCCTTTGGCGACTCATTTCCGCCTACAATGCTAAAATCCATGCGAATGAATAATTCAATACATTGATAAATCTTATGGATGCGAATTGAAAGTTGATCTACTTTTTTTTTCGACCTCTGGCACCCATGCAGACGAGCAATTTTTATCTCTTTCTTTCTCTTTCTCGCTCTCTCCCTCTCTCATTATTATATTCTCCGAGATAAGATGCCACTGACTCTTGCATGAATGAAGGCTTTGCTGTCGGGCGCTATACCGGCCACACTGCCCTTCTCTTCGTCTTTCTATTATTAGCTCGGGTAGCGCAGACGACGTGGTCGAAAATTCCGCGCGTTTCACGATCGCACGCGCACGCGTGATAGATCCCCCCTCTTGGCCGACAAAAACCATCACGAGCGCGCGCGCATCGCACGCAACACTCGCTCACTATGAAATTCATTGCCGGTTCGCGTTCGCACGGTTGCCGACCGGATGAATGTGAGGCTTCGATTTTTCTACGAATGTCACCGCCACGCTTCAAAATTAAACTTTTCTTGAAATTCCGAATGAATTCTTTTTTTTTCGTAATGTTCGGAAGCTGCAGACACATACTCACGATTTTTGTGTCTTGTGCATTTTTATGTATCGAGAGAATTGTCGAAAATTTATTTTGTCATCCCCGCAAATATTTTTTTTCAATTCAACAAATTCCACAACGAAAAAATAATAAATACGATGATTTTTATGATCGGATTTGAAAATTGTATTCACAAAGCGACGAGTACTCCAGGAGCCTAACAACGGGATCTCAAAGATGCAATCAAACGGAAAGAAAATATGATGAAAATATTATCGACCAAATTCTTCGAATATCCTGTGGTTTCTCGAGTTATGCGATTGTTTGTTTTTTTTCCACGTTTTTACTGACTACATGCAAACCACAAACTGTAGTATCGGATGCTTCGTTTCGAATCACGCGAATGCGGTAACATTTTACGATAAAATAGTTTACATGCACGCACGCTTTTTCCACGCCTCTCACGAGTTCATACAATCACTTCAATCATTCATAATAAAATGACACATTCGTCGCGTCATTATTTTCGGAACATGCAAATGTTTGCAGTTTTTTTTGTCCTAATCGGTTCAAGTTTCAGGTCAAACGAATCCATTCGAATGGTTCGATCTAAAATTTGACCCCCAATTTTTTTAACACGCTCCTTTTTGTTGGAACCCTCGAATTTTGCCATCAAATCAACGCCCTGAGTAGCTCTCTAAATATTCTTGACACTACTGTTCTTCGATAACTCATCCCTTCCAGAATATTCGTTGCTGAATCTCAGTAAACAAAATTTTTACATCGTATGTAAAATCCTTGGAATTGGAGATATCGCTTCAATCGACTTTGTAGTTATTCCTGTTTTTCCGGTGTATACACACGTTTAGATATATGCATGTGAGGATATATATATATTAAATAAATTAAAAGCAACGGGACTCATTACAACCGCTCGGCAATCAATTAGCTGGAAAACAGAGCGCAATGTGGCCGGACACTTTCACACGAACACGCGACTCCAGCGAACCTCGATATTCCTGTGCATTTAGCCATGTACGACCTTCCTACTCGCACACGATATGTTTCTCAATAAAAACACAAATAAAATACGTAACACTTGTGTATCTACAAGCTCATGGTATTCCATTATAAAAACGAAGTAAAAATACGATAAATAAAAGCAATAATGTGCATAACATTCCGAGCCAATCGAATGAAAAGAATTGCATTCGGAAAACATCTTGAAGCAAGTTCATTTTTTCAATCGATGACTTTGTCGATGCAACGGATCGTTGCAGATATTCGATACTGCTAACATTTTGAAAAAGGACAAGAAATTATTTCCAAGTCTGTTGGCTACTCTTTGGAATTATTGGGACCGAGTGGAATTCATCGATTTCACGTGGAACGTCCCATAGGCTTATGAATCTTCATCGCAATAAAAAACTACGAAGAATTCCATATTATTTAATTCATTGAACATGGTGGATTACGCGCTTGTGACAAACGAGACCCAAGCGGCCGATACCGTAACCAACCACACAAATACACACCAATTAACCGATCAGCTGATAGGTTCCAAGCCCCGAACGTTGCAATCGAATCCAGTCGAACAAAAAACACACTAGAAATGTGGGAGAGAAAAAGTTTTCGAAAATTCTCAATCCTCCGAAGAGATTATGAAAGTTTTAGCGATAAGAAAGCCCGCGAAATTTGAATTGTCCGTTTCCCGCGCTTTTTCTCAACCGCGGAGAATCCAATTGAAACTTGACAACTCGCGGTTCATTTAAATTGAACGTTTTTCACGAAATTCTTCCACATCCAAAACTACACTCACTTCTTTGTTCTTTTTTCCTTTTTATGCTCCACTAATTTGGCACTTTGATTTAACTTTTGTATGTCGTTGACGTTACCGTTTCGTACGCCTAATAGTCACGTTTCTCCTTGAGACTCTTTATCTACACACTCGCTGTTTCTCGGTCAGAAGTACGATTGGAAAACTCAAGTAACAAAACGTTCTAGGATCGATTGATGTTTATATAGACACATGGGTGTACACGCGTATGTAGATCTTGACAGTTCTTTCGTATATGTATATATGTACAAACGCGTAAACGTGTAATAATATAGCGGCGAATTGTCGTTACAGAGGTATATACGAGCGAAGCAAACCTCCAACTCCACGTTTCACGTCTCCACATTCATATTATACCAAGGAGTTGTACAAAGAGTGACGTCAACTCTCGGGAGAGAAGAACGCGATGCCGAGAGCGGGGCGAGCCGAGACACATAGAGGGGCACTGGCGGTTTTACCATCGCCTTTATCCCTCCTTCAAACTCTTCCATATGGGCGATTCTTCGTCGATCGATGCGATTTTTTCTTCGTAACCCTTGCCACCGTTTTTAATCCCCAAATTAAGCGACTGATTGAAAATCATTCCCTGAAGAAATAAAAAAAATGATGGAAAGTTATTCATCCAGATAGTTCGACTATTCATTTTTCTTTGGCAAATAAAAAAAAAATATTATTTTACAATTTTATCGAGTTGAATATCTTCCAATATTTTCTGTCCCACGAAATATCGTCGACTCGCAGTCCCTATACTCGCTTCTCAACTCCCGCTTCATTCCCTGCCTCGTAAAGTTTTACTGACTTATTCACTCGCTCACACACCTTCGTATTTATCTATCAAGACATATTCACACGAGCTGCGTTGAATCTTGAGAGTGTGTTTTGTGGGTTCACACTCGTTCACGCGTACTTTGTCAGCTCTCTTTTTCTCGCTCTTTCTTTCTTTCTTTCCCTCCTTTTTCAGACTCCACTCAAAATGCCCCATTTCTGTTGCTGCAATTTTCCTACTCGACATTTTTTACATTCTCTTCCTTATCGTCTTCGTCCTCAGTTCGATCGTTTCGTATTTTTTTTCTGCTCAAACTCAGTTTGTTTTCTATATCGTGCAGAAAACACAGAACAAAGGAAACTGTCAATTTTACACAGATTTCCATTAGAGTTTACAGTTATTGACATTAGCATCGCCTTCCGTAAACGTAAGTTTTTACTACGGACAATCGTACAAATTGTGCCTCACTGAAAATACGAAGGTTTCTCAGCAACGTTTTCGTTCAATAACGTTTCGCGATTTCCATCAAAATTCTGATGCGAAAATAAACTTCTATCCTCCCAAAAATTGTCTCTTTGTCGCTCTGTTTATTATTTCCAGTTTTTCTCATCAATTACGAGGTCTTCGTACTCAATAAACATTCTATGTGTTTTACCACCTACTCGCAGAGAGAGAACTAAGCGTACGAACAAATAATGCGTCTGTCTCACATTCGCTCGAAGCACAAGAGACGAAACGAAGAGGCTCTAAACTCGATTAAGATCGGAACACACGACTCATCTCTCCTAATCGTGTCTATTGTCAAGACGCGCTGAGACAACGAGATAGACTCTTCTTGAGCTTATTACCTTCCCACCGAGCCTGGAAATTACATGAAAAATGTTTCTAAGGCGAATTATTGAAAATAACAAAACAATATGACGTTGCAAACGATACAATAATTAATTAGAAAAATAATTTTCATCTAAACTTTTCAATTAATACTAAAAATTTCGGGTCGTTTGATTCTTGTTGGAAACAGCATTCGATTTCTTTTCATTGAACGGGAATTCCTGATCCCTAGGTCGAAATTTTGAACCTTTTATAAACCTTCAAGGAAGATCGACTTTCTAAGAACTCTTGGGAACCTGTTCCGTCAGACACGATGACTAATATTGGCGAAATACTTTCTAGACGTTTTGCATGCCATATTTCACAAATTGGGACAAAATTCCTTTGAATATATCGTCACATGTTTTTTTTTTACGCTACAATTGATAATCAACATAATTAACGAGATTTGGCAGAAAATAATTTATCGGTTCGAAGTACGCCCCGCAGATTCGGTAAAAAATACGGGAATACCCGTGTAAAAATGAATTTCTTGCATAAATTTTTATCACCTTCTCATATTGGAGTATAGACAGTTTTTTCCATTTCCTCATGATTCAAAGATTCGTTACGCGATCGCGGGACGTATATCTTCGTGGGTTATTGGTTATTTACTCACACGATCGTAAGATTTTCGCTGCATATATTATTCTTTGTGTACACACCTATGTAACGATGCCCCGAGGCTCGATAATTTTCTTCGGGACTATACGTCGTATGAGTCAATGCGAAACGTGTCAGAGCGCCACAATGACTTTGAATTTTCTTTGAATTTCATTTTTGCTTCAACGACTGCAACATTTTTTAGACTGCTGAATTCTTCGAAATCGAATGACTTTCTTGATCTGAATTTTCCAATGAATTCCACGGTTTTTTACTCTTGAAAATTTTCAATTTTTGCATCACTGAGACTGCATTTAGAGGCGTTTAGATTTCACGTGTCTGATAGCACCACGAATTATCATACGCGTCCTGTTTCGATGGTGGAACGAGCATATTGTACCAGCTAGAGTTTCAGTTACAACATTTCCTTCGTTCCAACTCGTTTCCGGGATTTCGTAAGCGCATCGAGTTCTAGAAGGATCGTTGATAATAATGACCTTTGAAAGCAACCGAAAATGTTTTTCATCACCAAACGAACAATCGTCAACTTTTGCCAAATAAAAATGTGATGCAACATCGAGGGGTTTGAGAAATCGCAAAGAAAAAAGATTTTCACTGTGAAAAAGTGGAAAAGGAACGATATACATAGGATGTGAATCTTTATTCAGGTGCATGCACCGGTGCTATCAACATATTAAACCGAGGACACGAGAATGACACGTATCTCATACGATTGTTGTCGCAATTCCAACGAGACTCAAAAAAACCCGCACACAGACGCCCAAACTACACCAATACGTATTTCGTGGCACACTAATGCGTGTAAACACGTCTGGTGACTATTCTTCGTGTATCTCATGGTGCAAGCTCAAGACATTCTAGACTCTGGATGACACTAAATATATCAACATTCACGTGTCTCGTAATGTCTTATTATCATCGCTTTCGTTTCGTCTCAGAGTTCAACAATGGTTCGTCTCGGGGTACGACTGACATATACTTTGAGGGACGTTTTTATTTCCGAAGAGTTAAAATTTGATTGAAACTTCAAAAGGCAGATAAAAGCTCAGATTAAATATTATTGCTCAAAAACAAAAGTTTACTGTCATCGAGGAAAGCTGCTCCATTGTGTGTCAATTGTTTTTTTATACACGTCATCATCGATTGATGGAGCCGGTAATTAATTGAAAATCGCACTAATTTCCTTCAACGGAGCAATGAGAGTTTGAAGGAGAAGAAAAAAACGACTGTAAAGGGGAAAATCTGTGTCGGGCGAGCGGCTGGAGTTGAAGGTCCTCGAGATCATGACTACTCGACCTACCACTTGACTCGCAACTCGAGCGTACGGACAAAAAACCCTTTTCCGAGCAACGTCAACCGACAATAAAAAAAAGCCGAGCATTGTTCCCGAGGCGAAACGAGGCTGGATGGGTTCGAGGATTCTTGAAGAAAAAAGTTACTGGGATCAGAACGAAATTGCGATTTTTCCCATTGATTAAAAAAAAAATACATGTAGGAAAGTTGTCGAAATATTGAAGTATTCTGCTGAAGTTTTGCAAGCGCATCTGCTTTGTTTTTCACTAATTTCATCGAAATTTCCCTCCTCATTCTCGTAGCAATGTCTGTTCATTAAGACGCTCATTAGCTTAGCAGGACCTCTGACATTTTGCAACTCTAATGAGATCGCTGAAAATAAGAATCGTAGGAAGGATTATTAAGAGTGAATGGTGCATCCGTTTCCGGCGGAAATTCTAGATTTTCATGAGTACTGGGTTCCGCAATGTGGAATCCGGTTAACGAAGGGTACAAGCTTCATTTGCGTCGCTTCAATGAGACAATTATTACGATCATTTAGATTTAAGAGTGCGAGGGTAGGCTCTCCTTCATAGGAACACCTAGTCGTACACGATAACAAAAAAAAAAAAAGACAAAAGGATTGCAGCTGAGGTGAGGCTCGATTTACAGCCAATGGGAAATTTCTTTTCGGCTGCCCTTTGAGGACGTTGTACGCAAAATTTTCTGTCGATAGAATTCCTTTAAATACGCTCCACACAAAGAAAATAGTGAAATCTAATAGCTCGCGCAATTTTGCGAGGATTCATCATGCAAAAGTCAAGATATTTATTTATAAAAATCACAATTTTCGGTAGTTTCTCATAAAAGCGTGGGTGTCAAAAGTTCCAATTTCTAAGATTAAATATTTCGATTTCTCAATGGTGAAGCCTCTGAAAATTTTGCATACACTTTTATGTAAAATCGAAAAAGCTTTATTTACTTTTTCAAAAAAATCGGCCGTCAAATTTTTTCGAAATTTTGTTTATCATATAAAAAATACAGATTACCTCGGACCATCTTTGATTAAAAGTATGTTGGTCTTTAGTCAATTTTCAACAACTTTTTTTAATGAACGTGGGTTCGCAAATTATTTTGTATGTAAGAAAAACTGAAAAAAAAAAAATTTAGAGTTGACGCGGTACAACGTCCTTAATGGTTCCTTCAATAATGCTCAAGCACAGCCTAGATTAAGGACAAACTGGTATTGGCTAGAGAAAACTAGTTCGGCCTAGTATCGAATGGGCAAAACTAGTTTTTCCTGAAAGCGAGTTGAGCCGGTGAAATATATAGGCAAATATGGTTTTATAGAGATGATGAGCGTACATAGATAAAAGAGAGAAGACAGGATGAATTCAGTGGCGGGAAGTGCCCTCGTTATCACGCCAGTCAATTGTTTAATCTCGCGGTTTAAAGAGCCATCTCTGGTTTCACGCACACTCTCGTCCTCCCTCTAATAATCCATCGGTACTCGTCACAATTCCTTCCATCCCGCTTACAACGTGGTCATGTACCCCTCTATACTATGACACCGTGCACGCGAAACCGGCTAAGCCGGCTATCAAGTTTCACAAGCACGTACTTTATTATCGATGGACTCATGGACTTTTACACGCACGCGTGCCTCGACCTCGTCTTCTCCATTCTTCTTTTGCATATTCGATATGACTCTCCCCTTCCCTTCTTTCGACAGTTATTCCAACAAATGTTAAAGCCAGGCGAATACAAATCAACAGCTTTGCTAATTATTTCGTTGGTTAATTAACTGTTATAATATTCTCGACGTACTCTTGTGGAAATTTTTGCCCAACTCCTCGTTGCCAAACTGAGGCAATATTGGGACAAACTTATTTTTTGGCCCGAATTATTTCTGCTGCGGAAAATTTTCGTTTATTTCAAAAAACTTGCCGAATCCACTCGGTTCTTTGAATTCAGCTGCTATCGGCAGCAGTTATCGAGTTTACAGAGTTCATACGCGTCATTCACGAAACTCACATGTCGTGCGACGTCTTTGTCTCCTAATTCCGAGCAATTTACGTTTGTACTTTCAATAGTACACGTGAATCAACGGAAAGTCTCGATTAAAAGCCTCTCGCGCTGTTGGACCGGGTCGAGTATGCACTTGCGTCAATTACATCGTGACCTCGCGAAATAATTTTAATCTTGTAATTTCCGCTCGAGATATGGATCGCTCGAAAAGGTCAGGCAACGATTTTGAAGAAATTATAGTAGCCTTGCTTACGACACACTTTGACAATCGCCAGTGCCGAAATTCAAGGGAATGATTTTTTCAATATGAAATAAATCGATTGAAACGAATGAATTTTACGAAATCGTCATAAACTTACCTAAACTTGTTCCTGCGTCCTGGAACTTTGCGAACAGTGATTACTCTTCTGAGGATCCCCGTCGACTTCCGGTCTCGGTGGTATTCTTGGCGGAGGAGTTGATAACCTGAGGATTCGATCGACATTCAATATTGTACTATTTTTATGCCCCTCCATCTCGTCGATGACGAAACTAGTCTTTTTCGAGACATCGGATTTTTCCTTCATGGAATCGTTTATACTGGAGCGTCTTGGCAATGCGCATGGTTGGGAAGGCTCGTACGTTCTGTCAGGTGAATCAGCGAATCTCGTATGTCTGCGTTTTCGGAAAAATCAAAATTTGAGTGAAACCGAAGGACCGAGGGAAATTACGGACGCGGAAAAATGTTCCTCGATTTTCTACGATGAGTTGCGACAAAATTTGGACAATCACGTTACCTGGAATCGAGAGTAGTTCGTGAAGCCGATTTTTTCATGGCTCCAGTCGTCGCTGGATAATCCATCGCTGGTTTCGAGTTGATTCTTCGCATGCACTCGATATTACTCTTGGAATCATTTCTCCGTGCTTCAAATGCCTGTTGTCTCGACGCATCCCGAAGATTCAACTTTTTTTCATCTTTCGCAAGAACGTTTTGTCGACTCTTGCGTAAACTGGCGTTTATGCCATCCAGAGCCCTGTTGTAATCTTCCTGATTCTTGAGGTCCTCGATCGTGCTCAAGGTGCAAGTGGGAATCACATGATAGTCTTCGTTCTCATTCGTCTAAAGAAATTTACAAAAACGATTGCGATCGATTATTACAAACACTTGTTTTTCAATCTCTATGGACTCAATAATGTTACTGTTATTTCTTACACTTTTCAGAATTAATTTGGCCCAAGAAGTGATCCAAAGAAAACAATGAGTTTTCGATATGTGTGTATGCTAATAAAAAAATCTAATATTAATTTCCTTTTTCGTGATTAAAGGAATGCAGAACGTTGATCGGAGGGAAGGTTTGCGTTCGTTTGATTAGAAAAAATCAACATTGTTGCACTTTGTGCAAGTCCCTTTGAAAAATTCTCAAAAATTGTTAAATTTTAAATGTAAACAAATGTGAGTTGGGTATTTATCTCGTGAATAACTGGAAAACAATAAATTCTAATTAGTTTGTTAGGATTGACATATTTTCGTGGATTGTTCTATAAAGTAAACAAATTGGATTAATAAAAATGGTGAAATTTTTCAAATCGGTGGTTTAAAGTTTAGCGAATATTTGAGTTTTCGTTAGTGTTTATCATTATTGTTTAGTAAATAATTTCACCTCATCTTGAGTGTAAAAAGTGGCTAGTCTTTGATCCGGTGATGTTTGTTCGAGACTTTCCCGGCGTGGCAGATCGTCAGGGCCAGTGATCATGACGGGAATCGGCGTGGGCGGTGTCGGTGCGTGCATGTGGAGGCCGCCAGTCGACGACGCCAAACTCGAACCGGAACTCGTCGTAAATGAACTGCTCGAGTCCTCTCGATAAGCTGGGAATGTCGCCGAGCTCATACGTTCTTCGCAAGAACGAAGCAACAAAAAACACGAGAAATTATGAAAATAAATCGATTGATAATTACTGAGCGTTAGATTTGATGGAGGACAAGGGACCGAAAATAACTTCCTAGTTTCTCATCGTCCCGTGGTGTTATTGTGGATTCAATAAACTCGAATAGATGTTAAACGGGGTCAATGACGTCTACGTTCTTTTGATCCCTCGCCTTTGTATACGTTTGTGCTTGGCCACGTAGGAAAGAAAGTCAGTAGGAAGAAAGAGGGTGTAAAATGGACGTGTCCCAGAAAAAGTCGCAACTACTCTTATGCTTTTCAATTTCGTTGTTACGTCAACTTAACCCACGTTCATCCATTTAAGGAAGTTGACTTTAAAGTGAAAGAGCCGCTTCGCTCCACTCAAATAAGATTTTGATATACACGATAGTTTAATGCCAATTTCGATGAAATAATTGAATAAATTAATAAATTCTCAGCCATTTTTATGCACGAACGTTCACTTTTTCCCGTGGATTGTCAACAAATCTTGTTAAAAATTGTTGACAAATTTTTCTTACCATTAATTTATAAAATTTTGATTCAGAAACTTTGCATCAAACTGTCGTAACAATTTAACACTCGACTCGCGTGCAGCTGTTATTTTGCCTCAGCGACTTTCATAGTAGCACGAAGATTTAGTTTTTTTTTTATCGACTGTTGGTATCTGAGAAATTGTGATATTTTTTGGAAAACTTTTTATTCTGTATTTTGTTTTTGTTTTGTTAAAAGAAAAATCATCGTTGTCGTGGATAAAGAATTTGTGCGGCAATTTTTTTGGATTTTAAAAAGACATGAGGCCTCGACACAACTTACCACCTTTCGCATGATGCATGGCTTTGATTTGGTTCAACTGAGCTGCCGAGCACAAGGGTGTATCGACCTCGTAAGTATTATTGAAAAGTGTGTAATTCACTTCGTATTCTCCAGTTTCTTTACGAAATGTGATAATGTGTTCGAATCTGTGACCCCATAGAATTTCCGATGGTAAATACGAGCTTCTGGCTTGTGTCGTCATACCGGTCGATTCTATGACTCCTTCAAACAGATCATCAACATGAATCATCATCATTATTTTGGAAGCCACTGAACCATTCGAATTTTTGGGAAAAACATTTTTCTCGAGCTTTTCGTTGCAAAAACATTAATTACCTTCGAGCATCACAATTATTTCGAATCTTTCTCGGAGCATGTCGCTGGCTGAGAGATTATAAAGTGGCGAATGTTCGTCTATTTTATGGACTACCGTTGTTGGCCAGATGAAAAATATTTTATCCTCTTCCCCGTCACCTCCGACTTTCAATTCCGTCTGGAAGAAAGGAAGCAATTCGCCCTCTCTAGTGACCTTGAAAAAAAAAACGAAAAACATGGATTTATAAGTCAGTTTTACGCTTTTGTCGATTTTTGACTGACCAATTTTTTTTTCAAATGTTGTTACGAACCTTCCGCTTGATCATTTGTGCCCTGACGTGTGCCTCGATAATGTGACTTTTTCTCATATCGCCAACGCGGAACATCAGACAGGGCTGACCATCCCTCTGACAAATAACAGCATTCCTCGAAAAAAGTAACGTCTGTGTACGTTTTTTCGGTCGCGACAACTTTGCAAATACTATACCGACCATGAAAGCTTGCAATATGACCCCGGTCATCGATTGTATGCACATTATGAAAATAGCCTCCGGACACTCTTCCGTCGTGTGTTTAGAGCCATATCTGAAAATTCATTATTCCTTGTAGCGAACCATCGAAATTCAAATAAACAACGTTTTCCAGCTCCATTAAAAAACTAAAAATACTTTTCGAATGAAACTTTTTTCCATCATTCGGAGCGAAAGGCAGTAGACTGTCTTACCAACGGTCGGTATTTCCTGAATAAATAGACAAATTTAAAAAAAACTATCTGCAAAAATTCGTGAGCGATATTTACGACTGAATTTTACGTAAAATTTACTCTTCGGAATTGAAAATTTAGAGACTCGTAACGTCTTTTTTTTTCTTCGGCAATCACTGATTGATTTTTCATTTTCATTTGCAGTTTTTTTTTTTTTTTTGGAGTAAATTTTCACTAACCCGATGGTGTGTTGCGTTTCTACGGAAAATAGGAAGCAACTTGTGAAGCCGTGAATGTCTTCGACGCATGGGACGAAAGTTTCGTTTGCATTCTCAATGTTTCGTGGATCCAAGTCACCGTGAGTGTACACTATCAACCACCAGACGATGGCGAACCCGAGCCACGACAGTAAAAAGTTCATAGAGAATACCAACAACGTCCAGCGCCACTGGGCATCCACGAGGGTAGTAAATATGTCCTGAAAAAGTTTGCAAGTTCATTACAATTGACGATCACTCGATAAACAGTTTGACACTCCGTTCTGTCCATTAAGGAAAAACTTTTCAACATTCTTTGGTTTTTTCATTTCTGGTCAATTATAGAAATATTATTCCAATTGCCTGCAAATATCGTCGACGCCTTTTCGCTACGTTGCCCTGAACGACGTTGCAATCACCGTGTTTAAAAACAACCCTCTTCCGAACTCGTCTCGAGCTGAATCTCGTCTGTCGATACCTGAAAGCAAAAATAAATGGAATCTGAATTATCAAGCCCACTTGCGAATAAAAATCCTATATCTCTGCATAAAAAATCGTGTGCATTGAAAATAATTTCCAGGAAATTGAAACACGCTGCGAAATTGCTCCTGCAACGATTAAAAAAATTCCCCACCGAATTTCGCAGAATCGGAATTAATTAATGAAGCTCTTAGCCTCGAGCACGTGGTCGCGAGTTCGAATCGAATTTTCATTTCAAAATCATTGGGAAGTCTAACGTTTTAGTTTTTGTCTGGACGGAAATAATCTTCCGGCATCATTGCCAAGAGTTTTGATTAACGTGAGAGGACTGCCTTTAACCAGACGGAAGGTCGCCTTCTCTCTCTGTTTTTTCTTTTTTTTTTGAAAACCACAGCCACGAAGAGACTAGGAAACTCGTCAACGCATATTCGAGATCCTATCAAATATTCTTACGTGCCAGGGCCGTGTTACGTCTCCAAAAATCAAGACCGAAACTCTGTTAAATTTTATACACACAAACACGAATACGTGAACGAAAATGTACACTCGGGTCGACCTAGGTCAGGGTTATGCATACGGAACGATCCACATCGTGCTCAATTTTTGAATTCCAAAGGAAATACAATTTTGTTGTGCAGATATTTAGAAAAAAAAATTACTCAATTTTTTATAAGGAGAAAAGACACAAGCAGTGATGAGGATCGGAAAAAAGCGGAGCTAAATTTATGAACAAAGCAAACTAATTATAGATTAAACTTCTCCACGTCTCGGAAGGTAGCTCATGGTGTCAAAAAAAATCTCCGTTCCGCGGGTTCAAAATAAATCTGGATTTTGGGCGAAAAAATAAATAAACAAAAAAGTCAGACGGGGGGAAAAAACTCGGACAATTTGAGGGACACAAAAAAAGCATTTGGTGATTTTGGCAAATGTTGACGCTGCCAGAAACCTCGTCGGCGCTCAGATGTCCTTGAACGTCTGAGACAGAGGGCCATACACTGTTCCGCAATTTTCAACATCAAAGAACGAGCGCTTGCCATTTCCCATATTACATATTATTTTCGTCTTTATTCAGTTTGCTATTTCCTCGTCTTTTCCGCTTGAATGTGGCGCCTCTTTTGTGAAATCACATCACTCAAAAAGTCTGAGAATCGTTTTTGTCAATTGTTTGATATTTTTCGATATTTTCTATTTTGATCGATCGGAAATTCTCATTTTGTACCATCATGAGGAAAAACGTAAAATTCTATGGCATTGTCGTCGATGCATCCAGAAAATTGAAATGGGAGCAAAAAATAGTTTCGCACGCAATACAGTCTAGTAAAGAGCTTTAAAAACAAATTTAGTGGACAATTCATCGAATACAGTTGTCGGATCGCTTAAACGTTGAGTCACGTGCGAGTCCGAGTCAAGAAACGATTATTACGAATATAGAATGTTAAATATTATTTATGGACGTGGACTCGGAATAATCGCAATTGTTTATAATTCAACTCGCAAATGGTCAGAATTTTATAAACAAAAATTCACGAACATTTAACTCGAACGTCTTCTTTGAATATCAAAGTGCAGAAAGAGAGAGAGAGAAACCAAAAATTCAGAGAGATCGTTTATCCTTGGATGTCCGAGAATTTTTCGTTCCGGCATATTGAGATTCACGAGCTCCGAAGGTGTGTGTGGGTTTGTTATGATGTTCTTGGAACCCGAAGATATTAGACATGACAGAAAACGTCACGCTCGCGATTTTCTCTTTTCGTTTCTTGACTAATTATCGTGAAAAATCCGCAGGGGTTGGTTACAAGGTCAACAAGACGCTGACGAATAATACATTTTCTAACGAACGAATGTAATTGCATAAACGAAGATTCAGCCTGTCGATTCGATCATTTACAAGTTATAAATTTACAACTGACTTTTTAATGGCAACTCAATAATAATGGAAGAGCGGTAATAATTAATGTATAAGCGAACACCTATATCATTTGCGATCGAGAAAGGTGAGTTCGCGAGTGTTCACCAATATGTCCATACTTTCGCACGCCATTCGTCAACCCTGACACATTGACCCGGTACAAGAATAGGCGCCGATGTATGTACCAGGGCCTCGAATATACGGAAGCCTCGAGGAAAATCTGTGTCGAGTCCATTTGCCATCTGTTTTTCCATGCGAATTCCTACGAATTACATTTTTCTTCAAACTGTGCTACGAATCCTGATTTTCCATACAAAAAAACGCCAAGTTTTTCATCGTTGATATTACGAATTAAGGATTTCATTGAAAAAAGTGTAATCACGATTTTTTGATCGCTTAGAAACGATTTATTTAGATATTTGTTGAATAAATATTTGTACGAACGAGTCAGTGCGTTTGTTGAACCGAATTATTGCATGTCACTGTCGCCGATCTTATCGTGGATTTTTCTAATAAATTACTTCGTCGTCATCGATATATATACGCACAGAAAAACGACCAATCGGCGCATCAAAAGAATGTTACAAAATTCGTGCTTTTGTACGTCAGGAAATATTTTAAAATATCACAAACTCTACACCTTAGCTCGCTCGCAGCTATAAGTAGGTATAGAGTTCAATGATCCGAACACGGAAATAAGAAAGCCACGAATGCATCGACCGAAATCTTTACGTTTAAGGTAGAAGTTTCGCCAAAGCTTTTATGAGCAGAATTTAGTTAGATTTTCAAGGAGACATATTCGGGACATTCTGATGAAACTCTGTGCGAAAAATCATCCACGATCCCGTATGCTGTCAATCACGATGCTACGAGTGATCCAAGTTTTCTAACATTACCCCAACAGTCGACGTTCGTACGTGATGGATTTTTATTTTGAAATTTGTTATCGTAAAGTTTGATGCGATGCAGATTTTTATGGAATAATCATGTATTCGATGTTTGATATCGTTTACGAAGAAAATGCCTAAAACGTTTTATCGTCAAAATTCATGAACGTTCCTGAATTTTTTTATTAGCGTATTGTTAATTTTATCGTCCGGTGGAAAGACTGGTACGACTGCAGCTTTCGCGATTTTACGCACGCACGTTTGAAACCGTTTAATACAAACATTTTCCAAATGCCAGACCAAAAAGATTGTTTTTTTTTCCATTTTCCTGCAAACTATAAACAAGGCAAAGATTCTTGAAAACTGTGCAATCTCTGGGATTATGACCTACGAATTCAGACATGGTTTATTTGATCTTCCTAACGTGACGTCAAAGGCTCGTTGAAATTTTATGAGCCCAGAAACATGGCTGTGAAGTTGTTCTTGTTTATGTACAAAGCTGTTGCATCAACATTTTCCATTTTCGACTCTCATTGAAACGGAGAATTTATTAAAAATTGCTAGAGACTAGCTGAGACTGATTTAGTAAAATGATTATTACGATTTGCTAAACTAAGAATCACACGGTGTTTGTTTAAGTGTGTATTTGTGAAGGGAAGTGAGAAAAAACAAAAAATGGTAAAGAGGAAGGTGGGAGGGAAGAAAATGCATACTTGAGACACTCTTCCCGCCAAGCGGATTCTCCGGAGGTCGTGGCCTTAACCACCAGCATGGAGACTTGTGATATAGCGCGTCGTAGTCCGGACAAGGTCATTCCGTCACCCAGATGGTGTCGCTGGACCGTTTGACCACCAGCGGAAGCTGCACCCTCGTGTTTTTCGTGATGCAGCTCCATGTCGTAAATTTTCGTAAATACACGTGAGTAGCAACGATACGGATGGTGTAAAAAAAAAAAAGAACAGAAAAAAAGAGAAACAAATAATTCTTTAAGTGTTCGTTGGTAAGTCGTCGTTGAAATTTAACGAAGATTGATTCGTGATCGGAACGAGAAGAGATACAAATGTTTTTTCGTCTGCTTCGTTTCAGGCCATTTCCACTTGATTAATATCCTCATTTTTCTGTGTAAGTGTGTATTATTGTATAAATATATAAATGTAGAAATATTCAATGACCAAATTAGCCTTTCTTACCCTCTGTTGACTTTCTATTACTTCTCTTTTTTCTAACTCGCTCGTATTTTAGTCGCCGACGAAATATCGGTTTTTCCCACCAAAATCTTTAAGCGTTTCATTAACAAAATCTATATTTACTGCCTCATCTATGTATATACATTTATATCTAAATATTGTCTGTCCATAGATATATTATCGTTGATCTCACGACGTTGTGGTATTTTCGAACATGCTCGCGGCGCGTCTATACGGGATCTTTGACTGACGATTTTCCGACGCGATATATCCGCGGAAACTTGGCGAAAGAGAAAGAGCGAGAGAGTGTGTGTGTGAGAGAGAGAGACGTAGAGAAATATAGAAAGAGAGAAAAAGAGGGCGCAGTCGCGCGCTTCGGTTAACCGGTGGCGCGAGCTTGCGAGAAGAACAGGCACAAGAGAACATGATGATAGTGCTGACGATGATGATGATGATGATGATGATGCGTGCAGCAGCCTCGCTGTTCTATAGTGGCGCTATTTTTCTAAATTTAGCGATATACTGTTTGATTATGTTTCAAATTTTACATCCACGTTTGTGTGCATAAATATATTTTTTTAATTAAATCCTAATTACGAAATAATTGTAAAATTTTGAAATTTTTTGTCAAATTTTTGCATTTCGAAAAAGTCATTTTTTTTCATGGACAGTGACTTTTCGAGTTTTTGTTTGTAATGGAAAATGAAGTCGAATGTATGAACGTTGGTGTTGTGATAAAAATTAATTATTTTTTGAGTGAAATATAAATAAAAGGTGGAGTTTTGCATCGTTGTTGTCGATTGTAAGTCTATTTACATTATTAACAATATGATTATTTTTGAATTTCCTACTAGAGCCAAATATCACAGCTTGTCCAGAGCCAGAGAAAAATCCAAATTAGTCTTTTACACCACATTCGTCAGTCACGAGAGGATTTTAACCCAAAACACCAATAAATCACGATTATCTTCTCGTCCGTATAACACACACGACAATATTTCTCTTGCTTGTTATATTCATCGGTCAAACTTGGCGATGTATTAATTTAGTGGTGGGAAAGGAACTCAACAAGGTGCGCCTTTTTTCGCAAATAAATATAACGCGATTGCTGGCTCGCATAATTTATAGAAAATTCGCTTTCTTGCAATCTTGTCTCCTTTTTTTCAAGCCTACCGCAGTCGAGCTAGTTCCACGGTGTTGCTGCCAAAGGGATCCAGTCTTGGAAACGAAATTTTCGTGCGTGATCGAAACCACTGAGTTTATCAATAACCTTGATTGTTTATTATTTTTAATTACTTTTCAATATTTATGTAAATGCTCTTGATCAGTTACTTCAATTTATTCTCCAACTAAATGTTCTCACTTTAACGCGTTATTCGCAGAGCTCGATATTCATGTGTATTCCTTCTTTTATAAACACAAAAAATGCCCACATTTTGTAGAAATTATAAACAGTTCCGAATTTGTTTCAAAACTTTTCAACGTTTATGAAACAATTATTTTTTCCGCAGCGGAAATGCAATCTTGCATATTCTTTCGCGATATAATCCAGTGATGAATTTCTTGCTAATCCTCATGAAATATTGTTTTTTTTTCCTGTGCTGTCTCTTGATGAGCTGGGCGATCGTGAAGTATGAGAGAATTTGAACGAGCGAGGAGAACTATTGGCAAATGTTTTTCGAGGTAAAATCACTCATCGCACTCGTTTTAACTCTTCGCGAAGCAGTTCTTTCGGGATTTGAAGATTTCTCAAATACGAATTAATCTCTTTCGCACAGAAAAGAATCAATTGTCTCACAATCATCACCGAAATTTTTTTCAAATCAACGAGAATATGTCTGTTGATTTAATGCCCGAAAGAAATAAGATAAATAAATTCGGTCAATTAAGAAGCGTGTTTCTAAACGAACTGAGAGCTCTTTTCGAACTGTCTTACCGTTCCAATTTTGCTTTTGGCCAGGCATCACTTTTCTTTGTGTCTACTATATTACTCGTACTTCTACTACTTCTGTACGCTACAGACAACTTTTGATGCGTCATCGCACTTTTTGCCCTCGGAGACACCTCCAACGATTGGTCAAATTTTCGTTGCACTTTTCTATCGAGCCACGCGACAACTTCCATCAATCGCGTCAACCGAACGTCGTATATATTCTCGTTTCCTTTACTATATTCATCTATTACGTACTTTAACGAAAAGTGCTCGAAAAATATAGAAATATTAAGCGCGCGGCTTGTGTAATATCTTAGCAAATTGAACGAATCAATAATTCATCATTTTCGACAATTAATTGTTAAATTCGTGGCAACAAAGTGTACGAATTTTTCGGATCTATATATAAGAATATGAAAAAAGTTAAACTTTTTGACGAATGATCGTCGTGGACTCTCAAACATTTTCGTGAACAATAGACGACTGGGAAGTGAACAGAATTAATAATGAAAAACCCAAGAGTAATGATTATTCAACAACTTCCGGTTATACGACCAAACTATTTTCGAGGTCGATGATTAAGATGGCGGAATTGGAGAGAAAAAATCGCGGCAATGGGGAGAAATTGGGAACGGGTTGTTACTATTTTCGTAAATACTACACATAGAAAGCTCGAGCGAGTCCGAACAACCGCGTGTACCCGTGCGTCCGTGTGTTGAGGCAGCTGTACTGTGCGGTCCAGTTTTGCTTTGCCGATAAAAATAGCTAT
This sequence comes from Hyposoter didymator, assembly GCA_037952995.1. Taxonomy (NCBI): domain Eukaryota; kingdom Metazoa; phylum Arthropoda; class Insecta; order Hymenoptera; family Ichneumonidae; genus Hyposoter; species Hyposoter didymator. Next base: position 2,168,910 of record JBAJMU010000004.1, read on the forward strand.
ATATTTATCGAAAAAAAATGTTGGTACCCCAACATTTTTGCCCAGAGATAATCTCATGATCCATACATAATATCTAGTCGTATATATATCCAAATGATATAAATCTACTGCCATTTAGTCTAACAGGCAGCTGTGCTTCGTAATTTTCAATTTCGATTTACGACTCAAATTTCTGTTTTATTCGCTCCACGAATTTCGTAGGAAAGCTAAACACTCGATAATTAATGACACCGTTCAACTCGTCATGTCGTACATAAATTTGTATCAATTGGTTCGTTCTTTCGGCTCATTTTAGAAAATCGAGCGAAGATTCTCATTGTTCATAGCAACAAAATAATTAATTTGAAATAATAATTTTAAGTGAAAGTAAATGATAAAAGAAAAACGTGAAATTGTCAGATTTCTTAAATTTTTCAACAAAATAAATGCGACTGAAAAATCTATGAATCACGACGTAGAGAAAATTTCGAAATTCATAACTGTCGAGTCTGTCCAATGGTCCCCATGCTTTTGCTCTTGCAAATAATTTTCCATGAGCATTGCCATGTCTACGGTAATTCGCAACGGGAAATTATTGTGATAAGTGTGGGCGTTTATTCCTGCAAGTTTTGAGGGGTTCAAGCCTGACAACGTTGCCGAGGTCTGAGCTGATAAGAGAGACAGCTAGCCCGCACAGCCACAGACGTAGGAAGCGCATAATTTTGTAGCTACAGAAATATATTCCGCGCGATTCCACGCATTACAAATTGTAGAGACGAACGTGTACGCTATGCAGTCCTGATCATAACGCGGATAAATAATCGGATTTGTAAATCTTTGTACAAAGTCAATGTTTTTAATTTCTCATCGCTATTGCCAGTCGCGAAATATTTGGAAGAATGAGTTGGTTTTACGTGATTGGACGATGTGGTTGATGTGAATGTTAGCAAGAAGAATGTTACCTGCTCAACAAAGGTCCAGATTCGCCCTTGAAGCTTATCCTGCTGAAAGTTCTCCTTTGAAAGCTGCTAAGAACACCGAGCTTTTCTTTGCTTCCATGCTTGACAACATCGCCGCTTCCTTCGACGACCGGTGGATCTTCGTTGGCGCACAATTTCACGGCAATGGCCGGTACGGTCGTGTTCACCAATAATTCGCTCCATTGTCCGGGGTTCGCTGTCGACAATTCGCTTAAATTATCTTCGATTTTTTTGCTAACCGGTAATTTCTTCTCCGTCATGAGCATTTCCACCGATCGCACAATCGATCACTCACACTTTTGGATGAAAAAAATGCATCGTTTTAAAACACTGTCAATTGAACGCTTCGCATCGATGTAAAAATGTCATCTTACCGATTCCGATTTCGAACTCATTCCGATCATCAACTTTTCATTATTATTATTTCAAGTTCCATGGAATTTAATAATCTGCGTTTTTTTTCTCGGATTATCTTTTCATCGATTTAACTCTTTGTTCCTCAACTATTGTCTTTTTAGCGAGTAAACGAACGAACTATACTTTCTTAAATTCCATAAAGCAAACGTATGCATACGGCCTTAATTCTCTTAAGAGGTCAACGATCCAGTACGGAAAGAGAGCCTCGTCGGTTCTTCTTGTACATCGAGAGAGCGAAAAGACGGTGAGAGAAAGAGATTTGCTATTGCACACACGATTCCCAAATTAGTTCTCTCGTGTTTCGTTCAACACATTTGAGACCATCTATTCGTATCCAACCATATGTGTCCGATACCACGCGACTCACAGAATTCTAAACGTCTCTGAAATTCTCTTTCCTATGGAATTCGCATTATTCGAGCCATCAAAAATTAGATGATTCTCAAAATTCACCAACCTCGAAAAAACCGAGAAAAAAACCACTTGTCCATTGTCACTCATCGATGATTCGAGTGCCACTTGTCGAAAAATAGAGTCTAACAAAAATCACTGCGGTTAAATAAAATGAAAAAACACTTTGTTGCGTCACTTTTTATTAAAAATCTTTGCGAAATTTTGTTTTTTCGTTTGATAATGAAAAAAAAAACACTCGACGAATGAGTTACCATTGGTTATTCCAGACGAATCACTTTTTGCACGAGAGGGAGAAAACCAGGCACTTGAACGAGTTGACTGGTTATTTTGGCAGCAATCGACGATTTTGATGGGCGCGGTAAAATGAATTTTGAAAATTTGGCGAACCGGCGCGATTACGAACAATGGAACGAATGATGGCGTACGAGTGTTTTTCGTTCGAGATCTGTCAACCCCCCGAGAGCCACTTCTCAGATTGGTGGAGCAGCGCGCGCGGGGGCTTTGCGAGCAAAAATAATCTTCAGTGCGCGAGTTGTATATATAGCATAGACAGCGCTGTATAAATATATATGTAAGTGTATAAAACCATACATATACATACATATATATAGATAGATATAAAGTCCATTAAGGAGGGCTGAAAATCGCGACACCCACGTGCGCGAGCCCGGCGAAAAGATTCGAACTAACGTGACGATGCTAACGTACAAAACCCGACAAGAAATGTTGACGTCGTTAAAAAGATCCGTTGAAACGTCTGAGCTCGAGTGGCTCGGCTCAAAGTTAGCTGTCGATTATTTAGTCTGTAAGCAACGCGAATGTATTCATAAGCGTAACATATATATACGCATAGAACGATAAGAAATTCCCCCCCCCTTCATCTCAGGCAACGTTGAAAACGCAAAAGATTGCGTTTACTCCAAGCCCCCTACCGTTACCGCAAAGAACTTCCAGCTGATCGGGACGAACGGGAAAAGAAGGAAATGGCAATCACTTCAGGGTAACGGTGAATTACTCGCTCAGGATGTAAACAGATCGTTGGGAATTTTAATTTGAAAATTTACTTCGTGTTTTACACTCGTTGTGGGCCACTTTTTTTTTTTTTGCTCAAGGACGAAAATGATTGAGTTGAGTGAATAATGGGGTCGGCTCAAAATTTTATTGATCATTTGGTCTCGGTGATGAAACGCTTAGTGGTTGTGATTTTTACACCAAACCTCAACCTCCAGAACTCTTGCCTTTGAAAAACTCGAATTCCTTGTCGTTATTCGTACGGTCTCGTTCATATTTCGTCGTTTATACGAATTGCAATTCAATCATCTTCATTGCTTTCGATTCCTTGGCACACGTTCCCAACGAACATTGTTATTACGCAAATACGTCAACTTCGAATATACTGAAATTTATATTCACGAATGATAACGAGGAATAAATTATTGTTATCTGATTTACACCTTTTTTTGTAATAACAATTGAATGATTCATTATTTGGACTCTTGACTCGTAGCTTCTCGAATCATTTTAGTTGACGAGCACTTTGAGTTTTCATGAGCTTCGGATTTGAGAAAGAAATTCTTGGAGCCTCAATGGGTCTCGAAGACTGAAAAACTCATGAAATTTTTCAGTCTTCGTTCCAGCTCTTCGTTTCATTGCGCTGATGAGTTTCATTAGAAATTCGAACGCGGAATTGTTTTGCACTCCGCGGTCAACTAGAAATAAAAACACGACTGACACGACCGTGAACTGTTTGCTGGTGGAACGATATTTGATTGTCAACTTCCGTTGGTCTATTAATCCAATGATAAGTGATTCGAAAATCACAGCAAAAAATTGACGTCAAAGCGATAGCTTATCGTAAAACTAACGGTTTTAAAACCCCGATAAATTATTCTTTGCAGCATGAACGCGCATTTTGCATTAGTCGCTTGGTTACCGCGCGATATCAGCGCGATTTCTCGGTGTAAATTTATTTCACAGCTGTACGTTTGACACGTGTGAGAAAAAAAATGAATCTGGCTGTTTCTCGTGGTTTGAGGTATTTATAATTTTTATCAGGTCTACACTTCCGACATGAGCAACAACTCGCGACTTTTCAACCACTAGTTTTCACCCAAAAAATAATAGAATTCGTATGCGAATCAATGATACAGAACGGTCCGATATTTCGTCTGCTAATGGATTACAAACTTGAACACTAATTACTAAAATAACGCATCGATAGAAATATTTCCTTTTTTTACAATATTTACAACAATATTCATGCAACTTGTTGGTGCAGGGATTGTCCACTACAGCAGCATGAGTCAGGGCTAGAATATAAATTGATCGTAAGCAGATAAATTTGAAAATGGCATTATCATCGAACGATGATGTAAATTGACTTCGGGTGGTCGGAGCATTTCGTATAAAGAACGGAGCGTCCGCCAACGTATCCACAATCGATAAATCAGAGAATCGCGTAGTGGAACAAGTAGAAAAAGCTCTAAAGGTCAGACCAAGTGATTTACGCACCGAGTAATTGCTTCCAAGGGCATTCAATTAAAAAACTGTTATATATCTCGTAACGATAACAAGCGTGAAATTTAGTGGCAATTATACGCTTGAAAAAATTAATGGAACAGATGGTAATTGCATGATTAATTGGACGGAGAAGTTTTTTCTCGCGTTTTATGAACGTTCTCCATTTTCCTTGTGACGTCGATGGCACTTTGATTTTCTGTTAGTCAAAAACTTCATCGACACTGTCGAACCGTTTATCTTTTCGATTATTAGAGCAACCCATTGCGTTTATCATAGCCTTGCGCTCCGAATAGTTAAATTCATTCCTATTTCTGTATTTAAACGTTTTTAAGGACGCTGTATGGCGATGGCCCACTCTAAATTTTTGTTTTCAATTTTTCCCACATACAAAATGGTTTTCGAGCCCAAGTTCAATGAAAAAAGTTGTTACAAATTGACTAAAGAACAACATACTCCAAATCCAAAATTGTCCGAGGTAATTTGTATTTGTTACATAATAAACAAAATATCGAAAAAAGTTTACGACCGATTTTTTTGAAAAAGTAAATAAAGCTTCTTCGATGTTACATAAAAATTCATGCAAAGTTTTAAGAGGCTTCACCAGTTAGAAAATGAAATATTTAATGTCAAAAATTGGAACGCTGTTATGAGAAACAACTGAAAATTGTGATTTTTTATAAATAAATAATTCGACTTCAACATCGTGAAACCTCGCAAAATTGCGCGAGCTATTAGATTTCACTATTTTCTTTGTGTCGTGCAAATTGAAAGGAATTTCATCGATAGAAAATTTCGCATACCACGTCCTTAACATGAATTGGTAAATTTCATGAAAATACTGATTACGAATAACGTCAAAGTTGATATTATTATTGGAAAAATAATGAAACAGTGCCACATCAATCCAATTAAATCGAAAACGCATTACTTTGTGGATTGAATTAATTTACGTTCAAAACGACAGTAATGAAGAGTTATTCGATGCGTAATTGATAAAAAAGTTAAATAAGCACAAGCAATAATTAGCTTACTATGAGGATATTTTTGTCAACACAACAGGAAATCCTTTTCGTGTTGGCAGATAATTTGTTCGGATTTTCATGATGTTTTTGGTCGTCACTCTCTATCGAAATGATTGAGTATTGCAGTTTTTTTTTGTTTTTTTTTCGAAAGAGAGGATATGAATAGAAGATGTGGAAAGAAAAATAGAGAAGAAGTGGATGGGCTATCGAGACGAAAGCTACAGGTATACTTGTGTAATATTTTTGGACTGATGTGAGGCGTTATATGGCACGAATGCAGACTTTGAGAGGGCTGTGTATGTCTCGAGAAGGAAAAGCCATCTTCGCCTATGTTGCGACGTGTCGAGCATCCTCTAAGTATCTGGCAAGACGGGTGGCGGAAGGAAGAGGGATTCTCTCTGAGAGTTATAAATTTACTCGTATTGCAAGAACACATAGATGATCGTAGTTTTGATCGCGTACGCGACGTCACGAAGTCGTCAGGGAGATTCGAATGGATCGATGGCACACAAATTTTTCCACACATGGAGGAAAAAAATTCTGGTCAGACCTTATCGACTATTTGTGCTTCAAAATACAGCACAATTTGTTTTTTCTTCTCATCATTTGAATTTCCAGAGAAAATTTTGAAATTGATAGGAAAAAAAGGCAGAGCACCGTGTTCCGCAAATAAATCAGAAACAGACGATATTCTCACCAAAGTTCGAAACGGCAATTTGGAAACATTCCCGAGACCAGGGATTGCAGTTGTGCGAATTGGAATTGAAAGAGCTTCCGATTAGTTTAGCTTTGCTCTTCTTCGGTGCTTTCAATTCTCTTTACAATGTTGTGAGTAGATAAACGTTGGAAAATACATCTATCGAGAAAAGGGGAGTAAAGGGCAAACCCCAAGGACGTAAAAGAAGGTGGACCACATTCTTTGTTTGCTCGTAGTAAATATCTCCGTGTATGTAAATGAATATGGACGTATGTATTCTGTGGGTGAGAAGAGCCGTGTGGATACGATTTGGCGGTTACGTACGAGCATATAAATGGATTCGACGGGAGGGTGGATCTCTGTATACAAACGTATACAAGGTGTCCTGTTCATTTCAACATCTCGATCGTTGCAGCAATGTTTGTTTTTACGATACGACGTAAGAGAACGATAAGAGTCGTCGGTCCAAAAGTAGAAACATTTTCATAATATTTAAACGATTCGAAGCAACAGTTCGTAGAAAACGAATGAGCAATTGAATCGATTGATTTTATTTTCATTGCTTTGTAAGTTTGATGGGTAAATTCACGTACACCCTGTATAACGAATAGAAGTAAAAGCTAGTGCTAGGCTGGCCTGGATATCTCATGGATTCAGGTAGTGGTTGCCCGGCGGCGTTCAACCAATTAGCTAACTCTGAGGCACTTCGGCCTAGCTGGGCCACGTTTTCCTTCCTTCGTTCTCCGCCTCTTTCACTCTTTCTCTTATCTCGGTCTCACTCTCATCGCGCCAAAACCGCTAACGAAGAACGGCGGGACGCGACGTTAGGGTGAGAAATGGGGTCTTGGGGAGGGAGTAGCGTATATAGAAGAGGAGGTTGGGGCTCGATTCTTATGGAAAGGGCTGCAAGAGTTACCGGAGGATCCGAAGACAAGGACGAAGAGAATCGAGCGACTGTTTCCCTCCTTGTGAATCTTCAAGAAAAGATGCCCCTTGGCTAAATTCCACGTTCCCTCAATTCATCCTTCTTCCTCTCCATCATTCCCCAAACCCCTTCATCTTTCTCCCTATACTATCCCCAAATTAATGGCTATACGTACTAGAGATATTTTTGCCTCGAATTTCTTACATTTTCCTTTTATTTCAATGATACTTTCGCAGCACTAATTCTTTTAGAAACCACGACTCACAATTCGATCAAATCTATTCGCAATTGGGTCAGAAGCCTGATGAATCAACAGCAGGCTTGAGCTTTTCCACAAAGTTGAAAAAATGAAAACAACGTGGGGAGCAATTTTTTTTTTACTTCATTGACTCATATCCGTTGCAACGAATCACGACCCTCGATGAATAGAAACAATTTGCATAAAAAATGGAAAAAATGAGAGAATCGTTCGGAAGATTCGTTCTAATTTTCATTACGAAGACATAATAGACAAGTTTTGTTCGAATAAAAAAATTTTTTATGAACTTGCCAATTTTACATCGAAATGTAGCCTCGAGAAAGTTCATTCCGCAGTTCTATGTGGCTCTCGCGGACTGAATGCTTTAATGAACCCAATCGAGAATGAAAAAAGAAGATTTTTCAATGAATGCTACAGGCGATGCATCGGAGATGTAAAGAAGTAGAAGTAAAAGAAGAAGAAGAAGACGATAAAGTAGAAAAAGTTTGCGGTGCTCTCATTAGGCACAATTATATGGGAAATAGGGAGATGCGGCTACTCATTCAATTTCAAATTCTTACAAAGTCCAAGGATTCTAATAATAATAATAACGGTAATACTGAGTAATAACGGCGATATTCTCAATTATCGAATATATTCCTCTTTTTCGATAACCATTTTACCAGAGAATCAGTAACTAAAAGGATTGAAAGGTTTGCTACGAGAATTCGACTGTAATCGGATTTTTCATTCATCGTCATTATTCATTGTTCATTCCATGATCGGACAGTCGTCGAAAGGTCGTCATGGGGAAAAATCGCGGAAATGGAACTGGAAAAAAAAAAATATATTTTCGATCACGATGATTCGTCTCATCTTCATATTCTTTCCGGTATAAAAAATAAGACGAAAACTGCATGGGCTTATTTGTGTCGATGCCATTGCCATTGTGTGATATCGAAATGTGAATACTTTTCAATCGAACGGTTTTTTCAAACATTTTTTTGTCCCATCCCGCTTTTTCTTTATAGCAGAATTAACAGCAACAAAGAAGTTTGAAGGAAAAAAAAGTTTCGACATTGCTCTTGATGGGATCCTTATTCGTATTCTTCTTTCCTGTTTTATAGACGTTTTCTTTTTTTTTCTTCGTTTAGTTTCGATTAAGCCCTCAGGAGGGTTGTGGATCCTTTATTTCTGTCGAAGAAAACACCACAGGGGCCTGGAGGAAGGACAGAAAGTATAGGGAGAATGAGAAAGAACGAATAAAAGGAAATCCAGGACCCGATGAGAAAGAGGTGAAGGAGGAGGTCGAACCCTAGAGTCCTACCTTGGACGGATTCTCGCTCTCAAGATCTCAACCAGTGCGGCTGTGTGTACCTCCACGAGAACGCAAAGTTTTACGGTACGGTCGCTATTTAGCGCAAACCAGGGAAAATTGCTGCGGGGTATTCCGCACTCTGGGTTCCTACGTCCGTGGACAAAGGAATCCACCACGTCGATGAGGAAGAGCCGAACGAAAAAGTCACACGGGTATCAAATTTCTTACGATGCATAAAAAAAAATCGTAATTTCTACATTTTTTTTTGCTTGCTCAATTTTCATAGAGGAAAAAAAATCTCCGAGAGTCAGCAACAAAAAGAAAGAAGCGCACAGTGCATTAAAATGCAAAAAAGTTGAATAAAAGTTGGCGCGTTGTAAATATTTCTGAAAATATGCTCGGCAATGCTGTTGGAAAAATATTTTCCAGTCATTGAATAAAGCGTGTATTGTGCTAAGAGTAGAATAAAGTTCGCACGTATAATGTTTGTGTTCTATTAGCATGGAAGGATATACCTGGCAAGGTACATTTAACGTGGAAAGGGCACGAACTAATTGCTTTTCGTGGCAACGAGAGAGGCTTCTCTTCGCTCTGAAAATGTAAACGGCCTTTCGCGCGCGGACGAGGTGAGAGAGCATGATTTTGTATGTTAATTACTTCGGTAATTATCATCTCATATCAGACCAATTGTGCTACAGCTATTCGGCTCTTTCGCCGCTATCTCTCTGTCACTTTTTCGCGCTTTCTTTTTTTTTCTCCTGTCTGCTTTATTATTTAATTGAAAATATTCCTTGCGGTATACTTTGTCCAGCTGTTGGTAATTTCTCTTCATTCCATGATAGGATAAAACCAACAAATTATTATTTCGGAATGAATGTGACATTGACGATGTGTTTTCAGTGAAGAATTCATTTTCCATTAGTCAGCTCGTTACGAATTTCATAAGCAATCGGACGTTGAAAACTGATTGAAATTCTCGGCGAGAATAAATATCTAGATTTTTTTTAATGATACTGATGAATTTGACACAATTAAATGAAAGCTGGTTTGTTTTTTGATTTCGTTCGTTAAAATTGAAGCGCCTATTATTACTTGGTTCGTTTAATTGGAACTCGTGATTGGAATTAATGTTTAGCCATTTATTTATTTGAGCCTATAGGTTTCCGCTGAGATTTTATCGAATGACAATTTTCTAGATTTATGCACTGTTAATTTCATTTTACTAATTGTCGTCAACGAATCAAGAATCATTTTCGGGTCAACGAGCTTTGCGAAAAAATATTCTCACACGAGATATATATTTCGCTCGAAATGTTCAATTATTTTATTCGTCATCTTTATTATTTCAGCACTTGTTTCGATAATTAATAAATGGGTTTTGATTTTTCTATTTATTTGCACATGTCTGAACGGAAAAATGTCATGCTGGATCGTTGGTGAAAAAGGCAAATTTCGAAGAGCAAGAGACGGTTTATACGGAGGGTTGGGAAATGCTGGTTAGAGAGCGTATAAATTCGAATTAGCAAACGCCATTAAAATGAGTTGTTAACTCGTTGTATCGCGTGGTCAACGGCGTATGTGCCATTTTGTATATACACACGTATGTGTGTTTATGTATCAACGTGACACGGTTCTGATGAGTTTGAAAGGGGTGCGAAAAACATTCGCGATCTCATGCGCTACAATTTCGACAATGTACAAGCTTTCAATGCGGATATTAAAATCAGCGACAATCGCAAAATATTGAATATTTTCATTCGGTCCATTGAAATAAAATTCTTTCGCCCAGCGATGTAGTATTTTTTTTTTTCCAACAAAAAACAGAAAATTCGCAACTATCGATATCGTTTATTCGACTTTTTCTGGGTATTGGAATTAATTCGATTTCTATTAGTTTTAACTCGCTGTTCGTTCGAGTATTTCCAATTTGCAAATTGCACTCTGGTTGTGAATAATTCCCGGGAACCAAAGTAGGTTGATTATTTTTACTACCGACTATGTCTAACAGCAAAAAGTAGCTTGTGAATATTAGATCTCGTAGGGAGTCGCAGTTCCATCGGAATATTTTCAAGACAACAAACAAAGTAAATACCCTCGATTTATCGAAAATCTATGGAATATTTAGATAGAAATTATAAATTTCGACAAACACCGGATGAAAAGCATTCGAGGATCAAATTATTTCTACTTTTCAAAAAGTATGATTTAGTTGTTTGTTTTTTTTTTTAATTTCGAAACCTAATGGCGTTTTGCACAGAAGCGACGTTCTCGTTTTGTTTCCCGGCGATCAAAGGTTCGTGAAGAAAAAGAAAATCATGGATATTGCGAAAAAAAGAGCCTGAAATGATCTCGGTCCGTCGAACCGGAAATCACAGAGGTACCTGTCAAAATAAAGAAAGTTTGCGTATGCTCGATGCGATGTGCTCGAGGGCACAGTAATTTTTGTTCTCTTTGAATCCAGTGGTCCAAAGCCAGACTGGTTCGAGTTCTCTCTGAGGGATGCAAGGGCGGACGATGTCTTACGGGGTCGTATCGTGTGAAAGGAAAGTCAAGAGGTATCATATTTATACACACACACATACACACACACATGTGCATGTGGTATCTGACAAAAACAGTGAGATGTACTCGAGGGATGGGACAAGTGCTTTTGCACGAATACATTCGAGTGCGTTTTGCTCTTACAACTCGCTCCAGAAAGCCCACGATTGATATAATGATGTCGCTAATAGGGAGGAGCATTGTGAAAGATTCCACAAGAACATGGATAATGATGACGACATATATATTTTAATTTCTATATGAATGCATATTTTCTTTTATTTGAAAAATATTTAAAGTACGTCTACACACGAGATCAAGCCGTCTGTGAGATTAAATTAATTGGATGGAGCAAAGTATTCGATACGACGAGCAATAGTTCGTAGAAATTATGACATTCGCATCATTTCGATTTCTGCGAAGCTTCCATTTTTTCTTTCATCAAATATTATTCAATTTCAATTGAGTTTTCATGAAAATTCAGAGGCAGTTTTTTTTGTAATAATAAAATGGAGAGAAATCTTGTTCAGAATTTTCGACACGAACAACAAGATTGTTGACAAATTTGCACAGAGAAAGCGAACGAACTTTGAAACTGGAGGGGAAAAATAAATGAAATTCCATCGTTGACTCGTTTTTTCAACTGAGAAATTACTATCTCGAGTTCAAAGACTTGGAGGTTGATTTGTAAAAATGAGAGGAGCATAAAACTTGGAAAAAACGTTGAAAAAATTAGTTGAAAGGAAATAGAAAAAGTTTTCATTTTAATGGAAAGTTGGGTGTATACAGGGTTGTTACAATATACACTGGTCGTCAATGTCACGAATCCGAAACGATTATACGGGCATGGACATGTGTGTTTTCCGTTGTAGCTTGGAAACACTCTCGGTCGAAATTTAGCATATAGCGCGTGCACGTGCACACAGAGAGGATCCACATGTAGGACGTGTGTATTCACATGCGTTTGTCGTCATTCCCTTGGCTATTTCATCGCCACAGGGGCCAAGAGTACAGTGGAGAGTGGAAAGCGCGCATTGACCATCGCACAGGTTGTCCGCTCTGTAGACATCAACAGGAATTTCACAAATGGAATTTCGCCTACATTTCCCACGCTCCGAGAGTTCGATTCAAAACTCCAGCTGGCACTGATGCTTCAGGGCTATGAATCGTTCTGTTCCATGACCGGTAAATTGATGTCGCGTCAGATAACGTATTGATACGAGTTTTGTCGTATAATTAATACGTAAAGCATTTACTGTTTCAGTACTAATCTTTATCTCCATACACGTGCGTTATATATCACCAAAATTCAATTTACAGGATCGCAGCGTTTCTATTTTTATTTCTCCTAAATGAATTATTATCTCTCGATAATCAATAATAATGAAAGAACTGTGCGGAAGCAGGATTGTAAATTTAATGTAATTCCATTCTGAGGGAATTACAAATTATTTCAATCTCATTTACAAACGGAACAAGAAAATGCGCTGGTTAAGTTTAAGGTATTGCCGGAATCGAGTCCAATCGAATGCCTGTACATAGGAAACAACTCAGTGTCCCTAATTATGAACTTGTTAATCAAGTACGATTTTATGCGAGTGAAGAGTCGGAGAACCAACGAATTATTCGCTTTTCGAAACACTTTTACTTTGACTCTTGTTCCAGATTTTTTCTTCTGCTCTGTAACCTCTCAACCTCGCCTTTCAATCATTCACGTTTCGTCGGTAATTTGATGCCGGATGTACCATCATTATAAATGTATGAGAGGGAGTTCGAGAAATTCAAGAGTTCGTATACGATGGTGTGAGTCGATGATTATAAGTGTCTGAGAAAAATTCACGGAGACACGGGATGGCGTTGGAGGACTTTGGGCCCGCAAGACTCGATGGTAATCTTGTGAAATTATGACTAATGCAATTGCACACATTTAATTCTCATTAATTATACGACGAAGAATAAAAATCGTTCTGGCAGGTCGTTCGAGAAATGTCAAATGAATTTTTCTCGGGTTCAAACTTGACACAAAATCGTTTCATGGAAAAATAATGTGTCCATGATATAATGTTGACAAATTTGAAAACGTAAACTTTTCGCGAAACTTCAAAATTCGCGAAACCCTAGGTTTTGTCCCCGGTGGAGGGGATTTCGCCATGATGTGAATATTATAGGTTCAAAGTCCTTGCCAGCATATAGAGAAACGTGGTGAAGCGAAAACGCTCCACACAAGAATCTCGAGTGGTCCAGAACATGGAGCAACGTGCATATCCAGCCATCTATATATTTCGCTCTTCCTCTCTTTCTTTCTTCGACTGTTTTGTTTGTTTACACATAAACTGCCTCTGGCTTCGTTCTGGGAATGACAGGCTGCGTGTTTCTACATTTGATCCACTTCCGATGCTGCTGGTGCAGCAACTCGGAGGAATCATTTGAAACAGAGACGAGGAAAAGGAATGATTCTGATCAGACGGAAGGAGGATTTATTTTAATTCGTAGCAACGATAATGATTTTTAGAGAGCGACGTCAGTGTCTGAGAGCCAAACAGACATTCTGATTAAGAAAGCTTTTCCATTGCTCAACGAGTCACCAAAAAATCGTCATGGTTTTTTTTTTTAACTTTATGGAGGCAATTTTACTTCGAATCTCGAAATTCATTTGCAAACACACAGCCGAACGTAACTGACAAAATTCCATTGGAAAAACGTTCTTGGGAGTACGCTCAATTCCAACGTTCACGAGGCATCCGAATGACGGCTAGATAATTACAAAACAGAAATAGTTTGCTCACTCTATGCCTACGGGGACTGTGTAACTTTTGTAAAAAATGGAATTGAATTTTCTGATATCTCGGAATCGTTGAAAAAAAGCTCAACAATTGCTACACGTTCGTTACCATCTCTGTTTGTGCAAAATATTCGGAGAGCCAACAGGAAAAAAAAAACAAGTCGTTCGATTCAATGGACACGAATTTCTAAATGGCCGACATCCGAGGAAAATAAAAATGTGGATATGCACCGGCGTAACCGAATTACATATATGTACTCCGGAATTCGTATATATGGGGGCGCGCTTTGCTCGTCCTTCATTCCACATTTTCACATCAGTCAGAAAGAAAAAGCAGAGCAACGCGTTACTGTGCGAACCTCTGCATTTGGACAGTTACGAAAAGAACCCGACAGAGCACACACATTACGCACGAGTATTTCAACGTTGAATTATGTTCATTATGATAGCGTATACGGGAAAATGATTCAGTAAATTTCAGGTGATAGATTTATCACCTCATTCATGTAATCACGAAAATGGATGATTTAGAAAACAGGAAATACCTCGGGAAATACGCTTGTTGTACGGTCCTTCTCGATCCAAAGTTTTTCACAGCAAATGGCAAATGTTCCACTGGATCCCGAATGACTTCGATAGCATGGGGTTCGGTATGCGACGTATGGGGTTGAGCGTGTAGATCCGAGTGAGCGAAACAAAAGTACTGTCATTTCCAATGGTCCTGATTCGCAAGAATCGTGGCATTTGGCATGGAACGTCCTGCAGGAGAATAGACATATATTCGTAGACGTTGGAGTCGAGCAGGTCATTTTTTTCGATGCTAATTCCAGGTGTACAAAGAAATTTGAATATTTTTATGCTGCGAATATGCGAAAGGGAGTGGAAGAAGAGAAAGAGGGAGGAAAAGGGAGAGAGGGAAGAAAGGGGGAGAGAGAAGAAGTGGGAAAGTCGAAGTGTACGCTATGGAAATATGCAAATTAAAGCAATGGATCGAACGCGAGGAGTAGGGGAGCCATCGAAACGGCCAGAGTAAAAGAGCGAGAGAGAGAAATAGCGAGGGAGGGAAAGAAAAAAAGAGAAATAACGCGATCCGATCGAGTTTCTCTTTCTCGCAATTGGGAAAACTCGATCGGGTCGCAATGCGCGATTTCAGGGATGCGGTTCTAGAGCTATATGGGATGGGTTTCGAGCTTTTTGAGGATGCCATGTGAGGGGTCGAAAACTCTGGGACAAACCGCGTTTTCAAAGCCCCCTTTTTCGCGATTCCTGCACATGCGGTATGTATTGCGGTGGTTAGCCCTGGATCGAGATCCGATGATGAAAACACACATGTCTCTATGTGTGTATATATATGTATACAGCCGGATAGTGTGTGCCTACGTATACGGATGTTTAAAAATACAGGATGCACTGAATATGAATGTTAAAAATTGTGCAACGAGCACAGAGAATCAATAAATCAGGAAAAAAAGGTCCTTGGGATAATTACATCGTTACTTATGAAAACAGAGAGAAAGATTTACGAATGAGAAATGAATTTTGTAAATTATTTCCTCGGAGTAATTGATTCTATGCGAATATGAAAAATCACAAAAATTTAAACACAAAAATGAAGAANAAATTGTGCAACGAGCACAGAGAATCAATAAATCAGGAAAAAAGGTCCTTGGGATAATTACATCGTTACTTATGAAAACAGAGAGAAAGATTTACGAATGAGAAATGAATTTTGTAAATTATTTCCTCGGAGTAATTGATTCTATGCGAATATGAAAAATGACAAAAATTTAGACACAAAATTGAAGAACCAACATTTTTCATCACGGACTAATTACCAATAAGGAAATTTTTTTTTTTTTTTGANAATTACCAATAAGGAATTTTTTTTTTTTTTGAACGAAAATTCGTAAAGTTTGAGTTGTGAATCAACTTGTAGTCGTTGATGCCATTTTTCCTAGTGGCAAGATACTCGGGTATTGATGCAAGCCACAACTCACTAATTGTTTTTCAATTCGCAACAATCGAAGCTACGCGTGCTCAGGCTCTTCCCACCCGTTACCCCTCTTCAAACATTTTTTTGCCCCGAGGGTCTCCGCGTCAGCTCGTTTTCGATTTTTATTCTTCAACTGCCGGTCCCTTTCCGTCGATGTATTCCATACAGCGAATATATCCTCTGTAGAAATATATATATATACAGGATTATAACAAATCGCGGTCCGCTCGGGAAGCTCCGATCCTCCATCACCACAACTTTTTATTTGCTCATGACCATATAATGGATTCAGTATATATTGATAAAAGGATAAGGATAAATATATCCACCGTGAGATTTTAGAACCGAGTGAAAAATCTCCACGTTTGTACGACGATGTGAGAAACCGGATGCGCGAGTTTGAGGGAATTAGCAGATACGTCACTTCTGGTTATTTCATTCCGGAAGAATATTCAGAGCCTCGACTTTTTCTGCATGTGTCCGAATTGTTGCAACGATCAGAAGATCCGTGTAGACAATAGTTTTGACTGAAATCCGCATTGTTTCACAAGAATATACAAAAGGGTAGATAAATGAGCGAGATAAATACGCAAAGTGAGAGAAGGTAGAAAGAGAGAGAGAGAGAGATGATGAAATACCTCGGATATGGACGGCTAATGCGAATAAATGGCCCGGTAAACGTTACCGCTAAATTAACCATTGTTGTCTATATACAATGCATGTATATACGTATATAACTGTAGCAACTCGGACCAGACCTGATGGAGGATAATTTAGTCGACATCGCGAAAATCGTTGGACCGAGACTACGTGGAAGAGCATAACACTGAAACGCGTTTATAATTCTACGCTCGCAGCGTTTTGATCGATCACTCTAATAGACAGGAGAGTTATCGCATAAAACGAACAAATAATAGCACTTATTTGCCTGCGAAAATATTCCATCGGCTTTTCAAGAAAATCCCTAAAAATCTTGATCAAACTCGGATCGTGACTGTTTAGGATCGAAAAAGCAAAACTCAAAAAATTCTAGAGATGAGGAAATGGCTGAAAAAAACGAATAAGACCTTCGAATGTGTTGCATCGCCGAGAGGTTGATAAAAAGTGACGAGCGAGTCAATATCGATTGAGATTTGTCAACGTCGGTACAATCTCATTATCGTATAACGATTGTAGCACTACGGCACGTCTGTTTTCCGAAAAGGACTTGATACAAAGTTCGAGGCCACTCGTAAGTTGAGGTACAAATTGGACTCCGGTCCTCCACTTGTCCGCTCGCTTGGTGGAGTTAAAGTGTAATTGGCATTGGTTCGCTGCAAGCAACTGCATGCACATGCAGACTTTTCCTTCCCTTTTATATTTCCTTATGACCGGAGACGAGAAAAAAGAGAAATGGTCCGAGAGTTCTCATATCCGGGGGTTTTTCAAGATTTTGCATCTTTCACCCTTTCGGAATAGAAAACTGAGGAGCAAAAATAATGAAGGTGAATTTTGCCTTATTTCGGCACTTGACAGGTGATCGTGCGGTCCAGACTTCGATAGAAATTTCGCAACGAAATTTGCTGTTCCACGATATTCCGAGCTTTCCCACGGAACAACTTTGATAATAAATTTCGAGTGGGCACCGTGCAGTCGATTTTGGTTCGAGATAGTGCAGCATATTTGTAACGCTTGCTAAACACTCTCAACGCAACGTGAAACTTTTATGTGCGTGACTTTTGTGTGTTGTGAAAATGTTGATTAGCATGGAACAATGTACGCGCTTCATCATTTGGCAACAGGATTTACCAATTCGTGGAAAATTAATCGAGCATAAATATCTGCGAGCAAGTCTCTAACGATATGCAGCACGTATAGTCAGCTGGTTCGAGTCCAACACACGTCAAAGACGTATGACGAGCGGAAGGTTGGAACATTGTCAGTAACATGGTTGTTGGAGCTTCCGCGTGGTGGTGAGGCTTGGATAGAAATATTTCTCGGTAGACGAGCGAGAGACTTGTCTGCGTCTGACTGTTTTCATATTTAAAGTACATTTCCGCTCAAAACCTCGAGATAGGGACACGCGCGGCCGTTTTACTCTGCTTTTCCGACAAATGGGACAATTTCTTTGCTGCGCCTTGAAAGGTAGCAAAGAGTTCTTTTGGTCTTGGCTCTCCGCGAATCCACGATATACGCGTATATAGCGCTAGGGAACATCATTTCCGGTGGCTTCCTCGATGAAGGAATCTGCCAGTCAGTAGCATCGTGCGCAACCCCTCTTTTACTTTCCTCTAACCCCCTCATCCTCCCTTCCCCGTCTCTCCACTTCCCGGCGAAAGGTCCGCTCGTCGGCTTACCACTTACTTATGTCTTGCCTCATGCCTCGCTACGTCTACTGTGCTTCATTCTATCTCAACACAGACGTGCCATATTTTCTCGTGCCAGTTATAACTTTATAACCATTTAATGTACACATACTACATTCTCTCCAGATTTTTATATTTTCGAGCTCAAGCTTTGCCAACTTTTCCAAAGGATTCTTCTTTTTCGCGAATAAACCTGACGTCGCAAATATTTTTTCCAAGTGAACATCATTGCAGATCGAAGGCAGTGAGAGCGATTGTGTCGTCTCGATACATGGCTGGAAAGCACGAGCCACTTTATCAACTTGTTCATTTCGAACGTTATGCCAATTAGAAGGAAAAACAAAAAAATGCAAACCTGAGTAAAAGTTATCAACGGAGTAGAGCGAGTCCGAAGGAATTTATCGAGCGTTTCATTTCTTTGAGCTTCAATGTGGAAGACTTGGACGATAGTAATCTCGAAATTACGACGCCCTCTGTTCGATTTACCCTGTAGAATGGAGAAAATGTTACTGAGAAATTCTGTTTCGTCGTATCTTTGAGCTTACGCCGTTTATATGAGAATAATTACAATTTAATGCTGGACGTCAAGAAAATTTTTGGTGAGCTTCAAGTGGTTTAGCGAGGTTCAAGCTCTACTGCATAAATAACGTCGATAATAGTTCAGAGTTTGTACGTCTTGCCCGGGTGAAGATCGGCTTCATGCAAGGTTTGTTTTTCTTTCTCTGCAATCCACTAGCTCTCCCTCTCTCTCGCTCCTTTGCTCTCTGTGTTATTTCTTACCCCGTTAACCGACGTACCGAAAAACACGCGTACAAATATTTTCCTACGAGTTACGCTCCTCTTTTCTTTGCGTTTAAAAGGCAAACAGATAAATACCAACAGCAAACATTCTCTTTTTCCGTTCTCGCCTTGGTCCCTCCTTTCCCTCGCGCAACTTTTTTCTTCGACCGAGCCTTCAATCTTTCAATTGGCATGGAATTGTAAATTTCGATATACACGAGATCGCGAAAAGAATATTTGAAGAAAATCGTAAAAAGGTGTACAGTTTCTACTACGAACGAGCTCACGAAGCTGATCGTCGATTGTTCCATCTCTCGTCAGCTTAATCAACGACTTATTATTATTAGAAACTCTCAGTTTGGATCTAGGCCGTCGTACCGATGTGTATGATTACTGGACCGCACGATATACGCTCGACAGGAGCTTATATCTATGAAGACGAGTTGTCCGAGAGAACGTTTGGTCGCAGTGATTTTGAGCAAACATTTGCAGCCACGTTGGCTGGGCCACGCGATGGCTCCAAGTGTGCACACGTATGTGCGATGTCTATATGATTATAGTTGCGCAAGTGGTTGGTAGGCTTTCACGGAGGATGCAGGATTAGAGAGAATCAGGTTGAGAGATATCGAAGAGTGAAGCAAAGGAAGAGACGTTGCCGGGGCAGAGTAGAGTTATATGCGAACTTTCACATCAATGTCTATACGTATTCCCGCTCGGCTTTTATTCGACTTGGAGTCTGTTCTTCTATCTTGCTGTGTGTGTTTTCAGTGAATTCACGCTCGGAATACCAACTTTCCTAATACAATCAATTATCTCTTGCAGCGTTCAAGATCCTAGATGCTTGCTGTGCTTTCCTCTCCGAGCTCGTTGGCTCATCGCTCGTGTTTGTAAGCGCGAACACAGGCGCATCGAGCTTACGAGTAAATGCGAGTAGGTAGTAGAAACAAATATAATACTTGTATAAATTGAAGACGTATGAAAGGCGTACGAAGAATTTCCAAAATCGAGGCTCCATAAGATTCTCGTCTAGCGATCAAATTGCGGATGCTCCGAATTGGTCAAAATCGCGGATATTTTATACGTGTATTTTATACACCGATGTATAAAGTTATATTTACGCGGCAAAGTGACACAGATAGGATATATAAAATTGTCGAATAGTATAGAAAAGTTTCTTCACAGTCTCATCCACTTACTCACCTGCCTGGTTCCTGCTAGCTTGGCAGGTTTTACCGGCTTCCCCCCAAAGACCCCGGACTTCCGGTTCCTTCCCTTTCGCTCTTTTTCTTTCTCTCCTTGTGTACGTGTTTGCGGTCTATGGGCATGACGAGGGACTCACGTACTTCCTGATGACGGAGCAGCGTATACAGAGCAACCTCTCGTTGAAATTTCTACATGCTCCATTCCGTACACGTGTGTGTGTGTGTGTGGGGGGGCGTACCTGTGAATGTATACGTAGAGTTAGTACGATGGGGTAAAGGAAAGGCGGGGTTGTTCGAACTGGACCAGATCACGGGTAGCACAGTTAACGTCATCTCTTATATATCCAACCCCATCGAGTCGTCTTTCGCGATGTGTTACCGGCGAAAGCCTCCGGTAGACCAAAACTCGATCTGGAGCATCCCACCCTCGACGTTATTCCATTGGCTTCATCCCCAACGTCCACTATATGTTTGCGCGCGGCTTTCTTTCACCACGAGTTTCATATTAGTTGGAAATTCGCGACGATCTAAAGTTCGCACCAACGACGACGACTAACACGGTGTTCGCGGTGGTGAGAGGACGCTTGCGCACCATCTGCCGATCACCGAACCCTCTCTTCTTTGTCTCTCTTTCTATAGCCCCCACCATCCCTCTGTCCATCTCGCCTTCTCTGCGTCTCTTTTGCTTCTCCATCTCGTTCTCATTATTCCGACGTAATTATCGGACAAAAGCAAACTTGTTTCATTGAATGCGGAAGCTGGAACGAGGCCCGTAGCTTTTCCACTTGCTTCTTCGAACCAACGCTACTCATCCTCCCGAGAGTCTCGTACCCTTTTCATCAACACCCCCCCTTCAGTACCCACAACGACCTCGAGGCTCCAACCCTTCGTTATACTTGCCCCTCGCTCTCGCCCTCTCTCTCTCCTTTCTCCAATCCACTACGATTGCCTTTGAAATCGTTGTAACAACGGTTGGCTCACGGATTCTCATTTGACATGATATTAAACGTAAGAGCATGCTAATTATTCGGAAAATCTGCAAAAACTCAACAGATTCATAAATGCAACGCTGTTTCTTTATCAAAATGAAAGAAAAAAAAACAAGGAGCCACTTTAGAACGAATATCTTTGGTCCTCTTTGCCCCAGGCAATTGGTTCGGCCACTAAAAGTTTTTCGAGCAAATCAAACTATAGTACACAACAAGAGAAGAGCAAAGGCTTTTCGGATAAAGCAAGTTAAACGGCGTGGCAAAAGTAGTTTCTCCCAGCTCGAGAACTATCCTCGTAAAGAATGGGACCTTTCTCCTGCGTGTCCCTTCTGGTTTTCTTCCTTTCTATCTATCTCTCCCTTCTCCAACAACCAAACACAATTCTCCCTACGATCCTCAAACGTCGTGGCAATCTTAATTTACGTCCTGCTATGCCGTATGCTTCTCGATGCTTCTCTCCCTTCTGCGCCACGATCTCATAAAACTACGAATCCCTCCCCGACGTATGTCCTTCGACGATTATACCCTCGTAGCTTACCATCTTCCTTTGCATTGCTTTAGTGCTGCTCGAATATTTATACTTTATTCCCTAATTATACCGTGCAGGATAAATTTTATGTACATACGATAAATCAATTCGTGTCCAGCGTACTTTGTCATTTTCCTCTAGAAATTTGATGCATTTTGAGTGCATCGCTCTGATGGATTTGCCAAAAGCGCATTTATTTCGAGTGGTAAATTGAATTTTGTCAAGATTTTGACACGAAAAACGTTTTTTTTTTTGAACCTGCGAATATTCAACGCGATTGCGTGGATCAATTTTACTCAAATATAGCTTTCGATCAAGCAGCACTCTGGACTGCGTTTGAAAATTTACGATTAATTTCAATAATTTAGGGAATACCCACTTGAAAAACAAATAAACTAATTGGGTCATTCGATTTGCGATTACTTGAAGGATTTGTTTCAACGCATCAGCTATAGAATTCCCATTAAGGCGGCATTCCAAGTTTGCGCAGTTCCAACGATTTTATGAACATCGATAGTGAACAATGTTTGAAATTGTTGATGCTGTTCGCACCTTTCGGGGGAAAAAAAACGTTCCGATGCTGCGAGTTGGTCGGCACCCGAAATGTCGTTATGACACTGGGACGTGCACAAATTGTGCGTTTCGCATATCGAACGCAAAAGTGACCAAAACGTTTTGACAGAACATTTTCGTTTGTGAAAATGTCTCTTTATGAACAAAAAGGATTTTTCGACAGAAAACAAGGGAAAAGCCAAATGCGAAAAAATTTGACAGCCTATCGGAACATATTTTCCTTATTACGGTAATTCGTGACTTTGGCGTTATCTTTGAAACGTGGAAGATTAAAAAATTGCTCATTTCTTTGATAAAATAATAGTGAAGGAGAGTGCGAGGAATACGGTGCTCGGGTTGTAATAAATCGTAAAGTTCGTCTAACATCGAGAAAAGCTGGTGGGTAGAGAGAGTAGCAGCGGGAGTAGCAGCGATTCGTGCCTATTGCGCCGGCAGCAATGCGGCTCGAAAGATCTTTGGTGGTTCTCTCGGAAAAGTTTGATGTATCCACATAATTACGTCTGTAGGCGCTATGGCTGGCTCGAAGCTATATCAGACGAGATATACGTGCTACATATATACAAGAATAAAAACATATATACAAACATATATATGAGTATGTATGTGAAGAGTATATAGAGGCAGTTTGCACAGTATGATCATTGCAGCTGTTACCCTGTTCGTCGACCAGGCGAAGCCATATCAGCATCAGCCAAGGCTCGCATACAGCCCGTACAACTTTTCAGACATTCCGCTGGATTCTAAGCTCCACCCTGTACAGAAAATTCAGCAATCTCGCTAGAGCAAACATATTTTCGTTTTCTTTAGTACCAACACACAGCTCGTATACGTTTTTCATATCGTTACCATACAAACCACCGAGTGTTTTTGTATTATTTTCATAGCCACGAGCGATGTGAAAACATTTTCAATGCCAAGCGACCAATGGAGTAATAGTTGGCCAGAGTGCATAGAGGAATAAATGGGGGTTGACCAACAGGCCTAATTAACGATAAAGAAAACTGTTTTCAAGCGGGAGATCAGTTTGAAAAAAGTTGTCGATCAAGAAGGGAAAGCCGAGCGAGTAAACGTTGACAGACAACAACAACAACAACAAAAAGGGGGTAGGAAAAAAATAAGAAGGTTAGGATCAGGATCGTTCGTTAGCGTCATCGACTAAAGTTCACTCGAAATTGTTTCTGCTCCTTTGGCATCGTCTTGCTGGCTCAGTTTATATCCACTTGGTTCTTTCATTGAACGTCGAATAGTACGTGGAAAACGGAGCAGGATTGGAGCAAGGAAAAAAGGAAAAACGTCCAGGATCCAACTCCGGGAAAGAAGGGTGGGAAAACAGAGCAAACTAGATCGAAGCTTTGTCGTTGTGTACGTGTGTGTGTGTGGGTTTGTGTCTTTGTGTGAGGTTTTCAACGTCTTTTGTTTCGAGACTTTCCAGATTGGTCTCCGAATCAATTAAGTCAGTGATGGGACTCTTCGTAATCAGCGCATCGCTGCTTCTCTTCAGGAGGTTTGCCAGCACCCATCACATTGGGGTTCTTTTCGCACTAGTCCCTCCCCCCTCCCCCGCCTTCCTCTTTTCATCTCTTTCGCTCCCTCGCTGTCGCACTTCCTTTCTTGTCATCCTGGCGACATGGTCCTGGCAAGACCACGAGGTAGGAACACATTGTCTCCAAGAACAGCGAACACATACAAAGTGTCCCATAAATTCGAGGCTATGGAAAGAGTTTGAAATTTCAAACAGAAAAATTCCTTGCGATGAATTCATTAAAAACGGGAGAAAAATCCATTTACACCGACCATGATTACCTCTTCGTACGCTCTATTCTGCTCCTTTCCCGATCGCTCATTAATTATTTCAAATTTTATCAACCAGGCACGAAATTTAAAAAAATAAACAAAAAAGCGAAGAAACACTCGTCACTTAACTTTCCTACAACTCAATTGTTTAGGATCGAGCCAAAACGACTTTTCGGACATCTTGTACAAGTCAAGAGATATATAGAAATATTGCAACTGAATGGAAGACGACTTTGCCGTTCGAGGGCGCTAGGGATTGCGCGGGAATGTGGAAGATTCACGTCCCAATCAATGTGGGACGTAGAGTATTTACGAGCGGGGCTGGGGCACTCGTCGTTTCTCAAGGATCTTCGGACGGAAGTACAGCAAAGGACGAGCTGCTGCTGCTGCTCGAATAAATGTATGTGTGTACGAATAAACCTTACGATCCTTAGAGTACCTCGAGAATTTTTGTCTTCCTTCGCTTCACTATTCTCTTTCTCATTTCGCTCCAGGGCAAATAACGATTCTCGATCTCTACCCCTGACGGACACACGCTCTCTAACTTGCGACTCGTACCGACCGGAATGGAAAGTTCCTTCGTTTTACACATTCAACCTCGATAACTCTGTTACTAGAACAATTTCATCGGACCATATAAAAACTTACTCGCCAGTTATGACTTGATTCTCTTCCGCGTGGGATCCAAAGAAATGATTGTCATCACTTTTGTCTCTCACACGAATGAGAAATCTTGAACGTTTCCGATTTTTCCTTCTGGCTCTTCGTGATCTTTCCAACAAATATAAAAAAACGATTGACGAAAAATATGCTCGTGTGAATCATTCTGTAAAAAGTTTTCAGACACACACTCTGTAAACTGCAACTTTCGTGATTGGCTTTTATTGGCAAGGAAAATATTGGGACCGGTAAAAATTTGGATTTCGAGGAATGACGACACGAGTAAAAAAAAAAAAAAATGCTCGAAGCTTGGTATACCAAGCGGATAAGTTGACACGAAGCATTGACGCTGGTCAGTTAAAGGGAGAGATCAAAATTGCCGATTCAGCGGAATCCTTAAAGCGGGTAAAAAGCCCTCCTCGACATGTGGGATGGCGCGTCGATGGCTATCACCGGGTCTTGGCCAAATTCTATTTACACTGTGTGGTGTGAAAGTCTACGTTATATCCTGTCAGAGTTGCTGAATGGCGGAAAAATAAGAGGAACACGAGGAATAAGAATAAGAACGAGCAAAAAACTTTTTCTCGATGCCACGAACATTTCGTTTTTTTTTCTTCTATTTCGTCTTTATCGTCGAAGCGTCCTTGCGCTCAAGTTTCATTGGTTGAGCAAAGCTCGACTGGTGCATTCTAAAATCAAACAATTTCCCGGATTGTCGTGTGTCAAAATGAAGTAATTAATCGATCAAGGTCATTCAAACGCCATTTCTTGTCGTGATTCCGTGGATTTTATCGTCTACGCAGTCGTATTGACAATTATTATTTATTTTTATTGAAAAAAGGGAAAAAAGAACTCGTAAGCCTACCGGTCGATGGGGCCTCCGCCACAGGGCCAAGGAGCGGAAAGATTGGCTCGGAGGCAGAGAGAGAATCCGCGAACGAGGCAAGGAGCAGAGGAAGAGATAGAACGAAGGCAGTTAGAACGATTGCGGAAGGGAAAGGTGAAAATAGAAGGGCGAGAAATAGAGAAAAAAAAGAGTATATGGAGCAGGGGTTAGAGGGGTTAGGGGCTCGGTTGAACGTGATCTTTCATAGCTGCTTGATTGGCCGGTGGTGCTCACCGAGAATGCGAATCTTTTGTCTCTGGCAAACTGTATCCCGAAAATCCGACACGAGACAATATATTTAAAGCCACGTAAACACTCTGCCTCTTTCCCATCTTGTATCTATATATACGTATAGTTCGGGAGCTAAACTGGCAACAATAAAAGGAGACACGTTGATGAAATCAAGATCGCGGAGGAAAGTTTTGCCCTCAGCGGCGGTGGTTACCAGAGGGGGATGGAAAGGGATGCTGGAGGCTGTGCCACTGCTTCCTCGGGATACATAAATATATCCATGTACACCCACACACACACACATATATAGATGTATATGTCCGCACGTATAGGATCCAAAAAGAGAAAATGAACGTGAGAAAGTACAAGAGCAATACGTATATAGAGAGAGTGCGAAGAAATGGAGAGGAGTGAAAAAGGGGTGAGAAGCATAAGTTGAACCCAGAGCTTGGAGCTAAAGTAATTTATTCCGTGTCTTGTGAGACACAAGACACGAGTCCCACTGGAAAGCTGAAAGCACGCGACGAATAACCACTCTTACACGTGTATCTCCATGTACACGAAAACCCGTACATGTTCAAAAGATTCATACACAGACAATACAACCGAACGAGGACCGAAGGAACGATGTTTCCTTCGCAATATAGTGTCGTCATGTTTTTGTTTTTTCGACACAGCGTCACAAGAATTGAGGAAAATACTTAGAGGCATGTTTAAGAAATTTGGGTGTAACGATTCGGTGAGAATGTTCGAATAGATTTTCGTGGGAAATGAACGAGCTCGAGATCTCGTGGATCGGTGACAATTCGAAGGATCTTGCTCGCGATTATGCCGCGGATGATTTTACTACGTTCGTGCCTCCGTGGACACCTTGTACGTGCAGAAACCGTGTCGAGACAAAAATGCATACATTTTCGCACGTTGTGAAAACATGCTTACATATACGTCACGAATATATATATACAATAAATATATATACGTTTGAGGGAGGGCGCGCGTAAAGAGGAAAAACATACGAGTCCGGAATACGAGAAAACTCTTTCAAGTAAAGGAATCCTTGACGTTGAGAGATGCAAAAACGTGGACTGTATTTTCGTCGCTTGGCAATCTGTATATTTATTTCTGATATCCGAGGGACTACTCACCCTTCCTTCGGAATCATGTAATGTGTTTACACGAAGCGAGAAGGAGAGAGAAAGGGCGAGAGATGAAAATTGTATTAGTTTGCTAAGCTGCATATTTTTTCTAAATTTTATAAGCTCAGTCGGAAAACTTTATTGACTACCGTCTCGCGATCTCGTACATCTAAGACTGATCGGAATGGGATTTTCTCGTTGACCTGAACGAGTTTTTAAATTGCTATCGGGGGTCGAGTTTGATCGAGTTTCCCGTTTCCTGTTGGAGCGTTTCCTTCTTTTTCCACATTTTCTTTTTTCTACACCGTGTTTTGATGCACATCATGCATTACCGCGTTACTTATAACGAAAAAAGTCCATTACCTGTGCTTCCTTCCACTTCTACCAGGAATCCTCCTCGAAGATTGCAAATATTTGAATTTTTCTTATCAAAGTACAATTCTGACAACGGTAATTACGAAAAAGTGCGAAGAACGAAAAATCCGTTATTTCGTGTTCCGTTAAAAAGTTTCTCTACAAATTGTCGACTGCATGAAAATCTAACGATTAATTCCTCGATGTAGGTATATTTCTGATTTTACGGAATCCCGAATGAAAAAATGAGGCAACGGAGCTTTTAGGTGGACACGAAACAAGGGAACAAAATGGTTTGATTATTTTCGATTAGGGTTGCTTTGGTTGGTCTATGAAACAGACCGGGGGCATTTAATTATTGTATTATTCATCGGACGAACAAAAGCGCGGTCAGCTCTTTTGATAGCAATTTTTTTTCCTCTCATTCGGTAAGAGAAACGAGTAAATTGTATGCGTGGAAAGTTTCAGCAGTGGAAACGATCGTTTGATCGCAGGAAATTGAGATTCGTAGTTTCGAAACGAGGAAAAAATTGTTTCTAGAGAGTTCATGGTTCTCAGGCAAATTTTTATAATTTGCTTTGAGCCGAGAGAGCGAAATGATTAATTATTGTGATCGAGATCGTACCAAGAGTGGATCTTGATTCATAGACCGAGGTCCATATTTACACCAACTGTGGTACATTATTGGATGTAACGAACTACTGTGCTTAGGTCCGTGTCAACGCTACAAGCAGCAATGACGTTCAGAGGGGGGGACTACGAACGATGCAATGAGCCAGAGAATAAGAGGCAGCAGGAGGAGGAGAGAGAAAGGGAGAGAGAGAGAAGCAGTGGACATGTTTCCCTATCTCTATGTGTATGTACGTCCTGGCTGTCGTGATGTCCAGTGAGCCGCGTGACAGCTAATATCCGGCCAGGAAACTAACACCCCGTCACACCAGGGGTGTTCGTAAACCAGGCGCAAGTCGACTTCTCACCCGGAGCCAGCTATCGCATCATCCCCGATATCGAGTCAGGAAAGTCCATTACTATCTATACACAAACTCATACATATACAGGATGTCTTGGAAGTCACAAGCAACGAGAAAAGGTCATTGAGGGTATGGCACTTGATAATGAAATGAATTTATTCATTTTTCTTTTTGATGGACCGTTAATGACTAATTTATTGATAAATAATTGCGAATGAGGTTGGATGAGGAGGAAGAGGCGCGGCAGACAAAGAATCATATCGCTAGAGTCGATCGGGAGACCACGGATGGGCGTGGCATTCTGTCTTCACTCGGAAATGTCACTTGAAGAAAACGATGCAAACTTTTGGTCCAAGGATTGACCGACTGATCCATCTGGTGAATTTCGGTTTTCGTTTCTTGGGACACTCTTTGTGCACAGCTAGACATATAGTTATGGACAAGCATACATACATGGAGATGATCACTAATATGACGTGTGTATCATGGCGTTACGATGGCTCGAACGACCGCTATCTTCGCGACTGGACTACACGACCCAGATGACGGTCAGAGTGTTGATAACTCTGAATATCTTTGGCATCGACCCCTTGCTTGAGGATTATTCTGTTTTCGATAAATTTCGTTGGCAACGAATCATCAATTATGCGTTTTTAGTGCATTGCGTACATTATGCGCTTGGACAAACATTCAGCCAGGATGAAAGGGCCAGGACGGTGTGGAATGACCATGCACGATCGAGAGTGTCAGCCCTTCTAAAGGGCGAGGGTAGAATGAAGTTTCCTCAACAAAATTCCGGAGAAAAATTGAAAGGGTCGCCCCTTTTTCGAAAAATGAAGTTTCCGAAGGGGCAGAGGTCTCTGCCTCGACAATTACCGTCACTTTGACAAAGTCATGGGATCCTGGCATCGCTCTCACTCCTTCTCTATTTTTCGAGTACATTTGCCACTGCAGACATTGCTCCTCGTATGTCCTTTGTGTATTTCTCGAGCAGTATTGGCAGCTCTTTCTTCCAGTCTCTGTGATAAATTGGCACGCGGAATCATCGTGAAATGTCACCAGCGTACATACGTTTTATGTAAACCAAATGTCGTACGATGGCACGAGGATGTAGCCTTAAACGCGATTGACGAAGACACGTGACAAAAAATAACTCTTTCAGAAAAATGTTCGTATTCGGTTACACTCGGTGAATATTTTTCTTCCCTGCCTTTCTGCGTAGACTGAGCAAAACACGTTTTCATTTCATTTCCTCCATTCTGACACTTGAAAGAAATTATACACAAACATACACGTACAGGGATGAGATATGGAGAGCAAAAGACGACCAAGTCGTGAATTTCGACGTGCCCTACTTTGCGTAAGTGGAGAAATATACACGCCTAATCAATTCTGTGGATTGGACGAATAAAAATTCTTGCGAGCAAAGAACCTGGAGCAACCGGAGAAAAAAATTAAAAATCCCCAAGACCGTTTATCCGATTTTTTAAAATTAGAATCGACAAAATGTCTGTTCGCTCCAACTGAACAGTCGAAGCGAATAAAGGCAGAGAGAAGGAAGTTTTTTCGCAAGGAGCTGTGCTCATTTTTTTTCAAGAGACAAAAATGAGGGTCAGGGCCAGCTAATTTTGACCCAAAGACTCCGATTTGCTGAAAGACACACATATATATGTATTGATTTTTATATTATATGTAAAGAAGAAGGAGAAGATGGCGGAAAGTCGAGAAAGTAATAACCGAATCCAATATTCGCTCCCGTTCAAACGACGACGTAGATCCATTGACAAAGAATGAGAATTCGCGTTGGTGGGCTTGGAACTGTCACTTGCAGGCACAGAGGAACTACCTTGGTTCACATATCTTTCGGTCCCTTCTCTACTCCTCGATCTTTCGATCGTCGTGTACCGCATTTGCCTTGTAAACCATAAAACTAGCAAGATTGTGCGATCGATGGGACGTTATTACTGCCACACTGAATTCACAGCAAAGAAGGGAGAAGAGAAATCTTTAAAAGCTGTGAATGTGACATCTCTCGTAGGGATGAATATGTAAAATACGAGAAAAAAATGAAATTATGCCAAAATAGTTTGAAAATTATTGAAAGCAATTTCTAAACCATTTCGAAAACCTCAGGAGGAATTGGGAGCGATCTTTTTTTAAATACCCGTCACGAAAGTCTCTGCCATTCATCTCCTCCGCGAGAAGCACATCAATCTCGCAATGGCTGTCAAATATTATTCCGAACGAAAAAGAAAAAAAAACAAAAACAAAAACAAAATCGTAAATAACAGGGAAATTGGAAATTCAACAGTTTGCCTAATGTATGCATGTCCCATTGATGATAAATTCGTGCATATAACGAACGCATTTTACTTCTCTCCCCCTTTTTCTACGAAGGGAAACTCGAATGCGGCGGAGGCTGTGAAATTTCCGGTGGGAGCGATCGTCAATCATTCTCAAAGACATACATATATTCAGATTTATTTCAAGATTTACGAGGATTCAACGCTTTGAATAGTTGGGAATAATCCTTCGAGTGTCTTTGCACATTTAACAAAAAGTGTCTCGTTTTTTTTTACCTTTTTTTTAGCAACTCTTTGTTTTTTTCATTTTATTCGCCGTTAAACGGATCGTAAGAATACGACAGAAGAGACAGCAGGGAACAAAAGAAAACTAAATTCACTGCTCTCGATCCGATACAAATTCCCAGGACTCTATTCATCGACTAAGTACATTTTCTCTAAGACAAAGCCACGAAACTCTTCCACGGGACGTTTTAAAGAGAGAGAGTATATATAATGTGTATGGATTCGAATGCATATAAATTGATCGGAAAACGAAAAGGAGCCACTCGATTGGTTACTCAATGAGAGATCGGCCCGAGAGGGAAATTTCATTCCAATTGTTTCTATCCGATTCTCACTCGAATAATGTCTCTTTCGTCCTGTCGATTATATATTCGCCGGTATATTGACTTGTTAATTTGCTCCTCGTCCTGTTCGAGAGTTTCCGATGAGATTATTGTTTCTCTCGTTTTCATCCCCTCCTTCTCTTTCCTTCTTCCCGTTGCTTTATCGAAGCTTCCTTCGCCAGACGATTACATTGTTTGAACGTTTGTAAGAAAAGAGACGAGCACGAGCAATGAAATTGCTCAAACGCAAATATTTGAAAATGCATGTAGTTGTTATTTTCTTTATTTACTGTCCGAGTCTATTCACTGATCGCGCTCGTTCCGATGAAGCGATTCGCAAGAGTCGGTGAAAACGATGCGACAAATTTTTGACAAAGATTTTTGTTTTGTTTTTCATTTCGATTATGAACTTGAGCATCGGAAAAATTGAAACTTGTTGTTTGTATTTTCTCGAATGAAAATCGATACATTCGTGCATAGACGACGCGTGCATTACGTCTCGAAATATATTTTCAGGCTGAGAGACTCGAGAGCAAAAAGTTTCGTGACCCGTTTGTCGACGGAGAAAAGTAATCATTTTTGAACAGCGAAAAATGGAAAGGGACATCTTCGGGGAACAGCTGGGATTTCTTTCCCGATTCGGAAAAACTCTGTCTCCAATTGTCGCCTTGATTTTCTTTCAGCTTCTGAATGGTTTTTCCTACTTTCGGAGTTATTCGTATTATGCGCAACACCAACGTGCTGGAGGATAAAAAATGGAGATGTTTTTTTTTTTATTTTTTCATCTCTTGCGACAGTTGCAATGAGAAAATTTTTCACAAGCCAATAATTTTTTTAATTTTTCAAATTGGAAATACGTCAACGATGACGATCAGATAGTTCGCATTTCACGTGTCAGTATATCGGGTTCCGATGAAAATAAAAGAATTTGGCGTAAACTATTGCGTAAAAGTAGCGCCACAAGTTTTTGACTGGCGAACTCTGCGGGCTTGGCGGATCAAGTCCCCGCGCAGGAAAAGCTCAGGACGAAAAAATAAATGGGCATATGAATGTAAGAGGTGAATACATATCCGCGACAAGGAACGAGAATGTTCGGGCTGGCTTTGTAGAAAGACAGAGCTCTGACGGTAAGATGATGTTCCATAGGAAGGGATGAAGGTTCGCCTTTCCTTCCGCTCTGTTAGATTTCCGGACAAGACGAGACGCGATGCCCGTCAAACCTCCGAAGCTTCAAACTTACATCAGCGAAATGAAAGCCTCTCTCCGGTACTCATCGTTCTCTTCTCAAGAAGGAGACGGAAAGTAAGCCAGAGAGTCTGTTGCGATCTTGCTTTTTCAACACTCACACCACCATTTTCTTATCCTTCTTTGCCTCTTCTCATTCTCTTCCCCTCATTCTCTCTCTCTCTCTCTTTCTACCTCTCACTCTGCCCCTAATTTTCTCACTCTCTATCCTTCTTCCGGTACGTTCATTCGAGCATTTGGAAAACGTGAAGAACCAGTCGAAGGCGAGCCGCCTATTAAAGCAGGAAATGTTTTCACATAACAATCCTTTTTGCTCTTGCAGTGTGTCAAATGATCAAAACAGCTGTGAAAACCCGCATCCTCTTTTATTTTTTAGCAAAAGTAGAAAACTCTCATCACTAACGATCCTTTTTACTTCCGATGAATCGAAAAATCTGCACATGGCAAAAAAGTTCAGAATTTATATGATTGATAATGGAAATTTGGAATCAACTGTAAAAATAATGAGAAAAGACTAATGAAGACTCACGAAACTCAACACCAGCGTGCACTGATCGAATTTATAAACAAATAACCTATTCAAGCCCATGCAAAGATTTTACCGATAACAGTGAACATCCCATTATTTCGTTCGTTAGCGAAAATGAACGGATGTAGTTTGATCGGTTAACAAATATGAGCAAAATTTTCTCCTACGTTATTCATCCGTTGCACGCGTTCGCACCGATCACACGGGCGAAGGCTTTACAGAAAGATTTTATGGATCGAATGCTCCGTGAGTTTATTGCGAACACACACTAGACACAATGTTACCGACTTCATTGAGTATCGGATTACAACTTTTTCTATAAAATCAATTAATTGCTTGGAGACTGATTTTCACGAATTTGCCACATCAAACGATCGTTAGGATCAGTAGCAAAGGAAAAGGAATTGGTCGACTTGGATTCTTGGATCGTGGCTCGCGGGAATGAACCGGAGGGTATCGTGGCTCGCGGTTAAAACTCGTAAAACGATGTACTATGGATATTCATTCGGAAATTATCATCCCACCGCACGAGAATTTCGTTCGTCGAGATCTAAATCGAGTCTATCGTATTATAGGGGAGGTTAGAGAGGATGGGAAAGAGAGAAGAGCGGAGAGCCCTATCAGTTCGGTTCGCCTCGACGTTGTATGCCAACGACGAGATACCAATCTAAATTGAGTTTCTATAGGTAAACAGGGATATTATCCTGGCGAGAGTCATATCAACGAGTCGTTATACCGCCTCTGTATATTATACATATACATATATAAAATATGTAAACAGCATAATAGGCATTTGATTCGAGAACGATGGTGGATAAAACAAAAGTTATATTTTTCCGGCTTATCCGGTCGATCTAACGGCAAGTATACCAGCGAACGAGCTCTTTTCCCGCAGAATATTCGGTCCAGGATTCTGATCAATCGGATCCAAGGACAGTTGAGACGTCGGGGGGGTCGTTCCCTTTTTTTTCGTAATATACGTGCGGCCTTGAAGGATTTTACGAACTTGTCGTATGGCGCGAGGTTTATAATTGCGCGTTTAAAATTCATGCAGAACGGTCGGTTTACAGGCTGCAATTGCGAGTGTTGTTTGCTGGAGAGAAGCAATTTTCGGGCAGTGTCCAGAGCTTCTGAAATCAATTGGATCGGTATCAGCGAATAGTTAATACAATTTCGTTGTTCTCCACGATTCTCAATGGTTTTGGAATCCTCGTGGACGCGCGGAGTCGGAGGGCGGAAAGAAAAAAGAAAACGAGGAAGACGCGAGCGAGGAAAAGTTAGTGCGGGAAAAAAAACAGGCCGAAGAGAAAAGAGCGAAAGAACGGCAAGAAGAAAATAAGTCGAAAATCTTAATTCGGCGACTCCGCCCTCGTCGTCCTAAGGGGCGGCTCCGCAATATCGTGGATTGGTCCTCGGGCTTCGCGGGGGTTGCGTTATCGTCGGCGTCAACGGACCTTCGCGCTTACTCCATCCGCGGATGCGCAGCGCGCTTTTCGCACTTCAAACCTCGCTCATACACTAATCTATATATGTTTTCACATGTATAGACGCATGTATGTGTGCAGCCGCACAAACACACATACACGTGGCGAGATACTGAGCGAAAATGTGGTGGCGCGCGCCCTCGGAGTCACGTCGACGACGACGAAATCCCCCACAGACGTCGAGTAGTCGACGCCGGGCGTCTCGAGCGAACGGCCGCGTGTTTACAGATCCGCGAATACCGCGTCGGTCTAACCGTGTTTCCCTCGTGCTTTTCTGTGATTTTCGTTTTTCTTTTTTTTTCAACAACTAAATAAAATCTTGCAAAAAAGTTTAAACGATTTGAAAAATCCGACATTTGTCTTCGTGTGATTGTGCGCGCAATTCGATATCGTAAACCGTTCTGCCTTGGAAAATAAATATTCATGGAATGAACAAATTTATTCAACTGCTAACGTGAAAATAAATCACGCGCAGCATCTCTTCGATCAGCTCAAATAATCGAAATGACTTTGCCTCGTGTCGTACATTTAATTTTTTACAAAATAAGGATTTAACGACGTCGCTCGTGAAACTGCAAAATTCGACGTTGAATTTTCATTTTTTTGCAATTGAATCAACGAGAGGGCAGTGAGTTTTTCATTGATGATCGAACTAGATTCCGGGACGAACGATCGAGCGGGGGAAGATCAGAGAGCATCCTTGCCGATGGCAAATCGAGCACGGAGATTCGATGACGAATCGGGGCATGCTGGGAAATCAGGAGAGAAAAACTTCAGCTCCGCCACGAAGCCCATCAACGATCGAGAAAAAAGTTTTGACGAGTCACGTGACACCGCAAAAATGCTATTTTCAAGCGAATGCCTCGAGTCGGCCACGTGCAAAGCTGACATCTCGTGGACGATAGACACTCGTTTGGAATGTCAGAATTGTCGAGTTTCGGGATGTTCCGTCAAGCCAAAATTCGAGCTTGAAACTTCGAGAAATAGTGAAAATACGTGCAATTTGTCAAACGGAAGTGAGAACATTCTAAGACGTCTCATTCGACCGAGGATGATGGGCCTACTTTTTGTCATGTGCTTAATCCTCCAAACAACGAGACCAACGAGCGCTTCCGTCACAACCGGTAATTACACTCGAATTTAGTAAATTTTCATCGATAGCCTAAATACTAAAAATTAAAGTGATCCCTGTCAGCCCCAAGAATATCACGAGCTCCCTCACAACCAGCAAACACTTCCAAAAGTATTTTTGCTTCATCGCGATCAATATGCACACATAATTAATTGCCTGCAAAGTGACAAGGACGTGTGTGGCAGCTCCAAATAGAAAAATATTCGAGCAATAATTGGAGCAGCGGATAAATAATTTATAGACTTGCAAAAAGTGTCTCGGAATATTCGGCCGTGCATGGCTCCGCACAGTTTCCACGGTTCGTGGATTAACTGCCGAATTCGTTGCTTTCGAAACGTTTGCTGCTGCGTCTTTTTATATTTTTGTTTGCGGATCGAACTCCGCTAGATTCGTAACATTGTGTACTTGGCTTGTGACGGGTCTCGAGGATCAATCTGCCATTGCACAGATTTCAATCAGAAATAAGCGATACAGGATTTTGACTGTCCGAAATAGTATCGATGGCTATAAATAAATTTCATACGCATTTTGTACCCTCGATATATCGTGACAGAGGGAAATTTTGATGGAGAAGGTACGAGCGAGGAAGATAGAGAGAGAGAGAGAGAGGCAGGGAGAGCTGGTTATATCCTTTCGAAATGGCAGTTTCAGGCTTTATATATTGACCGTTGGAAATTTTACAGCCAATTTCCGTTCTCGTACCGGTTACATTTAGTGTCGGTCAATCGACATTTACGAATGCGAGTTTCCAAAGTTTATCGCGATCGCCTCGGTCGAAACTCTGCGTGCGGGGGTGGCAACTCTTCCCTTGGCTAT
This sequence comes from Hyposoter didymator, assembly GCA_037952995.1. NCBI lineage: Eukaryota > Metazoa > Arthropoda > Insecta > Hymenoptera > Ichneumonidae > Hyposoter > Hyposoter didymator. The sequence goes on from JBAJMU010000004.1 coordinate 2,205,303, forward strand.
ATATCAATGCCTGCGTTCAACGCACCCGACATGGATACAGGCTCATTCACAGTGGAGTTCACTCGACTGTGTAGTCGATCACCAGGGTGCTAAAATCACTTTTTCCCAAATTGCAACGCACTTGAAAACGGAATTTCGTCATGCACGAAACACAATTCCAACTTCCACAAATTTGAATCGTCGTATTGATCAATAAAAAATACTCATTCATCGTTTGTTATAATTTTATATTTTGTTGCAAAAAGGTCACTGCGATCTTTGCACTTTGCGTCTTCAAAATTTCGCTCGGCACGAAAAATTGATTGTTTCATCAACAAAATTCATTTCAATGCTGTGACGTTTTTTAAAGAAAATGAATCCGATTTTTTGACAGCGACACAGCAAACGTATCTCAATGGTTCGAAACGTCTTGCTACTCTGAATCGTCCTCTATATTTCTGGGTGTATATCGCTTATAGTAACTTTATACTTCCGCTATGCATCGAATGCACCAGTACGAAACGTAACCTCTGCGTGGCGTTCATAACATATAGATATATGTATTAATGTACATGGGCAAATGGACGCGACGATTTAACGGCCACGCTGGCTCTCTCGGATCAGCTGGTAATCTCGGGTTTAATTTCGGTCACATTAAATCAAGAGGAGAGAAACAAGAGGGAGAATTAGAGGTGAAGGAGGGACAAGGAGACGAAACCAAAGAGAGAGAGAGAGGAAGAGCGAATCCGCGGCAGAGTTCGTTAAAGGTCCGCGGATTTACATACGGAACGATATAGATCGTTGACACCGATTTCCCCCAACGTATTATATGGTTTAGAGTACATATTACCTTCGAGTTTCTCACCCCGCCATTGGCCAGGCCTTCCTCGTTTTGTTATCGGACTTTAATGAATATTTCAACAGATTTAACTTTTCTACTATCAATGAAATTTTTTCTCCCCTTCCCATTTCCGGTCGATATTAAAAGCTTATAAATCTACCGACTAATTTTACTTTTTCATGCGTGAAAAAATAAAATATTGTTCGAATGGGAATGGACACGGTTGCCACGTGCTTTCAACGATTACGTGCGAGCTTTATGGTCCCGGAGGGAATTCCGATCCGTCGTAATTGCAATTGACAGCATTTTGTCATCCGTCATTATCGTTTATTTTTAATATTCATGTTTCCTCCCTCACGGGAAGTTCGCGTAATGACTTTGGTGCCAGATCGAAACTCGTGAAAAACCGTTCATTGTTTCTGTTTGACCTTCTTCCCAACGACAAGAAGAATCTCACTTAATAATCGATCCATCGAATCGAATGGAGTTAATAATTAAGCAACACTGCTTGCTAGACTGGCGATGAAAAGCTTAGGAAATTGGACGTTGTACACGTGGGTTTGCCTCGTTAAATCCGAAGACGATATTTGTACCAGCGTCTTCGTCGAATGCTCCTGATTTACTCTAAAATTATCTCCTCCCGTATACGAGACGCAACTAGAAATGAGGAATGGCCAAAGAACGAGATCGAGAGAGCGAGAGTGAAGGGAGTCGGAGAGACGAGATAAACTGAAATGTCGAGAGCTCGAGTCCTTCAGTAGTCACGTGCTTAACGCACTACATAATTCATGCGGATATAAGAGGAAAGCATTTGGCCAGAGCCCTGAGAAATTCACAGGCGAATTCCCTCTCATTCGGTCTGCTCTCTGTCGTCTCCTCAGATCTACGAATCACAAACGCGAAAGCTACAAAAACTTTTCAAGTCTGATATTTCAACTCTTGCATATAAAGGACTAGGAAATAAAAAGTAAAAAAACAAAATTCCGCAGCAGTAAATAAAAGATAAATAATAAAACGACGAGAATTTTAAATATATTTTCTCCAGTTATACCGAATAAAACGCAAACGCCAATGGCTGTTCTCCATGGAGTGCTAAAAACTTTTGTCACCGTTGAGAACGTTAATAATTGGTATTCAGAACACCGGTGAAATTTCGCAATGTGGTACCTTCTATTAATATCACTCTCCGGGGTAAAGTTCCGTACAATCGCCACTTTTGAATCATCGCTATCGAGTCGTGAATATTGTACAAATAATCCCCAGAGGATCATGGAAAAAGTACGCACGAATCCAGAGGTTCGAGCTACACTAGAAAATCGTGTAATCGTGAGGTTAAAAAAAGAAAAGCCAGCGCGAAATTCACGGTGAGGAGAAACGATAAAGAAGCAACTTTGATTCGTAAAAAGTTCAAAGTGGAATTTTAGCCTCTGTACTTAATCATTTATTCCTCGTCATGAATCTTTCGATATTTACGATTTTTCCTGACGTATTTACGCACCGAAACGGTTGCCCAAATTAATGAAAATTGGAAATTTTGNCGCACGAATCCAGAGGTTCGAGCTACACTAGAAAATCGTGTAATCGTGAGGTTAAAAAAAGAAAAGCCAGCGCGAAATTCACGGTGAGGAGAAACGATAAAGAAGCAGCTTTGATTCGTAAAAAGTTTAAAGTGGAATTTTAGCCTCTATACTTAGTCGTTTATTCCTCGTCATGAATGTATCAAAAATTACGATTTTTCCTGACGTATTTACGCGCCGAAACGGTTGGCCAAATTAATGAAAATTGGAATTTTTCCAAAAATGGAAAAACTAGGGAGGAATCGAGAGGTTCGAGCTACAGTAGAAAATCGTGTAATCGTGAGGTTAAAAAAAAAAAAGCCGGCGCGGAATTCACGGTGAAGAGAAACGATAAAGAAGCAGCTTTGATTCGTAAAAATTCAAAGTGGAATTTTAGCCTCTGTACTTAATCATTTATTCCTCGTCATGAATCTATCGATATTTACGATTTTTCCTGACGTATTTACGCACCGAAACGGTTGGCCAAATTAATCAAAATCGACAAAAAAAACCATGAGGAAGTTTATCTTTGGATAAAAGGAAGTTTACGCTTCTGGATAAATTTCTACACGATATATTTATGAAACGTGCATATCCTATAGATGTGAGGAATAAATTGGAGACTATGACGCTTTGCGTTATGGTATTAAGGATATAAACGATCTCTTTTCCTCTCGGCTTCTCCTTCCATTGAACTCTCAGAGCTCTATCATCTCATTCACAGCGAGGTTCACCGATACGGTGAACCTGTTATCTAATTTTCGATGAATTATCAAAGGAGTTTGATAACACACGGGGGAGGAGGCTACGCGAGGAGGGAGAGCAACCTGGTCGTGCGTCTCCTTCGGGATCTCCCTCTTAACGCTCGCGCGCGCGACCCCTTTGGCATTTTCGATACACGTACGGGCGCAAATTTCAACCGACCGATAAATCTAAAGCTGCTCGCTTTTCCTCCTGCCATAAATTTTTACAAAGCAATATGAGACTTTATCAAAATGAAAATCTTTGAAAATATTTACCGAGGCTAATCCTCGAGGAAAAGTAACTCGACGAAATCATGAGAAGCAGTCCTTGAGCGAAGGACTGCTTCGTCAACGGTGTTCGTTTGATTCGATCGGATGAAAATTCCCGTGGATTTCATTGGAAAAGTACGAAAAAAAAATCTGAAACGCGTTTTGCACGAAATTTGCAGATAAATGGAAAATTAACAGTGCGAATTCGCGCCAGTGTGCGGCCGAAAGCCATCTCTTCGTTTGCCATTACTCCTTTTTATTTCTCTGGCATATAGAAAAAAAATGAAAACGTTTATAAATGAGAAAGTAAGTCTGCACATTCGTTTATTTCGATATTCGTACGTTTACGTATTTCACGTGTCTCTGGTACTATCAGCCCAATTGTCTAAATTTCGCGAGCACCCTTTCCCGTTTCTCTTCGCAATGGCAAATTATCGCGCATAGCCCAAGGGCTACCATCTGTTTCGATACCGTAGAAATTTGCCCTCAACCCAATCAGTTATACGTTACTTTATAGATATACGAGGCAGCGCCCAGGAGCACAAGTTATACCGCCTGGATAAAGGGAGAAAATGTCCTTTAATCTAATATCTATGTACGTGTCCCGGAGGGCATTTATGAACTACCCCCTGGCGAGCCCCCGCCGCTCTCTCCCTTTCTTCCACCTTCCAAATCTTCCACCAGAAAACAAGAATAAAAAAAGCTGAATTTGTCGTCCCACGTTTTCCACCGAATAGCCCACAAAACTTGCGCCTCTTACTATGTTTACTCGCTTCGTGAAGAGTTATCTTGATAATCGTATGTTCCCTCTGGGATCGATGAGAATTAAATGAACCAAGATTCCATCCAAGATATCTCTCGATAATCCGTAACCATTAATTCGCCGATATTTTATCTGAACGAAAAAAAACAATAAACTTCAAGAAAATCGACAATGTTTCAGCCGAGATAAGAATTCCACTTTTACTCGGCAATTCGTTACGATTCTTCGTAATCAGCGTCTTGCTAAACGTGCTAATGAACTGCTCGCAACTCCTGGAGCTTATTCGTTCGACAATTATTTCCAGACACGCGTATTGAGGGAATTGTCGTAAAAAAATATTACAGGATTACCGGCCATCGCAATGATGATTATTAATTAAAAGTTTTTTTTTTCTATGAAATTTTGCTTGTCATTTTGGTTTTTTTTCTGTTGAACCGGTTCGCGTTACTTTTGGATGTGAATGTACCGGCTCAGGTATTTATTCGTTCATGAATTTGGCAAGGTTTTATGGTGGCAAGCGGTTGGTACTTAGGAGAATCGAAAAAGGGTACATTTTGATGCACGCAAGATTACGAGATAAATCTTGAGATAAATTATTCCATTAAATGTAATTCACCCTCATCCTCTTGAATCCCTGGACGTTTAGTCTGTACACACACGTATCTATATATCGTCGAGTCTCTCAGCTGTGACAAAACCATCGTAATTTCGCAACTGTGAGGCCGCATCAGGTCCTGCGGTGTTCTCGGTTATTGGCTACGGATGGCATTATGATGGGGAAAAACGAGGCGTAACGCTCGACACCGGAGGAAAACGAGAATGGGCGGCAGTTCCATCTGTCGTCGGTTTCTCTTCTATTATATATACGTGCCAAAATATATGTGTATATATTTTTCATTCAAGGAATGTCCGGTCTCATCACTAGCGACCGAGACTGTTCATTATAAATAAAAAATGTATCCGCGAATAAAATTTCATCAACTAAACAGAGTTTCATTCAAATTCGTCGCATTTTTCAATCAAACATTCACATCGATTATCCGTTGGCATTTTCGTTGCAATATAACCAACGAATTGCTCGGATATTCTACAGAAAAAATTTGACAGAAAATTGTTTCGGGACATCCGCGATTGTGTATTTACCGGTGAGAATTTTTGACTGTCTATCGAGCCCACCTCGTCGGATAGAAAAACAAACATAGGATCGAGTGGGAGGAAAATCGATTCACATATAGCCAAGAAGAGAATTTTGTCGACTAGAAAAAAACTCAAGCCACCGTTTTTTTTTCACCACGAAATATTTTCCCATTTTTTCTCAATTATCGACCGACATCCCACAAAAGTTTATGCAGCCAATTCCATAATTTCGACCCTCTAATTTGGGAGATACGATGATGCAAAGCTCCGAGTATGAGACTTCTGAATGCTTTTAATTTCTCAAACTCTAAAATCTACACACAAAAGTTTTCCGGAAAGTTTATACGTTTCGTAGTTTAGAAAATGAGGGGAAAAAAAAATATGTGATGAAAGAAAAATAGCTATTTAGCTTCTTTTGTGTCACCTTAAATGGAAATTGTTTGTCCAATGTTCCGAAGCATACGTTATATGTATATCCTCGTATTTTTTCAAGCTGCACCGGTGCTCATCGGTCACGGTTTAAACGCCCGTTCATCCCCCGACGAAATGAACGACGTGACAAAAACCACCCCTACCCGGTCATCAACACGTATAAATATATATATATGTACTTGTGCAATTAGATGGATACGTTTGTATATAAATATACCGGTCACGTGTACCGGGACAAACATACATTTTCAAACGAAACCGCCCTTTCTACCCCTATTTATAGATACACATTGTCTGTGTGTGTGTGTGTGTTAAGGGTGGACAGTGACAGTCACAGTTTTCTCTCTGGCTGTTCAGCGGACAATTTATGTCACACGATTTTCTACACAGACGTTTAAACCGAAAAAAAAATACTACGCAGAGTCGAAAGTTAACTCGAGCCATGAAATGAAAATTGAAAAAGATAAAAATACTCTGATTCATTGCTAACGAAGCTTCGTGAATTTGTGGGGAGTGCATTCCAACGTTACGTTTTTATTGATCGATACGATCGATGTTGCGTTGCGGAAAGAGAATGAGAGCAGAAAAATTGAGGCTGTTTCTCATATTTTCATTCATCCAAAGGGGAAAACAAATGGAAGCGAGAAAAAGGGAACCGGAAACGAAACCTTAACGTACGTACGAAGAAAAAGAATACGCTGTTCTGATAAAGAGATTTTTGCGTCATTGGTTTTCTTAATTTTTCAACCTCCGTGGCTCTCCCTCTGCACAATTTATTTCGGAGCAAAGTATTTTTTTTTTTAGTGACTCTTGTCAATGTGCCGGAAAAGAATGAATCGCCGAGTCGCGATGGTCGATCATTCGGATGGAGTCGCCAGGGGGAAACTTGAGGCGGAAGGAAAACTGGGAACATTTGAGGCGCATTGAGTTGGTCCTCTGTGTGAGGCTACCCAAGGGAGCTGCTGCTTCATGCATTTTATATTTCATCCGACTTTGATTCTTCGACTCTTTGGTGTGGATATATAGTCGGGCACGTTTTTTCTTCGCGTTCCAATCCTTATCTTCTTTCCCCTTAGTCCCAGGGGAGTAATCCTTAATCTTTAATCGGAAATTATCTTTCAGCATCTACGCTCTCGCCATTGAGTCTGAAGTGGATATATCATCTCTTAACGTTCGTAGAATTTTATCGTGTATTCCAGCTTCACTTTTTCTCTCCTATATTGCTTTCATTCGTCTTTTTCCTCCATCTCGGAGTATAAAGCGCTCTTTTACCCCATGGAGCACCTCACAGCATTCTCACTTGTGTTTTTATACGCTCACGGACGTGTCTCCAATATGTATGTATATGTATATCAATGCGAATATAAATATATCGATATCGAAAACCTGTGACTCAACCCTCGACATCTACCCAACCATATTACGATCGTAACAATCCCAAGTTTCACAATCCCACGAGATTTTCACATTATCTCTGTGCCTCTGGCTTCTATGAACCGAAACGAGAAAAACAAACAAAGCTTTGAGCTCACACGTTATTGACAGAATGAAAAGAAATTAGTAAACGTGCATCGGAATCTCGGAAAGATGGGCTCGAAATTTCACGGAAATATAATGAAAATTGCGATTTGGATGAATGCACTTTGAGGAGAACGCGGGAAAAGTTTTCTGATGCGCCGAAACGTTAAAAATTACAAATTTGTTGAATTTTGAAAATCCTGGAAATTTTTCATGTCGATTGAGTTTTTCTCTCGCAAGGGAAGATCGTTTTATCGTCCGAACCAAATATTAAATAATAATCATGAGCTCTGCCGAAGAAAAAACATTATTTCGTTGCATTTCAACGATGCAAACTTCAACATCGTCTTTCCACCAATTTTCCTCCTTTATACTATTGTGCAATTCCGTATATCAGATTCCATTGACCCTGTCTCGCATCGAATCCCACCCCCGATTTTCTTCGCCCCTTGAGCAGGGGAAACACGATACATTCTTTTTCTCTCTCAATTTTCACCCTACATTTTCTCTCTCTCTTTATCCTTTGACTGCGATTCTCTTATTTTCCGAGGAGAAATGTTGCTCGGCGAGTGTCAACCCGGCAACGCATAGTACGCACCCCCGCGTGCTCTCCCCTTTGCAGTTATTTCTCCGGTGAAGAAACATATACGAGCAGCGAGATCAGAGATGCGAATGCAGCTGAGACAATCTTTCCCCCTTCTTGCCTCCATTGCCCCAAAATAATCTTCTCCACGTTCACTTTGAGATTTTCATCCTCTTGTTCAACCCTCGCTTATGTGAATTACATCCATATGTATAAAATATTATCACCCAAACGAGAAAATGTGTCTTCGCACCGTCCCAGGCATAAATTTGTAATTTTATTTTTATTCCAGTTACAAAAATGTCAACGTAATTCTTCCAACATTCCGAATGAGAATTCTTCTTTCACGAGTCACGAAAAATGCATTAAACGTACAAAACATCTGTCCACCAATACTTCACTCATGGAACTCGATCTAAAAATTTTTGCCTATTTCCAAAGCCACAATGTTAAAAATTCTAATTTATGAATTTTTTTTTTCGTTGTTCTCAAACAGAAAAGAAATTATTGATCAAATCGAAGAGAGTGAAAATGGAACGAAGTTTCGTACCGCAAGGAATGTCTTATTTATAAAAATACTCGTTTCAAGAAATAAATGAAAAGACTTTTTACATTCGTGTCAAGTGCTTTCTCAGTTTTCCTAAAGAATTGTCTCGTAAAGATGAGATTCTGCAATAAAGCTTACCCTGCTTATGCACACCTGTCTTCGCTCTACGTTTACTCAGGTTAATTACGAGTGTCTAATGAGAAATTTATGAAAATTAATTAGGCCCACACTCGTTGTTTAATTAACGAGATCCATTCACTCAAGTTTCGTGGCTGTTTATCACGTTTATGCAATTTTTTCGTTAACCTTTTTGTTACCAAAATTTCATTATCGCACGAGAAAAATCGTTTCGCTTTTAAGGGCTGGTTTTCCTCTGTTTCCAATTATTTTATTACTTTGGTTTCATTTTGATTATCTTCTCGTTCGTTGAGCTTTTTGTTCAATTGTTATTCAGAATGATGATCGAGAAGATGTTCAATTTGTGTAATTCAACAATTTAAGCGACGGAGCAGCCAAGAGCGATTAATGGAAAATCTTTGTCGACTATTTCGAGAGTGTCTCGTTCTCTTGTCTCGCGTAATCCCTTACGAGGATTTTACCGAGAGTTATTCCGGATGCCAGAAATCCACTTATCTCACTTGTTCGAGCGAAATGAATGAAAAAAACAGTAGATCAAATCTGTGGCTATTTCTCTAGGTGTGTGTCTGTGTGGGCTTTGCTTTATTGATGGCGAAACACTCAATTTTTTTGCTGACTTGTTCAGATCCCCCTCACTGACGATATTTTTTTTTTCCTCATTTGAGCATCTTTCCTTTTAGTCTACAAACTTTTCGGAACGGCCAGAAAACTAGATGCGACGCTATCTCACTATTCGCGGAGCCCATCGAATAACCCCCGAAAAAAAAAACTTTTGCTGCTACATTTTACCCTCTTCCCGATGTCATATCAACGTGTTTTTTTTTCTCCAAATATAGCGTAACTTTCATGAGGGTCGTTCGACGAATCTCGAACATCCATGAAATGTTCGATTCCACGTAAACTTTTTCAAAACATTACGTACACGATGTGGAATGGCCAAAAATCCATCACATTTTCCGAAGTGATGAGTTTATCGAGTACACGTATAAATTCTTTACCAAGAAATCCAGAAGTCAGATGGGAAATGGAATTTCCTTAGGGAAACTAAAAGATTGCACTTTCGAAGAAAGTTTCGTAAATTTTTGTTCCCAAGGATAATTCCTTTCTTAAAATGTCTGAGTGATGTTGAAGAACTTGTTAACTCCCTTCATTAATTCCTGTCGCCTACAACAATTATCAAAAGTGTAAGAAATGGTAATAAAGTGAGTAAGAAGGGAAAGAGGAGTCCATATATTTTTCTGCTCCTTGTTCTCGCTGTTTCGTGGGATAGTGAAAAAAATATAAGTGTATAGAAAATAAGGGACCGGCAAGAGACTTTTGCGAAATCCTCCTCGCGATCTTTTCTCGGAGCTTACAAAGTTTGTGCAATACTCGAATAAAACGTCTCGCCTCCGTTCCCTACGTCCCTACTCTTTTTTATCCTCGATCTTCTCGATTCTTTCACACTCTCTCTCTCTCTCTCTCTTTCCTCAGGCACACACTTTTCCTTCGATTTTACTTATCCTCTGAAGATTCGCCAAGTTTTGCAATCCCTATTCTCGCACCCAGAGTTACCAAACCGCGATCACGTGCGTGAGAGAAATAAACACTTCCTCTTTTCTTTCGTTTCTCTCTCTCTCTCTCTCTCGAATTTCCTCAAGTCTAGAAAAGCTCTTTCCAGAATACCACAGCAGCTTTCATCAGAGTTGCCTTGTTTATTTTCATCTTTGTGTACGAAGCCAAACTGTTACTCCAGATGTGAATGATGTACAAAGACGTACAAAGACGAACGAGAGTGTCTGTCCAATTGAAAAATCAACATCTCACTGTAAACGAGATGTGAAAAAATGTATAATTTCAAAGAAAATCTCTCCTACACTTTAGACCCTATGGTTCGACTCTTCGAGTGCTTCCTGACCACCGCTTCCGACTTTGCTTCCTCCACCCCTTCTGCTCCTCCATTTTTGGCATTCCACCCGCGATTCTGCGAATACGAGAAACGTGTCCGGATCTAAGCTTTACCGGTACACACCACAAAGTATTGATATTCCTGATGTCCCGAGCCAGATTTCTCTACGAAACATACTCCTAACAGTGTACATCGCGCATACTACGGATGCGAGAAGGAAAATCCTAGCAATGTATTCCTTAAAATATTTCTGCCGCGTACAGAATGGAATGACAACTTTTTTTTCGTTGTAACTTCAAGAGTTAAAAAACAAGCTGATATGATTGTATATTTAAATTATTTACTAACTCCTTTTTTTCAATTTTGAGCTAAAAATCCAATTTCTTTGAAAATTCAGTTGAAATACGTAATTTTCGTTTGGTCCAGAAACGTTCAGTCGATCTTTTTCAAATAAATTTTGTGATTCTCCAACAAAATTGGATTTTCACTGTACGAATGCCTCTAGTTTGCAGCTCCCAATGGAAAATTATCGTCCAGCAACAATTGCGAAGCGCCGAATCGATTATTTTTTCTTCGGAGATTGATTAATCGGACGAGATTGTTTCGGAAGAATTTCGTAGGGAAGCGATTTGTTGTGAAAATTCTTATACGTTAACGCTTATTTGTGTGCACGTTTACTATTTATGTCTGGTTGATCCTGCGGCTAACAAGGCGAAAAAAATGTATATTAATTATGAAGAGCGGAGGGTGGGGGTAGAAAGAGCGACTGGGGGAGGGATACTCGCGCGCCTTGCGGTTATATTAAATTCTTATGGAAATTTTCTGGCCACGTTGGGGTCGTGAGCTTTCGTACGTAACTGGCTGGAGGGGGGCGGCGATGAAACGCCAAAGCGGAGGGTGGGGGGAATTGTAGGTACAAGACCCTCGTGACTCGTAAAGTTAGCTATTGTGTTATAAAAATCTAAATAATTTCAGCTGCTTGAGAAGAAGAGGAGGATGAACGATGCAAAAAAAAAGAAAAAGGAAAAAAAAACGGAGCAGCGTACTCGCTTCTGTTGTACTTTTCTCGAGTTCGCAGTATAAGCTAGTTTAGGTGGAAAAAAGATGGAGAGATAGAGTGAGGAGGATAAAACAGAGTAAACTGAGAGCTCAAAAAGGCTCCATGAAGAAGCAACGTCGAGCTAAAGCCAAGAAAAGCTTTTTTCATTGTCGAATTTTTCCTGGAGAAAAAACTTAAGAAGGTCGCCAATCAAATATTCTGATAATGTTTACGAAATCAGTACAACCGCGACGAACAATTTTTTCACCTTTTCTTTTTTTTTCACTCGTTATCTCTTCCCTTTGCTTTTTCATACTTTAAGGATTTCTCAGTCTTTCTCGAGCCGACCGTGAATGTTGTAGGGATTGTTGCTTTATCATTGGCAACGATTTTTAATGCGAAAACGATAACGAGATTTTTTTCGAAATTTCAAATATTCGCTGGAAAACATCGTCGCGTTGTTTCCTGATGAGTTTTTCGCAACGTATTGTCATAAAGTCTCATTTTCTTTTCGTATATTGACATGGCTACGCGGGGATATTATTTTTTAAAGAACGATGATTGCACCGAGTTCAAACGTTAAATGTCCCATATAAATTGCGCAGCCTCGAGCTAGATTGTGTACAGAGTTCTTCTGCCTACTTTTAGCCCGTTGGCGAGCTTATAACAACCAAAACTAACCTGAACCTGTCGAGCTCATCCACCCCTTTTTCTTCCCATCCCGAAGCATATCTCGCGCTCCCTCTTTTGCAATTCTTGTTTTCGTTTTCTCCTCTTCAATCCTTCGCACGTGTCCCATTCGTTTCTTCTTCTGCGAGAGTTAACGGCCAACTTTCCATCTGCCCGTTGCCTGAGTTAACAATTCGGTTACAAACTTCGAATGCCATATATATTGTGCTCTTTTCTGCTTATCGTTGTTCCCTCTCTTTCTCCCTTTCGCTCGACCTCCCCCGCCTAGCTTTTTGCAGAGAGCGCACACGGCATTACTTTTTCTCTCTGTTTCTCTCTTCTGCCAATCCTGAGACTGTTTCGTCCAGATTTTTCGCATCACGCGAGAAGATGAAAAATAAAACATGAGGAAACAAAACGCTAACAACTACGACGCACGTTTTTTTTTCTTTTCATATCGACTGAAAAAGCGTGCACATCCGAAACACCCAACACCAGTTTTTCTCGGTTTCTTCCCTTCGCTCCTCTTCCCGGTTCGTTCCTTGTCGAAAAGAGAAAAAAACAAACAAACCACCGATGTCTACTTATTGTCACGACGTTTTTCCCTCTCGACAAAGTTCTTCACTGTTCGTACGAAACGAATCTAATAATCTTCTAACTCGACTTTGCCTCGCTCTCGAGTCTTAACTTCCCTCGGGACAAGAAATAAAAATCTGGAGCATATTTCCAGCTGCTGCTTCTTTATTTCATTTTTAAAGTCTGCTTAGAAAATTCACGTTTCCGTATATTTTCCTACGGTCGATTTTAGTTGGGAATAAAGTTGGAGATTTGGAGCACAACAAAAAATGAAATCATTGGCGAAATGCCCGCCAATTATTTATAATTATTTTCCCATCGTTTAATCGAGCAACCGCGTCCGTCCTCGAAAGTTTCACGATATTTTCGGCTCCCGCAAACCCAAACGAGATTGATTGCTGAAACTCTTTCGTGTAAGAGTTTGGACAACAGATCGATCATGCACTGGAAACATTTTTTTTTTTACCATCCACGTGATTTATCGCTGATAAAGGAAATCATAGATTAGTCGGTGAAAAAGTTCCGTCTGCCCCGTTCTCGTCGATCGCGGTCGACAGAAAAATCCTTGTTTTATTGCCCAGCAACAAAACAAGAGATGGAAGAAGAAGAAGACGAAGAAAAAGGATGTGGGGCGAATGAACTGGTGCTAAGGACAGAATATGTGATTCACATATGGTGCAGACAATTTTCCACCCCAGTGAATTTCGTATATATACACGAACGTATAAATTAACGTATATATATAGAAGAATTGTGCTTATTAGCAAAAATTCCCTTTTCATTATAATCCCTCGTGTTTTCTGGTTCGTCCCCTCAAGGCAGCTTGCGCCCCTTGTCTTAGGGGTTGTCAGATCCGCCCGCTCACACTCCCTCCCAACTCCCTATCTCTTTTTCGCTCCGTTCATTTTCTCTGTCTGCGTGCGAGTCTCTCTCTCTCTCTCTTTTGCTCTCCGCGAAAGTTATGGACCACGGCATACGGATGAGGGGCAGAAAACTCGCTTTCTCTGCTTTCGAACGAGCGAGAAATGCTGAAATGAGTCTGTGCTTGTGCGCCATGGGCTTTTTCGCTCTGTGTCGCGAGACGAGGGGCTCTTGATCCGCTCGTTCCATCTGGATTCGAAAAACTCGCAAAGGCTCCCCCGCGCTCTCTAAAACTACGAGTACGAGCCCCATAACCGCAATGGAACAAATATGTGACATTAAAAACATAAGCCCTGCAACTCTCGCGACACCGTGAAAAAAAAAACTTGTCCTAATATGGCGAAAAAATGTTGATCGATTTTTCGAGCTATGTCGAATTACGAATTCTTCGGATTTCTATTACAAATATTGTTCGATTTAAATATTTATCGAGTTCCAATGAATTTCATGATTATTATGAAAAATTCGAGAACGATTGATGCGACGAATTTTCGAAAATGATCTGAAACACGACTAACGATTTTGATTCGTTATTTTTTCAATTGCAGCGACTTAAACGATTCTAGGGTGGAACGAGGTGAAGAGAAATATCATGTCGATTTCCAGACACCACAATTTTCCTCGGCGAATCTCACTCTCGTTTTCTTAATTGGAATTACAAATATAAAGGGTTTCGCTGAGTCGTCACGGTTTCGCGGGGGTGTAAATATATAACTGCGAATTAAGTGATGAGATAGGGGTGTTTTGCAGATTGCCATGTATATATGTATCTGTGAGAATGAGAAACAATTTATTCCTTGTCTGCGGTGGTTCAAGACGGAGAGCTCTCGCGTTTCGACTTTTACATCAATTTTCATGCTCCACTCTCTTCCCGGCTCGTCTCAGAGAAATAAAATGATGTACAGCGAAAACGATTATAGCGAAAACGAATTAATACCAGTTTCAAGTCCAACTTTCTGCACCATCTGACGAAAAATCAATTACATTTATGATTTTATAATTTCGTATTAAAAACGAATCGTATTAAGAGACGAATATAATAAATATTCCAGTTAGGAAATACATCTCGAGCTTCATCTTTTTTGAGGCTTGAGATTCTTTCCCGTACCACGAGAAACAAAGGAAACATAAACCGACCCTTTGCACGACGCTCACTGTGTCGTCCATCTAACCCAACACAGCAGACTTTTTTCTCCCTCTATGAAATCATCCGCAACATTGTCCTACCTCTTCACGCATAAAGAACAATAATGATATTTCATTTTCCCCCACCGCCTAATATTTTACGTTCGAGATAAACCCGGAAAAATATATTTTTTTCTTATATTCAGTGTCGTACTTTCTTATTTTCCGCATTAAAATATCCTCCATTTCACCAAGTTTACCTCAATTTATTTATTACAAATTATTCGATCGTATTTCACTGCATACTCCCATCTACGCAAATCAACGAATCCTAATAATCGCCCAACCTTCTTATAAGTTTCACATCCACCAACAAAAGGCATTCAACAGGAAATTGGTAAAAAAAAAATGGTCCAGCACTCGAAAAATTCATTGCAGGGCTACCGGGTCATTCTACTTCTCGACAATGTTGAAGATTCGCAAAATCAAGTAAAGTGGAATATCGCAATGTATAATTCGATCATCAAGTACTTTTTCTTATAAATTACGATTTTTTAAATCCTTGCTTTTAAAAACTCTCCTGGTTGTTACAAAAAAAAAAGGGAATATCTTTAATTTTTCAAATTCGAAGAAATGAGCAAGTCCATATTGGGTCAATTTGACCCAAGGCGTTTTTTGAACCGTTGACTTCTGGTAAATGTGCCTTTTCCATTTTTTTTTTTTGGAGAGACGTTTTTTGTAGTGAATTATTTACATTTTACGGCTGCAAATTTGTTTTTTGACGAAATCGCAAATTAAATGCTAAACGATCGGCAACAGAAAATTTTTGGGGTCAAAACGACTCGGAACAGTCTCGAAGGGTATTTAATACTTTTGGCAATATTTGAAGAACAAAATGTTCCGTCATGAGATCTTGAGCAAAAGTTTTCATGGGAATTGTTTTTGAACGATGGCTTTGTTTCTTTTTACTGGACGCAACGGTGTGCGTGACATCGATCATTTTCTTAGACTACGATTATGGAGCTGTCACGAAAAACATTTTGCTACTTACCCCGTCAACTGTGGCGATAACCGCTGCGGCATTTTCAAGCAGGATTTTCGTTTCCGTCAATGTTGCAGCTCTTCCCTGTTGCATATCGTTTTGTAGAAATTGTCTCCGCTGTCATTTCGCGTCCATCCGTTACGTATTTTTAGTTAAAAAAACTTTCATCGGCGACAGTATGACCGACCCCGAAGATCTCTCCGCAAAGGCACGAGATCTGAAAGATATCGAAAAAGAGTGAGGGAAAGAACACGACATGGGAGAATTTTTTCAATCGCCGTCACTCTTTTCCTTGTAATCAATCGGGAGGGTTTTTATTCGAGGAAAAAAGGAACAACTCACTTGGAGTAAGGGAAATGTTCCCTTACCAACGAAGACATCCACGAAGCCCGACGACCGTGAATCGCTGCTTCCAAGGTCAAAGAGTCGTCCGAAGGTCTGGAGGAAAGGCCAGGGCCCACGATGTCCGGACGAGTCATCTTCATCGTCCGACACTCGCGGCATAACTGCGAGGACAAGATTCATCACGAGCCCACTATTACAAAATAATCCTGACATCTCACTAAACGGCGAAGTGATTCGCTAATTTCTTGAATTTCCGAAAGTTTGTAAACATGGCGTGCATCTTCCGCCGATAACCGAGACTTTTTGGCAAGACGTAGCAACAGGTAGCGAACAGCCGAGTCCCCCAGTTCTCAGAATGTCCGAAACAAGCCTCCACTAGTTTGTCCTTTTGCCCTTCCCTCTCCCCGTATCGCCGATGGCGACACTGTTTGAAAAATACAAGACTGTGATTGGATGCGCGGACTCGCGCGTCCGTCCAGCGTCGCCCTCTCGGCATCACGGCAGCAGTGAGAAGCTCGCGACTCGCGAAATCGTCAGGCGGTCGTCGTGCGTATCGCGGTCTCCCAGTTTTTTCGACAAATTATCAACGTGATCCAGCTCAAAGTAGGACCTTGTACCGATCTTTGGACTTGGGGAAATCCGGGAAGACGATTCGGTGTTATTTGCAATGATGGAGTGAGTGTTTTTTCATCGTTTTATATTTGCGAATTTGCGCAGCGTCGAGTTCAAAGACGCCGCGGCTGACGAATGACGATCGAACTTCAGACATTTTTCCCCTTCAGATTTTTTCCCTCGACGACGACTTTGAACTTTTAGGGACCTTTAGATTGTTTAATTATTATGAAATAATAGTTTCCTTCACATTGTTCGGAAATGCAGTGTTCGGAAATGTGTACAACATCGAAAGTGAAAAGTCGAGCTCGTAATTCGGTCAAGCCGCAAGCGTTGACCCAATGGACCGATCCCTGTCTAGATCCATTTGCCTTTGACGTTTTTGCCTTTTGGGGTGTGACGTTGAGTTCTTTGACGTTTCAAACACGTGCATTACTGAACAATAACGAGTCGACATCGCATGATATTGCGAGATAATTGTAAAGGAGTTGAATTTTCCAGTGTCATTGCGAACGTCGTTGTTTTTCGTCGTTTGGTCTCGTACGCGGATCAAAATAACCAGAGTCGCAGTCAAGATACTTTTTTGCCTCATGAAATGTTTTTCTATCGTAATCAATACGACATATTATTATTTACGTATTTTTGACTCTCCTAAAAGTTACGTTTCCTTATAAATTCGAGGAAATTTATTTCTTTTGATTTCGTAGTGAAATCGCCACAATACGTATATGTATTAAAGAAATCCAAAGACTTTTCTCCACTTCTCTTTACAATCCCGCAGCTAGCCAAAGTCCGCAAACCTCGACCCAACGCTACTAACTTATAAATATGATAATACGAGAACGAGCGAAAAGCAGCAGTCACGAAATAGTCCCTTTCGCAACATATATGTATATACTTGGCGTCGAGCCGCTACCGCGTCATATATATACATATATATACCTGAACAGAGAGTTGGAACTCGCCGAGTTTTCCATTCGCTTTTCCCTCGTTCTTTCAGTTTGCCATGCACTACATTTTCCTCTCATTCTTTTCTCTTTTCACCTGAATCCTATTTTCTTCGTGACTACAGTTAAATCAACATTATATAAGGTTATTCATATGACATTTGCCAATGTCAACTCAAGGTCACGATACTTTTGTCGATCGATTACTTTTTAATGGTGACATGGGAGTTAATTTTGACCCAGCCACGTTCGATAGACGATACGTAATAAAAATTTCGAGGAAATGGGACTTTTGACTCTATCGGTAGTTTGAACCTTCTGGTAGGGAGCATCATTGTTATTATTTGTAAGGGCACTTTAGTTCAGTTTTGAAAGCCGTATGTAGTCCGTACGGCCGTAAGAACGAGTTCCACCTGAAAACATGCTATTTCAGCCTTACGAAACGATTTTTTTTTATTTTAAATTAAAAATTAGAATTTCTGAATCATTTTTTCTAAAAAAAAGTCATTTTTGCAGAATTTTTTTTTCGACACTTTTTTTAGTATTAAAAATTGCACGAATTGGATACAATGGTCGTTACGCAAGGGTTTAAAATACATTGTAGTACTTTTGTTTTATTTTTCAACTATTTATCGCCTTCCCAAGAACTAATAAAGATTTTTTCGAGTTTTTGTTGCTACGATGTGGTATTTTTTTTCTTCTCGATTTTGACCATTTTTTCCAAGGACAATCGCGGACATGCTTTTGTTTTACTGTTTACAGTGTTCCCTCGTCCCTTTCCTCTCGGAATCATTCGCTTCAGCTTTGTTCCACATCAGCACATTACATAGTTCGACCTTTTCGTCCTATTCGTGCTCATGCATACACGCTCCCTGTCTCGTCGTTTCTGACGCAAGATATTTCTCGTCCTGCTGGTTTTCTCATGCCATGCCGTCTCTTAGCTCTCTCGGCTACACGCTCCGTCTATCTTTCTCTCTCGTGTTACTCAGAGTCTTGAGATACGAATTAAAGTCGTCAAAGACTGCCTCACACCTGCCATCTTACCCTTTCCCTCCCTGTCGTTCCCGCGTCTCTCCAGCTTTCTTCACCCTCGAAGAATTCCTCACTCGGCATTTCCTCAAGAAATATTCGAAATATCGGAACGTCAATTATACGACTTATTATCGCAGGGGAATAAAAAAAAACGCATTTTTCCGGAGACTATTTTTTCCTTGTCTCGACGTTTCGATATTTCATTATTTTTTTATTCAATTAATGCTGTTCTCTTTTTTTTGTTATAAAAAATAGAAATCGTCGGATTAATGGCTCGGCAACGCAGTACGATGAACTTTCTATCGACAGTAACATTTTCCGGGCGAATAAAAAATTGCACCTCGACGTTAACCACGCAGTGCCTCAGAATCTCTTCAAATTCGATCGCAATCGATTCGAACAATTAAGAAAAGTATTTCTGAGTCGTAAACAGCACAAGTTTGTTGTTGGATCATGCACGATTGACAGGAAGCTCGATTAATCAATTTCTAACATCAAAGCGATCTGGCAGTCGCGTTAGTGCGAGCGAGAGTAGCAAAAAGATCTCTCGTTACTCATCAAAGAGATTAGACAGCTGTCGACTACACAGAAAACAAAATTTTGTTGGAAAATATCGATATTTTGTTTGGGTTCGATAATTTCAAAAATTGTTGTCGTTCGATTCATAAATTTTGCTGACGATTCCGTTAGGAATCAAATATACTGCCAAAATAACGAGAATTATGAAAATATTCAAAAATATTTAATTTTTCGTGGCCAACAAAATATCGACAACTTTTAACAAAATTTTATCAGGCGCAAGAAATGATGGAAAATAGAACGACATAAAAATTTCTGACGTACGAGAGCGGACGTCAGATTTTTTTTTAGTATCCTGCAGGTTACGAGAGCGTTGTCTATAAATGTAAACAAAATTTTGTTGGAAACGATCGATATTTTGTTTGGGTTCGATGATTCCAAAAATTGTTGTCGTTCGATTCGTAAATTTTGCTGACGATTCCGTTAGGAACCAAATATACTGCCAAAATAACGAGAATTATGAAATTATTCAAAACATTTAGTTTTTCGTGGTCAACAAAATATCGACAACTTTTAACAAAATTTTATCAGGCGCAAGAAATGATGGAAATAGAACGACATAAAAATTTCTGACGAACGAGAGCGGACGTCAGAAATTTTTTTTAGTATCCTGCAGGTTACGAGAGCGTTGTCTACACTAGAGCACAAGTTTCCTATATTGAAGGGGTTGACGAACAGAGATTCTACGGTAGGGATATATCCCTTTGAGCACAACATCAGCGAACATATATGAAGCGAGAGCGATGACGGTGAAACATAAGCACGTATACCAACAACAACCGCATCGAGTCTCCGAGCCAACCATTAGAATAATTAGTTCGGTCATTTAGAACTCCATCGCATGGTATATTAGTAATGGATACGTGGATGCACGACAAATTAATACACTGATGTATTATCCATGAAGAGAAATTCACATACAGTTCGTTTCATGTAAAATTTATTTTTTCAATTTTTCCCAAAATAAATTCTCGAATTTGATGAATTTTCAAAATTCGATACGTTGCCTCTGTCTGTTTATAAAATATTTCCGACGTTGCATCAAGAATATAAATTGTCTATTCGTCTCGATAGCGAAAATTTTCTTTTTCATCGATTTGGATAATTTGTAACTTGCAATTATTGATTGATTAATTTAAAAAATTTATTTAATTTGATAATTTGTCATTTGTTTATAATAACGTATTTAATTATGAATTTTTTTTTTATGAAAAATTTCGCCATGTATTCGTCAACACCTCAAATTCGTTGACGAGGGCTCGTTCGATATGGAACGTTCTTTATACGTTAATAGATAATATGAATCGCTAGACATAACCGTTTTTGTTGACACAGGAACAATGCACTTTAACACGTGCTTGAAAGGTATACGATGCTTTTAATTATTTCAAGTAGTGTGTTGATGGATGTGGTAAAAACACACCTTTTGAAACGAGAGACCGCGAGAGGAACGAGGGCGAGTCATTTTTCTGTAGTCTATCGAATTTTTTCGCGGAGTTATTAGATTTAAAAAAATCAGTCGACGGTTTGCAATTTCCGAAGAATCCTATTCGTTGATTATTTTATGTTACAAAAAGCATATTCCCCGAAAAATAATTCATCAACCGTTTTTTCATGTCTCAAGTAATAATCACTGACTGTGTCAGTAATCGAGCGAAATTTGGCTTTCTCGTTCTGAAAGTTTGAACTAATGGCGATCGAATTGTTATTGGAAAAAGGTGGTTTGAGGGATGGTTCGCGTTATTGAGTATTTAGCATGCTTGCAATTTATATGAACTGGATATCGAGTGTCTCTCGATAAATGGTTCATCACAAACTTTACAGTATTATTCTCAATATTTGACTGGCTATTAAATTTGAAATTTCATTATCGACCTTTTCGATTTTGTTAATTTATTAATTAACGACATTTTAAATATTTCTTTTCGCATTTCTTTTTCAATTGTCTTTTGCAATGTTTCGCGACTCTTGCCGGTTTATTATATTTTTTAGAAACATTTTTCGACGTCGTTGCGAAAAAGACGCGCTAGGACTTGGAGGATTTTTTGAAAAAAGTTATAGCGCACGTAATGATTCGTTAGCTTGGAAAAAAAATGCGGAATAACTTTTTGTCTAGAAATGATCTGTGGAATTCTTTCGTATACGCGTTTTAATCCAATTTGATAGAATTCGACTCCTGTCACTGGAGATCAAAGTCACAAATAGTCGCGGGAGAGAAATCATCATCCTTGTCTGTATTCCCGTATAAAGCATGTTGTGATTTGTCCTTTGGACGTAGTGCGAATTCAAGCAGCTTAAACATTTTTTTCACACCCCGTACAATTCAATTTCATTAACTCGGCTTACTGATACATAGCCGGAGGATAACTTTGACAAGATAGAGCTTTCTCTCGCTCGTCTCTTCATCTTTGTCCTCCGCTCTTCGTACTTTCATTCGTTCGAAAAATGTAGAAGTGTATACCGAGTGTAGCAACGTTTCTGGTAATATTCTCCAGGTTTGCACTCCCCCTCTCCACACCATCACCGCCGCATCCTCGTTGCCTCTTTTTCGAAGCCTCTCCTCGCCCCTTCAACCCTTACCATTCAGCACTCTATTTATTCAGTCGCGTAATTCACAACCGGAAGGTGCTCACCGACCGGAAACGTATACACCAATCTCTAGCCCCGTAGCCATTGTTGTTCGGGGATATTCTCCGCGCAAAATTCTCTCTTCTCTTTCTCGCGCGGTAACGGTTTTATGAATCCACTCCTCTATTTCTCTGTCTCATGGATACACCGCAACCAATCAAACCACTCGCGAACCTCACCCGTATATCATCGATTTTGGATAATGAAAAAAAATACACAACGCGGACACCAAAAAGATAAATGGAAATAAATTTCAAAATAAAAAAATATTCGACCAATTTTTCTACGAATTCGATGAGAATCTATTGAGTTTCTTTTACCGAATCGAGTCTTTCGTTCGTTCAATCGAGAACCCAAACGAATTCATCAAAATTGTAAAGGAAATGAAATGCAGGTCGATGGATCACGAGGATGAAAGACACACTTTCTCGCAATTGAAGAGAAAATAAAAAAATTGTATTTTTATAGCGCTGGAAATAGCCGCTTATCAAATCGCAATTGCCAAATGTTTAAATTGGAAAATTCCATTACCAATTCGCCAAGATAATTACTTATTCTCATTCGAGTTAATTATTAACCCATTTTTTAATAACTTTCCTCCGCGCCTCGAGACTTGCGACTGTTACGAAAATGACCCGAATCCTTTGCCTTACGACGAATAATCGTCCAGTTAGGTTATTCACATTTTTTGATAATTTCGTTCTCTTCGACGTAACGATTTGATTACAGCGATTTTCGAACGATTAATTTTATAATTGAATTAAAAATCATTTCGAGTTCTCGGGTATAGAATTTTATTTTTTTCTGATTACTGAATAATTGTATTCATTATCGGGTACCGCATCGACTGGTTATTTTGAGTATAAAGTTTGGTGTCGAGCCTGGAATGAAATGAATTTTCTACAACGTCAAATAATTCATGTTCGGAACGGAGAAGTGTCGAGGGTAGTTGAACGAGGTGAAATAAAAGGAATAAAAAGTCGATATTTCGATATGCAGGTATGGGAAAAAGAAATGATATTAAGAGACGCACGTATTTACGGATATTGGTGTAAAAGCTTTAGTTTTATTCGATACACGGAATCGTGAGTCAAGTCTTAAATCAGAAGCTTCGGGAAGCTCGAGAATCCTCTCGTGTTTCTCTTATTTTATGGGCTACAATATCGCTCGCAATAGCTAACTGCGTCGCGGCTTTGTGTGCGTGCATGTGTGTTTTTTTTCTTCCCCGCGATCTTTTCTCCCTTGCGCTTTCGAGCGAGCTTTTCTGG
Source organism: Hyposoter didymator (assembly GCA_037952995.1). Classification (NCBI taxonomy): domain Eukaryota; kingdom Metazoa; phylum Arthropoda; class Insecta; order Hymenoptera; family Ichneumonidae; genus Hyposoter; species Hyposoter didymator. Next base: position 2,228,481 of record JBAJMU010000004.1, read on the forward strand.
TCCCTTTCTCTCTGTCCCGACCCCGAGCCCCAAACCGCTGTGTAACATTCGCGGGACGGTTAAGCTCACGGAATGTCCAGCTATTTCAGTCCAAGAGCCCTTGGGTGCGAGGGCACATACAGCTGTGCGACACTTTGCTACGTGTATATTCACTCTCCTCTTCTTCTTCTTCGTCGTCGTCGTCGTCGTCGTCGTCGCGAATCCTTTGTTTCTCTTCTCGACGCTGTTTTCGTTCTCTCTTCCACGTGTTCCTGCAACTATTTCGATTCTCTACGGTTCCGCGCCACGTGTTCCACGGATTCTTTTTTTTCTCTTTCTCTCTCTTTCCCCTTTCTCTTCGCTTCGTCCCAATATTTTTTATTTTTTGTTGATGCGTTGTTTTTTGCCAACACACTCGGTGCAACTTGAACCTCGCACAAGCCACACACAACAGCTGAGCTCACCGAGCAATGGCGAGGGGCGAAATCCTCTTCGTATAAACTTTGCTGCACACTCTCTTCTTTCCTTTTTGCTCCTTCTTTGTTTTTCGTATGGCAGCAGCTCCATTTTGCCACACGCGCCTTTTTTAGTGACACAAAGTTCTGCGCCACCGTCTCGACGTAATAAGCTCGGTGTGGAACCAGCGAACCGAGTATATTTCTTGTCATCATTTCTATCGCCTCGTTTAATTGGCTTGAGCTTTTCTTTACCGACGAAACGTACGCACAAAGTTTAGCTGTTGACGCTTCGGCAATAAATCGCAGATGAACAAGTAATCGGTAGACAAAGATTCTTTGTTTTATGCTTTTCGCGCGAAATCCCGGATTCGCTTTATACGCACTGATGGATATAGAACAAAAAAACTTTCTGCTTGATGACAATAATTTTGGGAGTGTTAAATTTTTGTATACAACGAGAATATAAATTACCTGGTGAAACGTTAAATTTGGCTGTGGGCCAGTAAAAATACGAGCTTGTGACGGGCGTGCAGTGACGTTTTGACCATTATATAGATCAATGGCTGAATGTACCGACCTTTTTGCCTTCGTTCTCCACGAGGGAATAATAAAACTCATTGTAATTAACGGCTACGGCCTTAAAATTGAAACAATAAATAAAGCAATTATTAAGAAACGAGGAGTGTGATTGTCGAATTTTGTTTTTATGCGAAACATCACTTTTCACTCTGATGAAAAAATATTCAGATTACGATACGCAGCAATAAAATCCAGTGACAGTTTTCGATGATGACAAATTCATGTAAAAACGTTTCCCGAGTTTTTAAAAAATGTTATACCTCGTTCCTGTCCTTGTTGATTGAACGAGAATGTCAACTCCCCTTCTCTCTCACCAGGGTGACTGTAGAATTATTGAAAAACTTGAAAAATCGTCGCTTCTACAATTTCGATAATTATTTCGTAGACAGGAAAATGATCGCTCCAAATCGTTCGATTGGAAATCATTTGATCGAGTTTTCAATAATGTATCTCTTATCGTTTTGAACGGAGGGATGATGGTGCAAAATATAAACAAAGCAACACGCAGGCTCCAAAAGCCACACACGAAATTTTCTTCCATATCGCTAAAGTTAGCCGAGTATACACGCACGAATCTCTATCGTGACTCTATCGCGCCCTTTTGCCCATAAACAATGCGCCTTTCGTTCAATATTCATGCGGCCGCCAAATGCACAACAATGCTGTGACCCGCTGGCTAAATAGCGCATCAAATTAATTCGTGTGAAGGAAAGACCGAGAGGGAGGCTGAGTGCGAGAGAAAAAAACGAGAGAGAGAGAGAGAGAGAGAGGAAACGTGTCACTCCAACGAATAGAGGAAACTCACGAATACCCATGCAACCGGGCAATATACCGTTACCATGAATATAACGCCCAAATGTATTTCAGTTATTCAGCCATTAGTCGCAACACTATATTCCCATCATTTAAACTCGCCCTCAACCATTTGGTGATGAATAATCCATTCGTCGTACGTTTCGAAATAAAATTTCATCTGCTTACGACTAGAATAACGTAAAACTCACGAAGGATGTTGAATACATTGGTCGATACCGTTAGATTCACGAAATAGACGAGGATTTTTGACGATTATCGTTTAAACAGTTGTCGGTCGTATGTTCTAAACATTTTCATCATTTATTTCAACGAATCTGCTCCGCGTGGATATGATTCTAACGAGATCACCCTGATCACGCTCATTTGAGCCGCTGCCTTGTTAGAATAGCCCAATCTCATTTACATTGCGAACGTTCCCTGAATGCTTCGCAATTCACATTGTGTCGAATTCATTGTCCGATGAAAATACCCCAACAAAATGGTATGCATTGTACACTTGGTTAAATGAAATTTCAGCATCGAAATATTCGCATTGGTGCAGGTGGTTTCTGAGCCATGACCTACTTCTTGCTTCTTCTTATTTTTGCGTTCACCATTAAACAGCACGAGCAGTTTTTTCATTCCAAAATGAATCGATGTTGCGAGAAAAATCTTGTCGTAATTCTTTCCCTATGACCGGAAAATATTAAAAATGCATAAGAATACGAATTTAATTTGTGGAAACATCTTACATCGTCTTTTTCGAAATCTCTGATGGCGTGATGGATTTTGAATTAATTTGATTACGGATCTACTGGCAGCATAAATTAATTTTGCATGCAATTCAACGTACTACAGGAAATCAAATTCAATTATCCATCGCGACGCTCACGCTGGTAATTAATTTTAATTTCATAAATTAAGAAAATTGCGGCTGAACCCAATGGATTTTTTTCATCCGGTCCATTTTAGCACGATTCCCTTTTAGAGGCAAGCTTACGTATATAGTTCGATCTCGCTACAGCCACCTTTACGTTTTAGCCGTCCACCGACAATTTAAATTGTCACACCTATGCACAGACGAATGCCCTGTCTCGATACGTACGCGTATGTGTATGTTTAAAGGTGTTCGAACATCCTCCACACGACATCGATTGAATCGAACGATTCAGACCACTGCACCACATACAGGCGGTGCGCGGTACAGAGATTTTATTACCTTTTCACCGCGTCCGTTCGAGCCTCCCTGACCGATCCTCCCTGCTGCTGCCTCACACCTTCTCCCTCCCCTCCCCCTCGATCCTTTCGATATACCTTCATGGGCTTTGCTGTTGGCGCTGTTAAACTTTTCCTCCATTCACCCGCTACATACGAGCCAGATATTCCTGCCCAAAATGCCCTCTCTAAATGTCGCCGATACGATGACCAAGCCCAGCCTATATGCATCGGAATATCCGGTCGAAAGACGATTCAAACGCCCAAATTCCGTCCAGTCGACTACCCGAATACAGGATATTCCGGGGACCTGTATAATTTACTTTTTTCTTTTTTTGATTTTCTATCACGAACTGGTAACTTTTCCGGACGTATTCTCGTCAGTCCTCGGAAAAACAATAAATCATGCCATAATGATTTCCATTCTGGAGAAAATTAATAATCTCATTGCACATCGTCCATTTTTCCACGAGTACTCGATCGTTTTTCCACAACAAGATTTCTCATGAAATTCCCAAGTTGTGCATATTTGGGCGGGAGTAAAGGAGAGTCGAAACTTTTAAGATTCACTTTTTCTGCAATGAACAATCGAAGCTGCAATAGCATAGATGGTCATGAATCCAGTGGACTTTAAATATAAAATTATCGAATGTTATCCTGTGAGAGCAGGACAAAATTGACATTTTACGGGTCCATGTATGCTCGTATATTTTTCAGTTATTACCTTTTATTGCATTTTGCTCGATCGTAAAACCTTTCGCGTAAGGATATATGGACAGGGATACATCGACGCGTGGGACGGGATTAACGGTCCAAGCGTCTCATGAGTCATTGAATACGCGGCTAAGAAAACTTCAGTCTCGTCGTCATAAATTGATTTTTACAAAACTCAAAAGTCACTCTCCCAAGAGGGCTCAAAGAAGCGTAGTCATTACTCTTAATAAATGGACAAGACCATTAAATCGAACCTTTTGACTCGAAAACTTAGCCCCACGCTCGAGAGCAGCATTTCCGGACGTGAAGAATTTAGCCATTTTTTTTTTACGAACGCGAAACAAGGACAAGGCAGGAACGTGACGTAAAAAAAACTAATTAGCTGTAAGAACGATTAGTCGACAAATTTTTCATGCGATCCGTTTTTTTTTCACTTCATTTTAACGCAAAGGCATGAACTTGCAAATGTTAGAACAGATTTTCAGAATAATGTTGCCAAACCTTCGATCTCATGCATGAACCAACGGAACCAAGTTCAGCGGTGATTAGAATTATCAGTCGAATGAAATTTCCCGAAACTGCAGGCACGCATAGATTTTCGTTTAATTTCCCAGTCAGTTCTCTCCATTAAAGGCTAATTCGAGTTTCACAATTCGCAAGGTTAATCCACATTTAGAAATGTATTGTCAATCTTCTCTCATCGAAATGAAAGCTGCAGTACGGTCGTATGAATTGTCAATCAAAGCAAATTAAAAAAAAAAGGAAAAAAAAAACGTAACAGAGTGCTCGCACTCTCCAGCGACGGTGCATGAGCGTAGCGTTGCAGTAGGCAACAGGCTAAAAGGCACAAGAGTGCACAGCGAATATCAGAGACACCGGATCAAGCAAGTTGATAGAGTGAACAAATTCGAGAGTGCTCTCTTGAAAAAATCCATCGCGTGCATAGACTGCCATTTCATCGTGTGAAGAGAGGGTAACAAAAAAAATGTAGACGAAATTTTTTTTCCTCATCAATCACTATTCTTGGTGAGAGAAAAAAAATTTTTTTGCAGATTGCAAGAAAAAACACGCGTGTCCGAAAAATTTTTCTGGCCGAATGATCAGGCGATCTGGCTCGCGATCTACTCTCAATTTTCGCCATGCATATGTGACGATCGCGATACCTTTTTTTTGTACGCATGGCTTTGCATCGAGGTGCCAATCTGCGAGAGCAAAAAAAATGGTTTCTCCTCGTTTTTTGGGAATGAATGGGGCAGAGAGATTTTAACCCTCCCTAGGGAACTGCTGAACGATCGATTGCGTTATCTTCTCACCAGGATGCACCTACGCGTCATCGTAAGCCCACGACTTTGGTTCGTGCGAGCAAAATAGCCAAATGCACGAACAAAGTGGCCAGCGAATTACAGGCTCGCGGCTACATTATTCGCCGACATCAAAGTCTGCGTAATCCGTAAAAAAAATGATAAAATTATGATTTTTAGTACAACACACAATATTATAAATAAATGAGAAAATTCAAAATCGATTTATTCGTCAAAACGTAAATTTCTATGCTCCATAAATTCAGCAGTCTATACATTTTTCAAATTTCTACCAAAATTTCCTGAAAGTTGAATGGGCAGCCTGGATTTATCTTTTCCTCTCGCTGCTATATCAAGTTCTGAGGCGCTCTCGTTGGAATATGCAATTCATACACGCGATATATATCCCAGAGGATATCAGCATCGATACATGGTAATTATTAATTGTCACCACCGCTCGCTAATGAAAGTCCTCTCCTCTGCTGATCCAACCATTCGTGCCAGTTGCCACCCTTGCATCGAGAGCTCTATATGCTCAGCCAGTCCTGCCTGGAAGCCACAATGCAAATGTTTGTAAGCTGTGCCAAATATCCAGAACTGGCGCGCATTACATCGTATTTATATACGAGACACAAATGGACTATTGTTACGTCATTATTGTCGTGTCATCGTCGAGATAACGGGATGAATCGTTGACCTTGATTGTACAAATTCAGAATAGTGTATCCGCAGGGACAGAATTCCATTGATGATTCGACAGAGTGGCCAATTTCGAGAAATCTCAACAGAATCTGGCTCTTTACGAATTTTGCTGAAAAGACATCTGGAGGAATAAAACTTTGAAGAATTTTGTAGAAAAATCGTTGGAATGCAACGAAATTCCGTTTTTTCTTGATCCAATAGCAACTTCGGAACGAAAATTTTCATTATTTTCTAAATTGAACAAAAAATTAATAGAAAAACGTTTTTTTCGTTGGATCCCAACGTTGCGATCTTTGGCGCCATCTCGACGAATAAATCCATCACATTGCAATCGGCATATCGAATGGCACACGTCAAAAATCACAGTAACGTTCAAAAGTATTTCAAGATTCCCATCGCGCGTTATGTCATTGTACATGGTGACCATAAGCAGCAGAGAACTGGTCGCAATACTAATGTGCGAGTAGAAGCGTGCCCGCGCGTCCCAATTACGAGCTTACGCGCGCATCTTGTCCTGCTGCATCGTTCGTATACAAAGACTCACCGATGTTACCGAGACCACACGTGGCCTCCTAACGTTGTTTCCAGCAGTCCTTCCCACCACCCCAAATTCGTTATTATGCACGTGTGACTGACACACGTGCACGCGTACGTGCCGATACAGACATGCACAGATTTGCAGAGAAGGGCAGAATTTGTTTAAGGCTTGTGCACATAGCTATTGACTTCGATATTGTTAAAGTTGGTTTTCGATTAAATGAGTAATAATCGTTATCGCTAATTGCAATGATGATTATCATTGAGCATTCAGAAGCTTGATTAATTATCTCGATCAATAAATAAAGAACAATAAACAAGTTGTTCACGTTTTATCGATCGAGTGGACAACATTATTTTATTGGCCAGTGTAATGATTCACAAGTGATAATTCGTAATAAGGTAATTCGTGAATTGGGAGAATCAAGTCGATGCCACTACGTTTTCGCGATTATCAATGATACACATTGCGTAGGAAGTTTAGTATTCACTTCGTACTCTCGTGGTACCGAGTGCATAATTGAATAACATCATTGATACGACTAATCGCTACCGGCCACGTGTGTGCCGTTGTTTTTGAAATAAAGAACCGAGGCATTGTTCGCGTAGGCGGAGGAATTGGTGATAATTTAGGTCAATGCTTTTGTCTTAAGTTTCTGACTGATTATCGCGAACGTTGCAGAGGTTTATGCCGGCAATGTGATTCATCATTGAATGCAAATGTTCAAGTTTACAATTTTCATGGGCAATCAAATTACGCCAAAGTTTTCGGATTTTATTTTTGAGTCAATGCCAACTGCGTCTTTACGTTCGGCAGGTTCTGTCGTATATATGCTGCGTGAACGAATGCTATCTATAGAAAGAGAAACTGCTGGGATGAGGATCAGCTGAGAGGCGGTAGAAGCAAATGAGAACCTAAATGGGAAGTTACTAGTGGATACGTAAAGGGGTAAGGAGCGAGGGGATGGGCCCGTCATTATCCAGACAATACCGCATTAATGGATAGAATCGAATTTAACGGGCTACGAAGCTGAGATTCTCTGGCATGCTCGAGATTTCCTGTAATGTTCTTCTCTATATACATATAAATGTCGACACATGTATATGCAATTCAGTGAAACTAGCACAAGCTTCAGTTTGCAACAATACCAAACGAAAAGCTATAAATGACGAACGAAAAAGATGAGCCGAATATTCAAAGACAAATTAACGTCAGTAGCGCCCTTGAGGTTCCGAAAATTCGGTTAGCTCGTGAGAATCAGAAGCTGAAGATCAAAAGGTTTCGATTTTCCTATATCCTCCTTCCCTAACACACGTCGACGACCAAGATTGATCCCAATCGCGAAATTTTGGCCAAGAAAGTCCCGAACCATATATTTTTGTTCTTCGTACCATTGACGAGATATCGAATAATTGTCAATCAGTCTTGCGCATTGTTAACGTCGCATCGGATCGATAATATCGACTAATTGATCGATAGGCCGGCAGTCGCGAATGATACAGAAATTTTTTGCTAATGGACTCTCGTCCCTCGCAGTTCAAGTTCTTCAGCTTTTGAATATCGAAACCCAGTTTTGAAACTATCTGTAAAATAGTTTCTATACACGTATTTGGTCCTTGTGTCGATAGTTTGTTCCTACTATCGATGTTTATATATGTGTGTGTGTGTGCGGTGTATACCACGTGGAGAAGCCAGATACCGGGACGAATTTGATTGCTTTACGGGTTACCCGTGATTAGGCAATCTCCCTTCAGCTCGTTCGACCCTGTGGGCTAGTATACCAAGCAGCACCATCACCAACATCCATCCACGAGACGAGATCCCTTCGCGGAAGGGGTTACTCTCTATAGGATCGAATACACTGCTGTTGGCTGTCTCTGTTGCCGTAATACGCTTCCAACAGTATTATAGCCGTTCCATATACTACAATAATTTATATGCACTAATACGTGAGCATGTACTGAAGTGCATCGAAGCACGAAATTTCTTTATTCGTGTCAAAAATCNAATTTTTTTTTTATAAATAGAGTATCTTAATAGGAAGGTTGGTATTGAATTTGGGAATAATCGGTTGGACGGTTTAAATTTTATGGGTTTTCGAATTTTTTAATTATTTGATAATGGGGCAGAATTTGGTCTTGAAATATACACGGAGAGAAATGCGGGGAAATTTATATCACAAATTACTATGCCACCATAGTTTTCTGGTGACAGTTTCGTCCCTCTGAGAAATTTTAGCAAAAACATTGTAATTTTTATTCGAATTCTATCGGAAATAGCGGAAATTTGACATTTTTCGCCCAATTTCAGATGAAAAATTACCATGTTTTTGATACAATTTCTCAGAAGTACGAAACTGTCGCCTGAAAACTATGGGGCATAGTAATTTTTTATATAAATTTCTCCGCATTTCTCTTCGTGTATGACTGAAGCACTATTCATTGATGGGCGATCCACGGTCGTATAGGAATTATTAGACGCTGTGAAAAGTGTTGTTGTCATCATGTGCCATTTATGGCTTGTTGGTATCGTGAGTGAGCTGGTAACAGACGTTCCATTGTGGTGAGAGAATTCGTGTGATTCATTAACAAGGATGTAAGGGAAAGAGAGTACGAGAGAGGGTGAACATCCATGAAAGGCTCGATTAATTAACAAAACAGGAGTATACAGGAGAGAATGATGAGGGTTCGAAGCGCAGAGACGTACACCCTTGGGACGAAAACGTTGGGCTTTCGTGGCACATGGAATCCTGGTGCGAGGTATCTACAAGTGTAAACGATCATTCAGATGGCTTTGGCTCGTGTCACACTTGGCTGAAACAGAAGAAGGACTAAACCACATGGGAAGGTGAAATTTAAGGGTTGTAACAGTACGAGATTTGGGATGTAGAAAACTTCCATAACAATCCACCAAGTTTTATTCGAGAAAGCTTTGACAATACGTCCTCGTTACAGCAGATAACAACATTGGCCCTTTTCCTTCTCTCGCCCTTCGTCGTCTCGTCGTCCTTTGCCCTTTTTCTCCATCTCGCTTCCACTTCCGCCCTTTTTCGCTCGCTCTCTCGCTCTCTCAATTTCCTCCTAACCTTCATGCCGTAAATCTCGTTAATCCCATGCCGAGTTTTGTATAGCAGCAACGTTTCTCCTTCACTTGCAATCCCTATCCCCTTTCCAACAGCAGTCTCCATCCAGAGCCTAGCTCATATCCTTTGCACCTTAAAGGCCTCCCCGAGGCTTGTCATCCAGCGTGGCTGTTGTCGCAAGGGTGCGGGTAAAGGGCTTTTATAAATCATCCTTTTATATCGTACAGCGATGGCTTGTTTTATCCGGCTTGCAGGACTAACCTGCGGTCTTATAAAGACGCACACTCATGGTCTTTGTAAGATTTCCCAAAAACTGACTAACACGCGTATATAGAGATTAACATAGTGGCTTGCTCGATACCGTCATTTCCAATAACCATAAAGGATAAAAAAGCAATAATAACCGCTCGGGTTGCGATGTAATAACAGTGTGTCTTTGTTTTCGGGATTGGAGGGAACGTAGGGAACGACTACAGACTCTAAGCGATTGAAGATTCGAAATTCACCGAAAACTTTCGTTAGTGTTTCAACTCGGAAACGATTTATTTATTAATACGTTTTTTTTTTTAACTGATTGAAAATTCATGATCACACTTGCTCTCGTTGTCTCTGATTCGCGGACTCCGGTCACATGGAAGGGAGAGTGAAGGGTCTCGTTGCCTGTGACAAAATACACACAAATCGTTGCTTAATGGACACTCGTCTCGCAGAGTTCTCTCGTCGAGTGAAAATGCAAACAGAATCGGCCACGAGTACCTGATCTTCACCGTGCATTGCCGCAAGTTACAAATTTATAAATATTCAAAGAAAAGAAAAAACTGTCGTCGCCCAGCCCCTTAAAATCGCTGTAGACGTTTTCAAAACCACTGTGCGCAATAAAAAAATCAAAAGATCGGAAACAATCAAGGATGTTATCTCCCAGAGTCTCTGGAGCAGGAACTCGTTCGGCCTAGGAAAAACCAGTCTGTCCTGCTGAAATCCGGTTATTCTGCCGGTAAGATATAAATACGACGTGCATGGAGAATACTCTCCGTGTAAGGACGCCATATCTTTATAGTACGTGGGACATATGTATACGTAGATATCTCCTGATGTAAATATAGGCCATATAATATATGGGCGAGGGAAGGGGAAGGGAGAGATGAGGATGACGCTACCCCTTGGGAGAGAAGGCCGCAATGCATACTGAGTGGCCATTCCCCTTTCCCCATTCGTGGTCACCAAACCTACACAGAGACAGGCTTACAAATATAATAGTTCATATTTATATATACAATATTTATACATGCATACAATAATATAAAAGCGAGGCAGAGAAAAAAAAACGAATCTATCGTTACACGATATACGAAAAAAAAGGATGGGGGCGAGCTGATTTGCATGTTTATTGACTTTCACAAAAGAAATCAAATTGGAATTGACTAATTACGAGTTTGTGTTTCGACTCATTTGTTTAGGAATTTACATACTGATTTGTTTATTGTCATTTTAAAGTTTTCACCCCGATTTTTCGGTCCTCGTATTGTACAGAGTTGAGTTTTGCGCGTGCAAACTCACGCACGTAGATCGCGAGGTTGGGATGGGACCAAAGACCGGAAGCCAGCACAGGCACAATCTTCGACCGCTCGCTTCCAATTTGCATGATATTATAGCTGCACCGGGTTTCGGAGAGATGAGAATACCCGGATGGAGGATCAGAATAAAATAACGAGAGAGTGTGGGAGGGAGGGAAGAGAAAAAAACGAGCAACCAGGAAGTAGCCCCCGTCTCGTACGCGGAGCTAGGAAAATATGGGGGTGAATTAGCTCGGCGACGTTAATAACGAGATTATTAACCGGAAATCACGATATCGTCTATTATCTTGAATTGCTGGAGGGCATAATGACCAAAGTTTTCTTATTCGCTCGATAGGGCGAGAGGAAGAATTTTTCTTATTGATATTCCTGGCCGCTACACTCTCTTGTTTTCTTTTGTCAAACGCGGTATACAATATTTACGAGTATTCAGGAGATAAATCGTCGGATATTAAGGTAAACAATTAAACGTTCAATATTTACAAGAGAAAAAAGGAAAATATGATGGAAACAAAGGTTTGTTCAAAAGGTTGAGACTACTCATCGATAATCAACTATAACCAGCATTGATTTCCACCCCCTGAAAGGGCCGACGAACCCGGGGGAGAGCTAATAAAATTGTTCCACCACGAGATATCGTCGGTATATAGCTCGAGCAGAATAATTCTCGTTCATCTTTGTAGGAGCTTAACCTGAAATTCTCCGTCTCGTTCTTTCCAACGTCTTTCTCGGTCTGCGTGTTGCGTTCCGCACGGTGCATCGGGTCCATCCATCTTTTATTCATTCGGGCGATAATTGAAGGTAAACTCGTGTACTCGATACAACGGTTGCGGTAACAGGCAACTATATATATGGAATAGAATCTACATGCATATACATCAGAGCGTTAAATCAAGGTCGTACTCGAGCAAATTTTACCTTTTAATTGGCTTCACTTACGCCCTTTCGCCACTCAGATTCCCCAGATGGGAGAAAACACGAGGATTCCTTCGTGTGGAATATCCGTGTACGTAAACGTTAGCTAGTCTTTGTATGTATCGCCTGAGTGAAGCGAAATATACAGCAACAGTGACGAGATGAAAGCTGCGCAGTAGTGCGGCCCAACGTTTGGTCGGACCTTTTCGACCGTATAGTGTTGGGACACTTCGACACGCGTACCGTAGCGGTGTATTGCCCCCTCGTTTATCCTCTTCCTGCTTCCTTCCTCCCTTTCCTCTTTCTCTTTCGCTCTTTCTCTCTCCAGCGATGCGACTCCTGGGTGTGCAAGCTTGCGAGCTTGTTTGGAGAGCTTCTTACAAATTAGCCGTGAATATTCATGCATCACCGGGGCGAGGTATAACGAGAAGGACGCAGTGAGCTAACCTTTCGTGAGAAAGGATCTAGACACACGTACGCACACACTTTACCTCTGTGTATGAATGTACCAAAAATCATTGCTGACAAAAGGGCGTAACGCTTGTTATAAAACAGACGAAACACCACGATTCAACGCCTCCGTCCTGTCACTTCCCTGTTCGACCGGTGTGGGTTTGGCATAATATGCTCCAGAAGTGAGAGAGCACACCCAAGAGCGATGAGAATACTCCGGTAGTCCAACGATATTAGTTTAGTCGCTAGACACATCCTTTCTCTTCTCGCTATTTTCATGAACATCATTTTACTCAGTGAATAACTTTTCCCTAATTTTGAATGCTTAGTACAAGTGTAAACCGACATTGTATCTCTTTAGTTTGATTCCAGCTCAAATAACACCATTTTCTCTAATTTAGTGAATACGAAATGCCAATCTCACTTTCGTACCCCTATGTCTCGATGGCATTCAATGGCAGTCGTGTAAAACAATTTGTGAAAGAGTGTCTCGATCTAATTGTTTTTCTTCTCAGAAAATCCTCCATTCTCAGGCACAACGATAAACTTTTTTTTTTCTATCGAAGACACTTTTTCCGAGTTGAATGATTGAGAAACTCGTGAGGAAAATTGTCGAGATGACGATTAAGATAATTCCACGGTTGCTCAAAACGAACATTCACTTGTCCTGGTAATTTTTTATGGAAAAAAACTTTCGCTCCTTAAAAAACGCAGCAGTGCATTTTTCAGGAAGTCTCGAAAGTTGTCTGATTGCGACTTGATTTTCGTCACGTGTGCAAACGTACGCAGATGGGGTAGTAAGACATTATCCATGAGAACGATGAGAGTCAGGAGAAAGTTTCGATCACAAATGCTCGTCGAAGCTCACGCAGAGCGAAATGCAAGGATTTACGTCAATTTGGAAACAACAAAAAAATTGTCTCCCTTCTAGTTCCGCTCATCTTTTTATTTCCACTGTCTCGTGTATACGTGTGTGTCTGTGTAACTCGGTACCCGTTGAATAGCTCTATCCCCTACTTTTTATACCTCGAGTGCAGTAATACCAGGCGAGCTTATTATCGTCGTAAAAGTTGTCGTTGCCGATATATACGAGGATGACAAGCGCAAGAAGACTCGAGAATTTTATTATCCTGAAAAATTACGCCAAGTGAACGTGCATGCCTCGAAAAATGATAGGAACAACGGTGTAACGTATTAAACAAAGAATATCATTGTAAGTAAATAGAATACTCCGAACGATAATGAACGACAATAAAAATGCAATTTTGAGTTCATAGAAACTTTATTGATCAAATTTAACAAGGACAATTAGAATTTCGTCCCTTTTCGTCACTGTTTTTTCTGTCTTTCGTTGATACGCTGTTTCTGGTTGCATGCGATTTATTAATTGCGTGGATCTTGCCCGAAATACAATAAAAATGTTATCGATCCCTCGGTATAGAGACTCTCGTCCCATAAGGACAGTGAACTCATAACCATTATCATGGAGTATATACGACCGAGTGTACTCTCGCTTTCTATTCATCGTACCTCCGCACGATCCTTCGTCGACAATCCAACCAACCAGTCTGCGATGCTGCGGTTGAATATACTTTATAATAATCCCTTGTGCAGAGCTCAAAGCTCTTTGTCTTACCCCCGTTCGCTCTCTCTTTCTCTTCCTCTCTTTAGTTCGTCCTTTCGCTCCCAACATTGGATCCAGGTGAATCGCTAAGGTCTATGAATCGAGGAGGAAACTTTGCAATTTTGTAATTTTCAAACTAACCCGTGCATCAACGAGAGGCTCACGTAACGTTGCAGTCTGAATGAAAATGGGAATTAATCCTGGGAGTTGAAACAAAGTTTCTCCATGTATACATATAAGTTTGGCTCAACACATCGCTCGAGACATAAAAAACTAACTTGCTGATTCTGAGCCGTTCAACTGGACCCTATGAACCGTGAATTTCATTCACAATTGGATCACACGCGTTCTCTTAATTTTTATACTCGAAACTCTGCAACAATGATTTTCGAGTATTTGCTTTTTTTTTTTAATGTCAATGCGTTTCCTTCATTTTCGATTGAAAAATTGTGATTATTATTTTTGAAATTGTACGTTATTCATCGATTTATTGTATCAAATTCATTTTATTTTATTTTTTTATAACGCGTGTAAAAAATAATTCACGAAAAAATTATTATATCATAAAAAAAAACGATAAAAACACGTGGGTGCCAATTTTGTACACATACATCTCCGCATGTGGCTGGTATGATGGTTGAGTGATATGACAATATCCTTTCATCACATATATACATACTCGCGCACACGACAATTGAGCTATCCTCGAGCCTTTGACGCAGTTGCGGTTGAAAAAAAATCATTCGACTAAAAGCTTCGTACACTATATGGCGCTTAAATTTTGTATCGTTGTCGCGAAAGATTAATGAGAGCCTGTACGGTGGTTGACGCCCAAGCAATTTTTTAGAGATTTTTTTTATATCACCAAAGCTAAATTAACAAAAATAAAAACATTTTGCGACTCAATAATTAATTTGCATATTGGGAATATGAGACTTTTGTAAAACTTTCAATCGAATATGCCAAAAATTTTTGTTGAATAATTCGTGTTTCTATTTGGAAAGAGAAAAAATGAAAGTTCGAATTGAAGATAAAGCTCCTGACACGTACTTCTTGTCGCTATGGCAAAAACGATCGTCATGATCCAACAAAGTCGTAAATATGGTCGTATACTTGTTGAGCTCTTGGCCTAGTCTCATGGATTATTTTGATCGAACTGGTAGAACTTGAGATTGCCGCACGATTTTGTCCCATTTTGAGGTAAACATGAGTAAGCAAGAGGATTGGAAGGAAGGTAGGAGGAAAGTGTGATATAATGGGAGACAGCGGAACAGCGAGTAACATAGAGAGCGAGAGAAAAAGAGAGGGAAAATAATGTGGAAACCGCATGGGATAGTATTTCGCTCGTTGTCCCATTCAACCCTCATTTTCCGGCGTGAGAGCCCACAAAACCGTTTTTCTGCCCTCCCAACCCCCTCACATTCGTCCCATCTCTTTCGGGCAACCCTCATCCTTGTGACGAGCACTCAACACCGCTCTATCCGTGTATATATAAACGTTGCGTGTCGCGAGAGATCCACACTGTTTTTCGAGGGTGGATGTATCACTACTGGTAGAGCTAGGGGTAGTTGTCCTCGGATGAGCGAGATTTACGAGCTATGCACCAGAGGGCTCTCTGCTACCATCATTGTCTTTCCCCCTTTCTCTCTCTGTTTCTTTCTCCCTCTCAAACCTTCACACCCTCGTTCCATCTTTTTCTCTTTTCCTCTTCGTCCATCTCTTTTTTTTCGTTTGCTTCTCTGTTTGTTCCTCTCTCCCTCTCTCTGTGTTTCATCCCGTTTCCCTTCGTTTGTTCACTATATTCCACCTTCTCTCCTCAGTTCCCATATATATTTGTCAACACACAAGCCCAAACAAAAGTGTACAACGTGGAATATTGTACCACTCGGCGTCACACCGTTTCTTGTGTACCATGTCGACCTTCATGTACTCGTATACGATTCCTGTTATATATATCAGAGAACCCCAGAATTGCCGAACCGTAATAATTAATTCCTCTCTGTTATTCGTTTACTATATACGCGACTCGACAAATGCTTTTCCGTTCAAACTTCTACGCGATAACTGTTTTCTTTTCCTACACGGTGAATGCATTTCGTTAACGTCAAATTTAAAAACAACCGCGTTGCTTTTCTGATTTTTTTCTTTTTTCTTTTTTCAAACACTAAAAAGGTTCACAACGAGCCGAATCAATTCACACGCGTTTCATATATATTCTCAAATGGGAGATAAAACAAACTCTAACAAAACTTCTGGCTCGTTATGCGAGACACATACGATAATCACTCTGCGGAGCAGAGCTACGTCTAGTTAAGCGCCCTTGACGTTCACCCAAAGGAATTAACGATCCCTTATAGAATTTCGTCTTCATCCATCTGAGCCCCATAACCTTGGCTCCGAGCACGTACACCCCTAATCAGGCTCGTCTTCCTTCTCGTATTTTCAGTCTTTTACGAAGTAACCCACGTACGACTGACTGAAAAGTCAACAAATGTTTTCTACTTGCTCCGACTTTTTACGTCGAGAGTTTCAAGCTCCTAAATAGCTGATTCAGCCTCCTTTTTTTTTCAAACTCTAATTTTGTTTTCCAGTTGACAACATTCGGTCAATAATTGAAATAATTTTATCGAGTCGATCGATTCATATCGGCAGTCAAATTAATTAGAAGTGATGATGAGCCTTTTATCAACGCGCCTTTTGGTACGTTTATTAGAAAAATCTTTGGCCGCAAGTTCGGTCGGAAGTTTGTATATATAACACGGAACGAAGGAGAGTTGCTCGAATGAGGAGATAGTAAATTTCACCACCGAGTTAGGACAGCCGAGTCCACAGACGAATTGCATCGACGAAACCAAAGCAAGACGAAAGAGCAAGAAATAGAGCGAGAAGCAAAGAGAGCGAGAGAGAAACTGAGGAAAAGGAACAACTCGAATGACCAGTTCCAATCAGCCACTATTGCAGAGCGAATCGATTTTCGTAATGAATTGTGGTCTCGGTAACCGTCCGAACCAATATTGCTTCTTCGGGTTTACAAGTTCGCCTTACCACGACGACGATCTCGCCTCCCCACTGCCACTGTCCTAAAACTCGAATTTCTCCAAAACCCGTGGCTTTACTCGTTCGACGTATAACACACCTACATTTGTACATCATACATTTGAAGCTAAACACGCCAAATGGGAGCACATACTTCCTGTCGCCAGTTCTTCCGAGTTATTCAAAAAGCGCCCACGAATATTATTTCTCTCAGTGAATTTTCACACTGAAAACTAAATTTTGTTGAATCCGTTCGACTAAACGTTTTTCAAAATAATCCCAAAAATAGCAAGTAAATATTCCAGAAAGTTTCCCCAGAAAGCGAATTTTTGTCGTTCCAATTATTAATTTTGCTGAGAGTTCCGTTGGGAACCAAATAAACACTGTCAAAAGTTCGAAAATTTCGAAATAACCAAAAAATATTTCGTTTACCATATGTTGAACAAAATATCAACGTTTTTTAAAAAAAATTTCATTTACAGTGCGACAATCGCGTGACTGTCGAATTACGTTCGAACTTATATTGTATTCCTTGCAGTTCGGAGCTCTGGATTTCGTTTATTTATTTAAAAATTGGGTGTCACGTATGCGCGTGAAACCCCGTACGATCGCAATTTTAGGAGACTGTGTAGTCGCACACATTACAAATGCGCAGTGCACAAAACAATGAAACGGAACGTCCGATACAATTCCCGGAATCGTACTCGACCGTACCGGATGGAAAATACAACAAACAAAAAGAAATGCAATTGCATCCTGAATTCCTGAATAAAAGAATAAAATTAGCTATAGAGAATTTTCCCAAGTATATTTTACGATCGAAACTTTCTAGAAGGAACGAATTCTCGGGAAACACAAATTCGTGCAATTTCGACACAGGAAAATTTGGGTCAATTTTTATTTTTATTTTGCGCGGTTTGGAAAAATGTTACTTTGCAAAAATTTGGGAGGGAGAGTCACCTGACCGATGGTTTATATATTTGAACTCGAGGATGCGGAAATATACGGAAATACTATCGCGATGAGGAATTAAATGAAACTGCTGTTTCGTACGTCAGTCTCGCATCATCGGACGCGGCCTCGTCGAGCAGAGTTGAAAATTCTATCCTGTTGTATATATCGTGAAACTTTAGCGAGCTTTCCCTCACGTGGGAACAAATAATTCGTCTGGGGCATAAGATAAAATATATATATCTATATCCGCATATATAAATGTTCCCTCCGGTTCATATGAGCCGTAGCGCAGAACTGTGAACGTGGGAGAGTCCGTGTATGAAAACAACGTTATGGTATGAGTGAGAATTTCATTCGAAGCCAAGAGCTGATGGTGAAACCGTAGGGAACTGACCACTACATTAGTTTTGTCCGAGACGATTTGAATATAGATTAGTTTGTCGCAAATGGGAACTTCCGTGCTGCGTGTGCGAGGGGTTAAAGGGGTTCTAGTTGACTTTGGCAGCAGGATTCGCGATATCCTGTCCCGAATTGTTATCACCGATACACACACGCATTGTCGACCTTCACGGACTGTATATACGCCGACCTCGTACCAAATCTCAATGTGTGCGTGTCTCCTCATACATATATGTATCTCGCTATGGGACACAAAGTGTTAACAGTAATCTCAATCACTTCGTAATCGATTTATCCCCAAACGCAATACCCGTCGATCTATTTCTGTCAATTTCATAACTCAAAGCCCACCGGACAAGCATACTATTTTCCTTCGAAAGTCAACGAACTTTATGCGGGCCAACTAATAATAACTTTTGGCTGCTGTGTCTGGTGAATTCAAATTTGTCCAGGCGATCGTCGAACCCGCGGTCTGTCAGGAGCTCTTGCGCGATACAATGCTCGGCATGGATGATTGACTTTCTTGGTACGCACGTGTGAAACGTTTCATTAGTTTCTTTCAAAATGACAGTTTTCGAAATTTACTTCCATTCGACTTTGACACGATCCATACAAACGTCTCGCGTCACCCGCGTGTAAATTAGAGAGTTGGAATTAATTTTGAGGACTAGACGATTGAGCAAGAAACAATAACAACCGATGAAAATGTAACGTGTAGGCCTCCGGACGGAAAGTCTGGCGACATGCTCCAATAAATGCATACAACGGTATTTCCGATATTATACGAGCGATCGTAATTCCTCTGAAATGACTGGATCGCTCGCACGTCTTGCACGCGCTCTCGGGCGCACGCACCCTGCGAGAATTTCATGGTGTCGTAACAAAATTTGATGTCTCCCATTCTACAGATTTTTCCCTCTTTTTCTCTGTCTCCCTCCCTGTCTTTCGTTCTCACCCTCTCTCTCTCTCTCTCTCTCGCTCTCCCTCTCAGCCCTGTTGAAATGTCGTAGTAGTAACTATACTTCAAAAAGATTTTATGCTCTTTTGCCACGATATACGCACGCGTCTGGTACATGAAATTTAAACCTCAATAAAAATTAATGGAAACCTAATAACTTCGTAAAATAATAATGAATAATTATATAATAGCTATTCTACAGTTTTTGTTCGTTCGTGACAGTTGACATTATCATCGAATGACAACGTTATCGTTATTTTTTTCGTACCTAGATAATTAAGTAAAACCAGCCACAATTGAAAATCATTATTTGATTATACGAGCTAAATATGTCACATAATTGAGAGATTCGAATAAAATTTCGATAATTGCTGCCGTCATATGAATTATACGAGAAATCAATTGTCGACTGGCAAATTTTTCCTAATTTAATTCTGTAGATATTTTTTTTTGTTGAAATAATTTTGAATGAAGAAAAAAACAGACGTTAAGGAAGCAATACAGTGTAATAGGAAAATGGAAGCATAATTTTCTTAGTATACGTATAAAAAACGACTCTGTTTCACGTGATACGAGAATGCACCGAATTCGATTGATGTTCGCGATCAAACCGATAAGGAGGGAAAAATAAGAAGGAAAAAAAGCAGGAAGGCGATGGCACGGGCAAGTGGTGAAAGGGAGAGTATATAAACCATGTGAATGAAGAAAAGGAGAAGAGGGAAAGAATGAGGGATGCGGTGCTGACGAGTCGAGATGCGAGGGGAAGAACGAAAAGAGGTGCGAATCAAGCACAATGTCGGGAAAGAGTGTTAAGCTATATGTTGCTGAAAATCGGAAAAGAGATCTGATGAGAGAGACAGAGATGAAGAGCATGCAGCTCATGACAGAGAGAGAGAGAGACAGTGAGGAGGGTGGAGGTGGAAGTATAGGAGAAAAAATAAAAGGAGAGAATATAAAAAGTTGGAAAAAAAGAGTGCAAGACTGACTTTTCTACTGTACTATACGTGAGCTGAAAGCATCTCGTAAGACGTGCCAACGTTCGTGGGTGATTGTAGTGCTCTTTCGCTGGGTTTCTTCCACTTTGCTGGCTCTGGATTCCTTCATCTCTGTCGCTTTGCCTTGCTTGTTGGCTAACCCGTGCTCCTCAGAAACTGAGTTACAACAGTCGAAAGGGAAATAAAGGGATTTCTCACCCTGCCCCCCTCTCTCTCTCTCTCTCTCTCTTTCGCTCCTTCTCCCTTTTTTCTATCCCTCTTTCCCAATGGACAAAGGCCAGGACTGGTTAGAGAAAAAGGACGATGGAACAAAGGAGAAGACAAGCCACTACTGCACTTTCCACTGTCATAGTTAGCTCGAACCAAGTGGGAAAAAAAAACGCTTTTTTCACGCTCTTTACCTCACTCACTCTACTTCTGTGGCCTTTTCGTTGTTGTTGTTGTTGATTTTTTTTTCTTCTTTTCCCAGTGTCCTGTCTAGCCACCTTTCGGTCTCATTCTCTTCCTCGATGTGTTGGCACTTCACCCTCGAGCCCCCTTGAACAGGTGTTCCCACTGTATTCCTCTACCTCGTAAATTCAATAGCTCAAGGCTATCCTGTTCCATTCTTGTTCGCATTATCACCGACACTGCCGACCAAATAAATTCATTCTTCTCGATAGCGACTCCCCTGTCTCCAGCAAATACGATCAAGCTTATTCTTTCGAAAATAAACCTAACAACATATACTCTAGTGACACGTTCCGATAGTTGATCGGAAAGTATACATTCGTCTCGTTCCTTCCCACATGAAAAATGCACCAGCTTTTAATATTGCAATTTTTTTCAAATTTTTAAAGTCTTCGTACAGACGTTTCGCATTACGAAGCCATGGAACTTTAAACGAAAAATTCAATCTCACGAAAGAATCTAGTTTTTCGGAAAAAACTGTTGTGTCCTTGAAAAAGCGATAACGCAGAATTTGACTGCGAGAGATAAATCGAGAGCAGAAAACTCGTGGAATTGGAGAAAATCGACGAATCGTCGGGTCGGGTGAGAGAGCACAGGACCAACTTAAAAAAGAGACAGTTGGCCTGCGGCTGATATCGACGTACGTAAAGCGAGAGTACCACGATAAAATTCACTTGGCACTTTTATTCACCCTGGTACGAACAGAGCGAATCCTTTGATCCGTCTTCAAAGATACCGGGTGTTCTTTTCCACATCAGCGGACCAAAGACTACTTGCAAACCCTCGTCGAGGATTTTTCTACCATTTTCTTACAGTGGTTCATGATACGGAATCTCTCAGATTGACCCCTTTCATCGCTTTTCTCGTTTTTTATCTACTTTCTCGTGATATCACGCGGTTTCGTCGAAATTTTTTTGCAAGGTTGTCGCATTTCCCGAAAAATGAAAAATAAAATTGTCTTGGGCCCCGAAAAATTCAGAAAAAAATCTGCATGTGTGTTTTTTTTCTCTGTTCAAAATATTCGTACGTTTTACACCCCAATTTCATCATACTTTTGAATCTAAGGGCTCAATAATCTTGGGTCACCCTACAGCTTTTTATTGACATTTTGGTACAAATTCCGTCCAATGAAATGAGACTTGTGAATTTATTGGGATGATCAATCGGATTAAATGGCGTTTCGAATAATATTGAGAGTAAAAATACATTTCAATAAGTGTCAACGGGGCTTCACTCACCCCAGCCATAATTTTCCTCCGCCTTCGTGTCTTTTTCTCACACTAAGATTATACGGTATTAAGGGAGTTAGCTATTAATCCGCAATCGTACATGTTTTCCCGTCTCCGGCCTCCTCGACTTTTTTCGTCGCTGTCTCCAGGAACTTTGCGTCGGTATTCTCGTTTTTTCTGCACTCTTTTCATTTCGTTCTTCTTTTCTTTCTCCTTCGAATCTCTCTTGGGGTTGCTCCGTCTCGACATGAGTGAGAACGAACGTATAAGGGGGATGATTGTAAAAAAGTGTAGCTGCGATCAGGCCAAGGTGGAGAATGGAGGGTTCAGGGTGCTCGCAAGTCGGTTCGCTCATTTGAATACTTAGATTGGACGCGCGGTACGGTAGGGTGTGGGAGTCTGACTGCGACTCTCGGCTCACGAAAGAAAGAGAGTAATAGGAGAAGCGAGCGGGAAAGCAGGGATGAAGGAGAAGGACAGGGCTGGAAGAAGTCACGGCAAGTTGCTCGCAGCAGAGCGTGTGTTTGTGTGCGTCAGACAGCGAAGCAAAAAGAGAAAAAGAGACGGCGAATTGAACGTTGGAATAAGAGCCCGTGAGAGAGCCTATAGAGGGTGGAAATGTATGGAGGGGTAGCTTAATCACGCTTTCGAAGAAATTTATGAGATCCAACCCGATAAGGCAGAAAATGAGAACAAGTCGCGAGAGCGTGGGACAGAGTGAGAAAGAGTGCAAAAAGACGCATGGCTAGAAAGAAAAGAGAAAATCCCCGAGAATTTAGACGACGAGAGAAAAACAACGGGAAGACACAAAGCAAAAAGTAATCGAGAGGCGTATGAGAGATAGTGCGATTGTGAGTTCTTGACCGGTGTACGTCAGCGAGAGAATCTCTCCATTCGACGAATTCCCTTTCACATGTCAAATTTTTAAATTGCTCTAACACGCAGAGGAAATATAAAAATTCCTTCAGCATAAAAAAACTTTGTGTAAACATCTATAAAATGGGACGAAAAATTTTCTCACTAAAAAAATACAAAAAGTAATATTTCTCCGAACCGAGAATCATTCCGTCCCCTGCTGTTCAAACTGGCAGCGATAAAATTTGTGAAAAATTGTATTACAAGGCCGTTGAAAAGAATGTCAGAATAAGCCAAGAGGGTCGTCGTCGCGATGCTACGTAAATAATCAAGCAATCAAAGCGCGAAGATCGAATGAATAAATCACCGCGTGGAAGCTTTCGTTGCGAACGAAAGATCGCGATCTCTATGGTAACGATTTTGCGTTAAGTGTGTATATCCGAGGAAGAAATTCAACCGGAAGATATCAAGAGACAGATAAGAAGAGAATCGTCTGGCCCGACGATCGCTAGTTTCATCCGTTATCAAACCAAAAAGGGAAACGTTACGCTATAGTTTCATCTTGCGCAGTCGTATCATTATTCTCCCATTCTTTTGGAACAAACTGCGAATGGAATTGCCATAGCTGAGAGTTTCGAAGCTCCTGTACACAAATATATATTTTTTTCGATCTTATGCTACGTGACAGCGAGTAAAAGAGCAGATAGAAGAAATTGTATTAGCAATTTAGCAAGTACGTTGGCTCGGAGTAGACTCGTTGGAGTGTGAGTCACCGTAAGAGCTCAATTTCGTGATAAAAACAACGTAAATGACTAGCCATTGCGCCTGAGAATAGAACCGATTTCGGTATAATCGTATGGGCGATAGCATTTCCCTCCGACCACTAATTCGAAAGACATTGTCAATGAATTTCGCTCCCTGCTCCTTGAACGTATAGAACGTGGCACATCCCTCGCGAGCTCGCGATAAGGATGACGATAAAATGATTATCAGAGATTGTTCCCAAACTTCAGTTCCATCCGTCGCTCCGAATCTTACTGACAAAAAGATCGTTCCTGCGGCTCAATTACGAGTTTAATTGCCGATCAATTTTACTGACGATCAAGTCAATGAGACTTTTTTTCCAGCCAGTCTGTTGAGCATTCGTCGTGTTAGTATTAGTGAACACTTCCAACAATACGTTTCGCGTGGTTAATTAAACTTTCTGCTATAACGGAAAATGCGTCCATCAATCTCTCGCTGATATACGAACCACTCGCGGCAAATCGGATGAAGAATTCTGTTAGACATGCGCGTGAACAAAAAAATTGGGTTCGGAGCTTTATCGCTCGGGATGAAAGACACCCTCGCACCCTGACATCGTTGTTTCACCTCATCAGTCTACCAGCATCGCTAGCAATTTTGATAACGAGGAAATTCTCGGGACGAGAGGCTATCGCCATGTAGATAAGAATTTTCGATCTTTATAGACGTCTAAACATTTTTTTATGCTACATTGAGGACCAGTGAAGGAATTCCTTGACAATGAAAAGCCACGAAATACAAAACATAAAAAATATTCACGTCATTTTTTGTTCATGATGAAAAATATCGCGATTTTCATTTCTCTCGAATTCTTCAACTTTTATCGAGCCTTTGAAACTCGGTAAAAAGATTATGCGCGTTATTTTTAAGTGAACCTTTCATTCAGCCGAGAAAAAATTCTCTGTCTATGGAAACACAGGGAAACGAAGAATATGATGAAATTCTGCAAGAATTCAATGTGGAAACGAGTGGGAGATGAAAAAAACATCTTTAGGACTCGATAAGAAGGTTGCGAATGTAGAAAGTCTATACGTCACGCAATGGCATACATAAAGCCCTTTTCGCTTTGCCAGACAACACACGTGCTCACATTCGCACGGCACTGAAGCGCATTTCCTTCAATTTTTTTCTTTTTTTTTTTCACCTCAGAGAAAAAAGATAAAGGAAGCGAAACAGAGAGCGAGTTTACACCTCGTGAAAATAAAAGATGTGCACGAAGGAAAGATACAGATGAAATGTGAATGAAAAGAAAGAACCGGATCAAGAACGAAGACTATGTGAGAGCACGTAAGATTACCCATTCAAAGCAAGACTAAGAGAAACTGCATCCCTGAGGAAATATATACCGTGTGTAGATAGGCGGTGATCCTGATAAAATCTGTCACGTGTATTTCTATATTCACGATAAAAAGTCCATGTACAAAGCCTGTAGTTTCTTCCAACGCTGCTATACTTTGAGAACCATCGATCGAGGTGTTTATTTTAAAAAAAAATCGCCGTCCGTGTCCGTCCGAGGAGAAAAAATTTTAATGACATTTTTCGAGATTTGTATTTTTGTGAAAATTCGATGGCTAATTTATTAAAAGACCGACGAGCTCTATAAATTGTTAGTCCTTCATTTCCGCACATGGAAGATGAGATTTCCCATAGCAGTTGAACGACGAATGAGAGAAAGGGGGAGAGAGAGAGGGAGCAATTTACTCTAATGGGAAATTGTTTGTATCTCGAAGTAATGTACCGAGGATTGATGGTTAAATCCGTAATTCGTACTGACGTATATCGTGTCCAAATCAAGTAACACACATAACAGTTACAGAATAAACAATCCGCACATGAATTTCGTACAAAAAATGCACGTTCGATCAATCAATTAACTTGATCAAACGTGTTCGGCAAAATCGAATGATTCGGGAAACGAAAGATCGATCTACGAGTTGACATGAAAAAATGCAAGAAGTTTTGCCATGAAAAGGAAATTTCATCTTCATATTACCGCGAGAACGTATTTTCGATAGCAATTTTTTTTCTCAGCTTGTAAAATTCTAAAACGTCATAACGATCACATATGCACACAGCCACGTATATTTATTTATATAAATCTATGTAAAGGCCAGACATAGAAAGGAAGCACGTTCGTATATCCATGGCCGAGTTGTATCTGGTGCTTTATTTGATTCGAAAGCCTCCCACCCTCCCCGACCAGTTCGGTGGCAACTGCCCAAAGAGAATTCTCTAGTAGCTTAAGCCCGGTCTCTTGCCAAGTGGAGAGTCACTTCGATTCGCTTTAAAAGTCACCCGTACATTCGAAGATTCCGCCATGCACATATGAACCAAGTTTGCTGAGACACAGACGGTCGTAAAGTCGTGCTGCAAACGAGAGCAAAGCGAGGAGCCTCGTGGCTTTTCGTTCACTAGAATTGTGCACATGCATTTATGTGACTGCGCCAAAGAAAGGAATTCACAAATACTCTTTCACGCCTTGTGTACACACGACACGATCGTATAAATAGCACAGACCCTTACAAATATACACATTCATGTATGTATATTTGTACGTGTGTGCACATACATTTATATAACAACTCGTACACACAGCCACGAAAGTGTACACTAGTTGCGTCTTCGAGTAAATGTCTCGGGGTTGTATAGCTCGTTGCTCTGCTTCATGCCCCTCTTGCTTTCTCTACCCCCGCAGCATTTTCCTCCAAGTTTCTGTTTCCCCCTCTGTACACATATTACCTGAGTAAATATGCATATAACCCGCATAAACCCTTCTCCGCATTCGGATGTGTAATTTTTAATGGAAACACATAGCCCTTGTCGACATGCAACATTTGTGTAAGGAGTGGAAAATTGGATGGATTCTTTTTTTTGTATCATTTGCGTCGTGTTCCTGGGCACATGGAAGTCCAGACAAGAGATTCTCTCGTACGAAATATGAAAATTATTTGACATTTTCTTATTTTATGTGTCTGAAATATGCTTCAGGCTTTTTACGATCCTGTATCGTTTCTCTGGCCCCGTCACTGTTCACTCACCTTTCTCATCGACTTTCCAGTCCTCGTTGAACCCTCAGAGTGTTATTCACTTCCCTTTTGCTTGCCTGATAAAGTTCGATATATTTCCACTGACTTTCGGTTCGTCAACATCCTCAGAAACTTGGACGAACCGTCGAGAAGGTTTTTCCTTACGTATGATTGATTTTCGTTGATTTATTTCATTTCAGTGAGCACTGTGACGGAACCAGAATTCACGGACAGCATTGGAAACATTACAGTGGCAGCAGGTCGAAACGTAAAGCTCTCCTGTGGCGTGAAGGACCTCGGTTCCTACAAGGTGAGTCTTCGGAATTAATCGATAGAGCGATCGTTATGACGTTCGAGTAATTGTGGAAAAGATTCGAGACAAAGAATGCCGCGGAGGAAAAGAGAGAGAGAGATGGAATTTTTCGTTTGGAAAGCAAAGTCTCGAATGAATTCTTAGGTCAGAATATAGTCGGCAAGTTTTCCCTCGAATTATGTGGCAAAGGCTGTGATTGAGAAAGGGGAAGAAAAAGGAGATCGAGAAAATGGATGGACGCGTTAGAATGTGTTGACTAATTGAAGTACTTGAGACATTTCATCACGCGGTAGGAAAATCGTTACGAAACATCCTTCCCATTGAAGGCAAAACTCTTAGAGGGGAGATCGGGGGAGAGGGAAGTGTTCATTGAATTTGGCATTGGCGGAACACGTGGCCCTTGAAAATGTACAGTACTCAGTAGTGCACGGCAGTAGAAGAGGTTGAATCGACGCGAGATCGGAAACTTAACGAAGCTCGTTTCACGATTGCGACGAGATATGGTGCGAGTGAAGTGGTCGAGAGAACGAGTAAGGGCTCAGGGGATAAAGGCGAGAGGGAGGAGGAAAGGGATGCTGCTGCAGAGGTCTCTCGATGGAGTGGATCGAATCCACGAGACTTCAACGAGAGGAAAGAGGAAGTCGATCTGCGGCACACCGCCTCTCGTTCAAAATGACCAAGCACGCCGAAGGGTTTACCGCCCGCGCGACTCTTCTTGCAACCCTCTTTTTCTCCTTTCCCATCCTGACAACGTGTTTCGTCGCACTACCATGAATTCGTTCTCGATGAAACCACCGAGAGGGTGAGGACAGTTGAGATCGATCGAGGGGGCGGAGTTGACGAAACTCGATGAGTCTCCCTGCCGGATTAAGGGCTCGGTTAAGGGCTCAGATAAGGTAGGAATTGTAAAAGGATCATCTACGCGAGATAGAGAAAATGATGTACATGCAGATGTGACCCTTCGTTTGTCCTCCTTTCCTCCATACGGATTCCCACACAGTATCATTTTATCATCCCCTCCCAGTCTCTCCACAGCAATCCTCTCCACCTGAACTACAGCCGCCCTTCAAACACGAGTGAGGGAGTTGTTTGAGTGATGAGTATAGCGCGCTAACCTGAATGGCTCGTCACCGGCTTTCTTCACCATACACGGCACACCCTTCACCCTCGATGAAGAACTACCGTCGCTTTCGCCTGCGCATCCTCCCGTCAAGTAATTCTTCAAACTTTTTACCTTTCCACGTACATGCGTTCGTGTCTCTGGACATCTTAACTTTCGCGTACATAGACGATGGAGCATCGAGTGTAAAAATCGAAACCTTTTGAGTTACTGGTCCCATTAGGCCATGAAAATAATTTTTTAATTATTCATTCGATATTATCAAACGGGCAGCACCGAATTATGAAATCGATTGTATTCGCAATGCCATGAGATGTGTGAAAATGGAATAAAAACCACGCGGAGCATTTCTGCAATTTTGAGATAATTTAATGGCGATTCGTATCCTGACCCAAAGAATTTGAGAAATCGAACAAAAACAAATATTATCCGCCGTTTTATTGTAAAAAATATTTCAATGAATTAGACAATGGATCGAATAAAATGAAAAAATCGAGTACAATTCACGGAGGGACAATTTAGTCACTCGCAAAATAGAATTCGTCGTATTCATCTGGATATGAGTAAATGTGGAGGTTTTTCTTCTTGGTCGTCTGTTTTTTTTGTGCGTTCCCCTTAACACGCTTGGTTCAATCGAACACGATTCAAAGAAGGCCCTCATTAAAAAAAAAACTTGATGAAGAATGCAACGATTCGAGTACGACGAAACTGCTGAACACTAAAGTTGAAGTGCAGGCGACTGCTGGGGCGCGATATAATTTGAAAGCTCGGGGAAGAACGATGAGGGAATGAGACTGGAAGCATGCGAGAATAAAGGATACGAGAGTGGAGTTCGAAGTTGGGAGGGAAACCTCGCGAGAAAGAGAGAGAGAAGGGACGGGGAATAATAGCAGGACACCTACATTTTTTATTTATATCTCAAAATCTTTATAGACGAAATATCGTTTCATGCAAACGAATGAAAATGAATTACGAGGAATGAGATGAAATTTTTTTTACAGTCGACTATATATTTTCAAGTACATTAGCTGCTACTCGCTCGTTTCTAATATTCTTTAATAAATAAAAGCTCCTTCAGACTAAAGTATGTACTTTTCGTATAATATATATTCATGCTATTTGTGCTTATTCAAAATGACGAATTGAGACGAAAACGCGAGACAGAGAATGAGAGAAAGAGAGGGAAGAGGAAAAGATGCAAAAGCTCTTGGAAGAGTCCTGCAGTACTCGGAAAAATCGAGTAAAGCTCATCTGCAGTGGAACGAGGACGAAAATGGAAGGAGAAAACGAATGAACTGGTGCGGTATAGTATATACGGAACGACGTAGCCGAACGGGAGTTCCGGAAGTCAAGAGATCGGGCCCCCGTGTGTTGAGAAAGTGGGCACGCTAGATAGAGAGAGGGAGAGAGAGAAAGATAGAAAGAGATACCAAGAGTCAAAATTCCACAGAACCACGGTACGTACGGGCGTATGCGAGAGAGCACTCGCGAGAGGAAGATTGAATTGGCATCGCCTGGATTCTGGCCAACCCTTAGCTTTTCCATCTTGACGTGAAAAGCAGTTTCATCGTCCTCGCCTCTCCTCGTTTCCGAATTTCAAATTGACGACGACGATGCTAGAGTTATACTTCCAAAGACTCAACATGGCGATTCACGAGACGTTTCACTTTTCTATCTTCATTTTAAAACATATATACAAATACGTGTCTTCATATTTTTTCAAGTCATAAGCTTTTTCTGTCATGAATGAAAATGAATTCGTACTGTCAATTTTTTGCGATTCCAGCTGCATCTTCGATTTTCAAATAAGATTGAAGTGCATTTGTCAATATTTCTCATTTTTGATTAAAATTTGAAATTCTTTATGACAATTGATCGAGATGAATTGAAAAGAGAGAAAAAAGTGGAAACGAATCGAGAGATTCAGTGAAATCAGTACCGATTCAGGCTCCGCAGGGGATAATTTTATATGACGACACTCGACTATGTGTTTGGGACAAACCACTTACTACCTCATATAGTTCGTCCCTAGCTACCCTCCGCTTGTTCCATTCTCGTGAAAAGGCCGGTATAGAATCGTTATGGGGCTTCCGTACGACGTTAAACACCCACTTTGGTCTCTCCTCGTACAACCGTTCTCCCGTACGAGATCAACCTTTATTACCCTATACGATCGTTCTACCACTTGCGTCCGTGGCTCGGATTTTCTGTACAACGATCCACGAGATGTGACTTTTCTCGACGGCTCGCCGCGAGAATCTTCCTTTTTGGCTCATATGCTCGCGATATTTCAATGGATCTCGATCTTTCTTCCCAAGTTTTTTCCTTTCTATTTATTTTTACAGCTTAAACGAATATTTTCATTACAAACGCCGTTTCGTCTGAAAAGATATTTTAAAAATTAAGAAAAACCATGGTAAACGAAGGGGAATCATTGAATTCCCATGAAAATAGATTTTGTTATCGATGCCATTGATAATAGCAGGGAAAGAAAAAAAGGACCTGAACTAGAGGAACGATAGCTGAAGGACTAAAGGTTTTTAGTATGTACTCTTGAGAATGTAAATTACACGTCGTCGTCGACTGGGATTCGCGAGTGGTCGAGGTCCTGGTTTTCAGCCCATTTCTAAAGTCCTCCAACCACTAGGATTTTTCCTTTGTTCCCCTGTAACTGGATTGCCAGGACGAACTTTAGGGGAGGATTTCTCGATTTACCGGTATTATTCCGATACCCAGCGCGGAGCAGGACTTAATGTCCAAACCATTCAATATATGTATACGCGAATGTACAGCACGGAACACACAGTTCTGTGTGGGAGATTGGTTTGTTTCAATGCTGGCTACGAAGAACGTAGATACGACCACAATGCAAAGATTCGCGATAAGAGAATGTATTCTTAGTCAGAAAATTCGATCTTTTTCCACTTTTCGTTTTTCCATCCCTCGCAGTTCCATTTCGTGCGCTTTCCATTGATCTCACCCACTGAGGAATCCTGCAAATGGATGTTTCTTGGTGACTCATGGCTGCACTAGGTTGAATCGAACGAGTGTTGATTAATTGCTTATTTTTCTAGAATGTCCGTCAATCGATGACATCGATTGATCGAGTGATCGAAACACGACTCCGTCAACGACCTTGACACGATTCGGACGCTAGAACGTTATCGAATAACAAATTGCAATATCAATTCGAGCGATCGAAACGCGACGAAAGTTTCCATTGGTCACATATAGCGTTCGTCGATAGTACGTGTAATGAAAATAAATTAGGATTGAAATTTCAACTCGTTAGAGCTTCGAGTTAATTCGTTACCTTGTGTACCCTCGTGGCTTCCCCTCGAGTTACCAAACTAGTATAAAAGAAAAAAAGCGAGTGGAACGTTGTGAAGAACGTCACACAGAGAATGTTCTCTAATCAAAGAATCCACAACGACGAGAAGGAGCAAAGGTAAAGGGCGGGGGGGAGGAGGGTTACGTGATAGTACTACGTAGGACAATATAACAGTTCTTGTTGTGGTCTCGTCATCGTTTTTGTTAACTCACCGTCCTTACTCCCCCCCTCATTCCCCTTTGCCGTTTACTCCGCTGTCTTCATCATCCTCCTCGTCTCATTCTCGTATTCGTTGACTTCCGAATGAGAGAAGGGACGGTTCGTTATCCCCGATTTGCTTGCTCGATCCAGACAGGAATGGGTAATGAAACTCGGGGGTAGTTGCCATGGAAGGCTCCTGTATTATTAAGATGCTACCTGTCGTCGAGGGTCGAACCGGTCTGTCATGAGTAGCGATGGCTATGAACCAAGTTTTAACTCCTTTGTTACCGTACCTTTGTTATTCCGTTCAACCTGAATCATGTCAAGAATTCATTACCAAAGTGTTACATCGACGAAACACTTGCTGCCACTTGGTCCTCGACCCTTCGCCACCAACGTGCCTCGTACAATACTTTTACAAATTACCTGGCAAACCAAAAATGTTGATTCTCATCCAAAATTCACAGTGTCATTGCTACTTATTCGACCAACACTATCCAAAAAATTTCTCACGTTTAGTGCTAATTCGAAATCGTGATGAAAATTTGTCTTGCATTCTGTCAATAATGGAGCAAAAATTGAAAGGAATTATGCCAAGTAGAGCGGGCAAGTATGTTCTGTCTTGGAAATAAGGGAGCTTTGCCGGATCGATGGTAGCGGAGGAATGCGAGGGAACTGTTGGAAAATTCACATGACAAATTCCGGTAATACGCGAGGCGCATTAACGAGCAGGTTTACCGGTCGCATCTCTCGCGGTACTTTCCTCACCTTCTCATTTTCGTCGTCGCTTAACATCGTTTGAACCAACTCCCTCGAAGCTTCTATCTGTTGCCTCGTGTCTGCGGATCCTCTACCAGCCTCTAACCTACCGTGAGACCTATATCCATCTATAAATACATATACATCTTTATATAGCTCGTAGCAATATGTATATATTTAATGTGGCGAAGAAGTAGATTGGCGAGGGGTCCATAGAGTTTACGGCAGAGTCCCGACAGCAAAACCGCAAACACGCGGCTTGGCGCGGCCAAACTCCAAACCAAAGCCAACAGTATGGTTTTGGTCTGAGGAACGAGTGAGAAGTAGAGATAGAGAGAATATACAGGATTAGGAAGAACTGAGAACGACAGCAGATGAACTGCGAAGCATGAGAGCAGGGGGGGGGAGAAGGATGTTGAGATCCCAATAAGAGAAAATCAGCAAAGTACGACGACTACATATGTATAGGAATAAGTGAAAGAGCCAAGTATGTAGCTCATGTAGCTCACTTCCTTAAACCAAGTACACCCAAAGGAAACGTCAACTTCGTAAGAACTAGTCCAAAAGAAAATCCGAAAATTCCTCTTTCTCTCTGTCATACCAACAGATGTCGAAATGGAAAAAAAGAGTTTTTCAGCTGACTATTTCCTCTTGAGCTTTCCACTCATCGAACTCTTTCCATTATTACCTTTTGGGTCTTTCGAAACTTTCCACACAGCTCGAGTGCAACCAAGAATAATGTTGAAGTTTGTGAGTAGCTGAGAAGAGGTTGAAAAAATGATGTCGTTGATGGAGACAGTGAGGAAAGGATGAGGGTCGCTTCATTCCTGCGATGTTATTGATGTTAATTAAATGGAACATTCCATTGGATGTATTTTCATGAATCGTCTAATCGAATTTTATGATAGACTCTCGATTTATTGGCTAGTTGAATGGCTTTCTCCACGAAGAAGGAAATTGCATCGACAAGGTTCACAAACGAGGATATTTTGATCATCTTACGATCGAGTGAGATGTCATGGCGTCACGACGCTTCGGCGTTAGAGTTAAATTCAAAACTACGTGCTGGAAGTGATCAATCGGGGTGAATTCGCGATGTGGGGAAAGCAATTATTGCAAGAGGACCGTAAGCTGGAAACAGGAGGAGGAGGGGAAAGGGTGTAAGAGGTAAAAGTTTGTAAAAGCTTTTCCGTTAAATCGTAAGGACAAGCGTGCCAGCAATGTCGGTTAAAAAAGTGGGTTTTGAAACATTGAGTTTTTACTGGCACTTAACATCGCAAACATTATTTTATCATTTTAATTGTCGGTGAGGGTGTGCGTCGAGGGACGAACGCGCTTGGTATCTTTGAGCGAAAAAATACCGGAAGTGGAAGAGCAAGGCGTTGAACAACGAAAAGACAATTTTCACTAATACGTATTCCCACTTGAATTTCTAGCGATGTGCCACACTGTAAACTTCGGCATCCATTCCATACCATCAACATCTTCGAACTTGACTCTCTCCCACATTTCTTCTTCTTCTCCTTGTACACAGTTGACCCTCTTAACCTCCTTCAGAACTTGCTCGCTTCCTCATCCTCTTCCTCCTGCTGTCTTGCTCTCTCTCGCTCTTCCTCCCTCTCGTCCCTTCTGTTTTTCTCACCTCTTGACTTATACAAGATTACGCTCGTTACGAGATGAGGACGTGAACGACGTTTTTCCCGGACGTCATCTTGTAAGCCTCCTGCATTCGTCCCTTCCTTTCAGCATCCTTTTCTAAGCTCTCGGGGTGTTGACTTCGTTAGAGAGAAACGAACCTCGATCCACTTCTCACTCTACGAAACATTCGCTTGCCTGCTCGCGAAGCTCCGCGGAAAACAGTCTCGCACTCTCTCTCTCTCTCTCTTCCGTTCTCTTTCTCTCTCAACATTTTTCACCCCGAAACACCCTCGCACAGGATCAAACAATATTCTGCAGACAAAGTATTACTTATCATCATTCATGCTAATGTCACTAAAAGTAACAAATTAAATCTTATTAATTATTCCATTAATTAGTCCCCTCGTAACACTGCAAATTACGCGATTCACTAAAGACTGGAATCTTGACCACCCCTACAATATAGACGTGAACGAATGACTCGACATTTCCTTTAGACGGAGCAATCCAAGTGGAAAAAGCTTTAACAACTTACCAATCGTTTTATCATAATTTTCACGATTTCATTAACCGTATTCGTAAATTATCATAATTTTACTCGTTGTGACAATTAAAGAGAAGTTAATTTTTTAGAATTCTGTCATTCTCATGAGATGGTTTTTTCACATTTTTTTGTGAAAGAAAAGTATAAATAGTCGAAAAGTCGTCTTTGGTGCGTTAAAATGCAAGGTTTTCCACCCTTTTTTATTTTTTTAATTGTTATTGCGATTTTTTTTTTAAATTCCGACATCCAATCAACACGTTATTCTCGATTTTAACGTCTCTACCCTTGGCACTTTTCTCATCTCGCTACTTTAACACTATTCGTCTTTCTTGCTCTCGAAATTTGAAATCTCAGCAGCAGCTCCAGCGGGTACACGAAAGCAGTCTACTTCGCCGGCTGACAAAGATATCCATCAGCCTTCAACGTGAATTTTTAATAAAACTTGACTCTCTCTCTACAGCTTAATATTTCATTTCAGTCGTGATTATCCACGGACCGATGATTTTTTCGAGAGCACCCGAGTTTCACGAGATTTTCGCCATGTATTACTACGTTATATATATTTTCCGTACATTCATATATTTCGATATATGACTCCGAGAGTTCTCGGACGGTATCGACAGATTCTTACGTTGCAATTTGTCTACATTTTTTTTTCGCTTACCTCGAAATACAGAGTGTGATAATTTATTTAAATATTTATGACTCTCGAGACTTTCCATTAGAACCAAAGTCGAAAGCTTTCAAGTATTAAGCGAACGTGCATCGAATAACTGTCGCAGAAATGAGGGACCTGCACCGCTTATCTTCAAATGATGAAACTTTCGATCGGGCAATATTTAAAATTCTGGATTGGGAAAAACATCGATTTCATGAACGTGACGAATTACTAGTCCGTTTACTCACGAGCTGAGAGGCTGTGTTTATTCTTTTTCACTAGACATGAAATTTTCTTAAAAATCGTCGATATTTTGTTGAATACGGTAAACTAAATATTTTTCCATAATTTCAAAATTTTCGTTATTTTGACAGTCCATTTGGTTCCTAACGTAATTGTCAGCAGGTTTAACGAGTGGAGCGACACAGTTTTTGGGATTATTCGCAAAAACGTTTACTCGAACGTATCGAACAAAATATCGAACTTTTTCAAGAAAATTTTGTTTGGATGAACCATCGAGGCAGTAAAATACGATTCACTCGTTAATAAATTTTGTTGTGTGCAATAAATCTGTATGAGAAAATATCAGGCAGCGATGGATAAAGATCAATCGCATGTGCGGTATCCAGAACATAATCTCGCAATTGTGAGTTACAATATGTCGTTGGTTCGGTCACATGTGACGATCGTGTTCTCAGCTTGTGTATTAATATGTAGGAGACAATAAAACCAAGTTAGTTTGAGTGTACCGAAACAAGAGATATCGGCTATTTCGAGCGGCTATTCGATTGTTTGACTCTCGATTCTCTCTCTCTCTCTCTCTTTCCCTCTTTATCAAACTGACTGGCTAGTTAGATATACAGAGACTCTGCTAGTGAAACGAAGGTACCGGAGAAGGAAGGGGTGCAGAAATCGTCGAGCTCTCGTCGGCGTAATAAATTGCATCACCGCTTCGCTCGACGTTCTACTCGCCTAGATTGGCTGTGCACGTCGTCAGATTTATGTTCGCGTCATTGACCATTCACTGTAGCAAGCCCGAGAGAAACAGAGTCAGAAAGAGAAAGAGAGACCTCACTCAAATGATTTGTAACGTTCGTTTGTCGGTTCAACCGTTTCTCAATGATGTGATATCCGACTTGCTAAATTCTATGCCAACCTTGTACAGATATATTTCGTCCAGCGTCAAGAAACATTTGCGATATATGAGCCGCTCGTTTATAACCCAAACTTTCCAAATATGCCCATTTCTTAAGGAGTCTCGGTACAAATATCTAAATATTAAGATATTTATCAAATTTGGTGATCACGTTCTTTAACATCAAGTGCGAAAAGACAATTTTTCTCCAATTTTTTCATATGTCCAATTATCGAGTGATTCAGCATTAATAAAGCAGAATTATTAAACACGTAAACTTTAATGTTCAATTCCACGAGAACTGGTTAGAAGAAAAATCTTGAAAAATTTGCATCGTCATGCATAATACCAAAGAATAAATTGACAAAATTTTATAAAATTCTAATTATTTTGAAAATTTGTATGTTTTCAACATGGTTTAGCATGTTGAGCCGAAACTTTTTAATTCTGTAATACAATTTTTTTTAAATTCAATGAAAATTGAAAAAAATTGAATTTACACGCAATGTGCTGTACAAAAATAACACGATTATGTAACTCATAGTAACTTGAATATTTCATACCGATTATTTCGGTCGTTTTTTTTCGTAGAAAAAGTTCGATTCGTAAGAGATTAATACGGAGGATAAAGGTTAGCTTAAAAACACGACCTAGTTGGAACGAAGTAAAATCCATGAAATCGTTTTCATCCCAGTCGTGTAGAAATTCGGTAAAAAAAAACGGAGAGAAAAAATGTGTCGTCGCTAAACGAACTGTAGGATTCGACGATGAAAACTTTTCGGCTTTCACACCCTCGAGAGATTAACGCACAGTGTTGGTCGAGGAACCCGTCGAAATCCGCGGTGAAACACTCTTTGGCACTTTGGCACGCTGTCCGCACTTGTGGATGTTCACCGTACCTTTTTTCTACTTCTTTCCCTTTCGGCCGGGATCGGGATAGTTTCATCGCTCCGCGTGGGCACCATCGTGTATTTTATCTCGACGCGGTATCAAAGATAATGCACGACCTGCTGCGCTCGTTTTTCTCCCTAGAGAACGAAAACAGTGCCGAAACGCCTGTGAGCCATTACGAGCAGTTCAACTAGAAATTTCACTAAGAAATTCTTTACGATTTCAATTGTCATCATAAAATTCTACAATTAAGCATGCTCAGCATTGTTTTCATGACATTATTGATATGCTGCAACGTCATATCGCTACGTCCCTAGACAATTCTGACTGCGAGACAAAGAAACTACGAGATTATAAAAAAAAAAGTGGTAGAAATCACGTTTACATAGTGTATGTTCGAATAAATTCTCGAGTGTGATGTACGAGGTGTTCTCGGGTGTATAGTTCATGCTTCATGGTTCCCTCGTGCATTATTATGCACATCGTACCATTTTCTCGGTACTTCAAGCTCGAGCTCGCTGTCATTTTTGTGTTGGTAGTGAAGCTCCCTCTTCAGGCTTCTCTTTGTACGACAATCCCTTTTTTTTGCGATGACAGGTAGCTCTGAAGATGGTCGAGACGCGTTTACATACCTTTTTGCATTACGAAACGTCGAAAGTTGAACGGAATGGAAGAATGAACGGAGTGGAAGCAAAGCGAATAAGGGTTGAAAAAGGGATGACGAGTATTGCGCATCTTCCTTCGGGAAAATAAGTCTTCTAGGTGTCATCGTCTGTCGTTGATTTCAACATCTCTACCTCTCTTTCCGCTTTCCCTCTTACACCTCCGGACTCTTCTCAACACGTTCGCGGCTGACAAGAAGGATCTGGCGACGAAGTCTTATTCCGACCTGACAACGAATCCCATTAGCATCAAACAACCCAAACCAATAATAATAAGCTTTGCTGAATTTTCTTCTAAACGAACTACGATAATCTTCTTTACTCAGACTCTCTGAATAGGAACCTTAAGCTGCCTATAGAATCACATTTATTTTAACATTGCATGATGAAAATGAAACTGGCAGGTTTTTCAAAAACAGTCGTTTTTTATAATTATTCGTGAAGCGTGTAAACTGGACAAATTCATCGAAGTAATGAAAATACGATAGTGAATTTCTTTCGTCTATGATCGATGAAAATTTTGAATACAGTTCGAATTTTCTGGCAATCATGTTCGAATAAAAAGAAAATGAAAACACCTGGATAACTGGTGACCCGTATACAGAATCCGATTTATCAATTGCACTCTGGAATTTCCAAAGCTCTATTGGATATTTGTTTTCACTTTATTTCTCTATCCCTTGTATTTTTATTCTTTTATTTCAACTCCTTTATTTATCTCTTTTTAAACCATTTGCAATCGATACAGCAAAACGGTTTTTTAGACAATCTGCGTGGTCCGTACGTTAAGCCCTGTTCCAGGTTGAAAGTGTTCATGTATTACTGTATTTTCGGTACATAGGTGGCGCTATCGTGAGCTTTCCGATTTTGCGAGGATAAACGCTTTCGTCGTGTGACCTCGTACGTCCCTTTTTTCAACTAATCGAGCCCGGGCATGGGGAGGCTTTTTCGGGGTCCTCTCCCACTCAAATCATCGCTTTCTCTGTTTTGTCGGATTTTCGTTTTTTTTTTTGCTGGCCAGCTCTCAAAGTTATCGCAGAATCGAGCTTCGTCCTCTGCAACCCTCCAGGGCTGTATATGTGTAGGTAGAAAAAGGAGAAAGCTCTTTTTGCCAGAGTTATACATATAGGATTGAGCTTTAACGCCTCGATTAATCGAAACGCATCGAGACACTTTTCGACACTTTACTGGCACTAAATCCACCCGATTGCCACACTATATATTTTCGTATTTCAACATGTTTTCGTCCACCGTTCCATCGCCTTGCTCCTTTATCTTTGTCCTATTTGAGCGACGATTTAAATGGAATTTACTGAAAATTCAAGGAGGACACGAGTCTGAATCAATCATTTTCACGTTGAATTATCATTTCGAACTTTTCTTTAATTATCTAATTATTACGTATCGGCCTAATTTTTCCCCATTCGTATTCGAACGTTCTCTGACTTGCAAGACCGAGCCCGCGTGTCCCGAACGCCGCATCGAAAAACTGATACGATTCCGTAAAAAAAAAAAAAAAATTATCTCGAAAACACGCAAAAATCTGAGTTTCCACTCGAGGCTGCAAACGCGAAAAAAAATGTCTATATTCTCGCGTGGAAAATTATATCGGGTGACGATCCACCAGAGAGGAAAATGGTGATCGAAATTCCTCCACGTTGGATAACATTCGTCCGTAACCGAAACGAAATACTAATACAAGAGTAAGAGAGCGAGGGAGGAAGAGAGACAGCGACAGAGTAAAACCATATGCTGTATTTTCGACTTCGATTCTCTCCCTTGTTCGTAAGAGAAATGGGAATTGAAAGCCGCGAGAAAAGGGGACGTTGTGCGAGAAAGAGAAAAGCCAACTGAAGGGCAAATTTGGGAGGGTGAGGACTCAGGCGCGTGTACACACTGGTGCGCGAGTATTGCATATAGAGGAGCCGAGATCGTGTGAGAGACTGAGATAGGGGGCTCATTAAACCGGGAATGCTGATTGCATTAACCGTGAGCGAGCCACCCCATTTCGCTCGCTAAACAGCCAGGCGTTTCCGACTGTAGTACCTTGTCTGCAGTTCACATACGTCTATATATAATATACTCACACTATTATATACATATTCTACATAGATATATGCCAGAAGTACAAACCTTGAGATAGTAATTAAAGAGGCGTAACTTGGATGTGTGAAATAATGTAAATTAT
This sequence comes from Hyposoter didymator, assembly GCA_037952995.1. NCBI lineage: Eukaryota > Metazoa > Arthropoda > Insecta > Hymenoptera > Ichneumonidae > Hyposoter > Hyposoter didymator. The sequence goes on from JBAJMU010000004.1 coordinate 2,268,556, forward strand.
GAATTTTTCTTTTCCATCATGTTCTCAACGTGGAAATAATGTTCACACAGTGTGCAAATTCCGAAATTTATTCAATACTAAGGGCGAGGTTGTGCTTACGACTATTTGTTTTATGCCAAGTGTAGGTGATGGTACTTTTTGTTAAGAAACATGAAGAAATAATTTCTGCAAAATCGAAAATGGTCTTTTTTTAAATTTTTTTTATTTCTGTACACGTGTCGAACTATTTGTGTGTTTCATGTCGTTAATAAGAGCGAATGGGTGGGAGAGAGTTGAAATTTCATTGTTAGGAAGGGAAAGAGAGGGAGGAGAATTCTTTTGTTAAAAGGAACTGCAAGTCGCGTGTATACCGGAGGGAGGTTTTTGGTGAGGTACGTGAAAGTTACGAAGTGATGATAATGTGTACAGTGATGGTGATTGCCTTCGCAATGGTAGAGCAAGTTGGTAGAAAGCAAAAGGGTCCGTTCGATACCAACCGATTTCGTCAATGGAGGGCGAAAAGTTGCTTCGCTATATCAGGTCCAATCAATGTCCCGTCCATCACTGCCGATTCTACCAGGAAATAGGGTTTCCCTCAGCTGCCAAACCTTTGCGATGGAAAAACGTATATCGAGATACACGTAGGCGTTTCTGGACAAGCTTCTACCCATTTTCATGGATCGCACGTAGTCTCAGCCTCTTCCCTTTTCACCATCTTCCCTTTGCCTCCGCGTTTTCCAACTCCTCCATTTTCTACATACTGTACTGTGGCTACGGTTATTATTTTACCATTATTAGCATAGTATCCTGTGCTGACCTTTGCAATGCTATACGTGATAAGCTTTATAATGATTCTTTGCTTTTACTCGCTCGGTAACCGGTGCCTCGTTTCACTTCAGCCACTATGAAATGGCCATCACCTTTTTTTTTTTTTATCGTTATCTACATCAACCCTTGAAGGAAACGGTGTGTAAATCGTTCGGGCGAAAATTCACGAGCACTATCTACCACGTTCCTTCTTGTCAGTCGATCATCAGTCTCCACATCAATCTAAAAAAATAATTTCCAAAAATATTCATCAAAATTTCTAGGCAAGAAACTTTACTGTGAATTGGGGCCAAGACTGCTTTATAAAGTTTAATGCTTTTTAATGATTTAATGCTCGTAGCAATTTTCAATTTCATCCTCAGCTTCTTCCCTTTTTGCTTATAAACAAAGTTCAAAGTGTTCAAAGAGAATTTAGAACTGAATAAATCTGTTTGTGAAATAATTAGTACGAGTAAATTTGAAAAATATAAAATTTCACTCGAGTCTGTTCCACGAGAAAAATCTGTCTGATTCATTTTATTCCGAGGAAAAATCAATATCGGTTGGCTATTGCGAATGCGTGTGGAAAGCTCTCGTATTTTTTCTTGTCTTTCGGACAATTTTTTTTTCCTTCTCGGTTAGAGGATTTTCTGTCATCTCCAGACGATTTTGTTTTTTGCACAGAAACTCATTCCAAGCTTCTGCTGAACCGAAGTCAATCACAGCTCTTGATTGTTGCACGAGACTCTCTGTTTATACAGAGCAAAAAGGGACAGAAAAGTCTAGAAAGAGAATCGAATATGGCTACGTCGGTGGATGTCCTCGTCGGAGTTTGTCGAGTCGAGTGTATGTTTTGCAAGATCGAAGAACACAAGAGCCACCTGAAAGCCTCTATGGACGAAGGATCGGTAGACGCGACAAACGAGAACCGATTCTGCGATAGTTTAAAAAAAAAACAGCATAAAGTACAAGAGAAGATTGAGTGAAGATAAAGAGAGTACGATAAAGAAAGTGTTGTATATGGAATGATGGAGCGAGAGAGGGAGAAATGAGAGAAAGAGCCAAAAAGGATGAGAGAGCTCGATTTAGCTTTGGCACACGGATTGCCGAGTCCACTTTCACTATACATACGCCTTACACTCAACGAGTAATTGAAATCCGCTCGAAAAATATCGGAAAACCCGATAAATTACCGATTGTGAGACTACCTATATTGTCGTATCGAACATACTGGAATCGCGTAGCCATTTTAACGATTTTTCCCCCGACTTTGCTGAAATCACTTTCCGCTACAAATATGTTCGATTTTTTAGAAGGAAAACCATGGCATAGCCGTGCATGTGCTTTATCACATTATCGACCGACTGTTAAAAAATAACTAATAGGCTTAGGATTGATTTCGAAAAAATGTCGAGAAACTGTTGTGTAAATAATTCAGCTGATCGTGAATTACCTGCAGGTATTGATATTCTTCGAATATGACGGTAGGCTCTGCCTTTAATAGCGAGGGTAAGTTTTCGAATGGCGTGTGGACTTTTAGCACGTCCCTATCGACAATCCCATCGCGTCCGGTATGTGGTTTGGTGCACCGATTAGCGTGGTACGCCACTTTTACCACGGAATAATATGAGCGCGGCTAAAGCTACGCCAACCGCCGGATCTAGCATATTTCCCACCCTCGTATTTGTCCATTCACAACCTTTAGCTTATCTGCATCCATTTGTTTCCCTCCTTTTCACCCTGTAACGAAATTCAAAGCCACACATGATTGAACAAGTGATGATTTTTCGTTTCGATTAAAACATTGATAATCAAAATGCATTATCATCACTACATATTCTCCTTCGGCATATTTAGGTGCTCCAGACACTCTTCTTCTTTCTTATTCTCATTGCCTGGCCTTAAAATAGACTCAGTGGACGCGGAAACATGATTGAAAACGTTCACCTCGATTGCTGGGTATTTTCGTCTCTATCAAAGCCTTCGGCCTCATTTATGCACATACACTTCGCGAGGAAACGTTCTCACGTGTCTGACTGAATAATTTTGAAATACTATCGTCGTAATTGAGGGAAAACGAAATTGGTTCCACTAGGAACAGTAATGGATTTTTCCGATATTGTTATCAAAATGGTGTAGGAACAGATTGCGAGCAGGTATGATTTCCGAAAGATTATAACAGCTCGCGTGTGAATTCACAACGGAACGTCAATTTTCAAAACTATAGTACGAATATTGACCTCGGCAATTTCCGAAAGAAGTTTGTTGTGTTCTAGCTTCACTAACCGTCAAAATTCTAATCATTCTGACATGACTGCGTACATAGGGTGGAAAAGAACGCGATTGCGATCGTATCACACCACCACCCAGCCGTTAGACTATGATGCTCGGTGGGAGGATGTCGCGTGCCGTGAATTCCTTCGCAAGGTAGTAATATATAACAGTATAGGTACTTTCGTCGAACGGATGGTATAGGCATGTGGCATAAAGAGAAGAGAATACGCGTTCGGCTTTTCATGAGAGGAACTGGGAATTTTCCGCGAGCACACATAGACGTCGGGGTGTGACATGCTTGGCTGTATACACAGCGAGAGGTAGAGTACACGTGGGCGAGCTAGATGGTTCGCTTATTTAGGAATGACATTCGCCGTCGAAGCTGGTATCAATGTGTATTGAAAGAACAAGAGAGAAAGAGTGATAAAGAGGGAAAGGGAAGGAGGCAGAGGGCACGGGTTTGTGAGGAAGGAAGGGGACACTTGCATACAAGAGAATTCAAGAGAGATACGAAGCCCGGAACGAAACATTCGAGGACTTTGGAATGGGTATTGCAGTGACATAGAACCGTTGTTGTTACACGTTATAACACGTTGAGAGTGTAGGGGGAGGATGGGTTGGTGACCACTGAGAGAGTCGAGCTTTCAAGAGGGCGCTCTGCCAGAAGGACTACACAGAAGCAGCATACGACAACGACCAGCCAAGGGGATGAGGAGTTGCTCTGTTGCCTCTGCGTATATACAGTATGGATACGTTCCTGCATATATACGTATCTATGTTATGTACATATACTTTGCACATTTTGGTGCGGTCGTGTCAGCGTACCAAAGTGTATAGCAACATACATATAGAACGGCGAGAAGGGTGGAAAGAGAAAGGGTGAAGGTACGTGGTGCGACGAGAGAACGGAAAAGGGGTGAGTCGCGAACAGAGACGCGGGAGGAGGGGAAGGCACGTTCGAACGCGAATAACGGCTGGCGAGGCTGCTAGCGCTTCTGTGGACGCGATCAACATAGGATGAGTCGGTGGGTTACTGCTGTGCCACACTGCTCTATTCAGCCTGTGGTATTGCCGTGGCCTGCTGCTCACACTCTCTGCTATCCCAGTAGTTTCCCATGTGTCGGGAAGCTGCGTGTGCTCAAGCTCACAGGGGGACGTCGATCCTACGTCGATGAGCCAAGAGAAGATCCAGTTTGGCTTGCCTGTGTATGCGTCCCTCTCTCCCTTCGCCACACATAGAGTTTTCCCTCTCGTTCAGCACAGTATACACCACAACTATTGTGTATGTCAGGCCTGATACTCCAAACGCTGATCCTTTCCATCTATGTGTATATACCAGTAGCATATTCCATATACAAGTTCGCGTTGGATATTGGTAAAGTTGTACGCGACATCCTGGCCAACCACCATCATCGTGTCAACACCCCGCCGCCACTACACTCTGTCCTCGGCTTTTCCACCAACCTTTCCTCCATAACGCGGTTGGGTTATCCCCCGATGGTGTAGAAGTGGCTACGATGGGACAGGAGGAAGAGTTTCGAAGTCGTGTGGTCCCTTATACCATCAGTAAGAATGCCCAGCGCGTTCCCTTACTCCCTGCATTCCAAGAGCAACACCGAAACGACTCGCCCCGCTGCAACTCCTTAACCACCGCTACACGTTTTATCTCTTTTTTCTCTCTGGACCGGCAGCATCCAGAATTGAAAGTTCTCAGTCTCTCTCTATCCTTCTTCACCGTGCAATCCATTGGCAAACTCGGCACCTTTAACATCAATGTAGTTTTTTCAATTGTTGCAGAGAAACTGTCGTGAAAGTTTTACGAGCAAAATAAAGTGTCGCATTATCAAAACTAAAGAGCAAATGATGGATCTCCTTATTAGTCATTAGCTCAGTTGCTAACGGAGAATCAATGGAGATGACAAAACAGGACAGCAGCTTAAAAATTTTCATATACAAACTTACACGTTTACGGGACACGCATTGCTCTTCGAGTGGGAATAAAACAAAGGACACAGAGAGCAAGGAGGGGAATGAGTAGATGGAAAAAAGAAGCGTGTTGGACAGACGGTGGAATTTCCAGTAGATCACTGTCGCCCGAGAAGAAGCCAATATAAATACCTAGACGCCTTGCTCGTCCCCATCCACTGTGTTTCGTATTGCTAGAAGGCATGGTATAACCTCTAACTTCTTTTCGTCTTTCCACTATACCTTGCTCGTCCATTTTGTTCCTACCGTACGAGCTGATGCTCACATTTTTCGTAAGCTTTACACTCTTTTTCTTTTCCTTCCCCACTTCAGCGTCGTCGCACCCTCTTTCTCGCACCCCTGCTTCGCCAGGTTTCAGCTTCTTTTCCTTCTTCGTCTTCTTACTAACCATTCATCGCACGTTCTGGTCATTGTCGTACTTTCTCCATCTTTTTCCATCGCTGATGCTTTCCCGAGTACACGACTCTTTATTTATTGCTCAATCCCCTCCAGCTCCACTTCCCCCTGTGACGAACGTTAAATTAAAGTGATTTTAATACCACTTCAACGGTGTACAAGGAAAACATTTAATTCTGGAGGCAGACCATAAACAATAAAAACAATTGCATGTGAATCCCAAACCCATTTACGAACGGCTGGGAAAAAAATTAAATTAAAGACGGCGCGACGTTTGACGCGATATATATGGGCTGCTAAATCTTTCCACCTGATGGAGGATGAAAATTTTTCCGCACGTGATGTGTTCCGTCCTGCCAGCATAGAAGAAGATCGCTTTAGATCGTCTCTTGGCCTTTGCGCTCTTCCCTTTTTCTGTGGAAATCATACGTGGCAACTGGAATTATTCCATGTGCGCGACTGTCACCCGAGGCTCACCTTGCCGGGTCAACCTCACTTCCCTCAGCTCTTGGCCTCTTACTTTCTGTACTTTTAAGTCGTTTGTCACCTGTCAGAAAAAGAAAGATATACGATGCTTTCTGACTGCCTTCTGCATGGATTTGTTCCTGGCGCACCAACGATCGGTGACGGCAGCAGTTCCATCCACAAATGCCACGATCTCTTAGCCTGCAGGGAGAAGTTCATTTCCCAGTGGAAACAAAGTGAACACAAACAGGATATGAAAGATTACAACGTAAAAATTGCATAGATCTGGTTTTCCACTTTTGACAAGGTCCAACTTATTCAACATAAATGCAGGATCGACATTATAGGGCTTGAATGTAATCCAAGGCTCGTGTACTGCTTCCCATTCTGCCTCCGGAATAGGCATTACCGTGTGACCAGCATATTATACGATTATCACATTGATGATCGGATCGGAAGGGTTCGCCCCAGAGATCCTCGTTTTATTGCAGATCCTGTATGCAGTGTGGGTACCCAGGCTGGTTTAATGAGCCACCCTCTCCACCATTTCTCTCTCGTCTTCTCACTCATACTGACAGAGTTCCAACCCTCGCATCCTACGTCCAATGTCGAGTTCCATCCGCCTGAGCTCTGTCCAACTCTCGCTCGTAGCCCCCGTCCTCTCCTCCTTCACAATTACGCCGTGCGTGTCCTGACTAGAGAAACATATACCACAACTACCAGCCACGCTTCGCCTCTATATGGCTAGTGTCTTGTCTCCTCGCAGTTCCGGAGCCCCATCTACAGAACCTCTCGGTTCCCAACCCTCTGATTTCCCGCTCTCCACCCATTATTCCTTACTGCTACACCAGCGACCCTTTAACCTTCGCAGTTTTCTCTCTCCTCTGCTTTACTTGGCACATTATTTCTTTCTTCATCTTCTTATTTCCTTTCTCGTAACCGCTTGTTTTCTTTGTACTTCGCGTCTTTGTGCTTGTGTGGCGTGTACCAGATGCTGCAAAATTCAACACTACCACAAAACGTTGAGTCTCCCTCACGGACCTGTGTCCAAAGTTCTAAAATGCTGCCCATTACGAATTTTGCGTTATTTTTAAGAGTGTTGTCGCATCATAAGCACAGTCTGTGATTGGCTCTAGACAAGCCAACTCGGCTAATGCAATTTTCCACAGACACAAAAAACTACCGGTGACCATGCCCCTGACCCATTTGGACACAGAAAATACCGAACACGCTAGAAGTAAAAAAACAAAGAAACTGGATCTTACAGATCCAATAATGGCTAATTACATAACTTGGTGAAAGCACTTTGCGAATGATTTCTTAATTCAATCAGACACCGTTCTCTGGGTGAGCAACTGAGTGGCAAGCCAGCTAACGAAAGACTCCAAAGCAAAGAAAATGTTTTGACAAATGTCTTTTCGCCGAAAAGTGCCAAAGTCTGGAGGACTGACACGATATGAACAATGGATAAAAGGTCGTGTTTCGAAAGATCTAACCGAAACCAGGCTCGGATGTTGCGGTGGTCGTTGCCAGCTTCTTTCCAACAATACCATTAATGTTTTTGTCTTGCAATCCTCGAGTCGAGAAGAACGGAATAGCAGCTGAAGGAGATCCACAAAGACTACTTCTTTCTTCTACTTCTAGCAATATCCGATGTAACTATTGTTTTAAGCAATGTCATACCTTGGAGTTTTTTGCATCACCCAACTCGACTGACAGAGAAAACTGTGACGGGCCATCAAGGTGTTCAAAGGAAGTTGCCCAAGCTGCATCCAAAGCCAAACGAGTTTCGTCCGGTCAGAGCGCAGAGTTTGCAACTGGAAGCTCCTTGAGACGAGAAATGGTAAAGTCGAGACACATTCGCTATCGATCGAGTGTTCCAATTGACAGCTTTGAAACGGGCATGACGACAGTTTAGTGCGGAGCATCGTCACGTGCCTATTAACAAGACTTTGAGGAAGAAGAAGAACTTGCGTTGCCAGGGCGCATACTCAAGGTCTAAGTGGACGTAATACGTTTAGCTGGAACATCCTCCAACCACTTCACGTGAGAGAGGCTTGTGGTCGAAGGTTTCCCAAAGAGAAAAGCGAAAGTTTTTCGGTTTTGTGGCCACGTGAATCCTCGGCAATGGTAAATCTCTCGACTACTCACTATCTCTGTAGTATTTCATTCCCGTATATAAAGACGCTATACCGGGAGTTTACAACATTAACACAGTTAGCGGGGCGATGAAAACAAAGATGGAACGGATTCGATAGAGCGAAGAATGAAAAGGGGCCGAGAATTGAAGAAAACTAGGTGGACAGCTGGGAAAGAGGGTATACGAGGAGAAATTGAAGATCGCTGGCTGAGAGACGTAGTGTTGCGAGTCTGTGGTAGAAACTGTGGAAAAGATACTAGTGTGGCAGAAAATAGCGCGGGACAGGAGAGGGGAAGCCATCTCCGTACGTAAAGAGGGATGAAGCCGGAGGCTCACAGTCTACCAGAAAGAAGATAGTAGTAGATTCGTACTATACAGAGACAAGTTCGGGGGATAGCAGACTGGACGGCGCTGAAGCTCGTCGCGCTCGTAGTAAACAAAGCTGTAACTCTCCTAGCACCAAAGAATCAATGCTCTCTCTGCCACGCTCTACTATATACGCTTGGCCCACTATAGAACATCTCGCTAGTGCATATCCACGTACTCCTTTCTATACCTACAGCTCCAAGAGCTTCTCGACGGAGGCTGCGCCCGCCTCGTGCTTCTGCCTCTCCGCTGTTTCTCCTTTTGCTTTTCCTTCCGCCCGTGCTACTCATGGAAACAAACTCAGGATGCCGAGCAGGAGCCCTCGACGCATCCATCTCACTTCTCGAGTCTCTTCCCTTGCATACTGATGCATCGGACAGGGATGGAGCCAGCGGAGGAAAGAGCAAGTCAAAAGTATCGACGGAGATGAACGCAGCTCCAGGAAGGAGTGCGCGAATCCTCACCAACGAATTCGATGAGTTAGGGTCCGCAGGGACGTTGAAAGCTCTCGCTGATAGTACTTTCGAGTTGTGGTCTTCACTGTCGAAACTTTCATCTTTGACATGCACACTAGTTTCTCCATGTAAATGCCGAAGGACGTACAACAGCAATTCGATCTTAATGACGACTAAATTAATGCAATATATTAATTGCCCTAAATTGGAAACTTTCCGCAAAGCGCATAACTTTGATCGACATATAGTCGAGACCCTGAATGAACTGCATGTTTATTCTCGACCGAAGCGGAACGACAACCCTAAAAAAAATTTACTGATTTCGATATAACATTACCGATGTCTTTCGATTTCCGGTAAACAGATTCCATCCTGAACATCAGTTTTTATGAGCTCGGTTGTTCAATGCGACGCCGATTGGATCTGGGCATATAATTTTGTTTACAAGGACAAGCTACGTACGATCGTATCGATCATCGGATATATCTCTTCTCGAAGGAAGGAAGACACCAGAACTTTTTATCCGGAGTCACTCAACCTCACATCCTCTTAACTTGGATCCCGCTTTTCGCTATTTTCTGTTTCCCATATTCGTTCAACGTTTCATTATTGTGTTCATGCAACTCTGGAACTTTGTAACATTCTACCAACTCTCCTCGAGCTACACACTCGTGTACCCAATGTAATGGACTCGCCAACCAGTTGTTTATCATCGGAGAGAATAATTACAACGTGCTGGTGTTTACAAGTGCGAGCATGTACGTTTTAACGAGAGAACATAACTTGTTTTGACTTTTTGCTCCCACGCTCATTCCGTTCTTACCCATCGAATAAATACAGTTGACTCGGGACCGGCGATAGTCAACTTTTTTCAACCAAATACTAACCCCTTCAACTACATTTGCAGCTGAAACTCTGGATCCCTTGTAAGATATACACTAGCCAGTGGAGTATGTGAAATCGTCGAAAACTCTCTTTTGAATGTAGTACGACGAGCAGAATAGTGTGGGAAAGAAGGAATGCAGTATGGAGGTTCGTAGAGTATGGTGAGCTTTTTTTTTACCCGATTCTCAACCCTCAGCAACACAAGCCCGCGACGAGATGAAGGGTGTGATCCACCCTCGAATCTTTTACGCGGGATTGCACGCGCCCAGACCAACCAACCGCTTCGCAACGAAAATCCCGAGCGGGAAAGCTCTCATGGTACAGCGTCTAGCTAGAGAGAGAGAGGAGGGCTGAAAAGAGAGTGGTACGCAAATCTTTCGCGGGATTCCACAAGCGGTAAACCGAACGTTTGCTCTCCAGCCCGATCGTCCGGACAAAGTTCAACCTTTTATCACGAGAGCCATCGTAATAACTCTTTTCCCCGGCTAGCCAGTAGTAAACTCTACTCGCACTCGAGAACAGACTAGAAAATATTTCTTTATGCACTTTTCGGACTTGTCTTCCCTAATAGTTATAGAAAATTTCCACTACTGTCCCGATTCACGATGTTGACGTTCACATCGTTGGAATGCAACGTCGGATTTTTTTTATTGCAGAGAACAAATTTTTCACATGGTACTTAATTGTCAACGACTCTGGGAATCTTTGCCATTCGAAAACTGAATTCACTAGAAAAAAATTGCAACAAGTGCATTAATTATCGAAATAATGAAGTAAAAAAATATTTTTCGTGGTATCCCAACGATGCAAACTTCATTATCATCCCGATTCATTTTTTTCATGGTTTTTTAAGCTACAATGTCCCAACGGTCCTCCAGTCACCGTTTTATATCTGAAGAGCTCATTACGCAAAACGAATGACGAAGTTGCATCAAAGGCAAACCCCGGCTTATAGCAAAGGAACGATATATCGTGAATGAAAAGTTTGGCGTGATATTCGATGCAAGTCGCTGCTTCCCGATACACGGGAAGAGCATAAATATTTCATGCTTGCGGTCGTCTCGTATTGGTTCACCACGCGTTGTCCGTGTGAGCAGAAAAGAGGAGTTTGAAAAATAAAGCAAAAGTCTGCGGCAATGTAGAACGCGATTTCGTAACAAAACCTCGGCAGTTGCGGTACGAAACATTCATGCAGCCCATCCATGCTATATAATTTAGTTACATGTACAACGTACATCGGAAAACTTCGCACCCACGCTGTGCTCGTTGACTTTCACGACGCTTCCCGACGACAATTTTTCCGCACTGAAATTCAGTTGTCGAGAATACGATAAACTTTTACCCAGAAAAACACTCGCTTTCCGAACACTCGCATATGTATACACACACATTCGCAGATGTAATACGTACCAAGTTTGTCATGAAGGATTGATACTTATTGTTGCTCCATGTGCAAAATTTATGTTCTTCTTGGTGTCCAACCGATTTCACTGTTTGTCCATACGAGTCCATACTTGTTTTGTGAATATCGCCCCAAACTCCAATCTGCTGTCATACACATTCGCTTCTATATCTTGCGGGGGGGTGATGCGGTGTTGGTTTTTCCTTTGAGAAACCGTGGCCTTCGGTGTTTTTCGCTATTTCGAAAAACTTTCCAACGCATAAATGATTCCCTGAGTTTGGAATTGTGAAAGGATGCGCCATAATCGAATTGGAAACAAATATTTTGGTCAGTGTTTTTCCGCAGATAGACGAAAGTAGTTTGGCAAGAGGACAAAATGTCTTTGAGCTATTTGCTCAACGGATATCGACAAAAAGTTTATTTTTTATTCAGTTTTCACCTCATTTCTCTCCTCGATTAAATCTCAGCAGCAATTTTATTTATTCAACTATGTTTCTAGGTGGCTTGGATGCTGTTCGACAAAAGTGCTATTCTGACGGTTCAACATCACGTTATAACGAGGAATCCAAGGATATCGGTGACCCACGATGGTCACAAAACATGGATCCTACATATCAACAACGTTCAGGAAGACGACAAAGGAAAATACATGTGCCAGATAAACACGGCGACTGCAAAAACGCAATACGGATATTTACACGTTGTTGGTAAGTGCCGTAATAATTTATATCATATTACGAAGCCTCGTACAAAGGAAATGCTGCAAATTCAAAATTAATCAGCATCGCTGACAATTTTAACAAGACCGAATGAAAATCCACCTTCTCATGGTAATTATTGTACGAGCAAGGACAATACGAATTAGTCTGTTATGTTTTTATTTTTATTTTTTATTACAGTTATTATCAATTACTCGGGTTATATTGCGAAATAACGGTGAGGAATGGTAGCGCGAGGATAAAATGAAGAAAAGGGTCGGAGAGTATGCGAGCTGTACGTGGTGCTCGTCTTGCTAAGCGGACACACTTGTGTACTTTTTTTTTTCTTCTTCTCTATAAATAAACGTCATCTTCGTCGCACTCGGGGCTGCCGTGACAGAGCTTTTCAACGAGCTGAAGAGGGCCGGAGAGAACAAATCCTGGGGTCAAACCCTCGAGCAGGATTTTCATTTTACCGGCGTATCCGACAAAGCGAGAGAAACAACAAGTGCTATCATAGATCCTGAGTAATATAACAGATACTTTTCGTCTCTTTTGCCCGCTCTCCTCCTCCACCTCCTTGGAGACGAAGAGAGAGCTGAATTTTCTTGAGTGTCCGTCTTTTCCCTCAGCCCTATTCATAAGAGAAACACGGAATGAGGTGAACAACGTTTTCTATTATTTCTATCTCTCCCCCTCTCTCTCTTTGCCTCACTTTCCTTCATTCGCTCATTCTCTAATCCGCGACAATAATAATTTAACAGGAAGAAAGGTTTTCGTTGAATTTTTCTCGTTTGTTTTAACCTTTTGTGATGGAAGGATAGTGAAGTAGAGAAACGACAACCACCTCAACTATTTCATCTCTGTATTCTCTTCACAGTGTACGGAGAAAGCGAGAGGAAGAAAGACACGGAGAGGGAGGAGAGAAAAGAGAATGGAAGGGGTAGGAATTGTAGTGCGAGAGGGAGAGAGAGAGAGAGAGAGAGAGAGAGAGAGAGAGANGAGAGAGAGAGAGAGAGAGAGAGAGAGATCAGAAAGTGAAGAGGGCAAACCTGCAGAACATCCCCGCATTCTGCCATCCGGTAGAACATATTAATACCTCGAGTTTTGACATCTGCGAGGAGGATATCGCCCTGCTGAACCTTCCGCTTTCATGAGGAAGAAGCGGCGAGACAACGCTCCCCCGTTCTCCCTCAAACTCGGCACGGAGGAGTAATCAGAAGGCTAGATTAATTGTTTCCACGGGTAGAAGGACTCTTGGGCATCCTCAATCCCTTTCCGCTTCTCTTTCCTTCTCTCCCCATCTCATACATTCGTTGTTTACACTCTTTCTCTCTTTTCCTCCGTCTCTCCCACCTCCTCATCCTTTCCTCTCTCTTACTATGTATACAAATCTTCACCACGAGCCACTGCTATCAAGACACAGAAAGACGTAACCAAGCGAACACTTGCAAGACTCGGAAAAGCGGAAAGCTAGACTTTCCAAGTATCTCCTTGTCTTTGGCTTGTCCCATCTTCGCTCTTTACACCCCGTACAGAACAAAGATAAAATATTTAGTGGCCAATGACCCCGACGTTCCATTCAATATTCCAACTTTTGTTTAACACCACGAGTGAAATAGTGAACAACTTGAGGGATTGTGATTGTAAGGGTCGAGTTTCAGTCGTCCAGGAAATTTCATTTTTTGGCAGATTTTTTTTCAAGGATCGATGAAACTTCCCCCTTTTTGTTGGAAACTGAGTAATACTTTATTTTTTAATATTTATAAAATGGATGTGGCGATTAATAAGTTGGTTCGAACTTGCAGGAGCTCGTGACTTGTTCGAAATAACTCAAAGACGCAGTCACAGACTAGAACGGAGCTCCATCTTCTTTTGCTCAATTCTTCGAGATCGTTCGGTCCACGGATGCGAATGAAAATTTCTCATGTGAAAATTGGACGAGGGTCCGTTTTTATTTTTACGAATACTGGAAGCTGAGTAAATTTTGTCAACTTCCTCGAAGAAGTTATCGTACGAATGGAGGTGGAAAGAGTTGATGGAAAAATATCAGAGGAACATCGGTAATTTTTCATCACGCTTGGCCAATCCCAATGATTTTTAAGTCTCGCCGTTACAGACGATCCGGAATGTTTTGCGCGCTCAACCCCCAATCCCCGAAAATTTAATATAGAGCTTTTCTCGTGCAATCGCAAAGATCACATTCTCGTAAACATCATCCACGACTCTACGACGAACGGTTATATTCTTATTTCCGGCGGCGACGGATGCGTAGCTTTTCCTTCTTCGTGCTTCGCTCCCAGACCAACGACGACGAGAGAAGTTGCTCTAAAATTCACCATGTAACGGAAATTCCCTTATACATAACCTTACGCTTAGAAACGTAAGCAACAGACTTGCGGATACGTACGAAAAACGCTCCGTGAAGCTTTTTTCCAAAACCGAGGATAAAAGATGGAAGAAATTAAGCTTTTCCCTTTCTTCCAACTTCACTCTCTGACTCTCTTTCCCAACGACAACGTAACATTTCATTGAGCCACGAAAAGCCTGCAATTCGATCAGAACAACAATTTTTTTTTCTTCCATCTTGTTCGGATGCAATTATAGAATTTTTTGACATTTTTTTCCGATATTTCTCATGGATCATTACAACAAAGTCCCGTTCATTCAATTTCCGTTTGAATTAATTCCACACAGTATCTTGAATTGAAAGTTGCTTTGAGAAGATTTCAATCGAAGTCAGCGAGACATCAGACGCTTATTTTCCATGAAACGAATTAGGATACATAAAAAGAATGAACCGATTGTACGATGGGACGATCCGTATGCTTGAAAGCATCGAGATTCTACGACGAAAATTCACGTTTCATTGGGAAATGTGCTTGTGCGGTGAAATAAACGAGAAAGAGAACGTAATATAAATTTTATATTATACACTCGTGCAAAATCGGATCAGCGTACAAAGAGATGCTTCCCACATTTAATAGCTTTAAATATATACCAATTTACTGATTCGATTCAATGGGAATCTTTAATCGGGCAATTATCTCAATAAGCTGCAAATTTTTTTTTCCCCAATTATTTTCTGCCATTCGATCATTTCACATCTTAGAGTATTGGAATATTTCAGGGTTTATTGATTCATTTTCCTTCCTCATAGAGGAAGTCACTGTCCATGTGATGGTGAAATTTTGTTTCCCTGTATCCAATGTCAATCTGCTTAGAATATTCCAAAACATCGAAAGATCATATCTAGAAAAAATGTCTAGATGCGTGAGTGTGTGTGTGTTCTGGCACCGTAAAATTCAAACGTCCATAATTCGAGAATGGTTTGAGTCACAGGGCTCCCATTTTGCACAGATGTCAATCTATTCAAGCTCTTAATTCTCTGATAATTTCATTGGAATTGCTAGAAAAATACGAATTCTACGTCATTTTTAAATTAAAAAAAAAAAAAAAAAACGATATCGACGCTGTAACTTTCGCAAATTTTGAGATTCATTAGTAATTTTTTTTACAAATAGAGTATCACGATAGGAAAGTTTGTATCGAATTTGAAAAATATCAGTGGAACGGTTTAATTTTTATGATTTTTCGAATTTTACGGAAATCTGAGTTTTTTTGAAAATTCGTCCGAGCGCATAAGTCTGTACTCCCTATTTACTTTGTAAAAAAGTTGTTGAAATTAAATAACTTGAATGTAAATACAAAAAACGCTGCAAATTGAGATTTGCAAATTGCTTCCTCAAGATGCTCAAGATGCGCGATGCTCAAAAGCTTCCTCCATGAAGAAGCCAAAATTAAAAATATAGTTTCTCACAGAGGAAGAGCATCTTGAGCATCTTGCGCGGAAGCAATTTGCAGCGATTTTTTTTTTCTGAAAAAAATGCTTCAGAGAATTTTCAATAGCGTCCATGTGACCGGAGTTGAAAAGTTACAACCTCCGCAGGCAAGAGGCGACAGTTTTTCAGTTCGGTCGACCGAACGGTGTGGGACATTTCACCAGCGATTTGTAAGGAAATCAGAATATTGAGAAATTAAAAAAAAATTACTCAGCAGCATCTTTTGATCAGAAAACATCGAAAATGCTGTCTGTCGTTTCTCAATCCTTTGACGTTAACTCCCAATCATTAAAGGATCTAATACCATTGTTATATATTTATATAATCGTAATTCCGCGATTTGAGCAACGAAAATATCTTTTTAATGCCGAATCGATTTATTTCGTTGGATGGAAACGTTGTCTTCCACCTACTCGCGTTCGCTCGAATGAAAATGGACAAAGAGAACGCAGACAAAGAGCTGGAAGTGGTAACACAATTCCAATTTGTATGATTTATCTTTTTTCCATTAAAGAGTGAACGGAGCAAGTTGCTATACGTAATCTGTGCTCGAATAACTGTTTTCTCATTTCAAAATTCTTCTCGTACAGTGATAACCCCTCTGTCCGCATACGTTGGTCTGTTACGCTTCGTGCAATAGCCGCAGGGCTCTTGCCAACACCCCCAACCGTTACGTACTTTCAGCTCTTGTATAACCCGAGTTTAAGGCGAGTTAACGCAACCCACAACTGAGCACAACACGTGGCGTCCCCCGGTCTGAATAATGCATTGACAGTCCGTGCCTCTGCTTCCTCTTCCTGGTCGTGTACAACACACATTCGTACAGGACACGAGACGTCCTCGGGCGACCCCAGCGGACTCTTGTTTGCTTGCTCTCTTGTCTATACAGCGCCGTTCCTATACTCACACAACCCCCCCGCCCCCCTCGTTCAATCTACGCTTACTCAACGATTCGGTAACAAGCTCTGTTCAGCTTTAATGTTACGATACATTGAGGAGATCCGTCGAATTGATGATCCACGATAATTGCTCCTATTGATCGTTCAACAATATCACCAAACTCCACTTTGTGCATACCCCGAATATCTTCAATAGCAGTATTTCAACGAATGTACGAGAGCTTTGTTGATTTCCCTTTGCACTTGGAACCGCGATTTCCATTCCATTTATTTCCGTTCAACAGAAAACTATGAGATAGATTCAAAAATCAACTCACAAGCAACGATCGAGCTTACAACAGTTTGAAAATTCTGTGTTTCATTATAATCGTGGCTTCTCCCATTTAGAAATGTCAGAGCAGTTGAAAAATGCGATTCAACGACGACGCAGCCGTCTTGAAATTAATGATGAACAAAATTGAGACCAGCGTATAATCTTAACGTTAAACAGTCAACAAGTAATCTCCTGCTGCTTATTTTCCATTGTATTTGTTATCACACGTAGCTTTTTATCGACGTTTTGGCGATTACCAATTTTCGCAGGGATTTTCGTGGCATCTTATCTGCACGAATGCACCTCTGCGAAAGAAACCTTATAGTAATGCTCACGCAGCCGATTTCCTCGATGCTTTCTCGAGACTGTAACCGAATCCTTATACTCGGCTGTGCCAAGAGGACTCTTCCCACTTTTTTTCGTCTTTGGCATCACTCTCGCTCCCATTCTTCCAATCGCTCCTCTCTCTTTCTTTCTCATAGACATACACGTTCTCGAATTTAGATCTATCTTACTGTGCCTTCCCACGGCTTTGCACATGATCGTACATACTACGTACACCCGATTCCACCGACATCGCGCCAGCGACGAAAATCGATTTGCGTGTGAAAGAATGCCGGCAGCGTGCAACTATCGAAACTCACTTTTCGACGATCCTGATCTTAATGCTACGCTGACTATATATCGCTCTTCCACGTACGAACGAGCATCGGGAAAAAAAATAAACACGAGTCGATTTTTCAATTCTTCCATTTATTGCTATCGTGAGAATTTTTTTTAATATTTTTTTTTTTTACTTATTCTTAAAAAACTGAAGCTTGCCAACGACTTAACGGAAGCAAAAAAAAAATTTATGACACTGGAATTTTGGTTGTTTCAGTGCCACCGGATATCGACGACGCATCGAGCTCGTCCGATGTCATAGTGAGCGAGCTGGCTAATGTAACGTTAACGTGCAGAGCCACCGGGAGTCCGAAGCCCACGATACGTTGGAAGAGAGATGACAACGCAAAAATCGTCATCAACAAAACATACGACGGTAAGAAGAATCTTGGTGAGAATCCAACAAGAATAAGTGAAAAAAGTCTCGAGAAAGTGGAAGCAGGAGAAAGGGAAATAAGAGGGTATTCAATGGGGAGAAAAATACAAAGCAAAAGGTCGGAGCGGACATGCAGAATATAGACGAACTAAGGGAGGAAGAAATCTTCACAAAGTCAGGTGTTAAAGTTTTACGACGAGTCAGAAAATGGAAGTGAGAAAAAGGGGAGTAAGATAGAGTCGAGAGAAATCGAATTTCTTTTCAGCATGCACGATGAGAGCAAGCCAAGGTGCGAGAAAGAAAATCTATTCGCGGGGGTGTGTTACGTCTCGTTTTCACTCACTACAATACGAGAATACACGTTTCCTTTTTTCGCTTGTCTCGTACACTGCGTCCTCTGTTATTCGAGGCTCTTTTGTATATAAAGGGTGTTCAAAAAAAAGCCCTCAGTCTATTTCCTGCGCGTTGCAGAAACAGTTTAGAGACTCAACTCCGAAGAGAAAAGTCCTCGAGCATTTTTCTTCCCGATTGGAAATTAACGAGGACATTACGAAATTGTGATCCGAACTAATTTCGAGAGCCTTCGCTGCTTCGAACTTTATTGCTTATCACTGATTAGTTTATATCTCGAGATTGTTGAGATGAGAAACTGTCTGTACGGAATTTCACAATCAATTAATCCCGCTAGCCGAGGCAACAATTGTTGAAACATCCTCCATGTACATTCGTATGAAAAAAGTTGAAATCGTTCGATGGATAAACGAGCCAAAGTCTTTCAAGAAGTACAGAACGAGAGAGATAGACAGTTAGAAGAAAACGTTAAGGATAAAAACACAAAAGGACCCCACCCATTTACGGATCGTTCTACTAATTCGAGTGCAACAGTAGCACTCGCCAACTCGAAACAATCTACGAAGGCCAATTCCCAAGTTTAACCCGTGTTTAATGATCCAAGACTACACAGGGCGGAGTCTGGCAAGTAAGGGGTGTCTTTGGGAATCAAGTGAAGATTTCTCGAGAGTACGAGTTAAGTAAGAAGTGGATATTCCATTTGTGACTACATATGTTCTAGACTGAAACCTTGCCAAAAGCTCGTCGACGTTAAATAAACGTCATTTACGAGATCACCATTTATTCGTATTTCCCAATATCTCATCGATTTATCCTCCCATAATTCATCGTCATAAAAACCATTAAGAATAATCACATTCTCATTGATTGATTTTCATCTTCATTTGGATCATAAAAATGTCAATGTTTCGTTAAAAATCGTTTAATCGTTTCAACAATTTCTTACAGTTTTGGAATGGGAAGGCGAGACATTGGAAATGAATCGTATATCGAGGCTGGAAATGGGAGTCTACTTGTGCATAGCGAGTAACGGAATTCCACCAACAGTAATGAAGCAGATCAAAGTATCAGTTGACTGTGAGTACATTCCTCTTAATAACCTTGTGCTCTTATTCACCATTAACTCGTTTGTTCCATCGCACGACAGGACTAAACTTTTTCGACTGTATCGATCAATCCAAAGATGTGACGCTGCGTCATGAACTGGCAGACGTGTGTGCATACGTTTGCGTATCATTTTACCCGCTGCACGACGACTAGAGGGGCCTGAAGTGCCAACGTTACTCGGTTTCTCAAAGCTGTTGTGCCAGACGCTATAGACATATCAAGGACTTTCAGATCCAAGTGTATTTTCTGCCCGTTCCATGGTAGTCAATCGTATTGACGCTCCTGACAAATAATCTTTGTCGAATGTCAATATGCCGGTTCTAAACCAAGATTCGGTTTGAGCTTCATATTCCCTGGTAACTTATTGCTCTACTTAGACCGTTGTGATCCTTGTATTGCCAATTCACCGGTCGCAATTCCCAATAATGATTTTTTCGCTAAATTGTCACTTCGTAACCCTATCGATCGGAAAAATCATAGCAATGTCAAGAGAATGACAAAATATCGGAGCAAGTCGTCTCTGCCAATCTGCAGGAACAATGAATTGACTAAAATTTCATCAAGAAGTCTCTCACCCACGTACATCGATTGGGAACATTTCATTTGCGATTTGGTATCCATGGCTGTGGGATGAGCACGTGGTAGACTATAAAGTACGGATTAACAAATTGTAGGGGATTATTGTCGTCCCAGTGTCCCGGTGAGAGCGACGACGAATCGGGAGTCGGAGAGAAAGAGGGAAACGTAGTAATATACAGGTTTCTCTTTTATGAGATAGCCGGCACGCTTTTTTCTCTCGCGTTATCCTGGACATAGGGAGATTAATTAAGCGCATGGACGGATTGCTCCCACACATGGTAGCCTCAATGCTTAATGGTATGCTCACAGTCACATTTTCTCGTCGCTCTCTCCCTTTTTTCCATCCTCCGACGACATCGGGCAGTTTACGCCTTGAAAAAAAAACACACACGCACGAAAATATCGTTTCGGTGGCACGGTCCAGTCCTGAAATCATCCTGAACGTCCTAAGAATGTTGGAACGATTATGAAACTCGTCGTAACGACTTTTGAACATTCGTTACGCTGGAAAATCGATATAATTCTCATCACACGGTTATTTATCTTGGAAAATTACAGAAAATAACAAGACACAAGAAAATTCCTTGTTTCATCACTCTCATCGTAAAAATCGTTGAATTATTCATACCTGTCCAGTAGCTTTATACTTCTCATACCTTTCCTCCTTTGTTACACATGCGACCCTGGAATTCTCAGGTGTATCGACATATTCGTTCTACTTCGACAGCTCAACATTACGTGTAAATATTCACGGTGCCTACACGCTCTGCAAGGTGAAAGAAAAGCTATTGAAATGGCAGCAGCAAAAAGCTGTGCTAACGTAATTTAACCAGACATTTTGAGCCGTCTGACTCTTAGCGCAATAGCTATTGTTCCTCCTTCATTGCATCTTCTCTGTCTGTTCAATCCCCAGAGAATCTCACGAGCTCTTGACTCCCAATATGCATCAAGATACACTCACCGTTTTTTTCGAGCACCGCGGCAACGCTTTTTCTCTCGTGAAGGTAATAAAGATTTATCGGGACTATCGCTCAATTCATCTGTCCATCTAGCGCTCTCCGTTGAAATAAAACACATGCTCAACGTCGTAGAATCTCCTCTTTTCTCTTCTTTCTATTTTCTAATGAAATTTCAACTGAAATATTTTGAGAAATCATTTTCACGTCCGTTAACCATGTGAGAGGAAAAGTCTGAAAATTTCGAGGATATTCGAGCCTCGAAACTCGAAAAATTGTTAAGAGAAAAACGCAGCTGACCTTTACAGGCGACTCAAGGTCAAATAGCCATTCCCATCGCCAGTCCATTTGTTCGTGCAGCTTGTAATTCTCGAGATGGCAGCTTGTTGAGCTTAGAAACGACCACCCTGTATATAAATGACGTGAATTGTACCGCTCTTCGAATGTGGGGAAGCTCTTCTTAGAAAAGTGTGTTGCGGTGGCTGGTTCGAGCCACGTTTTCAACGGGCTTCACAGTATCAAGAGTCATGCGGATGCAAGGAGTTTCTTCTAAAGGAGATTGGAGAGGACAGAGGCGAGAGAGAACGTGATGCGTGTATGTGTGTGTAGGTCGGAAAGGTGGAAGGTCTAATTTATTCGAAGGAGAGAGTCTGGTTGGGTAGAGGCGCCGTGCGATATACCGGTCGGCGATATCGGTAGTGCGAAAAGGAAGAAACATGTCTGCACCGACAGGGGTACCAGCTGAAACGTGGATAGCTAGAATAGGGGTGGAGGAGGAGGACGAGTGGTTTATATACATATGTATACATATCGTTAGGTATAACCTTAAGGGAAGGATGCTATGAGCAAGCTATACGTACGTTTTGCTGCGGCATCGCTGTGAAACAGCTCCAGTCACGTATAGGCGGTGATTCAACCCCCTCTTTCCAACCCCCTTAGACCGCTACTGTTCAGTCTCTGGCCCATACGAGCCGGACCGGAATCCCTTTTGCCCTCGACCGTTTCTCTTGCCCACGAGAAGCTTCGCCGCTGGAGCAATCTGTTATTAAAATCAGCAACGAGAAAAATCCGTGCCGTATCTCCTGCTGCCTTGCCTGTGCTTTCGTCTTTTTCTCTCTTGCTCTCCATTTTTCTCTCTTTTGCTACACCAACCCCCCGCCCTTTACTCTCACTCTTTCTCTCATCTTCGTCGAACTTTACCTGCTTTTCTCAGTCCTCCACCATTCCACCCTCACTAATCGCAACCTCGACAGACGTGTTACGGCAAAAATTAAGCCACATGCAAACTCGAAACGAAATTACCGCGCGCCAAACCATCATCCCTTGGATCGTTCAGTCGAGAGGACGAGAGAATGCGAGGGAGAGAGAAAAACGCCGAGGTTCGCTTTACCCCAGCGCGCTGTTCTTTAGGCCGCCGCGGGTGACGATTTTTTGCTAATCTTTTCTCTCCGCGACGCCGATGAGACTCCACGACCATCCTCTCTACCACCATCTTTACCTGTAATCTTCTCCGATCCTCTCACCCCCGGCGCACCTCCGCTCTTTACCATTTTTTACCGTTTTCTACCTCGATCCCTTTTCGACTCTTTTATTCCGACACCGCCAACATGCCAGCATCATTTTTTTTACAGAATAATCGAAACTTTCACTCAAATTCAAAATTTCACAAAGTTTCATAAAACCACCAAAAAATTTCGTCTATTTATGGAAGAACAGACGAAAAACAATCAATCGATGAGCATCGATATTTGTCCGCCAAATCCGGGGCCATACGAAGCATAAAAAATAGAAAAAAAAAATCACCCACAGGGCTCGGCACACTGTGCAATGGGACAATTTTTTTTTTTTTTGTTCACTCCACAAAATACCCGGATAGCGTATATCGCGGCATTCTCATTTCGCTGCGGCTCTGCGCCAGAGAGCGATTATTTAAATCGTTGAGTCGCGCGACAGCGCCGGGGCTGTTGAACCTCTCGCCCATTCTGGCACGCGGTAACGACTTTCCAGATGAACGCACGTGTCGACGATACCCCCCTCCCAACCATCCTCCTCACTCCCTCCTCCCAGATTGTAATTTAATTGATAAATTCGAAGGAAATTGAACTTCGACCCGCGAACTATGTATGCACATCTAAAGCATCAATGAAATTGATATTATATTGCATTTCGTCGAGTTGACTCCATAAATATATATGCTCAGAATCCTTTCGCGTGACTTCTACGTATTCCCCTAAATTAGAATCAAATCTCTCATAATTGTTGGAAAGTTAATTAACCATTTGATCAAGAATAACTATCATCGATATTAACTGCAACAACAATTTGGAAAGTAATTGAAAAAAATGAAATTTCGATAATTTACAAATTATCGGAATATTCGTAATGGAAAAGTCGACCGAATCTCCTCATTTTACATCTTCGATGTCATCAAATAGCTGTACAAAAAAACCCCAACCATTATTTCGCTATTTTTAGAATTATCACTGCCATAAAAGGCACAAGACTTTGTTCTGGCTTTTCGTCAATAATATGTGCATTTCGAGATTAAAATATGTTCCGAACAACTCGACTCGACACTTAGTGTGTCGTTTGTTACACTTTTGAGCAATTGATCTCTCATGTATCGGATACATCGAAATGAAATTATAAATGAACGTATCAATTGATAGTTTTTGTAGGAATTCTCATCATGATGCAAATAATTCGAAGGAGAAACGATCCTTTTATGTCACTTTTGTCATTTTTGACTTTCTGTCTTTGTGACTGATCGTCAAACGTTCAGAGAGAAATAAACAAACGGAGGGAGATACCGTTTTCGCTTCGCCGTCATCTAGGTTCGTTGTTCATTTCCTTTTTTCACAGAAAGCGAGAACGTATTCGTAATAATAATGCTGAAACTTCACGATTTCGTTTCCAGCTTAATGCTCTCTGGAGTTTTACGTCTAACCGAATGTGTACTTGAAACCTTGACAAAAAGAGGAGTTTTATTCTGAAGCTTGCGTTATCGTTGACTCTGTGTAACAGCTCGTCCTTCTAATTCCAGAGTCTTGCGTCGATCGTTCTGCTTGGCACGTCCCCCAAAAAACTCATTAACGCGTCTCTTGGCTTTCCCTCTGTTCGTTCTCCATCGATTCTCTTTCTCCTCAAAATTGTCCTTTTTCTCTATTATTCTTTCCATCCCCGCTCCGCAACAATAAATCCGACTGAGAATTCGACTATTCGGTCTTTTTCCTGTAAGGAAACGAAGCTCTCCGCAGGGTTATCTTGAAGGAGCATAATACGGTTTACAATAAAGCTGGAAAAGTGTTTCTCCTGAAAGAAGGAAGAAGAAGACGAAACCGGAACAAAACAGAGAAAAAAAATGCGTTAGAACGAGAAAGAGAGATCGAAAAGTGCGCGAGGACGACAAAAAAAAGAGAGAACGAGTAGAAGAAGAGTTTTGAAAAGATAAGAAGCAAAAAATAGATATACGTCTTCGTACATTTCGCTACACACAGTTAGAGAACGAACACACCCAAGTCACAGCATTTCTCTTCTTTCGTCTTCCCGCTATCGCGAATATAAGAGAAAGAGGGAGTGAGAGAAGAGTGAGAAAATCCGTGACTCACCAAAAAGTCCTTTGGTAAAATAAAACGCTAGCCCACCCAATTTTCTGTTTTTCTCTCTCCCTTTTGTTCTCTGTATTCGACACGCATACCGAGCAAAGTTCTCGACCTCGCAATTAAGCTCACAGTGATACAGACGGTTTCCTTGCTTCCCAAGTTAACTTTCCCCACCGAAAACTATTCGGTTATCTTCGTATATATAAAAAAACACATAAATGTTTATGTGACATACTAAATCTATTCTGCCTGCTGGTAAAAGTTAAATTCCATTCAAGAATAAAGCAACAATATGATGCCACGTCGAGGAGTGAGAGAAAATGCTTACTAAATCGAAAAAAAACCAAGTTTAATAATTTGCTGTGAAACGTGATGAATATCTTCCTTTCCCCGTACTTAATTATGGGATCAGTGCTTTTCCAACTTTCTTTGTCAATTCGATATTTATTGAAATAGTTTACAATGCAAGTAGAAAGAATTTTTGTCATTTTTATTCTGGTTGACTGACAAAACTTGACTTTTTCTACTTGGAAGCAACACGCGTGTTATGTCTGGGCTTTTCGGCAAAAATCAAAAGGTCCGCATCCGAAGGAACATTTTATACGAAGTAGAGCTCTCTCTTGTGTGTTCACCACGAAAGAACAGGCCATGAAACTTTCATAAACGAGTGTCGCGAGCTTCTTGAGGTGAAATATTGGCTCAATCTATGTCTTTTTTTTTATTCTCTACTTGAATGCCCTCGTCGTCGTCGTTCTCGTCGTCGCCAGGGTGCAGCATGTTTATAAACCTCGGTAAAATCTTCTACCCGTCGCCAGAGGGAAAGAAAGGACCAGTCGCACACCACGAGTAAATCCTCGATACCAGGACCGCGCAACATCTTCCAACGCTTTCAGACCATAAGTTAGAGCACTTCAGTGCCCTCTGTCTTATAACCCTCTTTGCCAACCTCGCACCCCACATCTCCGTTACTCACGATATCTCGTTCTCCACTGCAACGCTCTGCAGTACTCCACTATCCCCAGGATCTTCTAGCAGTGCATAAAATATAATACATAAAAAATTCCACGTCGAATCGGAGCCCCAATAACCTCCAATTTTTCTGATTTTTATTGACAATTTTTTTTCGTCTCAGATTCATTTCAAAATTTGTCAATTATTTTCAGGTTTTTTCTTGCCAATTTTCTTTCGACAGTCGATAATTACATGTTCATATACTTCCATCGATTATTCGAGGCCAATCGTCCCAGCAGATAATCGATTTAATTATATTCGGAAAAGTGCGATATGAACGACTCTTACGTCGTGATTTCGTGGCCTCAACATGCCCGAGATTTGGAGAAGTTTCCAGAAAATACGACGTGGAAAACACACTCGTATATTTGCCACGTAAGCAAAACAGAGCAGCAATGTATAAGATGAAGGCGAAACTAAGATTAAATGCGTCTAGAAAACGAGGTAAAAAATTGGCGACCCTGAGAGTTGTAGCGTTCGCGTATAGTGTAACTAATGTGTCTCCGCAAACGTGCGTACGGGGGGCACGTGCATCCAGCACTCTGCATCTTCGTAGAACCTTCACATCGCATCTTTTTATACGTACACAATTCCAAGAGGTTAAAAATATACTCTGTAGATGCCAATGAGAGAACTCTTCGTTTATCCCTTTTCAAAGGCATAACCATCGTGAGGCTCGAAAATATTCATCACTGCTGCTACTCTTGGTGCATCGTTATTAAATATAAGCCCATTTATATATACATATATGTATATATCAGCCTGAGACGAAAGAAAAGGAAGAAAAACCAGGCAAACGAGATGCAACGGCGGTTGTGGATACATCTCTCGTGGCACGCGCGAACTTTGCATTCCTTGCATACGCCAGCGATCTACACAAAGAGGGAGAGAGAGAGAGAGAGAGAGAGAGAGAGAATGAGAAAGAGGCAAGAAGCGAGAATAGCGGAGGCAACAAACGCCGATGCGAGAACTTGGTACACACACACACACACGATACATGGACTTTGTGTATATAAATAAATATACATATGAGCAAACGTGACGGTGTATGTACAAAGTAAACCCATTGCGTACAAGGTGTCGCGAGAGTTCTCCAAAAAAAGAAAACAAAAATTCTCTTCGAAAAAAGTGAGCAATCGCACGTGGAGAAATTGACGAAACAGAAATTGAATAATAATTGCCAATGAAATTAAAGGACTTTGTGATTTTGATCGAACTGAAAATTGGGAAATTTGGAATTGTGTCGTTGCGATAAACAAAACTGTGTTTATGGGAAAAATAGGATGCAGAGATGGAAAAGTAATTATGAAAATATACGATTGATTAGCTGATAAAATACGTTCGGAAGGGCACACCCTGTAGAAAGAAAAAAGAAAACGAGAGCGGAACGCTCAACGCCTCCACGCTCAGAGGCGTTCGTAAGTAGTGTTGGCATTTCACAAAGCAAGTAGTAACGGTCGAACTATAGTCAGACCGTACTCTACACTGAGCGTGTGTGCCTCCATATTCTTTCGACCCACACGCGCTATTCCCGAGCTATATATTTGTATATATATACGAAGAATGCATAACTACACCGGTGGGGTTCACCGCGGTGTGCTTTTGTTTTCCGTTTTTAAATGCGGGCACCCGACGACGCGTATGAATTCCGAGAGGCGTTGAATTTTTATGAGCTTGCGTACCGCGAATTAGCCAGCAATGGTTCGTACACATCCGCGTATACATCATTTATCTACACGTACATAGATATACCATTTATATAGATCGTCATTTTTTTTCCGACTTTATCCAATGACCAGGGTCAGCACACACGACATCGAATAAACGATACGAAGCGTATGCCCGAACCTCCATTTCTCGCTTTATCAATAATAATTGATTCAAAATTGACCATGAATGAATATTTTTATTACGTATCGACATAATTCCCAAAACATCAGTTATTAGCCAGTGTTTTTATGTTATTTTTGTAGGAATAATTAATACGTTATACACGGAGAGAAATACGGAGAAATTTATATAAAAAATTACTATGCCCCATAGTTTTCTGGTCACAGTTTCGTCCCTCTGAGATATTTTAGCATAAACATAGTAATTTTTCATCTGAAATTGGGCGAAAAATGTCAAATTTCCGCTATTTCCGATAGAATTTTAATAAAAATTACTATGTTTTTGCTAAAATTTCTCAGAGGGACGAAAGTGTGACCAGAAAACTATGGTGGCATAGTAATTTGTGATATAAATTTCCCCCCATTTCTCTCCGTTTATAATTAGTTACACATGAATGAGTTTTTGGGGATTTCCACCATGGGAATTTTCCGATCTGCTTGGTTTTTGAGTTGCCGAGCAAATTGTCATTACTTTATGGCTGTTCTATTTTTCGTTCTCTATATGAACAGTGTGCATTACGAGCACATGCTCTCAAATCACAAGATTCCACTCTGTCTGAACAAAACTGCAACGGGAGAGAATCCAGGGCAGCTTATTTCGAGAAATATAATATTGTAAGTCACTATGGTTACCTCGCTCATCCTCTCGACGTTGTATTTCACGAGCGGTGAGAATTTCCACTGGCTCGCGTTACTACCCAAGTCTTATTGGAGCCTGGCCTGCTATGATTTTGTCGCAGTCGTCGAATATGACGTGAGTGAAGATTCGGAAAAGGGCGAGAAAGATCAAAAGAAACAAAACGAGGAAAATAAAAAAGGGAAGCAAGAATGAATGATAAAAATAAAGGGAGAGTGATGAGAAATGGTCAGACGGAATTAGGAGAAGAAAAGAAACGAGGGAACTGTAAGAACAGGAAGAATGGCAGAAGGAGAGAGAGAAAGAGGCGATCGAGGGGGCCAGCCTGTTGGCTCTATGCCAACGACGGAGAGCCCAGCGCGTGAAAACTCCATTCGACGCCAAAGATCACCAAAGTTGATGATCGCATGAGCATGAAAATATACAAATGCGTGCATCCGCGATACACAATATACGATTTATGAATTTTCACGTTCAATCCACAGCCCTGAATCTGCTTTTCTTACTAAAAACTCGTCTCTCCGACCTGTTATTCCTAAAACTTCCAAATAGTCAAGGATGTTGAGTACAAATGAAACTCGTTAATGTTAATTGTTCAATAACGAGCTTCCTCATCGACGTGAAATTTTTACACGATTTTTCAAATACTTCGAAACAAAATCATACCAAATAACCAGAATTTTCTCATCATTTGCAATTTACAACTCGACAGCCTCAAGATCATCAAAATCGAAACCTACATGCAAAAGTTTTTTATCAATGCTGGTTACGTTTTAATTAAGAAAAAAAAAATCAGTGCCAAATTACATGCAATCTCAACAACGTATTTCGGATTATTTTTCGTTCCAATCGTCAACCACGAAGAACGTGTACGTATGATCTCTTCCATTTGAGTTGTCTCGTAAAAAAATATTTCATGCGTACGTTCTATATGAGCGTGAGCTGTAGTATATAAGGTGCAGATAAAAATGAGAATATGTATCAAGTGTGTGCATGTGTATGGATACATACATGCAAGTATATTCACAAGGTTGTCCATCTTTGTAACTGCACATCGTAAGGTGGCTCGCATACCATAACAGACACTCATCCGCGAGCTTTGCTATCTCCGCCAACCAGGCACACACAACGAGGGTGCAAATTTCTCTTTTTTTTCTCGCACTCGCATCAAGAGAGTTTTACGAAAAGAGTTTGCCAGCGTGTCAAAGAGCGGTTTCCAAGTGGCAACGTGCTCAACTAAGAATAAAAAAGCAAAAGATCACAGAGCTCGTTCCACCGCGGTATCAACCCTTTGACACCACTTTTTCTTACGAGTAAGTGTTTTCACGTATTCGTGTGAAGAACCTTCGTGCCAAAGAATCCAAGATTCTACGCTTAGTTGTTGAGCTAATTGCTGGCGAGTGAATGGACCATTTTATCATAAACTCCATTCATTATTATTATTATCAAGTTTTCACTTGAAAAGACTAAGCTCCGAATAAATCGCTAACGTTCAATACGACTGAACAATTTATCATGCCACCGGAAAACGAGATTTCCTCCGGATCTACGAAAACACACAAAAACTCTAGGGACTCTCGATCAAGTAGTGGCAGCCGTGCAAGTGCTCAAATGTCAGCAAAGTCAATTTTTAGACCAACCGGATCGCTCTATTTTTTTTTTCGTTTTTTTTTTCAATAGCAATCAGAATCGTGCCAAACAAAAAAGATTACACGAGATATTCGGTAGACAGGAGAATCATATGAACACAGAGAACGTGTGAATTGTGTTGGAAAGGGACATTGCGGAGGGTATAGAGGGTATGGAGTGGACACACGTTCCTCCTTCGAATGACGCATTGCTCATTCACGAGGGTTTATTGTAACCGTGTCATATATATGGGGGTTACAACTGGACCATGGCAAAAGCTCCACTCTATCGCTGCGTAATAATCATGTCACAACACGATACATTCAGAGTACGTGATATTCCGTAGTGTGCGTTATAGCAGCCTGTTCAACCTTCTCTCTCCGTTTCTCTCCTTGCCGGCTCTTTCTAGATCTCTCTGGAACATCGCGCTGTTTACGAACCCAATGTCTGCCATGCCTCTTTCTCCCTGCTTTTCAAGCTTTTCCCAAAGGTGGGGTTCAGGCTGATAGTGTTGAAGGGTTGCATTAGCCACATACTGAAACACACTCTCGACTTCGACGGCAGCATTATGATACGAATAGGAACCTTTATACATTGAGCTCGACATCCCGCTTACAGGCAATGTCGATCTACAGCCCGAGGCTCATCCTCCTTCTCTCTCTCTCTCTCTCTCTCGCTCTCTGCTCAGCTACGCTTTCCCCTTCTCTCTCTCGCTCTCTCTCTCTCGCATTTGCTACCCTCCTTCCGAACCAATGTTCTCCGTCCATATTCTCCCTTGGCCTCGGGCGAATCGGAGCACAAACCCGACTGTGAAACAGCATCATCATAGAGGTCGTTTTAGCAAGGCTGGAGTCACCCTCTCTACGCCGCTAATTCCCCGTTAATCCTGAAGGGACCCTGCCGAGTACCGAGTATTACTTGTCTCTCTGTGCTTGCATCGTCCTCGTCCATGTACCAAAAAGACCGAACGAGTGTGAGTGTATGTTTGCACATATATATATGATCCTATATTTCAATGTATGAATGTGTTAATACATGAGAAAGACAAGAGCGAGCTATATGCTCATCTCTAACGGGTTACAGCGCCGCACCGATGTACGCTCCTCTTCTGCAGAGCACTTCCTCTCCACGGAGACCGCCATCACCATTAGCCTTATTGTTCTTATTGCAAGCTTCGCGAAAATTCCTCTTCCCTCTCTAACCCTTCCGTTCACGTCTTCCCTACCTGCCATGCAAATGTTACAAAATCACGATTCTTTCATTCAATTCCTCCTGCGAAAAAACGCTTTTTTCCTTCGATTCTTTTTCTTCCACGCAATTGAGTAAATTCGGTATTATTATTGTTTTCGTACACGTCAATATTTGTAATTTAAGAGACAAACCCAATCGCCCCTTTTTCTTATCCCATTCGACAGCGATGTTTTCCCAGATACTTTAATTTATCAACTTTCCGAAGGATTTGGAAACTCGGTAAGAAATTTCTACACTGTATTTATGAGTTCATAAATTCGAGTCTTTCTAACGAAGTCCATGTACAATTTAAAAAAATAGCCGCGTTGGCTTATACCCAGAAAAGTTATTACGTGCACGTAATCGCGGATGGGATCTTTTCCTTCTCCGTGTTTTTTTTTTTCCCCAACCCCGTGTTTCATATCGTCTTATTCGCCATCTTTCCGTGTGTCTCTAAATTTATCCTTTTTTTTCATCGTTTCACGAAGCCAGAGATCACCCTCTGAATGATCTACAGTTGTACGTCATGCATATACATACTTTATTTTTCTTCGTGCTTCTTCACTCAGCGGATAGATGTATCTACATATCTCGAGAGAAACGAATAAAGAGAGGGAGGGAGAGAAAGAGAGAAATGAGGTTCTCCGGGCTTACCAGCATGTTAACCGGCGAAATGTCCCGGTGGATGATGCCTCGGCTTCTCGTGGTGGTATAGCCCCGAGGCGATCCTCACTCTTCCATCCCTTTTTCCCTTTTCCCCTCACCCTCTCGTTCCCGCATATTCTTTTCCTCTCCACCACTCACTCGCGCCGACCACTTTTTTCGTTTTTTCGTTTTTTTTTTTATATACCGTTTTTTTGTTGGTCCTCTTGGATGAAGAACATCGGTTAACCCGAGGGGAAAAGATCCCAAGCACAACGTGGAAAATTACCATGTTCCATATGGGCTTCTAGTAAAACACAGAGTGCACGCGGTGCCCCACCGAGCAGCCCTCGAATATACCAAAGAAAGAGAGAAAGAGAGAGTTCGTAGAAAGAAAAAAACAGGGGCAGAGGTGCAAGAATCGCTAGGATAACCAACGCAGGCTCTGTGAGAACGTCTCTCACAAACTGCAATGCGTTTTATAATGCGCTTTCACGCATACACGAGCATCGTAGAAACTCCTAGTTCTTCATACCTCGCTCCCCCTCTCTCTCTCTCTCTCTCTTCCATCCCCCACGTCCATTTCACACTTTTCTACTTTTTTCCCCGCACACCTTTTTTTTTGTTTTCACGCGCTCGCGCTCCTCTTTACTTTTCCCTTTCCAACGCAGCGTCGTTCTTTATCATTTTTACGCTTTTCGTTCTCTCTCTCTCTCTCTCTCTCTCTCTCTCTTCCTCTCCCTCGCTCTGTTGTGTGCTCTCTTTTGCGTTCATTTCAGCCTGACTGACAGAATAATCTGCAACGAGTGAGCGCGCACGGGGTACAGCCGAGGCAAAAATACAATTCAACGCCCAACGGATGAACGCGGAAAGAATTTTCGTGCCACCGTGTTATAGAACGACATTTATACATATACACATATTGTGACTTCCTCTGTGGATGTTGGTGCACAGATGTAGAAGGGTTTGAGAATCTAATCAATAACATCAGCGAAATCCATTGCTCATGATTTACATGATTTTATTTCAATTTCTTTCATTATGAAATATCATTCAACCCTTACTTGCCACCTTGAGGTGTAAACTCCACATATGCCTTTTAAGGAAAATAGTCATTTTTCCACTTTTGTTTGGTTTTAGAATTTTCTTAGTCAACTTAAATTTAATTTTTCGTTAAATAATGTAAACAATCTTTCAAAAAAAGCTTTCAATATGTTCTGCAACAATTTTTGTCACTGGGGAAAATTTTTCGAATTTAGTACTAAAATGTCGAGGATGTTATTTACATTATAAAATTAGTGCATTTGAAATGAGAAAGTTTTTACGATTATTCAGCAATGATTGTCGAAGCCTGGGATTCTGTCGCAATTTCTCGACGTATTTCCTCTTCGAACCGCCAAAATCGGTGATTTTAGGTTGATTACTATCAACAAGTTTGCATGGCGGAAATGTATGTGAAGGTGTGAAACGTTGCAATAGGTAACACAGCACGAAGGTGCTTCTGGTATACGAAATGGAATGCGATTCGTCATCAGAAATAGGGAATCTGAACAAAACCCTTGATCCATTTCTATTGCTCTGAAACACAGCTCTTCGTTCAATGATAACATCTCGACGTGATTTCGTTCGCAGGTCTAGAGTCGGTCACAAACGAGAGTTGGCGCGCTCCAGCTTTCATCGCACAAACTCAATCCGTGTGCGCCACATTGGTGTCGCTTAATCCGAGCAAGATGTTGCTCCACAGCGTTGAGAAACGACGCTAGAGTCGAGTGTAAGAGTAACGAGACTTAGGGGTAGTTCGAGGCATGAGAAAGGGTTGAAATGCTACATGGAAGTAATTGCTAACCGTTGGAACAAGCAAGCCTTCCTCTTCTCGTACTAGCCCTCTCTCTTTCGCTCGCTCGCTCGCTCTCTCCCTTTCTCACTTTGCACACTTACAGAAGCAGATGCTTTGTTTGTCCAAAAACCACCAAAGTGTCGTCATGCCAGCGTTATCGCTTTCTCTATTCTATCAATTGCGCACATATACGTACGTTAGAGGTCATGAAACACCAATTTGGAGTTCTCGAACTTAAAACTCATTAAGGAAATATATAAATGAGCGAACAAAAAAATTGAGAAATTAGATTTTTCGATTTTTCTTTGTAGAACAGCAAAAAAAACCTTGAAAAAGTGTGGACACCGGCTCAATCTATTTCGTATGAAACGTATCACGTAAATATTCACCAGGATTGCGAGTACTCCATTATATTAAGCACTATAGTTAATGGGCAGACACTTTGGTAGATTCTGGTTGAATAGCCGGTACATAGGGTCCTCGGAGACGGGAGAATAGAACGATGGAGTCAAGGAAAGGGCTTGAGCAGTTCCTGACTTCTCTTCTCCTGCGTATCCCCAAGAAAAGGGTCACGCGCGTCAGTGAAAAATGTCAGTCATATCAAGCCAAAAAGTAGAGAGAAGCCAGGGGAGAAGTAAAAAAGAGAAGAAATAAAAGAGGGAAAGATATCTTGACGTGAAAGCTGCGATAATTTAATGCTCAAATTTGTCTTCCCGTTACTCGGTCCCATAGCTCACCTTCTTCATTCCATCTACCCTGACGGAGATACTTGGCTTCTGAGTCTCATATCATTTCTCTACTTTTATTTATAATTATTCAACCAGAACGTTTTTAAAAAGAAAACACGCGTTTTTTTTCTATTTCTCTTCTTCCATGCCTATTATTACGTCGAGGAAAATATATTGAAGAAAAATGTCCTGCGAAACTCTGGTTTCGTTGGGGGCGTAGGATTGCGAGTAAAAATAGGATGAAGGGAAAAGATAAAAACTCAAAAGAGTCGTACGATGCAAGATAAGACTCGGCATTGGTCCAGGGTATCGAAGAAAACGAATAAGTAAGAACAACGATGGACCATAGCCCTTGGTATCGTTAATATTCACAACGCGAAATAGCCCGGGGCCCAACGTACGTTGAACGACATTTCAAAACTTTCCCATCCCGGAAGTGCCTTTTTTTCTCCCTAAGACTCCGCGTCTTTTTCATTCGCTCCCGGTCTTGTTCGTTTCGTATCGAACTTGTTCTCTTCCTATACACAATGTAATGTATAACCGTATATTTCAAGTGACAAGATCAGATTCTCAGATCTCCGGAAAGAAACCCATTTCTATCGCATCGAAATGAAATTTTTATAGCTACACGGAAAAAAAAAAATTGTTGGATTAAAAAAAAAATGCTTTGAATTGACAAAATGGTACGGTCGGATACGTTCAAAAAGATGTCTATGTTTTATCAACAAAATCATTTGGTTTATANTTTTTTTTTTTTTTTTTTTCACCAAATCATTGAAAATCCTGTCAATATGCATTGCTCTTCGGGAAAGAATATTCTTCGGTCAATTCAATATTAAATCGTAATTTAGAGCAGCTAACGGAATAAGTGAACTCTGTGTCAGTTTCAATGCAACTGAGACCGAAGCCAAATTCGCATCGAATGTGGAAAAGATTATTGGAAATAATTCACATGTTAAAATTTGAATCGATGCCCTCCATTTGACATAGTTGCATATTTCATGAGGACCAATTAGAATTTCCTAGAAAATGCAGTTAAAAGCGGTTCCAAAGTTAGAACACAAATAGCATTCGAAACATAAAAATGTGATTTCACTCGTAGATTGCAATCGGGAAATTCGCTTGATAGAATTTTTAATCAATCACCAAAATCTGATTGTCAGGTGTGATTTTGATGCATCAAACGACAAATCGATTTCCATCGGTCAGTTTTTTCAAACAGTGACTCTGAATAATTGAAAATTGGCGAACAAATATTCATGTCATCGTTTTTTTTTTTAGGAATTTGTCTGTTTCGGTTGTGAGAATGTATGAAAAAGAAATTCTAGATAATTCGGAATGAGTGGGAGAATTGAAAAGTCAAATGTTCACGATCTTGGGGTCAGAACTACCGCTCGAAAGGTAATGGATCAAATGGAAGAGAATCGAGGTCTGAGTTTGATGAATTTAACACGAAATGCCCTATATATGCCTTTCATATCCCAGGAGGACAAGGGAAAACTCGAGTCAGGTTCAAGGGAAAAGAGAGAGAGAGAGGAATCCCCTTGAACACCGTCGTAACATCGCGAGGGGCAAGTGTATAACCCTAACCAACCCTCTACGTACACCGCGTGGAACGGCCCGCGGGAAAGGGAAACCCTCTATAATCAAATCCGACCGTAACCGCTCCACCATCCGTTCCGCACCCTCTTCACACGAAAGGAATGTTAATGCGACAATGCCTCTGTTCTGACTCACCTCTCGTGGAATCTTCCCCTCCTTTTACACCCTGGAAACGAACCCCCTGCCCCGTCAACGTCGACAAGTGGGTTCGACCGAGTT
The DNA here is from genome assembly GCA_037952995.1 of Hyposoter didymator. NCBI lineage: Eukaryota > Metazoa > Arthropoda > Insecta > Hymenoptera > Ichneumonidae > Hyposoter > Hyposoter didymator. The sequence goes on from JBAJMU010000004.1 coordinate 2,304,521, forward strand.
CAGAGCGTTTCTGATGTTGTGTGTGAGCAGATGATGTTCCCTGGCTTTTCTGATATTCCACTATCGTTTCTCTGGACGATGCTGCTTTTCTCAAAAGTCAAGAGACTGAAAGCATAAATCGTCCGAGTCTGGATATACACAAGATTCTTCATGTCAATTGAATTTTCCAACTTGTACTAAATTCTTCAACATGCTCTTCAAAGTGTCATGAACTTCCATCGAATAATTTACACTTTCCAGAAGCATAATTAATACTTTTTAAAACTCTAAGTAACAGCCAAAGAATGAAATGTCAGGGTACATTTTACGGGGACTTTGCAACAACTTCCTGCTCGCCACTATAAGAAACAGAAAAACTTTTTCCTTCCGAGGTGAACGAAATTTCGGTCCTAAGTAGTTTGAATTTTCCGATGATACGTGCACAGACTTTGCCTGAGATTTCCGCATGGAATTTCCATCCGCAAGTTTTAATTGGTATCATCCTAATTTTTAGGGGTCAAGTCAATTCAAACTTGCGCGTCAACTCGAATTTTTATCTCGAACGTTTCCTTGGTGCGTGCCTGTTTTTATATTTTAGCTCAAGAGACAAAAACATCATTGCATATAAAAGTAGCCAATTTTCGGAAAAACCAAACAACAATCAAATTCCGCGGCTGTTAGGAAAATTAAAGAAATACGGGCGAAATGCATAATTTAAAAAATTGAAGTATCGCGCCTGGGAATTAGAATGCAGCGAAAAAAAATGAACTTTCTCATTAGAATGGAAAATTGTTCATTCTTATGACAATTCTGTTCTTATTTTCTCTTGTTCACATCTTTCCACAATCTTAAGCAACAAAAGCATAAACTTTGGCACTTTTGATAAGTCGGAGAAGACGATAAGCTTGAACTTTGGTAACTACGACATTCGGATCTTCATATCTCGATCGAAATGTATTTTTCCGTCGACAGTACATGGCATTACGAAAATGGAAAAGTGACAGGAGAAGAGAAAGATGGCAAAAGAGGAAAGAAAGGAAGAGAGCGAGGGAGAGAGAGAGATCCATCGGTTACTTTAGAAAGACTTTTAGTCGCGAAGTATCTTGGTCCAATCTTTCTCTCTCTCATCCCTGTTTATCTGAGTCTCTTCCATCGACCGCCGCGTTCTTGTTCTTCCTTCTTTTTAAGCTTTTGCTCGTTTTCCTTGTGTTTTTTTTCTTGCTCCCTGAATTTTTTTTCTTCTGCTTTTTTCATTTCTTGCACAGTTCCCTCGTTTCGGTCGGTCGTGTTTTTTCTGTCTATTTTTTTCAAGACGAAAAGATTCCTTGGCCCAGGGCGATGCTACGCTGCTCCGCTGTACACGCGCGCTCTCGGGGCAAAAGTTTGTTCTTCAACGAATCAAAGCACGAAGTTACGGTTGTGCTACCGTTACGGGACGAAACGCCCACAATGTTCACGTTACCACAATGTCCTAACTGAAAGAAGAACATTTCGCCTCTTCTTCTTCATCTTTTTCCTTTTTCTCTCTTTCTCTCTCTCTCTCTCTCTCTCTCTCATTCTCTCCCTCTCTCTCTCTCACATACACACACACACGGCACACTATTTATATCTCCGTTCTTTTTCGCTATAAAATTATGCGGAAAGAGTAACGTCCGCCGGACTCGATCGCTGGCCCACGAAAGGTCGTCGCGAATGATTTTTGCTGACCCTGGACTATCTTTTTCTCAACTTGCATGCCCTCTGGTGGAAGAGACTGCGCTATTACATAATCCAGGTAGCATCTCTCCGAAGTATATACATGCAGAGTAAATAGCATTTCTGTATACGTGACATGCTCGAGGCGCATGTACGATGCATCTCACGAAAACTTTAAAACTCGACTGGACGATCGTCCCAATGAAAAAGAAAGAGTCCCAACATCCTATACGATTCTCATTCTCTTTACCTCTGAACCCCACTGTTTTTTTGCTCTGCTTCGAATCCGATCGAGTCGCTACAACAATATCAATTCGAATCGACACAACTTTTTTCATTATTGCATTCTTCCCAGTCTTGTGGAATTATCGAGCCTGAAAAATTATGGAAACTAAGGTAGAAACTTTGAGAGAATGTCGACGCTCCCGTAATCTCTTGTATCCAATTTCAATCTGAAAGCTGTACTAAAGACGTTTGGCGAAACCAATCGTAACGTGAGAAAAGGCAATTGATACTGTGTCAAGGGAGATTCGATCTTCTATTGTATCGAATTTTCGATACAAGGAATATGCCTGTCACAGTGATGTAGCAGCGCTTTATCTGTGACTCTCAAACGACACTTGGTTAAGGTTCTCAAGATGCAGGATCCGCTCACACGTCAGGCGTATCGTGTTCATTAGATGTTCCGTTATTCAAGAGGCGTCTAAGCCAAGATTCAACCATTTTTTTGCCATATTCTTATCGACATGTTAACGAAGATAGAACTGCTTTAGTTTTCGTGTAATTATTGATGGACCCGTTCATAATGGAGACGTATTGCATAAACATCGTTCTGGTACGACACATGCATAAAATACACCTGCATAGCGATGAAGGTACGAGACTCGGAGCATGTTCCAGGCTTACACGTGATACGCGAGAGACTTTTCAGTGAAAGGTTCCTCGTAGACGTAAGTATGTACACGTGAATCCAAGGGATATATATTCGCCTGTAGCTCTTTGTATATACGTACATAGGAGTACAAGAAGGAGCGACTGTATGCCTCGAGCTTTTGCTACGAGGGAATAACCCAAGACCGTGAAAAGGCGGACGCGGGAAGCTCATATAACGGGTTCAATGAGAGACTACCTCAACCCCTTAAACTCCGCTTACTCCGGTTACCTTTATCACTATAGATCCGTAGACATGTACGTATACACCCAAAGATCGAAGCTACGTTAGAAGAAGAGCCGCGAGCAGAGAGCGATGCGAGTTCAAGGGGCTCGTCGAGGCAACCACCAACGACTAAAGGAGTCATTATCCTCGGGTTACGGCTTACTTACAAGTGAAGGCACCAATCTTCACCCCATCCGCTTTTCCTTCCTTGCCTAATTCACGAGCTACCTAGACACGTAAGATCATTAGAGGAAACGTCTTCAATCTTTCGTACATACCAATATATTTTTCGTACTCTGTCAAAAATGATATGCATCGCGTGATATCCTTGGGAAACATCGAAGTCTAATTCACAACAATACAGCCAGAGATTTTTCGTCGAAGTCATTGTATATTTTATTCACTCGGAATATCGACATTTCGCGTTGTTAATGTTTGAGTTTTCGGAAGCTTTACACGCTCTTGCAAACTCGCAACCCGTGACGCTGGATCGCAGTCAAATTGAGTTTTTCTCATATCAATTCCTCTTCGAGTGAAAACCACCGTTTGTACGAAACATTTCTCTATCAAAAAGGTAATTCAGTAACTTTGCCTACACATCCGAACGTCCGCGGTCCATGATGGAGAATGCTGCATAGTTTATGACTCATGATTTGTGCATTTCAACCGACCTAATTTCTTGAAGCTGAAAATAATTCCCACACACGAGAAATACGGATTGCCTAATAGCACGCGAATCACGATTTTATGTTATCAAATTTCCAAATGATTAATTCTATAAATTATTGACAGTTTTATTTTGCTCCCGGGCCAGTTTGTTCAGATCTCCCGAACGTACCAGAGCCAATGATAATTCAACTGCATCGTATTTGAATCTATGATAGAAGCTTTGAACTTGAACGTGTATGCAAGTTAGAGCTGGCGGCTTAATAAGCGGACACTGAATGATATTCAACGGTGGAAACAAGAGATCGAGGACTATTGTAAATCGTCGAATTGGGTATATGGGGTCTCCAGGAGTACAACAAGAAATTACTCGGACGTGTTTGCTAGAACAGCTTGCTAGAACAGCTTGAGCGTGTAACAGGACCGCAATGCCTGCGGGGCTGCTGCTCGAACGCGAGAGTCTGTTTCCAGAGGAGCACGCTTCCAAAGCCCGGGACAAAGGGTCGGGGGCACCATAACCTCCTGTTTGTACCCTGGGGGATGTGCAAACGTAGAGTTCAGGTCATCCATTTGGCCGGTATGCGAACTCTGATGAAGGCCAAGGTCACGCCTGGGCCTCGAACCGAAAGCCAAGACACGTCACACCGCATTCGAAATTGTTCAGATCTGTAAATATACACGAGAAAATTGAATGAGCAACTTTCCAGTCGAGTGAAATGCCGGACAGATTTAGAAAAGTTCAACTCACATCTGGGTGCCTGCTCACACCTACCGACGCTCTCGCTCTCGGGCGTCAGATTTCCACGTTTTCGTTCACCCTGAGAAAAAAAAACCAGCAACCGTTTTTACAGGATTATTTAGAGGCTGCACGCAGTCGTGTTATTTTTTTTTCCTTTTCTTGCACCAGCAGTAGTTATGTACTGGGTTTATAGAACGTTATAGTCGTAACCGGGGAAACTGAACAATATATGTACACCGGCGCGTTCGTGGTTAATAAATCTCGGCAAGGCTCTCTCTCTCTCTCTCTCCCTCGCGGGATTCTCAGGTACAGTCGAAGGAATGAGATTAAAATTCCACGGGAAAGCGAGCAGCGAGGCGAGAGTCAAGGCAAACGGGCCAGGGAGACAGGAAACGTTGTATGGAAGTTTAAGCCTCCGTGATGTACATGAGAGAGGTCTAACGCTGTGATGGTGCGCAGCCAGGGTAAAAGCGCGCCAAGAAACGAAGTGAGCGAAAAGCAGCAGAATTTGGGATCGTCTCAACCCACTGTACCTTCGCTCGGCCGACTCTCTTGAACGAAGTCGGAGTACATTATAGGATGATGTAGTATATTACACCCACTAGCACCAGTAAACCTTTTGTACTACATGCGAAGAAGACATACCCACAGAAACACACACACACACACACGTATGTATAAATTTGTGGAACTGCTCTAACCGCTCGTTGTCGGACTTGTCTTCAACCCGTTCGTCCAAGTCCCTCGAGAAAACCGTGGAAGTTCTTATTCCCAGGGATCGAGGCTTTCGACAATTATGCTCTTTTTCAGCTGGGTAGCGGTTACAGATTATTTCTCATCAGACCGTAGAAATAAGAAATTAAAAAAGGAGACAGTTTTGAAGTTTTCATCGTTGGGAATTGACCAAAACGACTTCATACAATTTTGTAATATATTCGGAGCTGAAAGAAAGAAAACTGGTTGATTCCACGTTTCTGGAAATAAATTAACTTTCCCAGCAACCTTCGAAGCCCTCACTTTTTTACGGTCCAAAGTAAACGACGAAGTCTTAACTGCGGTAGCTGAAGTTATCCGCATGCTCGACGAGGACCCGAGCGAGCATATTTTTCGTAGCTTTCCAGCTCGATAGCTTTTTCCCTTCGGAGCCTTGGCAGGTGATTCGCAGCATCAGGTAGAGTCTGGTGAAAGTACGCAAGCACGAAGACGTCTGCCCATGGCAAGAAAGAGCGTTGTTTGTTGAGGCACAAGGACCACCAACGAGTGGGAGGAGAAAGCGACAGGAAGGACTTTCACTCTGTACTTGGACCTACCTTGGCCCATTGTTGTTTAACTTCCACCTGAATCCGTTTCCATTCGACGAGCTAGTTTGTCTCTGCCTCTCTCTTTCTCTCTTTCTCTCCACGTAACTCTCTTTCTGTATATTCTCAAACCCTCTACATTATTCCTTCGCACAATCTGGTCGCCCTGGGATATTCCATCCTTCGTTTTCAGGAGGTTGGTATAAGGTAACTGCCATCGCCTCTCTTATGCTATGGCGTTTGCGGTGTGCTCGACGTTTACATTCTGCCAGTTCCTTCCATGCTAATATTTAAGCCTTTTGCCGCCGGCGGGGCCCAGCCTCACCGGAAACCCCTCCCCCATTGCCAAGTGGGAAACTCTCGGCGGAAACGTGATGTCGTTCAGGGCACGATATAGATAAAGTCTTACTATAACTATACAATCCGGTAAATGTTAGTTTGCTACGTCTCAAAAGTACACATGTGTATGTGCCTACGTGTGTATGTACTTTGCGACAAATATAGACGCGGGTGAACCTCTCGTCGAAATTTTTCGTGCAAGCCAACGTGTATAGCCGGAATATGAAAACTTTATCCTCAACGACGAGTCTCTGCTGTCAATTATGAGAGTTCACCAGAGTCAAGCTTTCACCTACGTTCCTAGACATATCCGAACAGCGAGAACCTGTGGGTGTGCTTACAATTCGTTTCTCCCCAAGCTTCTTTGTATCATGAAACTAAATTCTAAATTTTTCTACTCCAAGCAATTTATCCATCAATTTTGAAAATCCAATTCATCCAACAATCACCATTGGCCTGAGGGCTTCACCACTTTGGTCCTTTGGACGACTGACGCTGTGAATTTTACAAGCAGCTGCTGCCACATTTTGACGTTTTGTTAGATTTTACGAAAAAGTCATTTTTTGGTCATTCAACGTTTTATGCTGATTTTTTTTTTCATACAAAGGTTTTGCACAAGGAAGAGCTTAATATTTCTGTCTCTCAAGATTTCTTTAATGTTGTTCCATAGGGAAAATGAGGAAAAATGAAATTCGTATGAAATTCGATGCAAGGAAAAGCGAAAGGAATATTGAAATGAAAAAAAAATATTGAGAAAAAGTCTCGGCGCAGCTGTAGAGAAAATGTACTGAAATACGGAAAGGGAATGCCATACATTCGAGGCTTTCGATTCCTCGTGCTGGTCTGGGTCTTCCTTTTAGCCCGGAATTAACGACGATCTATCTGTCTTCCGGTGAAGGAATGGGTGAGGTATATTAGGGCGTTCGCGCGATAGTTTGTCCGGCACCATCCTCCTGCCGTTCCCTCCTCCCGCCGCTTTTCTCTTCGTATCTTCGGTCCTTTTTCTCGTTCGCACATTCCCCCTAAACGACGAAAAAGTCGGGTACCTGGTGCACCGGTTCCCTCGGCTACGTGGGAAGAGGGATTACCGAAGGTGTAAGGAAGCAAGATAGAAACGAAACGTGAGAGGGTCGTAAGCCTCTATCGAAGTAGTCTCTTGTGCCTCTTCCTTCCAATATAGACCCAGAACCATCGAGCAAGTTTCTCTCTCGTTTTAGCTCATTTCTACTTCATTCTTTTGCACGCCACGCACCCTTGACAAAACTCTTCTCCGGCGCTTTCGGACGGAATGTTTTGCATTTTAAGAAGCTACTGAATTCATCCCCCTCATTTTTTAGCCCTCTGCGACCATTTCTCCTCATCGTACATAGCACGTCGTTAAACTCTACGAAGATATAGTCTTTTGTCTCCAAATATTTCTAGCCATAAAGCAATTTTCGACGAAGATATTCTTCATCAATATCAACGAATCTCCATTTCGACGGAAATGCATACATTTTTTTCCCCGGATGTTCAATGAAATTATTTCATTTTTTGCCAGCAGAAAAACCGCAAATTTAAGGCTCATTGCTCATTGGAAATTGAAAGTATTTTCAGCGGACTATACAGTTCGTCGATATTTTTTTGTTACAGTCTCACCGATGCTTTCGGTTCCGCATCAACTAGTCGGTGCACCATTGGGTTATTCAGTGACCTTAGAGTGCCACACGGAAGCACATCCAACGTCATTGAATTTTTGGAAGAGGAATGACACTGGGCCAATGATCACCGAGAGTGCAAAGTACAAAACGACGATAACGATAGGAAAACCGTCGTATAAAGTTACCATGGCTCTGACGATATACAACATCACGGTAAGTTCCATACAAATTCCGCATTTTCTGTATTTCTCTTCGTCATTTTTCCATCCAACCGTATACGAACATTATTTGTGGCCATTGGTCATATCTGCCTTCCGGGTCAGAATCTTTTTGTTCGTATTCTCATTAAAACTATTCACCAACGAAAATTTTCCAATATCAGTGAAGTTGTCGAGTAAAAATGCACGAGAAGCTCGATATGATCCTTCGAAATGCAAACTCCGAAGGATCATTCAACCTTTCAAAGTGACATATCGATTTTACAGAAAAAAAAACAACATTCGAATAACGATACGACCAGTCGCCAGTCCATCTCTCCTTTATTCATTGACCAACGCGTTTTAACGAGCGATTCCTCTGCCTCTTGTCACTCATTTAGCATCAGACCATATATACATTATCGTAGATCCCTATTTTTATACAGTACGATTCATAAAACAGCAGTATTCGAATCCCAACGCTTTTTCTGGCTGTAAAAAAAAAAAAAACTGTAAAAAAATTCTTCATTCACTATCACAGTCGATAAATGTTAAAAAACAAATAAATCCCAACGAGGCATCACTTGATTGGGCGACCGCTTAGCAATTCATTTCTACTGCAACTTCCACCAATCCCATACGATCGAGCATCAGTATTTTGCGTAAATCAACTCATGACTGTTTGTTCCTCCAGGACAAAGACTACGGAAGTTACAAATGTGTGGCGAAAAATCCTCGCGGAAGCATGGAGAGCACAATCCGATTATACGGTAAGAATCGCGGTTCAATAATTATAATAAATAGTAAATAAAAAAATACGTGAAAACGACGAAAAATTCAGATTTTTCCATCACGAAAAAATTTCCACCGCGCTCGTTTTCGATATGTCTCCAAGGAACTGCTTCCTCTCCCGACAAATTTTTTCCTCAGCTCTTAGTCCAGGATAATAATTAAACAATTTTTATATGCTGTTGTCCGCCGATGAGCAAATCCATGAATTTTTCGTTGTGAATGAGCCCTGTGAGCAATCAAATCGTAGAAAATTGTCCAGACAAGAGGTCATACGGGAGAGAGGGAGGAAGAGGGAGAGACGAAACGAGACGAGAGGTTAATACGAGCGGTCGTAACGTATGCATATGACATGAAGGGGTGCAGAGAAATGGTTGGCTCTCAGTCAGAAAATGTACACACATACCAACACACACACACCCACCTCCATATATACCTATATTTTAGCATTTGGGCATGTAGAGGAAAAAAAGGTGCACATACATAGACACATGAGTGTAAAGCAGTCGTCAGAGTCGCCGACGGCCGTCCTCCATTAGCATGCATCGGTTTTTCGCATTAGCGACATTCAAATGAACCGAGCGTTTAGCATAAAAGTTTCGCGAGACGTAGCTGGAGACGTATATATAAGGGTGCTAAAGTGAGATAAAAGAAGCCAAGTGAGACAGGTAGAGGCTCGGCGTTATTGCCAAATGCCGGAGGCCGCTAAATATATATAATGAAAAGAGGACGCGAAAGAAAATGAGGAAAAGAGACAGGCTCTAAAGGGGGAAAGACTGACGAGAATCGTTTCCTCTTTATCCTCTGTACGAGACCGACGAGGAACGTTCGCTATGTGCTATTTGCCTGCACATATATATATTGCGTGTGTGTGTGTGCGTGTGTGGGCCACGGGGAACGACAAGTGTCGTAAATTCAGGGGGCGATCATCCCCCGATTGGAATTTGAATATAACTTGGCGTGGCTCGCCTACCAGATTTCACAGGAAATCTCGTGGGGAAACTGGAACATCCGAGCTCATACCGCACGCGAAATCGTTACGAATGCGAATCAAAAAAGAGAGGCGAGCAGAAAGCGAAGGAAGGGGCAAATACGTTTATTTTTTTTGTGAATATTTCGCGAAATAGTGAAAAGCCTGCCTTATCCTTCGCGACACTCTGTCAGGGTAATGATTTCGAATTTTCGGAAAGAGTGCTGGACATTTTTTTTTTGCAAGTTTTTTTTCTTGCCCCTGGAAAAAGGATGCGCGGGGAATGGGTTTTTTCATTTTTTCTATTCTTTTGCGAGAACCTGGCACAATTAGCTGGCATTGAATTGTTTTCAACGATAATTAAAAAAAAAAAAGTGGACCTTCCTCTGATGGAATAAAGGATTTATGTAACGAAAAAGTGTTCACTATTCATGGCAACGTGCTTTCGCCGCGAGGAGCTTTTTGATGGATGATCCGGTACTTTTTATTTTTCTTCGTTCGAGTCGCGTTGAACTGAATCTCGAGCATCACTTTTATTTTTCTTACCTTATACTTGAGGGAAGTGAAAGTTTTTGCGTCGTGTTCCGATTTTGCAGGAGGGTTGGAAAAAAAGGGAGAGGACCCATAACCATTGGTAGGAATCTCATTAAATAATCATTAGCTCGAGGGATAAATTTGTGATAAGTCGAGAAATTAGATCACTGTGATCCAGGAAGGTTTTTGTATGGCTCCTTTGGATCCGTTCACGTAGTGAATTCGTATAACAGTATGTCTCCCTTTGGGACACTCGACGTGACTGTAAACCTCCCTTTCTCTCTTTCCATTCGTCTTTTACATCAAACTTCCCTCTTCGTCTTTTATTTCTTTTATTTTCTCCTTTCGCGAGGATCAGTTCTCTTCCCATAGTGATCTTTTCTGCCACGTGACTTGCATTCGTTGGCAAAACTGAGAGACGAGACCGTCTACATGCCACAGGCGAATGACATAACGAGAAAGAGCGAGAGCCAGAAAAAAATAAAGAAAGAGAGAGAAGAGAGAGAAAAAAAAGTCGCAGTTCCTGGTAGAGAACTCTCTCATGATGCGCCAAGAGGGTAAAGTGGTTGGAAAGATGTAGAAAAGAACGAACTGAAAGAAAATCGCGCCCCCCTCAAGAGAAGCGTCTCGACCTTCGTTTTCCTTTGCCCTTACCCACCCAAATCGTAGTCTCGTTTCCACCGGCCATCTCGCTCTGGTTCATTAAACGATCAGGGTTTTCTCTTCCTCTATCCAATAGCGCGCTTCGTCTCACCCCTTCCCGTTCGTTCGCAAGCCCGCGTTGCGGACGTTGCCACGATCTCGTGCGGTCGCGACGGGAAATAAGCCGATGGAGGGAAAAAGAGAATCAGCCTGAGAAGGAGGAGGCGCGTGGAGACACGGAAATCGCGTAAGATTGAGCAAGACAACGACTTCCAACTCGACCCTATGGAATACCCAAGATTTTTTTCTCTCCCTGTCTCTTATTCACCCCTTGAGCTCTATCCCGCGTCTTTTTCTCTGTCCCACCAAAATTAAGTGGTAGCAGTCAGAGATATGTCAGACGAGTTTTATTAAGCGGCATAAAAAAGAGATTTGTAGCCACGGGAATGCTGGGGACTGGTTTGCGTCCGGAAGACAGACGAAGAGGAAAGAGCCTGAGACGAGCACAAAGAAGAGAGACCGAGAGAGATTGATAAAGAGGAGAGTTGGAGGTTAAAACAGAAAAAGAGACAGAAAGCGAAAGATGACACAAGAGGAAAATCGTAGGAAGGGATGGGCAAGAAATTGGTAAGAGGGCGAATATAACCATCGTGAGCAGGGGGATCGTAGAGATATGAATTTATTATTAAGGACCACCTAAAGGCGAAAGTACCTCTGTTTCTTGATATATCCTTTGGAGGCAGTTTCACCAGCAGACCGACTCTGGAAAGGGAATATCACGAAGCAAAGGAAAAGCAAGTACTCGAAACTCTATCGATATATACATTTATATACGTATATACAAGTACATCATTGTCGATGAACAATGTTAAGAGCTGATAGTCCCTTTGGCAATGTTGCACCCTTTCCAATATTCTACCATTATTGCCAGATTGCCTCATACCTTTGCACACGATCGAGACGACATCTTTTCTTCCAACACAACTATTCAGTTAATAACTCGATACTTCGAAGGAATCGAGTGAATTTCATATCAATAACTTGCCTGGAAAACATCACGTATTTCTATAACGTACGATCCCAGAAATTCGTGCGAATGTTGACGAACATTGGAATTTTAGTACACTCATAATTAAATCACAGGAATTCAATAAGATTATCGTGGATTTGATTGAAAGCCATCGCCGTTGATAAATTTATATACACAGGTTCGGCAAAACGTTAATTGCAAATGCTACACACTTTTTGCTGTATTGAAAAATCTGCTCGATTTTTTTATACGAATGTAAACTTTTTTTTTGTGACTTCGCAAATACGCCGTCGTCCACGACCTTATAAATTCTGAATCCCATAAAATCATCGATTTTTCGCGTCGTTGTAACATGACATGTTCACGGTCTGATGATGAAACTTGGATGATGAAAATAGGACGGGGCAGATTAAGTTGATGGAAAAAAGAGAAAAAAACGTTATAATTGACATTGCCACGTGACGGGACATTTTTTCTACCTACGGGCACATCACTTTTTCACGCGTTTCATTCCGTTTCGATCTCCTCGCACCACGTTTTTGTCCCTACATTCCTTTTCTCTTGATTCTTATATTCAATTCGTGTTCGCTCTCTTTTTTATTCCCGATTTTTTGTTGATTGTTTTTTTGTTATGCCGAATAAGAAGTTTTCTCTCGTCTAAATGAGAAAAACGTCTCTTAGAAGGCGAGAAAGATCGATGCTTTCAGGTATATAGAACATCGGTAAAAGACACGATAAAGAGGCAGGAATGGAGGGGATGAGGGTGCGAAGAAAAGGGAAAGACTGCTTCCTCGAGCATTAGTTTCTCGGTCTTCTTTAGCTGGACCGTGAATGTCAGGCGCTCCTTTCAATCACTGGCACAGCATAGGATTTACTACCTCGAACCAGTCAATCACTCAATTTTTTCAAATCCCCCCTCCCTCCTTCTCGCAATTTTATTATTCCACGAAAATCTCAGGACACTGAAGAACGACGAGAAAAAAGGCGAAGCATCATTGAAAGTGAAAAGACTCACACGTTACGATTTTTTTTGTAATTTCTCATTTTTTAAATCAAAATTGTTTTCGTTCCATTCGGGATGCGAAGTTTGCTGTACTTGGTGCCATTTTTTTCTCTTATTAAAGAAGAATATCACGTGGAATACTCCGACGTTCTGTTCTCAGTCGAAACTCTATTGTTACTTTTTCCAATTCATCAAGAAAACTGCGATCCGAGAGATTTCCTTTTCGCTTTTTAACGTTTCGTACAATGACAATATATTCTGTCAATCAGGCTGAAAAGCTTGAAGGAGCATTGAATGACGATTGGAAATGTGATAAATTCTTCAGCACGAATACGACGAGGCTTCGTAAAAAGATCAATGACGTAAAGAGGCTTAAAACTTCTCATCAGCCGGGACGAATCTTTTCAACGAGAAAAAATATCAACATCAGTTTGGACAAGAAACATTTCTCAAAGGAAAAGAAAAGAGCGAGGTCTCAATTGTTAGTTTAGAAAAAAATCTTGGCAATTATCGTCCTCGCCGGAACACTTTGACCAAAGTCACCTGGGCGAGCGTATTAAGGTCTGATAACGAAACAACATTTTTTGTTATTTTACTTATTTTTCGTCTCCACGAGAGCGCAGAAAAAGTATGAGACAAAACTTGTCGGAATTGCAGGAGCATGGGCTGCAAGGATGGAAGCAAGTGCAAAAAATTCCTTAGTTTTTTACGTTGGCTTCGGTATTTTCCAGGTAAATCGAGCCACGAGGCGTATATGTATGAAGAAAAAGTTTGGCTGAATGTTTAAAGTCGTGTGGACTTTTGGAAAGTCTTTTACTTCCACGAGATCGCAGTTGTGGGACCACAATACTCTTGTATGTTATATATTCGTGTATACAGATATGCAGAGACTTTGTACGCGCGTATGTGTGTATATAAAGTCGATGGTTAGGCAACATGTTGAGGTTAGGTATAGAGGGAACGTATACGGCGCGAAGAGAGCTGTTTAACTTTCACAGCGTGCAGCCACCGTCGTCGCTAGACTACCAATGTGACAGAGCCCTTGCGGAAAAGCTTGGCTGCTCCGCGAGATCCAGTTCGTAGAGTCTACACCCTGCCACCCTCCGGGTAACGAGATCTCTGTGAGAACGGGCTAGATTGGAATACTCGTCAAAATTTCCCCTGAAAAGTCATCATTACGCGTCTAATGCGGCGAAATTAATGACGTGGAATTACGTTTATTAAATAAGATTACGTGTAACAACCTTGTCTAATGAACTTTCACTAATTAGGCTTCGGATGGTGAGATGATCGATAAAGTTTCGACTTTTCTCTCAAATCAAAAAAAATTCGTTCATACCTCTAAGCAAACTTAAAGGTACACAAGGAATGAAAGTGTTTATGTTCTTGCAAAAGTGAAAGCTCGAGAAGCGAGAGAAGATATGAATCGTTAAGTGCTCTGGCATGAGCTGAATTACATCCGAGACCATTTCAATTCATCGCAACGTTCGTCTTCCATTGCAGTCATGCACGTATATATATATTTATATGTTTAAAAACTCGAAAGGACTTTTGTTGTTGTCGCGATAGAACTAACCAACACAAAGAGTGAACGAAGGGAAAAGAATTTAAAAAAAATAAGACTTAAATATCCAAAGCGGATTGTGAACGGTAGAACGGGGAAAAGTCTCTGCGAAAATTCACAGGGTGGAGTGACGTGAATGGCTTTTTCATTTGGATAAAATCTTTTGGAACTCGTTCTTGCGCAATGGGGGACACACTTTCACTCTGCGGGTTACTTTTTTTCTTCTCTCTCTCTCTCTATCCTCACGCCTATATTTATTCCTTTCTCCTTCTTTCTCCCTTAACGTGTACAATATTATGTTGCAACGTTTAATACTAATGGATGAGAGTATAAAAGAGCATAACTGTATTCATATACAGGAGGAACGGTTGAGGGTGACACGATGCTGTACTACACGTGCCTTTTCCGGTGTGACGAAGATCCGGTCCCGACCGCGACATTGCCATTACTCGGCTCTCCCCTTTCCCTCGCTTTCCGCTGCTCGAATCATCCCCCTAGTAGCGTTATTCATTAACTCTCCACCCCCATACACTCTCGCAGCGTTCGTATAAACCACTCGAAGGCCCGGGACGCGACTTTAAGGTCTTGCTTTCCCGGCTGTCCTAACTGTAATATTTAACCCATTTGAGAGATAAAAAAAAAGCTTTCGACCCTCAAACGTTTCGATGTTCTTGCCCATGACACAAAGAATAACGAGATTCGTCCTTTTTTTTTTATCTTCACCCTTTGAAACTTCCATAACGGATTTACGACATCGTCCGTCCTTTGAAATGTATCCAAACAATTCCAGACAAAACGAACAATTTTATTTTCTCTTGACTACTTTCGATTTTCATGGAGTCGACTTTTTTTTCTGACTCCGAAGTGCGCGACTAATTTTTTGGTCAGGGATATATGATTATTCACGGACCATTTGATTTTTTTTCTGCTTATTACAAAGCGAAAAACAGCTGCGTCTCTCTGCACGAAAAACTCAAGCGCACATGCATCGCGAACTCGAACGAAAGATCGTCGAGCAACTTGTTCTCGAAAGAGAAAGGAAATGGAAAGAAATCAAGGATGGAAGCAAAGGGAAGGGTAAAAAGGGGTGGGCGTTATATTACCGCACATTAATTTACGAGACAGTTTGAAAACGTGGCCGTGGGCGATTTCCGGTTGGATCTACCAAAAAGTATCTTATCGAGCCGTCTCTCTTCGCGTTCCCTTTCTTTCTTCCTTTCTACATCGTTTCTTTTTTCTTCTCTTGTCCCTGTGCAAGTTCACCCCTTTGCTTCGTTCTCCACGGGAGCCGTGGCCGGTTCTCCCTTTCCTTCTCGCACGGGCACGCTTGAAGAACGACTTTTAGAATCGACTTTGCTGGCGTGGTTCGAAGAAGTTTGGCAATTTCCTGGGGGCTAATCTGGTGGTCGGTCAGCATTGAGATGCTCCTGGGGTTCGCAAACCAGCCACCCCAGGCAAGTGGAAAAGGGCAACGTTGAGACGAGATGGACTTCGCTATGTACGCCTCCAAGACTTTCCTCTCTCTTTCTTTCCTTTGCCCTTTGCCTCTGCCTTTTTCTCTTGGTCGAAAAGTAACCTCGGACGATCCTATGAATTATACAAGCGAGTGCTCTCAGTCTCGAGAACTAAGGGAAAAAAAACGAAGCATGAAAAGGTCTATAATGAAGAACGTGACACACGAATACCAGGGGAAACCAAAAACAATAAGAGAAAAAAACAAAAGAGAAAATTGTATCCGGCGCTCTTATTTCCTCTTGATTTCTTATTTATACTCACGTAATAACTCGTATATTAATACAAATGCAAAAAGTTGCGATTTTTTTATTCCCTCGTCGAGGGATCGAATTACAAAAAAAAAAGAAGCGAAAACTCAGACTAAACTGTATTAGTTTTCACGGATTATTCATTTTCTCGCACTTTACGAGTCGCCCCCTTTTTTTTCCTCCATCAATTTAGCGCAGTGATAGCGAGTTGAGGGTATTGAATTGCAAAAGTATCGCATCCTCCTTTCCACGTGCTGACTGCCACACATGAAAGATACACAAAAGTTAAGAAAATTGAAAATCGTAGATCGATCGCCGAAGAGTTTCCGAAATAGTTAATTTTTTTAATTTTCGTACGTCAGGCTCGTCGGTGCAAATTTGAACTAGTCTCGCGGTGAACCTTACTAATATACTCATGTTTCCAAACCCTTAATTAATACCTTACAAGCGTCTGGGAAATTTCGCTCTGCTCGTGTAATTGAGAGAGAAAGGAAATAAAGAGCGAGAGAGCTGGAGGCAAGCAGATGGAGTAGATGGAGAGTTGCGTGCGAAAACTCAAGGGTGGAAGAGACTAAACGATACCGAGCTCCTTGTCAAGGCTACATACGAAACGCGTCTCCGATGTTGATATTTCATTTCGCAGTCGTTCATCATTTCTATCTAATGTTTACTGCGTGCAAATATATACAAGGTATTTCTCGTCAAATTGATCGCGTCTTCTGATCCAAATCTTTTTGTCAAGTCGCCCTAATTCCTCGACAAATTTTCAGTCAATAATTTCAAGCTCCATCCTCGAAAAGCCAAAAAATCGAAAAGAATTCACAACTTTTGCTTTTACCCGTTGAAATTTATCAAAAATAACTGAGAATCACCAACATTGACCTTAGCAAGCAATCGTTGTTTGTTCTCGTTGTGCTGTTACCGAAGGAGAATATTTTCATTGCAAAAAAATTTCCAATAAACCTCAAGATCACGCAGCACAGAATTTTTCGTATTCACGAAGAATTTTCTCCGAACGATTTAATTTCAAAAGCGACAGATGCTTAAATGAAAATTTTTGTACACGAGCAGGCAATATTACGAAATGAGGAGCAGGCACATAATTCGAAAGATTAATAAATATTGCATAACAATATAGATCGTGATGCATTTTCGTGCTACAGATGTTCGCCATATGTGGAGATCTTATGGAAGGGAATAATCTCAACTATGTGCGTGTACGTGTTTGTGTGTGCGTGTGTGTCGCCAGCAGAAGCGAGCCAGGATCCTCCCGGAACCCTCTCACGCCGGAGGTTCGAGCAAGAGAGCTATTATTAGAGGAAAGATTGACATGTGACTGCAATATCCTCAGAATTCAGATTAGCCTTCCGGCTGGCGCTGTTCCTGGCACTCTACAACGTGTAACGTACACACACGCACATATACATACACAAAAATACAGACATAGACTCAGACGAGGAGCTTTCGACCGGCGTATATTAGCTTTCGATTTTTCATTAAACTTCCAGAGGTTGCCAACTCACGCGCTCAGCTTACCATCAAGCTCTTTCGATCCTGGCGCGTGTTCTCGTTTTTCTTTCTCGTGTCTGCTCGATCAAGAAAAGAAGCGGAGAAGGGGGGGACAAGGATGAAGAAAGAAAGCTTGCAAGGCATCAAGAGATCTCGAGCCAGAAACTCAGCGAGCAAACACCATTTCCTTCAAGATCGTTTCTATTAACATTATCCTTCGCTTCTTTCCTTTATAGTTTTTGAAGGTTTTTGAATTTAGTCTTGTATTTAAATGATATTGTCGAAGCTGAATCGCTCATTGAAGAAACACTCGTGGCAGGTGCCGTACTGTTCGATTCTGCAGTGGAAATAAATTTTTTTCTCACGCACCTGATGATGGGTCAACCATTTAAAAAATTAATTGATTATCGAAGACGATCTTTGTCTCTCATAGAATGGAAAACACACTTTGCTCGTTCGCTGTTAATAACCACGTGTACATATATTTAGAGATTCAATGGATGAACGTTGAACGCACTTTGCCTGGACGAAAATGTCGGTTGCGGCGACAGCAACAAGAAAACAACTTGTACAAAGCCCTGAAGCTGCTGTCTGAAACAGCAACGAGCACATTTTACTCTTTGGCTCCTCTTTACAACCCCGTTCGCTTCTCCCGCATCCAATATCATCTCATCGCAAATTTTTAAACATTCGAATCTATATGTATGCATCAAGGTTACTCTTGCAAAATAATTTCCGCGCAATTTGAGCGTTGATAGTTTGAAAGAGCGTGTTGTATATTCATTTGTATTCCGAGTTCTTATTCCTCGAGAATTTCGCATACGATTCCGTGACTATATGGAAAAAAGTCTTTGGATGTCTTGTCTGTGGGAGAGAAGCGTATAGCTGTCGACGGGCTTTCGGATCGTTAATCATTCGGAACGTGGCAAAGCACGCGTGTCCGAGTATTGATTTTTTCTGGCTCTTTTAATTTTGAATGCACGGAATAGTAAAATGACAAAAGTTCAAACTCTTCCCAAAAGACGTTCGTGCAAGCGATGCGTATGCAATTTTGCACATTGAAGCTGAATTTCCGTTTGAAAAATTGAACGTACGTTATTCGTGCTGGACGATCCATTTGAAATATTCGAAGGTCGAATCGAGGGAAAGCGAGACGGATGGTTAATAATAGGGAATGCTAAAGTTCTTGGAGCAGGGAGGAGGAAAAATTGGAGAAGTGCACGTAGAATAATTCGTGTATGAGTTTCGTTGGCTCCTTTCTCAGTTTTACCATGACAGGCGACCAAAAGCGTGGATGGACGCAAGAACGTGTGAAACGTAGTAGGAGGAGAAGCATAAGGCAGGCAAAGGGAAAGAGAGGAATGAGGAGCCCAGCAGCAGCACTGACGGGCCTGTAAGATTGATTGGAGTCACGAGATGGAAAATTAACGGTCTAGCTCGGTTCGTGTTTCCCGAGAGAAAGAATGAGACGAAAACGGGAGAAAGAAGAAGATCCGTAGGAAGAAAGGGACTCGTGGAAGGCGAGTGGAAGGACTCGTGGGGTGAAGTTGGAGCTACTGAATGTGGTGAAAATCCAGAGTGTGCACGAGCGAGAAAAAACGCTATAAAGAAGGCAGTTGAGAGTGGAGGAAGAAAGGGACGACGGGAGAGAGGTGATCGAAGAGGGGCATGAAACGTGAGAAGGAAGGAGAAGTGTGACAACTGCCGCATACTAATCCTCCTTCTGCCTGAACTCTCTTTCTTTCACGTCTAGAGCCTAGAACAAGGATGAAGCGAAAGGCAGACAGGGAGACAACGCGAGGCAAAAATTCAAGAAAAGAAAACAAAACGATAAATACACGGGCGCAAAACAAAAATAGAAAAAGTACAAAAATTAAGTTTCGACTGATTCTTATCTAAAGAGAAGGAAAAAAAAATTATGCTGGTTCGGCGGTCCCAAAAGACAAAGTACACGATCAAAGTCAAGGGAACTTGAAGTTTGGAAAAAATTAAATGTTCGCAAAACGTGCGTGAGTCAAACGCACACTCCGTTTTGCAAAAATCGATAAAAATATTTTTAGAAATAATTTAAAAACGTGAATTGTGACGAATTAATTCGAACTGCGTAGTCAACAGTCGTATGTAGTTCATTTCATGAAGCTGACAATTATCCATAATAATTCATAGAGAACAAGAATAAATTTCACTCATTAAGTCAGAGCCAGCAGAAGTCACGACCTAATTGATAGCTTTTTTCATTAGCCCAATTCGACTTGCCGAATCGGTCTTCCCCGCTGGAACAATCCTCGGTGAATTTAGCAGGCAATAATGCAATATTCGTCTCATTGAAAAAGCGGAAGTTGGAATAATTCAATTTAATACCTCCATCAAATTATCATATACTTTTGCACAACTATAAATTCAACCACACGTGTAAAATGACGGTAGTCGCAAATTTGACAGAAAAATTCTTGCCGCGTCACCGTTTTTCCTTCTCACCGAAATAAATAATATTACGCTGATATTTTTATCATTGCGCTAAATTCTGCGGTAGTGATGAGAATATTTGTGGATCGCGGAGAAAGGATTCAAATTCATTTTTTACTTCTACCGGTTAGATAAATACTCTTCTCCTTCAGTCTTGACTGTTTGCTCCAAAATGCAAACAAACGACTGGGGAGAGATAAAAAGAAGGAACGAGACAGAACGAGGAAAAGGAAAAGACTAAAGAACCGAAAAGAAAAATACAAACAAAAAGAAAGATAAAGAGAGAGAGAGAGAGAGAGAGAAAGGGGCGGAATGGAAAGTGTATAAAGCGGATGAAAGATACTGTTAACATTGGGCAAAGTGGAAAGCCCGGACATCTCTCAGCGTGCCAATATTCTAATTAGAACGCACAGTCATGTTTAAATTGCCCATCAAGCTTTTTCCACAAGACTGTCCAGACTTCTCCAGAATACTCAAAGGCTAAACAGCCACAGCAAATTAATTGATTGCGAGGGACCCTCAATATCGATTTATACCTCTACCATACCTCTACTTTTATCCCCCAAACGCGGGTGCAAATTTGCACCCACAGAAACTTTAGATAGCGAGATTTTCAAAATTTCTTTTGTAGACGTGACCAGTTTTTATGAAAAATCTCGTATTTTTCGATTTTCTAATCATTGGAATCGATAGCCCAGGATTCGCTACCCCTGAAAAGTACCCCACGGACTAATAATCAAGACGAGGAATGATAGTCGTTTGCCATTGTGAAAAATTTCAATTCTAGTTATTTTATTCGGTTTTTCAATTAAGGTCAAATGTTAATTTTTGCTCCTCGCAGGAAAACGGATCTCGCAAAAAATGTTTTCGCTTAGTTAACTTGATTTTCACACTTCCCGTTTTATTCAAAGACGAAAATTTATTTCGATTTGCGTCTAATTTATCGACAGACAAGAGGGAATCAATCTTTCCTCAATTTCCTGTACAATTCCTTACATGAAACAGTGGAAACGTTTAAACAGCCAGATTGCAAGGTAATGTTTGTATATACATGTCATGTGAACTATAGAAACATATACATATATATAAAATAGCCAATCATCAATCAGAGAGACTGAAGTTAAATGCTCGGGACAACGGGTTTTAATATATCCCGAGAGAAATAAAAGTTAGCGCGATAAATCAAAAGTGAAAAGTCGCCGGCTAAACTCTCCGGGACTGGCTGCCACTCAGTCGAGTTGAACAAAATGGCGACTTCTCTGTCTCGTTCCCTCTCCATGGCTCGTACAGCTTTCTCGCTTTCTCTTTTCAACCCTTCTTCCACTCTCATCGTTCTCTCGTTCTCACATTTCTCACACCGCTATTTTCTATCTCTCACTGCTATTTCTCCCTCTCTCATGCTTGATTTTTCCCATACATCGGCGTCTTTTCCATCACGAGTGCAGACAGCTTTCTCTCTCTCCCCCCCTCTCCGTGTCTCAGGTTGTTCGCTCCGTGACGCGAAAAAGTGATAAATGAATTTTCCTCACTCGTCTATTTATATCTGTGGCCATCCCACGTCCGCGAAACGTCGACGACGAAATCTCCCGTAAAGGGCTAAATCTTTCGATCGCCTTCTCTTCTCCCACTCTTTCTCTCGCTCTCTCTCTCTCTCTTCCTCTTGCTCTGTGCTTCCTATCGGGAAATCGAGTGGTAATCTTCCAGTCCACATTTTACTCGATTATGACATCCCATCGGTAATCGATTCAGGTCGAGTGGTTGGAAACGATGTGTGTTTCTTTTCGTCGCAACCTCCCAGCTTACCAAAGATTTATATTTCTTGTTGAGCCACTATTGCGCCTTAAAGTTTACCAGCTTACCAAAGATTTATATTTGTTGTTGAGCCACTATTGCGTCTCCCAGCATCCTTTTTATTTACATTCGATAAAGAGCTCACTTTCCCATTAAATCATATTGCTACGTTTCAATAATATCGGAACATTTAAATCTAAATTATCGATCATTTAGTTTAATAAGTTTTGTGCAGCATCGACTTAAAAATAGCGATGAATCACGTGAATTTATACGTGCATACAAATCTTGCTTTTTGGCGAATTACTCTTTTTTTTCGTTATCTTTTCATCGTTCTGTAGGAGCGAAACAGCAAATTGTACATCAGCGCGATAATATGGCTTGTCACTTTGAAAGTTCGAGCCGACTGATTGGCCTATTCAGACGAGACGATAGAGACGATAGGCCACTATCCTTTAATTTTCGTGCAAAATTTATAATTATAATTACAGGGGCACTAATCCAAAAAACATTCCGTCGAGTAAAATAACGAGCGATGTCTAGACATGGGAAGATATGAATCTAGACGTATAAATCGATGAATAATTTTCAACGTGAGTTGAAATGTTTTATTCTCAATCAACCCTACCAAGCAAACATTTGATTTTTCTTCGTCGAAATTATTTTCAAAGGGAATAAATGAGGAGCAAAAATTTGTTGAATCTTATTCATTACATTATTAGAGCTTTTGTTTTTGTTCGTGTCGGTCACCTTGGATTCCGAAAGGTTCAGGTATTCGTGTTACGATGTCGGGAAAAAAAGGGCACATTCTCTCGGTTCAATGCCAATGAATCAAGAAACGAGAGAAAAAATTTGATTGCTATTTCATTTGAAAGCTTTTTCGACGCAGTCCTACACAAAGGATTCGAAAAATGGAATTTTTTATAAATTACAACGGACTTTTGACTCGACTGTAAAAAATTTCACGTGTTAATTAAAAAAATGTAAAGATTTTAATTCGTAAACGAATACGAAGTTTTTCCAATAATCACTGAATCGAGAACGAAATTGACCCTTCGAATACTTGGTCCCCATAAAAGTTCAACGATCCAAAAAATTCATAACTCGCAGTCTCGCAATTACCGCTGGATAAATGAGACAGTCCGAAAAAATTAATGCAACCTCGATTTCTGGCGATGTTGTAAATACCTGAGAGGGAGTTTAAAAGCATTCAGACATGTGACGCGGGAAGGGCTTAATATAGTTGGTAACATGAGAGTTGTCTGACATATTGTACAAGATCGATCTTGGTGGAGTGTTCCGAGTTGATTCGGCTGGCTCGTTAAATGCTCGACGAACCATGTGCCCGAGACCGTTCGCCACTCGGATATCTCTACGTATATAAAATTAATACTCCCATATACAAAAGCAAGCACACGCTCACACAGCTATGTACCGCATTTCTACATATTTTTCCTCGTGCCGAAAAAATATATCTATATATTCGAAAGTACATAGCGAGACTCGTTGAAATTCAAAGTCGAGAGATAAATGAGAGAGTCTGCATGACGATTTGTGCAGGGAAGGGGGGGGCGGGAGGCAGAGCGAGAGGATGGAGATGAAAATCGTACGAAATCTCGTAGCAGGCTCTTGATATATAGAGAGAAGCACCAGTGTGACCGGGACGAGGACGAATGACGGAATTAGGAATAATTATTCAAGTATATTCGTCGAAAGAGTGGCAGAGAGAGGGAAAGGGAAAGAGAAAGTGGTCAGGAGGCAGGGGATTGTGGTAGAGAAAAAGGGCAGTACTGTAGTCAGTGCTTTGGAAGCTGCTAAAGGGTGAGAGGACGAGGGAGTGAGTGAGCAAGGGTAGATACGCGTGTACCCTTGGGTAAAATATGATCTGGGAGTTGAGTGTGTAGTTGGGCTGGTAGCGGCCTGCTCTCTAGTGATTCTGGCCTTTACTCTCTCTCGCTCTTTGGTGCAGTCCTTTTCCCCATCATTCCTCCTTTGCCCCTTGCACGCTCTGTGGTGGCTAATACGTTTGGGGGTGAAGTTAGTAACAGGTGGCGCGATCCATAACCGACCCTGCTTGCTCTCCAAATGTCTATCTATAGAGATATATCCTCCACGAAATCTTTTATTACTTCCAGAATCCCCCATCTGATTATCCTTCCAATATTTTTTTTCCTTCTTAACGTGTTTTGTTTCTTTTGCCTCGAATATTTCAGCAAATTTTTCTATAGGATTTTCATTGCTCTTTAAAAAATGGACTATCGCACTGAGAATGAAAATTATTCTGCCATGGAATGGAAACTCGAGGCGCCCCATTCGTCGAGAGACATTAGTTTTAATTCGTTTCAATTCACAATCTCTGCAACGTTCTCTCAATGTACATCCCACATTAAATTATCGTTTCGCTTTTTTCTCTGTTTCAGCCTCCTCACCACCGACCACTAGTCCGAATCCAGTAACAACCGACCAAGCTGTAAAGTGTGAGTTCCCTCCACAAAATAAAAAAAAAATTGAAATAAAAAATACTTCGTGTTCCAAATTGCTGTTGAAAATTTGTATTTACTATTTTTTCTAGCCTGGGTGGAAACAGCCGAGATGGAAAATTCGGTGGATGGAAATCCCAGCTCGTTAACGTTCCATAACAGCAAAGGTTCGAAACAAGGTAATGAAAATTTAAACAACAACTTGAAATTTCAAAACTTTTAATCGGTAGTCGTGCTAATAAAACGAAGCCCAAAAAAAAGTTCTCATGTCGTAATTTTCCATGTAAACTCGAATTCGGTTTCGTGTAAATGACAAATAGTTGCGGAATCATTGTCCCAGCATTTGTAACAAGCCCGATTTGTCGAAATTTGTTAGCTCCCGTTAAGGGCTATAGCAGTGGAAGTGGAAAACCACGGAACGAAAATAAAAGCTCAAAAATAAAAACATGCTGGATACAGGGAACGATTTAAAGAGTGCACCTCGGAGACAATGGGGCTTTCTCTCTGCTGTTTCATAACGTACCTCCATATAGAGCTTATGACAGGGTCGTGGAGGTTAACCAAAAGACACGAGGCGACGACGGAAAGTTCGCACTCGGGGGGTCATGACTCCATGCTGCACTGCTGCAGAATTACGCGACAAGAGAAAAGAGGAAGACTTGATGTACAAATATATACACACACATAAATGCAACGCATACATATGTATTAGCTTATGTACTAGTTTGACGAAAAGGGCGCAAGTCACACAGATTTCCGTACTTAATAAAAAGCTTAAGGTCCTTTTATTTTCAAGCACTCGATCTGCACCTTCACGTATATATGATACGAAGGAATAACGTCGAGGTGCATATCCTTCGACCCCTCTGCACCTCCCTCCCTGCACCCTTGACAACTCGGAGTAAGATAGACCGAGCGAGACGAAGATAGACGTTCAAATGGAAAGAGAAAGGGAGAGAAAGAGAGAAGGGGATGAAGGGATGGAGTAGGGGTTGTTACATCAATATTTCATGTATGCTAACACGCCAGAACTAATAATGCTCGAGCGCGAGAGGAAGAACCAAGAATAATATCAGCCTCCGCGAAGCTACTGCTCCCAACACTCGCGTGTATATACGTAGGCAGGTGTGCATATACGCGTACTCCACCACGTACCTTACCCCTTATATCTATAGACTCGGATATACAAGTTCGTGTAAATTAACATATTATAATAAAATGACGAATATAATTAATGACCTTTGGTTAAAGACCTTCAAATATTTTCAGAACGTTAGTTTTCGGGCTGGAACTAAAATCGATTGATCGATTAAACTGAATCACGCGAGACTTGATGTAAAAAAAAAAATTGATTCATCGACTGCGATAAATCTTTCTCTTGGAAGTTTCTAATGATGACTGTGTCCATCGTACGACCAAGTTCCCTGACTTATACTAATGAGCTTCCTGACGCATAGATATTTTGATTGAAATCAAAATCACGGTGAAACGGCATTACTGAAATACTTCGATACGAGTGCTTGAATAATTTATAACCCGTATTATATTCCTGCATTCAACCGAGAGGAGCAATTAGCGCTAAGTCGATTCTGAATTATAAAGTTGGCGGAACGAGGCCTCTCCGGCGGTCGTTTGTGGTCACGTAATTTCACTACCGATCCCCACAAGTCTCCATAATCAAACACACACGCACACGCAAATCTACTTACGTGTAGAGAAAGATTAAATCAGTTGAATTAGTCATTAAATCAGCGCCAACACTTTTCTTTGCAAACTCGTGCAAATAAGCAAAGGGAAATTAAAATACAAAAATCTACAAGTTTTATATTTATTGTACGTGCATGTGTGAAGATTGAAAATGGATAAGTAGACAAAATGATGGACAATATTCCGGTTTGAATACTGCGCAATTGGGGAAATTGGGGGCGTCGAGTAGTTGGAAAAATTATGCTAATTAAAGGGGTCAAGCTGGCTTACACGTCTGCGGTACTGCAGTGCCGTAGATCAGGCTGTTCAAGAGTTATAGTTGCTCGAATTTTGCAGATGCAACACGCGCCTGAAAACACGCACACGAGTTCCGACAACGAGATACGTTTGAAAATTTGTTTTTCGATATTTTATTATATGTTTTAAATGGGGAAACATCGACAATATAATGGGAAGACAAAATTAACATGTGAGACAATTTTAGTGACAAAAAACAGGAAAAAAAATGCTACAAGGTCGTTGGAACTTTGTACGTTTAGTTTCGAATGTCCCATACGTGTGTATAGTCACGTGAGGCAATGACTTTACGTCGAACAATGCTACGGTATATACAAGTCCGTATCCGGTGCGGTACCGGCATGGAGAAATGGCTTGTGCTTCAAACGCCGTATGAGCGAACTCTCTCTCTCTCGCTCGCTTCTTCCCTCTTGGCTCTTCTCCTCAAGAGAACCTCACGATAAGGGGTGGAGGTGAGGTTTGTAATTGGCGCAACATCTGCGGTCTGCGGGGTGGCATTAATGTTTGCTACCTCTCCCTTGTACTCACACACTTTGCTCTTCGTGTTCTTTCCAGATGTGTATGTCTCCCTCTGTGTCTGTGTGTGGAGCTTGCACGAGCCACAACGTCCCGGAATAATCCGCTATTCTTCTGCTCTCTTCCTCTTTCTCTTTCTTCGAGCCCTCGTGCATTATTCCATTCTACAAACCATCGCGTTCGCCTTGTCCTGACAATTTCCTACGCACACGCACTCAGACTCACGCACTCTTATCCGCGTTCACGTACAACTGCGTACAGCAATAACAAATCTGAGGAAAAAGTAAAATGAATGAGAAAGTTGAAGAGGCAATTAAAAACTGCGTAAGACTACGAGTTCCAGATTTAACTTTCGAGCCTGCTTGATGCATGGAACAAGTTTTTTTTATCTCCTTTAGAAAAACGAAATGAGGACTAATTTCGAATCATTAATAACCTTGTTTGGATTTGAAAAAATATTCATAAGCGAGGATTGCTACGAAAATTTGACGATGAACAATATATTCATTGGAAATTGTTATAATACACTTGAATGACGACGTATGATTGCAAAACTTTTAGAATTTGCTGGGCTTTGCTATGAATATTGCATAATATGATGAGACGCTTTGAAAGAGAGACAGATAGAGTAAGGAGGGCCAGAGAGGGATAGAGAAATGACCAATTAATTGAGACATACAGTGACACGTTGGTGGCTCCGAGGAATTCCGACCTCCCGAACCAGGAATATGTTCATCAATGTTCATGTGTGCTTCTCAGTGGCGACTGTTTAACCAATTCGACGACCACACATATCGAACATAAGGGACTCTGTATATCAACGACCCAATGCCACATCAATTGAAAATTAGCTCGAGAAGCATGAAAAAGTGAATCAAGTTCGTTTACAGCCAAAAACTGAGAATGTTGTCAATTCCACAGATGGTTGTTCTATTTTTATGTTGATACGAAGTCTTGCGAATATTTTATATCCCCAGGAACGTTCATAGACAAAAACCTCACATGCCATGTGAAATAAATAGATTATCCAATCTATTTGTTCGCATCCCTGTTTAGTTTGTTGCCGAAGGATGAATGGTTTCAAACTCGAAAATCCAATGCCCTATTCTGTAATGAACATAACTGGTTCGTTGCAAATAATGTCGAGGGATGTTGTTCGTTAGCCATTTATCGACTAATGTGTACGTGTGCATATGTAATCCAAATGAAACACTGCTTTTAATGAAACGAGAGGAATATATATCGAGGTGCGAATACGTAACAGCCCGAGTGGGAGAGGGACAGAAAAGATGCAATGAGCTTCTGGTTATAACTGTTTAAATCCAATATTGCAGGAAACGTGATTTTAATTAGTGATAGCGCACTGAGTATATCGTCTATCGAAATATGCGATTGCAACAACGTAAACCATAATTGGAAAGTGTCGAAAAAAATATATGTATATTCGACGGAGCTTTTTAATGGTATCGTTAACTCTGACACACCAGGGAATTGTCTCTTGAAGTGTACTCGACTAATTTTCGTATTGAATGCAAATGAGTTCAATCAGCACAACCGAAATTACAATCCGCACATTATTTAGAATGATTATTCATCCTATTCATTTCCATGCAGCTTCATTTGAGTAATTTAGCTGAACTGCCTGAAACAGAAATTTTGTGCGTCCTCTGAACGAAATAAAAGTCGTGTTCAAGTGCAATCTGTTGTCACGATAGTGAAAACCGTTAAAAAGACGATTTGTGTCCATTCCCTATTGGAGGAGCACCCATCAAGTTTGTATAGGCATATTAGGTTCGGAAATCTCGAGAGATCAACGTGCAAACTGCCAAGCACAATGGGCACAGTTCGGAATGGACTTTGCATGATAAATCCATAATCCATATACGTACGTAGAGTAGAAACCACAGGACATGGAGTAGATTTGGTGGGGAGGTAAGAGGCAAGAGGCTATACAGAATGAGCTGGAGCTCGATGGGTAAAATTGGCCTGCCTATAACTTAGAGAGCGTGGACCAGATTGGCTTAGCTTAGTGGCTGCACATGGTTAACACGAGGGTATCTCGTATCTAGCCAGTGTGCGTGACCGTTGTGTATATCATACACATGTCCCGAGGTTGTTCAAACGTCAAGGGTCTTCCGTAGAGTTTGAAACCGTAGGAAGAACGAACTATTCTCAGCCCAAGTATTGAAGCATCTGGAGTATCGTTTCGTATTTCGCAAGCAGGTGTCGTGCCGACCAGATTACTTTGTATCCTTCTAGCATCTTGTGTTATATTCATCCGGTATGTGCGAGAATAGCGTCACAGTTCTGTTGTTGAACCAGTGATGCAGTAGTTGGTGGTGGGGTTATGTGTCTCAAGGCGTCAGGAACCCTTCAAGGGACAAACGCACACAGAGCGATGAAAGGGAAGTGGTAACTCGTGCCAAGGTACATGGCTTGGCCTATTGCTCTCGCGATCCCAGCGAAATAGCTGAACCTACAAAATGGACCATACACTGTCCACACAGACGCGCTCACAAACGTTGTCATGTATGGCTAGCTCCAACAAGCAAAAGGGCATAACACCTTAATCAATTTACGTATCAAGACATGCCGATTACTGCCTTCTGTTTATTGGCTGGTCGATACATGTTGCTATGGTTACTTGAATGTGCAAGGAACTAAGCATATACACCATTGCAACGGACTAAGGTTCAATGGAAGCAATGGTAAACTCATCCTCTGTATAACGTACTATACATTAGTACGCCATTGCACGATAAAGGGCTCTGCCATTGCTCACTCCCCCTCTCTCTCTCTGTCTTCACGCACATAGAATCTAAAGTGTACAGCGTCAACGCCAATGTTTGGCCAAAATTTGCATACGTCTGACGCCCCACCTGTACACATTCCTGAAGGCGTAAGCACTACTCCTGTGCGGTGCAGATTTGAACCATTCGGGTATTATAATTTAGGGACCCGAGATACCGCGCGACTACCCTACTTGGAGAATACCTCGCTTATGCGATATTAGGAACAATTGAAGACTGGACACTTTGGAATATCAATTAAGCAGGTCACCTAGGCATCCGTTTAATTAGAATCACAAATTCTGGGTATAGCTTCAATGTTGATGTTTCATGAGCTTCCACATGTTACTCGAGCTACTGGACAAAGTATCTCGAGGTTTTACACTGAATTTTCCGACCAATTCTCAATTACGGTCTTTCGAAAATACTGTCATCTAGAAAACTTGGTACGCATGACAGCGAATTTATTTTACCATGCAAGTTCCAACGGCAAGAGTGCCCTGAACTTGAGCGCCAAGTTGCTGACACCGTACCTGCTACAAGTAGTATTTTTCATACAGTAACGATGCAAGTTGAAAATAGCGTCGTGTTCGGATGATTATAGCTCGCAAGAAAGTTGCGGGAGTATGACGTTTCGTGAGAGGTTAATCTGGTTGGCGTAGCCCCTGGGAAAGTCCTCTATGTTCATGGTAATTGGATTTGTTTGGATTATGATGTGACAGGAGTTGTTTGCCCTCAAGGAATATCTGCCAGCATAGATTCAAGGTCATTTCCTCGTGATGGTACGTGTCTGCGTCAAAGCTTCGCTGGCGCTCAATGTCAAGAGAATACACACGATGTTATCAGGCATACCTGATTCAAAGTTGAATGTGGAATAACCGCGAGGCTCATCGCTTTTCGAATATGTGCTGGTAAGATGGTTGGGGACGAGATAACATGTTGTTTCATGTCCAAGAGTAGCCCCTTGTGCCTCCAATAGCATTGAGGATGGTGTACGTGACCAGGGGAAATAGTGATAGCCTCGCAGCAGCCCCAAACAAGGCTTGCTTCTGATCACCACCAATAATTACCTCACCGAAATGCTCTATTGTGTGTTCACCGCCGGAGGGACATTGTGGCGTGTACTCTCTGCATATACGTGCGATGATGCACGAGAGGCCAAATGTGGGCTAGGAATAGCTGCAATCGTGCTGATTTCATCTGCCAATGTTGCTATCGACTAAAAAATCCACTCAGGCCAAACCTTTGCCTTTGTGAGCACATGAGTGAAAAATCCTGAGGAAAAAAAACCGTTCCAATTTTGTCACATCCTTTCACGGTCCATTAAGCTGATTCGTTTGTACACAAAGCTTCGATTACCCACTGAAACAAAACGAATTCAAAGATTGAATCGTTGAAAAATTGTTTTTCTAGCTTGCAGCCACAGTCGATGCAACCCTCATTCGACTCAACTGAACTTAGTTAGCCTTTTTGAGCCTGATTAACGCGAAGGAACGATGATTGAGGTCGAACAAAACGATCGAATAATCCAACTACTAAGCCTCTATGAAATACCCAAATACACCTCGTTGTCTAGGGATGGAAACTGCGCAAGGAGAGATCCGAAGAACGCTTACAAAGTCATGGTGGTTTAACGTTGTGATGTTAGCATCAAGGTGCAAAGCAGAAACTGTTATATCGGTGTACACCTTTCCTTGCTGGGTTTCCGCAGTGGTGGCGGCGGCGGCGGCGGCGACAATCTCCTACCCAACGATGAAAACGACAACTTGGTAACCTCCTTCGGAGTGGGGATAAGGGAATTGTGTTTACCCAAAGTTTGCACACTAGTTGCTACCCCTGTCTCTCGGTTTACGGGCTAAAGGAGGCGTAAACATCTCCGGTCGAGGGCCATTTGCTTGCTCTCCTCCTTTATGTGTCGGAAAATCCTCTCCAACTCTTTCTATCTTCCTTGCACTTTATCCTCATTTCCATCTCGCGCGCTCTCTCTCTCTGTATCCTCGGTTTTTGTATCTGCGACTTCCTCCCTCTCTTTCACTTCCTTTTCCTTTTTTATTTCTTTCCCCAACCGTCTATTTTTCTCACTTTCCACAAGTCTCCATTTAAGCCCCATCCCCTGATCTTTTCCCTCAACTCGCCAGTTGTAAACCCTTTCCTGGGGTGAGCTCGTAATTTGGCCTCGTTGCCCTTGCCGCCCTTCGACCGTTGGCTTAAAAGGTTCATAAACCTCTGCATGACCACCGCGATATTGGAAGGCGTGACAATTTTTATACTCCTTCTTCTTTCTTTTCTTTTACCCGTGATTGCAATTCAAATTCCCACACAAAAAACATGATAACACGATCGTATGTGAGAAAAAAAATTGTCCCGAGGGCTTTGTAAAAAAAAATTCCATGAAATATCGGACGATAATCGTTCTACCTGTTGTTTATTTTACAGGTAAATCGGGATCGAATCTCAACGAGATCGACAAATCGGAGCAAAAATCAGGCGATCCTGACAGGAGCAAAAATTACAATTGGGAACCACCGAACGGTAAGAAAAAGGGAAAAAGAATCACGACCATTTTCATTTGTGAAATAAATCTCCAATAATAATAACAATAGTTATGATTGTAATAATAACAGGCTGCTGGCTGAACTGCTTATGAAAAAGTGGCTTCCTAAACGAAAGTAATGGGGAAAACTTGGTGCCTTTTCAGCGATATCTATACGTTGGTGAGTTCCAGGAGAAAGAAAAAAACGTGGGAAGGAAGGGGAGGGGGAAAGAAAGAGTACGACCAAGTGGTCGCCCGCGGCTCTTTAGAAGGGTATAGTGTGGATAAGGGTGGAAATCTGGGGATGCGTCTGTAGGAAAAGAGAGATAGGGAAAAACTGGGAGAGTGAGAAAGATGATTCGGAGGAGAGGAACCAGCCAGAAAACGGATATACAGTGGCTTAATCGGGCTTCCTGAGAACTTTGGCTAAAGTTATGGGAACGATTCTCGACCCCGTGCCGGGGGTTCGTTTTACGAGAGTCTGAATCTCGAACAGCATTTATTCGCGCGTTTTGTCGTCGCCCAAGCTTGTACGGCTCCAGCCTCTTGCTCCGCGTGTACAAGCCCATTTTCATCTGCATTTTCCTCGAATCTGAACGAGAGAAACTACGACTATGGGTTTTCGTGAAATGAGAAAAAAGAAAAAAAAGGCCTAATCGAGTCCAGACGATTTAGTGTCGTTTGATCGAATTATAACATCGAAAATTCGCACGATATCGATGCCAAAATTCTTTGTACCAGGATGAAAATGTTCTCGTCGAAAGGCTATCACTCGTTAAAATAGCGAAACGCTTCAAACCGATGATAGATATTGAAGCAGGATATACGATATGACCGATCGAGGGAAGAGGAGAGGAAAAAGCATTTCGGAAATAAACTGATCGCTGTCCTCCGAATTCTATGTACGATTTTCATCACGATAACGCGATCGAGCTTTTATCGAGCATTTTCCCGCGATATAATTCGTTAATGGTCTCTCGGTGACGAGCTGAATTCATCAAGCAACGAGAATACGTTGTTAAATAATATTTCGAATTTGTTGCTTGCCGCTGCTAACAGTCCACAATATACACGTATATATGGCCATTTAAATGGATATTCTGGGCAGAGGGACGAGTTGTTTTCGCACGAGCAACGTGCGATATGCAAAGCATTATTATTCCATTCCCCTCAACGAAGAATTCCAATTTTACCTCTATAAACTCTTACATTCACGCGTCCATGTACACACCAAGTGCAGACATGTTTGTGGCAAAACCGATAATTGTCGATAGTAACGAAACCAGCTTATGCTTTCGATACATTCACTAGACAGAAATATCAAAAAATAAAAATTGTATACACGATCATTCAGTTTGGTTTGTCGAGATATAAATGTTAACGTGATTCTTTTACACGATTTTCATCCTCTCGTTTTCACTTTATAACTGATTTTTTTCACAGCATCATTATCGGATTACAATGACAGTCCATTTTTTTTCACGCCTCCGATAAATCTGTGAGCGGAATAAAAAAAATTGTTTCAATTTATTATATTCATTCATCCTATATTTTCCCGATCGTTCGTCATCTCTTCACAAATACTTTTATCATTTGCACGCAGCGATATTTTTATTTATTTATCACGACAAAAGTTTCCCGTGTATTTTTTTTTTCAAGAGCTCACCATTTCGTACATTCAAGGGCACAGTTCGATGTACTTTTTTGTCTGTTAGTTTGTTTTTTTTCTTATCGAAGTTAAAAACGACATTGTATGTCAGTTTTGCGTTCGATACCGCAAACCCAACGAAAGGGGAAAAAAGACAGTCGACAGCTTCAAGTATTCGCAGCGATGTGAAGCCACAGATATATTTATTAATATTTAAATGTATAAAAAAAGGAAAAATTCTCGGGGCAAGATATCGGATGCTTCGCGTCGTTATCGCTCCTCTCCCGTCGTCGTTTCTTCTTCTTCTTCTTTCCTCTTTACAAGCTTTTCTTCGCAGACACTGTCGCGGTCTCTTCCTATTTTCATATATTTATCCCCGACAACGCTTTAGCCACGGCGGGCGCGTGTCGAGTTACTCTCCATGGAAATTTGCATAATTGGCAAATTGCACGAATCTCATATTACCCAACGGCATTCGTCGAGTCCCAGGTGCCTTCAGGTAATTCGCCCACGGGCGTCCAACAGATATTCACAGAAAGATAGAAACCGGGGATAAGAGGGGAAAAAGAAAAACGATAAAGGTGACAAGTGAACCGGAGAGCTTTTCCATACGTTGCTCTCGCTCATCCTATCGCGAAACGACGTATTTTTTTCTTTTCCCTTTATGAATACCGTTGGCTTTCTTCTAAGTCATTGTTTCTTTGAATAATTTCTTGTTTTGTGTTCTCGAGTTCCTCAAACCTCTCAGGAAAACTGGTTTCATGGTTGTCTTCGTAAAAAAAAAAGAACAACAACAACCGATATCTAATTTGTAAAAATTGATCACGGGGATCGAATCAGTAACCGCGAAATCCCTGGAGTGCCAAATTTCACCAGAATTGTAAATAACGAAAAAAAAATGTCTAAAAGGTTTAAATTTTTACCACAATTCGAAAACTTGCATCTTTTTTTGTTTTTCTGCTTTCATCGTGTTATAAATTAATTTTTTGCGCTTGAAACCCGACTGATGATTTTTTTCTTTGAGTCCCACACGACGAGACTCGTTCGAATCGAAAGAATTTCGACCTCGTGAAATTGTGGCTGTTTCAACATCGAACGTAGACTTTTGTTCCATTTTTGTTGTAGTCTCCGCAAAACCTTTTTTTTTTTTGGAAAAGAGATGGATGGAATGAAAATTTATAAAGGATGAAAAATAGAAAAGAAACTTTATGAATGGATAGCAGACTCCGCATACGCACAAATATATATCTCTTCGAGAAACTCGGATGTATGCGAAAAGCTCTGATAAGTATAGCGTCTTTTATAGCAGCGAAAATAGCGCCAATTAAAATCATTTGCGTGAGTAGCTGAGTGAGTGTGGTTGGGTGAATATGGCTATTTGCGAAACGAGCTTGAATAGAACCATTTTACCCTCTCCACTTGATATACTTCGAACTCTTTATGCATTTAAAATTTACATGTATATGAAAATCGTGTGGTTGAATATGCGTGTGCACGTTCACGAATCATCCATTTGATGGAAAATGGAAGTAGACGCAGCATCGCCCTATGAATTCTGGGGTGAGAAGAAGAGACGGAAACGAGTGCTGGGATAGAGAGAAACGAGAGAAAGAGATAATGAGTGAGGAGGAAAGGATGAGGAATGGGTGAGAGAGTAAACGAGAAAGGAAACGATACCGAGCGATAGCCAAGCTCAAAAGGAGATAGTATCCAGGGGTAATCCGGGTCACATAAAAAGAAATTCGTTCAAATATTGCAGGAGCCATTCAGCCTTGGAACAAATCGACTTAACAGTCAAATTTATTCGTTACGATCGATCGCTATGGCAGTTGAAGTCTAAAATTTCGAATTCAAAGTTTTTCTGCACTCTGTAAAATCGAAATCATGAATTTTATTTTTTATGTAATATCAAGAATGAATAGACTTCGACTAAAACTCGTTATTCAGGGCGAAAGCGATACAAGAGCATTTTGGGAACTAAAGGGGAGAAGGAATATGTAAAAATGATCCGCATTACCCGCCGAGTCCGTTAAACCTCATCATGCAGCGAGAAGAGCAACGAAGCTGAATGGATTGAAAAGAAGAGAGTGAAAAAAAGACAGAGCAAACGAGGTGGCTCAGAGAAAGAAAGAAGAACCCGAAGGGAGCTGAAAAAAAAAGTAGGGGAAGTCTCTTTCTCTTGCTGGCGAGTCCCCCAGGGAATGACTGCAGGGAAAAGGGGTTTGTAATGCCTCCTCGCTTCAGCGGCGAAGTGGAAACAGCTCGGAAGTAGCTATCCTTTGACGCAGTTGAAACTGCTAAAGAAAGGGATGGTAAGAGAATAAAAGAGAGAAAAAGAACGAAAGAGGAAAGTATGGGAAGAAATATATGCTGCGGCGAACCAGGCTTGTTTTGGATTCGTAATTAGAGATGAGCGAGGCCAGAAAGAGCACGACAAGAATACACATTTCCCGGAGAGCGAGTTATGGAGAAAAAAGTGAAAAAATAACGCCCGAAAGGATAAACTTTAACGCCTGCATTCCTATGTTTATGCTTCTTGACTACCCTCGCTATTTTATGAATTGTAACCTTTCCACGGAATTTATAACAAAATGTCAATTTCTTAACAATTATGAGGCTTTTTTAAAAATAAAAATAAAACCTGACAGCAAAGATAAAACAGAAATGGATAGCTCCGATTTTTAATTGATTATGTTGATCAACAAGTACTTACGCTTTCGATACTTTTGTTCCAGATACCGCGACGTGTTTGGGGACAACAGGACTTTTGCTCATACTGGATGTCGTCGTAACGTGGATAATACGATAAGCGACATTTTTTTGTTTTCTCATCCTTAAACGGCGAGTTGCAGCCCCAACGAATTTAGGCGAGCGGCCAAGCCATAGACCGTACCGAGAAGCGTGCACGAGAAGATGAAAATCGAGAAGAAAAACAAAAACAAAAAGACGTGGATTGAACGGAATTCATAAAGACTGACCGAGTAGGTAGTGTCGTTTGAAAAAAGCAAAAGAAGAAAAAACACAAACCAGAAGAAGCAGAATATAAAGAAGCGTTGATTACGAAACTGGAAGTAAATAAAAACGCATGAAAAGCTCGCCTGAAGATAGTGTCATAATTTGGGCTTTCTATACGAGTATTAGGCGCAATTTTCAATGGGTAAAGCGGGAATGTCGACACTGGAAAGGTGCAAAATAACGAGACCATTGTCGACGTTTTCGTTCGACGAATAATCCAGAGATTAGTCTCGATGATACGAAAATGTCAAATTTATAAAAAAAAAAACACACACAAACAAACAACAATAAGATAAAACGAATAAAAAATAAAAACAAATACACAACAACATCCCGAAAGATCCTCACGAAAGAAAAGTCGTTCACATATTTTTACGAGTTTCTCTGTAACTGAAAAATCATTGTTCCGTTTAATCACAGACACAAGGACAGACAGACGGATCCGAAATGCCCACCAATCATACGCAGCTTCGTAAAATAGTCGATTTTAAAAGTAATTCATTTGAATAATGAACATACGAAGGCAAACGAAAATTCAACAATTACAAATAGGAAAAAAACAGGAAAACAAATTAAGTGCGAAAAGTATTCATAAGTGTCACCAAGTGCAACGAAACTATCGCTTTCGGTGTATAACATTGTAATAACCTAAGCGCATATATACATATTACATATATATGTATGTAATCTATATACAAAAATATGCACGAAGAGAATAAAAAATGAAGAATTACCATCTCAGCAATGGAAGCGACGAACGGTCTCAATTTTTTCATAAATTATTCTGGTGAAGGGGCTTGCAAAATATTGAATGATTTATTATTTTTTAAATCGATGGATCGTCAACGAGCCTGAAAGATATTGGTTACGCAAAATTTTGAAATTTAACACTTCTTTACGGATCAGAATAAAATTTTCAAATTCCTGAAGTTGCTGAACGACGATCATCAGGATATCGAGGTTCTTCGACGTTTCACCAGCTGTTACGATAATTTAGCAGTTTCCATTCTCTCCGTGCAATATAAATAACTAACAGCGAAACAATTGTCCCCTGGGTATATTTTTAGGTAACTCCCGGCCCCTCTCGACTCTTTATATTGAATTGGATTTCGTCGATTGTGTAAAACGACGAATCGAAGCTTTCCCCCATGACCGTGCCAACGACGAATTATTAAGGAGTTAAAATAAATAATCATAATTGCACTGTAATCTGCGTCGGGTTTGTAACGAGCGAGACTTTCGTCTAGTCAGCAAAAATCAATACGAATGAGAATAACAATAATTTCTAGATCCAGGAGCTAACGAAATGTTTCGTGTCACGATCTCAAATTCCAACATACACAATTATCACTCTCTACTTTGTCTTATTTTTCTTCTGGAACGCTGAATCGGTTTATTCCATTTGACAAATGAAAAATCATGGTCCACCGTGTTCTGCGTAGTTTATAAATCTCTGCACCATCGGCGCTCAGCGTAGTTTATAAAGCAACAGGTTAAGGAAACTCTCAGTGGACAGGGGAGTCCACAGAATCGAGGAAATCCATTGATCGGATTGAGGATAAAGGGTTCACAGGGTTTACGGACTTTGAGCTTAATGCTCTTTGAATCTGAACTCTTAGCTTGATATCACGTAATTAAAGGACAGTCACACACGTCCACTTTGGCCATCTCTGTGGCTAAGCCACATCGTTCACTGAATTCAAGCTACCATGTAATTTATTAGGAGTCCCATATACATTGAATCTGATAAAGGACTTTGACGTCCTTTGATGCAATTCCACTCAATGGAGAATCCAAACAATTCCAAGGACAAAAATCGCCTCGAAAAATAGCCATCGTGTACCCATGCAAATTCGCATCTTTTAAATCCAACGAAAAATTTTCTGGTCATTAAAAAACTTTTCCATTTTTGCAATCGTTCCAACGTTTTTTCGCTCATTGAATTCAATGAACGTTTAATTTTTCGTGCAATTTCCTCTTAATTTAATAAAACGTGCTCCCAAGAGTTAATAAACTCGTCACGGACTCCCGTGTGAGAATTGCTAATAGTTTTCCATGACATTTATTCGCTATTCCTGATTATTTCATTAACGGCAACGATTTACAGTTTCGAGATTCGAGGATGCGAGGTTTCCGCAATGAAGAATTATCTCGTCGTCGAGCTTTAGTATCATTCCTCGTAATATATATCTTCATTCTTGGTTAAAACCGACTAAAAACGTCTGTCGGATAATGCTTCTTCTCTTGGACTTTACCGACGATCAGCGATAAAAGAAAATCGCGAAGGGCGAGAGAGAGAGAGAGGGAGAGAGTAATAGATAGAAAAGAAAGGCGATCAGAGGGAGGAGAAAACAGAGTCCCGCCCTTTTCCCGTGGAACCTCGTAAATTTGCTATCGCGGCACGAAAAATCGTTTCAACCATGAAGATAAAAGTGAAAGAATGAGAAACAAGATAAGATATAAAAATAATACATTAAAAAAAAGATCCAAATAAATTGGTTGATTAAAAATGATGTGAAACGCATTGATATGAATAGAGGAAAAAGAAACTGTCGCTAACACCGAAATATTGAACCGGAGAAGAAAGAACTCAAAAAATCAACAAAACTCAAAATCGTCAAATGCGAAGATAAATAATTCTTGAAGAAATATTAAAAAGCATATTTGATCGATGAAGTATTCGGAAAATCAATCATTTTTTGAATCGATAACCATCCGCCTTTTTCGTAATAACCGATCGTGAATTGATTGTAATATTATTTCCAATTAAAAGGATATATCAATCGCCCCGCACAGTAATGAACTCACGCGACTTGTATAGCCCCTCGGAAACATTCAAATTGCCAAAGCCAAGTGATGAACTGGCAATAAATAGTAATCAGACGGGACAAGCTGTAAATTTTCGAACACGAAAGTGCGGGTAAAAATGAGCTCGAAGGAAATGAAAGAAAACAAATTGAAAAACGAGTGTGGATCCTGTAAATACGTATAAATCCACTCTCGCAAACGACGGAGGGATGAGCACCGTTCGAACCGAGAAAACGGTTGAAAATATTTTCTCCTCTAATGACTAAAGAAAAATTCCCACCGAATCCACATAAAAAACAATTGTTTCTCCACACGAAATTGAATTGAATCGATGATCCTTCCATTGACATTATTTCCTAGCTAAACACTTAACAATTACTTGATCTAGAATTATTTTTTTATTCGAATAGTGCCCATCTCCGTTGCGAAGTAAATAAGTCATAAATCTACGTCATAGAATTTATAAGGAAAGACGAAGGAAAAAAGTTTAGCTTCAGGCTCCGAAAGGGCAATTTGGGAAAGAAAATCATTCGGGAAACAAGCCTCAAGCCCTCCCTCGCAAAAGGGTGAAGCGACGATACAAGGGTAAACCTTAGCAAAGATATTTTGACCTTAGCTTTATCGAAATCGGAAATAAAAAAAAAGAAAAATAATAATATGATGACGAACACACAAGGACGAAATAAATACATAGACGGATTATATGACACGAAAGAAAAAAGGAAAAACGAAGTAAACGAAAAGTAATTGTGAGCGTACGTATAGTCGTCAACGCGTATATGGGGTGATCTAATGCGAATATTGTATGTATACATATTATATATATATAAATATATATATATGAACATAATTATTACGAAATAAATTATAAGTGAAGAGAGAGAGAGGAAGAAAAAAAAACTATTGTAATAATGATATCATTATATTGTATGTTATACAACATTATATTAATATTATGCTTTGCGTCGTTGAGTTGAATGTTGTTATCTAGCAAGAACGGAGGACGGACGAAGTGAAGAGATACAGAGATTCTTATAACTACCCTGACGTGTAATAAATATGGCCGAACGACTGCGAGTCTTAGATTCAAGTTTTGTCTCAATTATTCACGTCCCTCTCATTTTTTCATCATTTATTCTCACGTTTTCAATCACTCAAAATTACAGGTAAGTGCAACTTTGACTTGGCCCAATTCGAGGCTTCATTTCGTATGCAATTCATCGCTCTATCGTTCAAACATGGTAGAAAAAAATGAGGCTTCTAAAAACCCATTTGTTATGCCCGAGCATCGCGATCAAAGCATAAAATTCATGGATGGACGATATTTTGCTTCTTTGAAATTTTGGTCTAACGAAATCATCGTTGAAAAAGGGTTCATTCTAATTAACATTTCCACCGTAATCGTAGTCGATGCTGTCGAGTTTAGAAACGAGCGGTTATCTTTGATCGAAGGATTAAAACAGAAAGCTAATTATTGTCGCTAGTAAGCGACCTTTGTTGAATATCCTCACGTTTTCTCAGCCTCAAAAATTTATCGTAGAGCAACAACGTGTCTCAGTCAAAAGATTAATTATTACGGAAAATTCAACGGTCTGGCGCATATGACGAGGCTGATATCGAGGAGAATGTACCACGTGGATTATATACCTTTACCCTCTCCTACGTATCCTCTCTTTCTTGACAAGCAACCTAATTTACTCGATGCATAGATTTCTACCACGAAGAAACTATCAACGTACACGTCATGTGATCTTCGTCAAACATTTATCGAACAAAGTTCAACAGATTTTCCAACGATGTTTCTCACCAAATTTGCCAGCAAATTTTATGCCATGACACGATTGATTTAATTATCGTCACTTTCCAAAGCTTCATGTTTATCGTGTTCAATAAATCGAACGTTATTAATTATTCATTCATTTTATTCCACAATAGAATTCAAATTAAATTTAATATTTTCCATTTATTCTGCGATCTAGCGACGAGTTATTTGATGCCATTTTGGACGTGGTCGAACTATTCCAAAGCTACGCCAAAATAATTCGAAGATATCCAAAGGGTAAGTATCGATTTCCTTGAGGACATTGTATATGAGTAATTCTTACGAAAATAATCCACGACCGAACTGAGCCGTATTTTCAAAATATTATAACGAATTTCTATTACGAACGACATTGAACGCAAAAATCATTGAAAATAAAATAATACTCGAGAAATAAGTGAAGTTGGAAATATTTTTGTATAAGAGCAAATCCGGACCGATTATAGGCTTCGGTAAATCTTGTCCCATTTAACGGAGGTCGTAAAAACTACTGAATGACTTTTAAAAAATCCTCCGAGCTGTCGGAAAACGTTCTTTTCAGGGAAAGGAGAGAGAAAATTATTTCAACGAAATACCAAAGAGCCCTCGCGGTAGAAGCCAAAATAATTTTCGCCGTCATCCACATAGCGTAATAAAAAAACGGATCTGTATATATATATATTCGCAAGAAGATTGAGCGGTAGACGGAAAGAAAAAAATGTAAAAGAATATTCGGACATCTCCCTTCGGATAAATAGGAATATTTGACTTTTTCAATTTTGACGGATCGCACAAGCAGCTTCCATTCTTTTCTCTATACTCGGTCACTACCACCACTGCTACGATATGGCAATGGGTTCGAAAAAACGAGCCGAGCTTACTCGCGAAAAAAAGGGTGATCCGTGAAGCAAAAGAGGAAAAGAAGAAAAAAAAACGTGAACGAGAAAGAGAGAATCACGATTACCTTTCACATTTCGTCGGTTCGTCGAACCTCTTTGGCCAATACCAACTCTGTGCTTGATGAAAGATCGACGAAGCGTGAGCTTCGACCGTGATTGCAACCACCATTTCTTTTATTCTTCTTTCTTTTTTTTCTTCCTTTTTTTTCTTTGCCATGAAATGTTGCCAGGGAGTTACAATAAGCTTGGACATGCATGCTAATAATTCAATTTTCGTCGTATGAATCTCAGAATAAATTGGTTCGTCACGCGAATTTAATCAAGATTATCCCCCGAAAGTTTTCTCGCACCATTCTCACTTCCGTGTTCACCAACATTCTCGACGTTGTCGGTTTTCCATTAACTGCAACAGACGCCAGTCGCCGCAGTTCGAAAATGGTGAATTTTAATGAAAGAACATGGTTCGAACTAGAAAAAAGAGGACGTCGTCGTGCAAAAATGTGAACGATGAGGCAGAATAAAAACTCAGCGTTCACTAGGCAGACTCTGTAGTCTGTGAAAAATGGGGCGAAATATGGTTGATATATATTTTTTTTTGTAAGAATGTCGATGGTTATGGATCCATGGATCGTGAAGCTCACGTGTTGTAAGTTTAGAGAGGAATGGTTCGACTTGTCCGCACGTTCCATATTATTGCTCCTTCGCGTACCTGTGTGCCAGTAAAGGAGAGTCTTCGACATTGGCAATCGAGGAAAAGCGAGCCAAGAACAAGTCCATATATGTGTATCCAATTCTATATACGAATGTGTATATAACGGATAGTATATTCACGTAGCACACGGTCTGCGGCATTTTTAAATTTTCAACGGACCACCGGGCATCGAGGCCCATGTTATCCCATGCTTGTCGAAGCGATCCGTCGCCCGGTACACTTGTGAATTTTGCACAGGTCCTCACTGCTCTTACAAATCGACTGCACGTTTCTGTCGCCGATGGAAGATAAACCGATCTATACATACATGTGTGCATTAAGCAAGTCAGAAATTTCCTTACTTCGAGAACTCCGAGAAAAGGCAGAAAAGAGAAACAGCGTGAGAAGAAAATGAAAGAAAAATGGAAACATTGTTAATGCGATTTTCTGTCCATTTTTATTTCTTCGTCTTTCGTTTACTCTCGATCGATCGTAATAGACGATACATTGATACCGAAACGACGAAGAACCAAGAGAAAGATTAGCATAATCGAATTTCTGCGTTTCTATTCCTTTTTCTATGTGTCGGGATCGAAACTTCGGGTCAATGGAATGCATCGGACGACAATGCACATATGTGGATTTATATTTAATGCAGATAGTACATCGAAGTTGGATAGCGAAACGTCGATCGCGTATAGACTCGCAAAACATGCAGGCGTTCCTCGGAAAACGAAGAAAAAAGGGATATGGTTGAAAAGAGTTGCGAAGTTTTTCTTCATTCAACTCAAC
The DNA here is from genome assembly GCA_037952995.1 of Hyposoter didymator. Classification (NCBI taxonomy): domain Eukaryota; kingdom Metazoa; phylum Arthropoda; class Insecta; order Hymenoptera; family Ichneumonidae; genus Hyposoter; species Hyposoter didymator. Next base: position 2,348,267 of record JBAJMU010000004.1, read on the forward strand.
CTCGGTCGCCGCTGTGCTGGCTCGTTGTATATCACTTTGTTGCCCGATCCAGCGGTTGAGGAATGATCGAACCGCGTATGTAACGTGACTCGTGGAATTTCACGTAATGCGGAGACAAAAGACAGATTTTGTAGAATTTTGAGGCGATAGTCTTTACGGGTAATCATCTTTACGTCGCACCGTTTTTTAAATGTTTGACAAATTAGTGAGCGCTTCGGTGGCACGTGCTTCCAAGATACTAAGGATGCTCCTTTTTCCTGCCCGACTAGACCACGTCGGAAATGATCGGACGGTACATTAATCCAGTAATAATTGAAAAACAGTGGATCAAATGAAAAAAAATAGCGTGACGAATTTTTTTTCAGCATTCCACGATCCGCTGACGCTGTAAATCTTGGATGTATAACTTTCGGGATACTCTGTGCATAAACATGCATAAAACTGCACGTACCGATGTGGAGCATAGAAGGATAGGAATACGTCGTAAATTGTTACGACAGTGATATCTTATGAGCGAGGAAAATTGTTGTGTCGTGTCTCAATCGAACCGTAGATCATACACGAGATCTGAATGAAATATTGACCCTGTGGCCTGGTTCGAATTTATACAAGTTGGAAGTCGAGTCCAAGCTCGAGTCTCCATTGAATAAATAAGTACACGAAAGGGATGTTCCATATTTCCGTATCTTAACTCACATTTTACATCTTTCCTGTCACTGACAGAATCAATTTTCCTGATAAAATCGTTCTTATTGGCACCTTCTGAATTTTTCGTATTCAAAAGATCTAGTAACCCTTCCCAACGACATTCTCTTCAAATTGTCATAACGATTAAACGTCAAATCGTTCATAACGTAGTTCAGGAAGTCTATGAATAGAGATGAACCGGAAACTTCACTTTTGAGCCCCGTTTCAACGTACTACTATCACAAAACCACTCTAGTTAGGGTTCTTTCAAAATTTCGTATGAACGTTCTCGGCACCAAAACTAACAGTTTTATCCCGTAAAGAAAAATTTTCTGACGTTTACAACTTAAAATATTTCATTTCCCATTTTTCCCATCGAAAAACGTGTAAATTAAAGTCACTTTTTTTTCGATTTAATGGAAAAAATAAAAAATCGGAAATCAAATTTCTCAAGTTCTAAACGTCAGAAAATTTTTCTCCATCGGAAAAAACTCTTAGTTTTGGTGCCAAGACCGTTTACACGAAATTTTGACAGAACCCTAAATAAAGTCGTGTCGCGATAGCAATACCTTAAGCTTAACTTCGTAAATGTCAAACTTGATTGAGTCGACATTGAATTACTGATTACCCGACTAGAGTTTTATGGGCTCATTGATAACATTGACCTTGGGAGATTAAGTGAATTTTTGTTATCAAAGTAGAACGACTTTTGAGAACACTTTAATCCATTGGCAGGTTACAAGTTGAGAATTTACTTTTCGAAGCCAGAATCCAAAGATTTTCGAAACGAGTCAGTTACGAATTAATTCACGACACTCTAACGTTAGAAATCTTATCACAAGAAGCAACAATTTAGCGATAAATATTTGAGAACGTTTATACTTTAATAAGGAGCTTGGAAAAGTACTGGTTTGAATGAGCTTACTCAATAATTCGGTCAACGTAGGTCCGAGGGCCGTAAAGCTCTTACGGCTCATTTTTCGTCACAAATCCACCAAAGAGAAATTTAAGAGAAGCTTGGAATCATGCAAGGGAACCCCCAAGGGAAAGACACGACAAAGGCAACGCTAGTGGGCGTGCGGTTTTTTCGTACGATGCATCGAAAGCAGGACTTTCAGGAAATGTGACATTTATTCATTAATAAGAAAATGGAGGGATTGTAAAAAAAAAGATTGTCGGTATATTTGCAACGCGCAGGATGTTCAAGTCGTCAGGGTGGCCAGAGGAATTCTCACCTGTACAAAATGCGTGAAATATTCACGAGAATAGATTCAAATTGAAGGGCTATCTCGGGAAGTATGTGGACAAAATACCGCAGCAACGCACGTATTGTGATGGGTTGCATAAACGACATGGAAACGCCGGTAGTCGCGCGGAGCGAAGGAGAAGGACGTAATGCGATATATATATCTGCAGAGGGATAGCTGGTGGTGAATCCGTACACGGTTAATCGAGGAAATTAATTAAAATGGAATTTCACTGGAGAGTACATACATACCTTTCAGGGTAACGAAGAACAGGGAGAGACTCGATGTTGGTCTCTTTCTGTCCCTCTCTTTGCCTGTATTCCTCTCTATACGTATGTACGTATATCTATCGGGACATAAACCGAAAAGTTGATGAGGGAGTGTTGAGATAGAGAGAGAGAGCGAGAGAGAAAGGAAAGAGGAATTGGAGAGAGTTGGTTTGCGGGAGTAAAGACGGGACAGATAGATGGAGAAACGGTTACTTAAGCGTAAAGAGTGAGAAAGATAGAGGGAGAGAGAGGGAGAGAGGAAATGTGTATACGCGCTTGGAGAACCGATTACAATTCCAGAATGCCAAATGGTCGAAGCTCTGCACGAGCGGCACGGAATCGGACCCGTGGGTCACTACTACGGCTGCCCCCGTGCCCTAACCTCCCTTTTCCTCAATCTCACTCCTCTGCTATTTCTCCATCCCTCTCGCTCGAACTGTCTGGTCCGCTACTGCCCTTTCCCTCTCTGTGCCTTTCCATTTCTCTCTCTCTCTCTCTCTCGCTCTTGCTCTCGACCTCTGACTGGGTTGGCTCGCTGCAACTCCCAGTCCTCTGGAATTCGAATCGTAATTTCTAACCGCGTGACTCTGTTCCGTACGGGCCATTACCCCCCCACCGCTCTCAACCCATCCTCGATCCACCTGCGTTCGTAACATGTATAGATATTTGTGTGTATGTGGATATATATTACTACGTTGGAAATTCACGGCGAGACCGTCCCGCGTATTCGCATTTCCGATCATTCGCGTGTGTATCCTATATCCTGATATCCCGAGATCTCTATGTTTGTTACCACACATCTCGGATCTATCTAAACCATCGGCGTGTCAGCCTTCTCGCAATCTCCGCGAGATTCCCCGTGATCCCCGATCATTGATAGACGTAATATCGGCTAATGCCGATCCTCCAGATACGAGCCGACCGAATCTACACGATGAGTTCATCAACGCTCTTCTCTCTCTCTCTCTCTCTCGCTTCTTCTTTCTCTCACTTTCGCCCCACCGTTGATTCTGGCCAGTCCCTCGAACATGCGAGCGAGCCCTGCTCTTGATCGAGTAAATTATCGCAACAATCCGCAGTGTTTGAGAAAGAAAATGATCAGCACGAATTCCAACCGTTTTGCTCCGTTTCGACATCCGTAAATAAACACATTAGTATCCAAGTTGAAATGACTTTGAAGAGTCTGCATGAACCGTTCTACCTCGTGCAGCTTTCATCATAATTTATACATAACGAACTTGATTAAATTTCCCAGTTATTTTGTCCGAAAATCATTGTTCACAAGCACGTTTATTTTTCATGCTGCAAATCTTCAAACGTACTATTTGATCGGATACATTTTGATCTCGGTAAAAGAGAGTTACGCGGGATGGGAAAGATTTACTTGTAATTATAAAAGGTACACAGCCCCAAGGGTTTCCCCAGCAAAGTGGATACAGAATTTCTTGATAGTCATCTCAGATCCTTATACCCAAGAGATGTACATCCCGATTAAAAATAAAAAGTTTACGAGAGCCCGGAAACGACTCGTTCCCTTCGTTCGAGTTCAAAACTTGGTAAAGTACACGTCAATCGCACGACGCTGGTTGGATATTAGGGGTGCAACAGCCTCGGAGGTTGTTCAAGCTCAGACTTTAATGTTTGAATTTTTTCAAATGTTTATGCTTCAGGAAATGATGAGCCGAAATTTTGTGTATATCGATCGCACCCCCAATTTTATCGTTACCATTAAAAGTTCGTATACTGTTGCAGCTTCATGAGCACAAACCTCACAATAACCGATGAGCCTGGAATGGCATTTCCACCCAAATAGATATTGGTCATAACTAAGTCTGGAAATACCTGGCTTTTGGTATTAAACGAACTTTATATATCTGTCGCTTTCTCTATAGCAATGAAGCCACGAGCACACCCAAACACATAATTACGAAGGAACGCACATTAATACGTGCGATGTTGAAACAGCCCTTTGACATTTTGAAATTTCGATTTACACAGTGCCCGCCAAGTCACGATTGTGGCAAGTGCGGGAAAGGGAATAATAATTGTTAACTTCGTTGTCATATGTCCTCTGACATCGGCACGGCAACCAAAACAATAACCGACAGTGGTCGATGCCTCAGCTGTTATTGGAACGAGATTCCATTCGTACACAAATTAGGTCAAAGTTATGAACGTCGAAGTTAAACGTTAAACAAAAGTTATGAATATTGAAAAAAAATTCAGGAAAAATTTGTAGTTTTTGTTCAAGAGGTTGGATCATGACGATAAAATGTTGCCACGCTTGAAAACGTGTTACAAACATAAACAATTTCAAAAAGATAAGAATTTTATAAAATTTGTTAAATAAATTCTTCAATAATATAAGTGACAATACAATTTTTTAAAGATTTTTCCAACACATAGTACTCGAGTAATTGAACACTATATGCATCTCGTGCATAAGAAGTTCGATTTAACTCTCAATAACGCGATAACCATGTGGGAAAAATTATGAAAAAAATTTGTGAAGAATGCAATTAACAAATTTTATCAAATTCTGATTTTTTTTAATTTCGCACCTGCGTAACGTGTAGAGTTATTTTTGCAGACATTCGATGTGTCGTAGAGTGTAATTGTCATGCAGTATTATAAATACTATTCCTTCTCATTCGCGTGCATGCTCAAATATCCATAAAAGTTCGGAGGTTCGTAAAATGAATGCAGAAAAAATTAGGGAAATATTCCGAGCGAAATTTGCCTCCATGTAACGCATATTTTGTATTTTTTTTTTTTTTGCTGTGTTGCGGGTTAGTTGAAGTTAAATGTACGCGAATATGAGTGTGGGTGGTTGTTTCGTGGTGCGCATTTTGCCAAAGTCAAGTCCGTTAAGTACGCCCCCGGTCGTGGCTTATCGGAGACACGGGGCTTCGATCCTCAGTCTCTCTTACCGTGCTCAAGCATAACAATTACCCTATTACACTATAACCCGCATTCCCACCTCTGCCCATGCGAGCGAACGGATACGAGAACAGGGAAAGGGAGAAAAATAGGGGAAAAAGCAATGGTATGTACTCGGGATTTGTAAAGACAGAGAACATACCGCGCGAGGGGATGCAAGTTGGGGGTGAGAAACACTAAAAAGCTTGCAAAAGCCTATACATGAGAGTCAAGACGGTAAACGTAGCAACACCGACCCACCGAGACCTCTTCCGCAAATCTATTCACCCTCCAAACTCTCAAATAGTTCAGAAAGAAAGAGAGAGGGAGAGAGAGAGAGAGAGAGAGAATGTTGCGAATTGGGGTAGTGTGTCTGTGTCCCATTATTGGGCGCCTCATCTTTCTCATTTCTACAAGAACACGATAATATCCCTTTGAGCATATACACTGCTTGGTTCAAATATGGCCCACTCTCTCCATCTATTTGATTTTTCATGCAGAAGAAACTCACTTTGTGAAAATTTTGACAAGGAAATTGCTACTTAAGGATTTGCACGTGCACTGTTGAAATAAGCAATGACGACAATTTCATTTGTCACCAAGTGATCATAACCTATTGAGGGAAAATAGTCATTTTTTCATTCTTTGTTATTTTTAGCATTTTTTTTTTTCGTATACTTGAATTCAGTTTTTGGCTCTATAGAGCAAACAATCTTTGAAAAAACACTTTCAATATGTTCTACAACAATTTTCAAGTCGAAATATTCAGTAGTTCATTTTTTATGACAATTTTTGTCACTGGGGTACAAAACTACCCCACGGAGGCGAGGACGTAATTCTACAGAGGTGTGGGAAGTAGGGGTTGAAGATTTATATTTCATGATATTTATATTGCAAGGAGAGAACCATTTTTACTGAACCAGCCACTGATGAAGGTTAAAAAAATGTTTGAGTTCTTGAAAAACAGTCATTCATCTCGTCGATATCCCCAACGACACTGTCAGAAAGATCGAAACTTTTATCACGCTCCCCACGTCACAAATATTTGATTAATGACCAATCAGATTATTTCAAGTTTATAACAGGAGAAGATTTTGTAAAATGGTCCAAATTTGCACCAACTCCCTTGTAACTGGAGACGCTCAAGATCCAACCGCCCCTCGATGTCTCGATCTTCACAAGAGATAACGCAAACTATATAACCACTTGTACATTCAAATTTCATTCTGAAATAGTATCTGATGGTGGAACGAGAACGACGAGAGTTATTTGGCACCGGAAGTTGTCGTTTACATCCCAGAGACTTCTCCAGCAACGTATTGCTCAAATAAATGTATATGACGTTGCTGGATTTGGATGAATGTATACAAGGGTTGTTTCGCGTGAAATAGTAAAATTTCAAAATCGATCTAATTTCCGGGAATCTTCTTATTTTTGAAAAATCAATTACGAAAAAATTATTTCCTTATTTTCACGTTTATTTCTAAAAAAAAGCAAAAAATCTGCGTTTTCGAATTAAACGATAAAGAATTTAAATTTCGCAATGTGATGAAATGAATAATTTGGTTCATAAAATTTCTACAGTATCTCAAAGTAAAATGAGACTGAATACCCAAAACGTCATAGAACCGGAAAAAAGTGTGCGCACGCCGAGTTTTTGAGCCCGGACCTGCGAGCATCAGATAATTTGAGAAAAATGTCATTTTTTTCCTTCGTTGACCCATACGCAGACACATACCACTCACGATGCATATCGGTCAGGAATGCACGAGAGAGTTATTCCTGCACGAGTCGAGAAATAATAGGAAAAAGATCGAGCATAAACGTGAGTCTGATAAGCTCGAGTTTGCCCAAATAAAAAATGCGGAATTAAAAACCGTCCACGAAGAATAAATATTTTTATTTTATATTTGGAAGATGGGAAGAGGTGAAAAAATGGGGGAGAGAAAAGTAACGAGTCCGAAAGCGAAAGAAAGAGGGTGGAGAATTGCGGATCTGAATAATGCTGCTGCGTCAGTGGTTCGCTTCTTGAGTAACATAATATATTAATGCAACGAGTGCTGCGTAAAATTTCAAGATATATATACTCGCGTGCTATGTGGTACAACCCATGGGGGAATCCCCCGAGGGAGGGTGTAGAAGTGAGTTTAATTTAGCAATATTAAGAGTAAGTGTACGCGAGAGCCGAGCTGAGTGGGCGGAGGTAACAAGGGGATGAAATTAGGAATGGGGAATGACTGTGTACAGGGGCCAAAGAGCCCGGAAAACTCACGAGAAAGTCTTGAGAGTCTTGAAAGAAAGAAAGAAAGAGAGCGAGCTGAAAGAGAAAAAGAAAAAACAACAAAAAATATCCGTTCGTAAAATAAAACGTGGAATAAGGAAACCGTCATGTATAGAGCGTTACGAAGCAATGCTGAAAAAACGCTTCTTCAACTATCCTGAATTTGGCCATCTTCCATGACTCCAGCTTGCTTGCCGAATATCGAAAACTTACAAAGACTCGAGGATAAGGCTAAGGGTTGGACTATTGGCATTACGACCAAGATCAAACGAGGTCAAATTCTCAACTTTGTGTGCATAAGCTAGTCCACCGATTTTTCTGTGCTTATCATTTTTCTCAATGATCCAATTTATCAATTGAATCTTCAAAAGATTTTTCGAAAATGGCAAATAACCCAAAAATTGTTTTTCCGCATCTATAGAAGGATTTCGCTGATAGAAAATTATGCTAATTTTTAGCAACATTTTTCGTGTCTTCCATCATCGTAGCTTTTCCAAATAATTATATCCACCACAGCACAATGTCCATCACGATTATCTTAATCCGAGTACAACTTTTTCAAACTTTACAAATCTTCGGTCTACAAGTGCTGAGGAACAATGCGAAATTGATTATAATTAGTCGGCTATTCACGAGTACGGCCGTAAAGTTTGTTCGGTGGTATTTTCCAACCGGGCAATTTGCTTGAGTTTCGTCATTTGAATTCGCGGTTACCGCGAGGGATAGTGAACGTATTGACGTTTAACGTTTTCCGCACCAAGTTCCCAGTTTCTTGAACTCTTTATAATCGATTTTCCAAGATCATTTACGAGTGTCTTCTATTTTTTTTTAAGTCAAAAAAAAAGTCTTGCGAAATGTATTTTGTAATGATTTATTTAATTTGGAAATAAATATTCTTTTTGCCATTCGGTCAAATTTGACAGAACTGCGAAATCACGTGTTTAATGAAATACATTTAAGAAAAAAAAACAATTACCAATACGATGATTCGATTGATCGAGGTAAAAAAAATTTTAATGTAGAAAAATTTTTCCCGACAAAATTCCGGGGCTTCGAATTTATAATAAATATGATACACTCTTGTCCATTCCGGCATTATTATCATATTCAATAATAATTATACCCATAGCGTAATAATGGTGGTTATTAGATATTATATGCACGCAACCAGATATACCATTGGAAGCTTGGCTGCGATATATTGAGATTCCTATGGTACCCAACGCAATGCAACGGGGGAGAATGTTCCAAACGTTCGTGCTACTGTACGATCCGGAGATTCAACAAACCTCATCGGGAATAATTGCATATGTTGCTCATAATCCTTTTAAAACTGGGTCGCTAATAATGTTGCGATCGAAAATCAGTTCGAAATAAAAAATGTCAGATTTTGTTTACCACGCGACCTGTAAAGTCGTATATTTTTCTCGCCTGAAATTTCCCCTTGAAATATAATACTCAAAGATTTTCGAGGGATTTCGAATGGAAACTCAAAGTTTGAAAAATCCAAAAATCAATGTTTGAAAAAAAACGAATACACGTTGAGCACAAAGTGACGAAATAATCGCGGACAAAAATAATGAAAATTTTAAACGCAAGTGACTGATGATTCGAAGAATTCGATAATAACACGAATTCACAATCAAGTTACTCCGAAAGCTTTTGGAAGGAACGTCAAGATTCCGTTGGCATTCATGGGTCGCGAGCTATTCCGGTACTCGATGGTATGTAGTAATTAGCAGTATTGTTCAACAGCGAGTTCGTTCTTGTTGCATTGCCATACAACTCTCGTCCTGAAGACACAATCTCGATACAATAAATATTTCAAATTATTTATCGACATTGTTATTACCAACGTTATTGCGATGAGGTAGAAACAAGGAGGCGATATTAAATAAGAAATAAAAATTATAAATCAAAACATTTGCCTCTTGGTCGGACGCGAATTATTAAGAAACTTTATCCCATCTGTTTCTGAGTTATGACCAAAGTTTCAATATTTCTCGTCCCGAGACACAAAAACGCTTACGCCCTCGCGAAACCCGCGATTCCACTACGCATATGGCTTTGCCGTCCATGTTTTTCGGTCAACTTCGTCTACTCCCTGGGCGTCACACTGCAGGAGACTCAACCGTCGTAGCATTAAGTATTTTTTTTTTTTTAGTTCATCAAGTTCTGCAAAAATTTCGTCCCTAATTTTTGTTTTTATCGAGCACCGAGTTAAACAGCGCGAGCTAATACCTACCTTGCCGACGCGAGACAACTCGTAACACTCGCGTTTGGGGTGTTCGCGACCTCGCGAACGAAATTCGCGTGAGCAAGTGTCTTAATTCTCAAGAAAGAAAAGCTCCCTGGTAAACTGCCCAATTAGTGCTCAATATTTTGCGAAAAAATATCAATCTAGCGCTGATTTTTTTTTCGCTCCCATCCAGAGTCATTTCCATCCTTACTCGATCGTTCGAAATTAATTTTCATGAAAGCAAGAAATTTTCTAATGGGATTTTAATGGCTTAACAAATCTTCCATTTATTTTTGTTTATTTTTTTACAGATTTTTTTTAACTTTTTAATTTCATTTTCTATTTACAACCTCCTTGCCTTTCGGGGTCTCAGTGGAGTCCATGTTACTCTGGTACTGTCTGTTATGGACACTATGTTCAGTCCCCCCATCTGCAAACCCTTGATTGCTGACTGAAAATAACAAAATGTTATAAGAACGTTTTTTCTTCTCTCAAACCCTCTGCAGATAATGTGGGATAATGTGGGTATTTGTTTTGAACTTTGCCCACTAGCAACTGATTCGCCTTAATGTTTCGTTTTCGTTTGAACCCACTGAGAGTATTGCACTGAAGATTTCTCGATTTTTTCGAATAATCATAGAAATTTGTTCGCGTCTCGAATTTTCGGAATTCTGCATTCAGGTGACAAAAGTTTGCTAATTTTTCAGACTCTAAGTATGACTCACCATTCTGCCGGGCCCGAGACCACGTACCCTCACTCTCACCGTCTTATAACCCTGCTCCAGCACTCTCTGTAACAGAATCAATTTCTCAGTTGCATTTTCAACGACTGTGCTTGAGGCAACAAAATTTTAGAATGCTGCTAAGTTGCAAGAGAGTTTGGAGTTTCAATTGACAACTCTGGAATTCCTCAGACATAACGTTCCAAACGTGGATGGAAAAAGAACGAACTTTCGTTTAAAAATTAACTTGAATGTTTTCTATTTAAGTAAAGACGTACGCCACTTAGGGTAATGGCAGTCGCTTGTGCTGCAATGTTTGTCCCTTTCCTTGCATTCTTGAAACCTTCTGCGCCGCACGAGTGTAGCATTTTCAATTTTCCTATAAGAAAAATAAATGAAACTCAACTGGAAAATTGTTCCCTCAGCAATGAAATATACAAAATGGGTGAAGAGATTTTTTGCTCGACTCAAATTATTCTCAGAAACTTTATAGCATTTATTCATTTTTGACAAACTCATTATTCTCTTTTTTTCAATTGTAAATTTTCAATCAAAACTCAAATTAAATGTTTGGCTGGATGTTATTGCTCAACTTAAGAAATCCTCTACTTTTAATCGCCGAGCATATTGCAACTTTGTTAAAGTCTCCATTTACCATTATAGTCGGTCAAAGTGACGATGGTATTGTTGTGGGAAACTCTAATGTTAACGATGGGGATTTCCTTGAAGGGAATTCCGTTGAACAGCCTGTTAGGTGTGTCTTCATCGGGAAACAAATTGCCTCTGTGAAAGACAAACAAAGCGTTTTTTATCCAAGCAATTTGTTTGATTCTCAGCTACATCCGGATTCGCAAAGTTATAAAAAATAAAAAATGTTTTTTGCGTCGTCTTCCAACGATGCAAACTTCAGTATCATAGAACGAGATGAAATTCTCTCTGTTTTCGTTGTTTTGTTCGATTACGATTGATCAGACGTGATTTATTGAAAACGAGGGAATCGAAATAATTTTTGTTCCCCGGTCGTCGAACAACACGAAATATAACCAAAAGACATTGCCAGGTTCGTAAATATTTTGCAGAGTCAACTTAGTTGGTATTTTAAATATTGAAAATTTAATTAATAGCAAAATGGTATTTACTTGATGTTTAAGGTGTCGATGTCAATGTGTTTTTCACCCTCAGTACCTTCGTCGACTTTTGGCATCGAAGCTAACATTAGTTTACGATCATCGGTTTTTCGTAACTTTGAGGTTGTGTGTAGACTGTTGAATGCGAGTGTTAAGCTTCCCAGTGGATTTGATTTCAATGACAACACATTTTTTTGCGTTGGTTGAGTGAGCGGAACATTCAATAATCTTATTACGGATCGTAACATTTTGTACGTAATTCTAATAAATATGACAATTGGAAACTAATATGTAATTGTCCGATTGCCCGAGAGTGTAAGGTTAAGGTTGCCTCAGCAGAACAGCAATGAACAAGTTCCCGAACACGCCGTAACGAGACGTTACTGGCACCGTCGACCGGCGGTTTTTTCAAAAAGAGCTAATTTTTCAAAACAATAGTGAAATCAATTTTGCAAGGCTTTACGTTAAATAATCCGCATTTCTGTAGATTTTTCTTAACAACTTCGACGACAAAACCCAACCATCAATTATTCTTTCAAGCATTCCAAACAATTCGAAGAAAAGATTTCGAAAAAAAAATGCAACAATTTTAGTTTAAACAACTTTAATCATATCAACATTTTAATACATAAAAACATTCTCAAGTGGATCAACGTATAGCGAAATAGTCGTACGATATAAAAATACGTATTTTTGGTAATCACCGTTTTTTCGTAGTTTTTTTTTCTTAGCTTATTAACTAGAAGGATTAATTCGAAAGTTTGAATATTTATGCTTCATTTCTTCAATGAAATTAAGGCTTTCTCTGGTCCGGGGACTCCGAAAGTCGAAGGGTGAGGCAATTCGGTTGTTACAGCTGACAATTGCATCATTAGAAAAATAATTTTGCTCTGCAAAATTTGTGTTTCGTATTTTTCAAGTAAGTAATGATCGAAGGTGATCAATGGTTGAGAAAAATTGACGTAATTTTTACATTTGAAAAAGAATCTTATTAATCCGTACAAAGATCGGAGCGAACTATCTTCTATTTACGGAAAACAATGCCTCGTATTAGTTGATCTTGATGATTGTAAGTGTCATGTTCGTGGTAAAAGGTAAATCTTACATGTTCGCAAGTTGCTGATCCAGCAGCAGCGCCCAGAGGATATATTCCTCTTTGATTAAATGTAACGTCTATTCGATAGTCCTGTAACGAGAATAATTAATTAAAAATAATTGATTCTGAAATTGATAATCGAAAGGTTCGCGGAAAATAATTGAAAGTCGTAATTTCTCGAATTACTTAGGCAAACGCATCGTTAGCAAATTCTTTTGAAATAATATTTTTTAGGCTTTGGAAAAATAGAAAAATAGAAGGAAGAGCGATTGAACGAAGTATTTGATCGAACCCTGTGCGTTTCAGTAATCATGGGACGATTGAATCTCATCACCAGGATCTTATTGTAGGGCGACGATCCGGAGTAGGTCGCCACGACGTCTAATTCACGATGAATAGGATCATACAGGCGAGCAAACACATGCTCAAAATAAGTGTTTGATGAATCTGCGACCTGCGATTCATAAAAACCATTGAAATAACTCATATTCTATTCTAACTAATGAAGATTCAAAGTAATTCACTTAAATTATTGAAAAAACCAAAATTTTCTTCGGTATTGAAAATTCAAATTTTCATTTTAGAAAAAGGCTCATTTACCTTTGAGCTCACTTGTGTCGGTACTAAAAGACCAACAATTTGAATGCTTGCATCAACTCTGAAGGACAAATGGCACGCTTTAGAGAACCGATTGTCCAAATTGCAGGTGGGCGAAAAATCTCGATAGCAATAACACTCTACGGCTTTATCCGAATTTTGCGGAGTCTTCGCCGGAATAGGTAGAGATAAGAATACGCTCGTTCCAGTTGCACAGCCGATCTAAAAAATTTCCAACTATCCTTAGCAAGTTCAAGATGTACATTTAAAAAAGTAGAAGCTACAGTCGATTTGTCAACTTCTTCAGAAAGCTGTTAGAAATAATAATTGTTTCCATTTGATTATTTATTTGTTTATCCAAAATTAAGGCAGGTATTTTATCCGCATCTTTGAAAAAAAAAAACAAAAGAAAAATAAGATACCAATGAGTCATTATCATTGATTGGAGGAATAGAATAGAAAAATAGCAGCAGTTAGTTAAAGGGAAAGGCAAACCTTTTCGTCGCCATTGGGTCCGAGTCGGCCAGTTCTTTCAATGGCAAAACCTTCAGGCATGGGTGTACTGCTGTCGCCGGAAAACATATTCATGTAAATCGCAAGAATTTCGTCTGGCTCGAGAATTTCTCCCTTTGCTGGTCCATTGGTGAATTCTTCGGGGGTCAGAGCGGAAAATCGTATCTTTCCAAGAAGTTGACCCGCGACCGATCTCAGAGATTTTTTATCAACAGGGAGATGTTTTCTTGCGCATTCGGCTTTGCACCACACGAGTAAAGAACGGTACAGAACCAGTTCCGAGTGAATAGCGAGATATTTTTGATCCAAGAGAACCGAAACGGTGCTCCTGTCGGCATATGGCCAGCTCGTACACGTCAACACATTACGTGTCTCTGTGCACATCAACTTCAGACATTTTTCCACAAGCTCAAGCTGTTCAAACAGCTTGGCATGCCTGTAAATCTCGCACACTGTCTGTGGCGTTATATTTGAAAACAAACACTTTGTACATTTCTCAGCAAGATCCGGCAGCATGTATTTATTAGCGCAGTAACAAAGATCTAGAGCGAGATCCAAATGCAGAGACGGCAGTCGGTCCGTGTAAATGAATTCAAGCATAGCTCTGAAAGCTCCTGCCTCTATGTCTGGCACTTGTATGGGCTTGTTTCCCGGTGAGATGCTTCCGAAGAACATTGCCTCGAAGACTGGGCTCGAGGAGACCAAGTAGAGCTTGTGAGCAGCCACTAACTCTTGGCTCGGTGGCTGGCCAACTAAGAATTCGCAGTCGCTCCACTGACCGCTGTGCAACAAATACTGGGCTCTTGCGACGCTTCCTCTGTTCGTTGTTCGCCAATCGCTCGATGAATCCATTTTGGCCTATTCGCATGCTCCTCCAAAAGGTTTTTTTTTCAGCCGGAATGTCGACCACACTGAAAAATGTTGAATATTTATGTTATCCATGGAGAATAAAAACCATGTTGAAAAATACGCGAAGCCCAGGTGTCACGGTCGTGACCACGGTGGGTCTTTTTCACCCAGGCAACTTTGCAAGACTCAATATTGCTATTCATTTCGCACGGCTCAAAGTTTGATGGGTAAATTTTGGTTCAACGGCAAGATGGGCCGATAAGCCTGGAAATGTCTCTGACAAAGTCGGAGGGATTTCGAGTACTTTCGGGTTTCAGGAATCGTGCGTATTCAAAATTCAAAAATTAAGTGAGAGACGACGCCAACGCCTCGGTCCTATTGACACATTTTTTAACGGTGGAAGGTTTTCCCAAGTCATGCGATTGACAGTTATTTCGGGCCAAAAAGCGGATTATAGCCAAAGGCATCAGCAAGGCAAGTTTCCAAATCACGATGATTCTGATAAATAGCAGAGACGTTGAGTCGGAATCGTATTCCCAAGGGACGTTCTGAAGCTTGGAAAAAATCATTTTCGAGCAAGATTTAGCGAAATAAATGAAAAAATTACAAATGTGTTATGGTTTCGAGGTGATAAATGTTCGCGAGCAGTTCGTTGTGGATTGACGCAAGTATAAGACTATTTTGGCGAGTTTCCAAAGTGAACAATCGCCGTATAAATAGATTTATATTATTGAAGGACAGTGTTAACACGAAATATTCTCTTTATTTTGTTTTCGAGCATCATTGATAGCGTTTTGTTAGTCGCAATTGTGTAATAAGTTGAAAGGTATAGTTTCGATGTAATAAACGAAATGATAGCGAATAAGCGGTTAGTGCGGGAGGTTGATTAGTAGAGGGCGACACGAGCGGGCTGTTTGAAGGCGCATGTTAGGAATTCTTAGCGCGTTAGCGGCGACGAGAAGTTAGATCGCGGCGTGCGGTGTTTCGAGGTTCGGGCGGCATTAACACCAAAATTGCGAGGTGAAGATCGAGCAAACGCGTATCGGGAATTTCGTTTGTTTAACTCGTATTAACGTGTTCAAGTGATTGTGTTGATTGGGATATCGCGAGAAAGAACAAGTGACGAGTGAATCGGAGTAACAGAGGCGCTAAGTGGCGCGTATCGAGATAGTATAAACACATATATACAGAGGAGCGCGGGGACCAACACACACGCGGTTAGTGATATATACATACACACGGGAGAGAGTAAATCTCGGTGGTAAACAGCGAGTGTGGGACGGTGGATAGCCGCGCGCGGTGAGAGAGCCTTCTCTCGAGATTGTTGCCGAAAAAAGCATGGCTTCGCCAAATAAAAAGATTAAAAAGCTTGAGGAACGAGGTTCCGGTGACGGTATGGACAGTCGTGATTACGACTTGGAGATACAAAAGACCCTCGAGGAAATTGACGGTTGTCAGAATCAGATTGACGGTCTCAATGAGAAAGCGAGCGACGAAATTCTCGAAGTCGAAAAAAAGTACAACAAATTGCGTAAACCGTACTTTCAAAAACGCAACGATATCATCAAGAGGATACCAAACTTTTGGGTCACCGCTGTATCCTTTTTTCACCCCATTTTTTATCTTCTTTTCAGTTTTTGTACTTATACGAGCTAACGACTTTTTTGACACTTGCCGATGACGAATGCCGGCGTCCGCCGGTTCGCACCGCCATCTTGTCCCCCCCCCCCTTTTCCTCGCTTTATACTTCGCGTGCATATGTATTACATGGCGTGTTGACACATATTCCACCGGCAATATTTATGTTTGTTGGCCCTTACTTTTTACGAGTTTCCTTCGTTTCTTTCGTTTCTTGGGCTTGAAAAATGAAATACGACAAATGATAATCAGTTATTTTTCAAAAAGACATATTAACCTTTGCTTCGATCCCCGATTTCCATAAGAAATTCGTTGTTTTCTCAATTATCATTTTTTTTTTCTCCCATTCTTTATCAATCCCCGAGCTTCTATATTTCCAGATTATTTACGACATACAAAAATATTGAAAAAAATTCATCAAATCGAGCGCCTGTAAATAAATTTTTTTTATTCTTTCAATTTTGACGACTGTTTGAAAAACGCCTCAATTTTTCTCTCAAATTCGGTTTATCATTTGCAAAAATCGAACTTTTGGCTCTGCCCTCAAAAAATGGAATAAAATAATGAATTCCGCTGCATTCCAACGATCCAAACTTCATCGTCGTTAAAGTTGGGCACACACTTTATTTTTTCTTAACCAATTGCACAATCAGTTTGTAAACAATAAGAAAATAGCAGAAATACTTGAAGAAGAGGAAGAGGATGCTCTCCGATATCTCAACAAGTTGGAGGTGGAGGAGTTTGAAGACATTAAATCGGGCTACAGAATCAACTTTTATTTCGACGATAATCCTTACTTCGAAAACAGCGTACTCACAAAAGAATTTCATCTTGGTTCATCCGGTGAGTCGTATTCGTAATTATTGCTGCATCGTACAAGCAAAAACAAGGAAAATAATAGTTACCGGGAAGTGGAGGTTCACTGGATGTCCCTGGGAGGAGCCAGTTGCGGTCTTAATGGAACTTCTGCTTTTTCGCAGGAGATCCAGCATCCCAGAGCACACCTATACGCTGGAAAGACGGAGCTGATCTGATCAAGAGGTTAAAGGGCAAAGGACAATTGAAAGGACGAAAAAGGCCCTTGAGACACAGATCATTCTTCGATTGGTTCACGGATCATGGCGATCCCAGTTCGGACGAGATAGCCGAACTAATAAAGGACGATATGTGGCCCAATCCGTTGCAGGTAACATTCACTATCGAGCAATTCAAACAAAATCGAAACATTCGTTACGGCGGTAGTTTCGGCATTATTACAACTGCCTCACCGATAGCCTCCAATTTCGAGTTTGAAATCTCGGAAATGAACACGTTTTTAATGCACATCGTGTTCGTACGAGAAATTTACAGTTGGAAGGAAATTTCTAAACGACGTTCAAGTTCTCATTTTTTATAGCAGAGCATACAATTTTCTTTACAGTATTTGTGATCGATAATGGGAAAGTCTTGGCGATTCGAAAACTGAATTTGCTCGAAAAAATTGGAACGAGTTCATTAACTATCAAAATAATGAATAAAAATAAAATGTTTGTCGAAAAGTTTGGAAATTATCGCCTGCGAATCTCTGTCTAGAGTTTAAACGCCATTTCGCATTTTACAAATTCGAAAACGAATGAAAATTTCTTTTTTCCCTCATTTTTAAATGATTAAGACATTTTTTTCACAATATATCTGTAGACCATCCAGATATACACGGGGATATAAATTCTTGGTGATATAAATTTGTTAAAACGTGTTTTTGAAAAGGGAATAAAAAGAAGGAGTAGCAATGCGGGGAAGAAGCGAAAACGGGAATTAAATGATATTTGATTATCGGCAGTACTATCTCGCACCTGACATGGATGTTGAAAACGGTATCGAAGTCGATGGTGAAGAGATCGACAGCGAGGAGGACGAGGAGGATGAAGAAGCGGCATCGGGCGACGCCGCCGGCGAGGACGTCGAGGGTGAAGAAGGAGTCGAAGGTGAAGACATTGATGACAGTATAGTAGTAGTAGAGGACGACGTGGACGAGGAAGACGAGGAGGAGGAGGAGGCTGTGAACGAGGATGAGGACGCCGTTAATGAGGAAGATGATCTGTTGGTCGACGAAGAAGTCGATCGTGAAGGTACACAATGAACACATCGTTGTTACGATATGGAATCGAATTTTTCTTCGCTCCTGACGTTTCTCATTCTTTTTGTCTGGCACGCTGTCCGGACTCGATTCGACGTTAATAATCCTCCGCGGATCATATGTTTTTTTATGGCACGCCAGATCATAGAGTCCTTTTCGTCCTGCCACTTGTATCTCGTGTACCTGGAAAGACAAAAATCGAAAAAATATCTCTGAACTCTCAGTCGATTCTACCTCGAGTTTCATTTTCAAATAAAACGTTTGGAAAAATGGCATTTTCGAAAAAAAACCGTATGATTCGCGGAGGGATACTTGCTACTCCGTTCTATTGAATCGTTCAATTTTTAATGCCTCGAAAAGTAAATTTTTCATGTTTCAAAAGCTAATAAATATTTGGATATGTATTTTTGAGTTTATCACGATTGGCATTACGAGGACAAGTACACAATATCGTTTTGTTACAATTCCAGATGGCGATGGCGACGAACCAGGATCCGAAAGGACTAGATACTGAAAAAAAACGGGGATTTTTTGTGCCCCCCAGCCGCCTGGAACGGAGAGATCGCGCAATGTCAAAGATGAAAGATAAAAGTAACAGCAAGTAATGAGTCATCGATCAAGTCTGTCACGAATAAGAAAAAAATGGACAAACCAAGTCTTCGGGAGCTTGAAAAGCGAGAGGAATATCTTCTGCCTGTGGGACTGTTGAACGATACATAATTATTACATTGATAATACGATAGATTAAGACTAAGTGATGATAAGCGAAAAACAAGAAGAACAACAACAGGGCAAGCTCGTCAAGCGAATTGTCATCCACGTGCATAAAGAGCTCACGTTTTCACATGAAACATCGCATTGTATAATTTTGTTTCCGTGCCAATGATAATCAGGAGTCGCACTCAAAGTTGCTAAACGCCGTAGCACGGTGTCGAAAAATAATATTTGTAGATTTGTTATTTATGAGATTTTCAATCCCAATTTTGTCCCATTATTTTATTTCTCCATTCAATCGCCTTTTAGCATTATACAAACAAACAAAATCGTCGCCCTTAAGACCTCCGCGTCAAATTGCCAATCAAACCATTTTCGTAGACTATGTGCCCCCCCTCACACCACACTTTCTTTATATTTTTCTCTACGTGCGCTCTAGAAGGCGCGGAATGGATCTGTAATTATTCATCTCTTCATTTCGGAGTGAAATTTTATAATGTAATAAAAAAAATTAATTTCCACTAACTCGTTGCACAATCTTTACTTTTATTTTTTTTCAAAATCCTCAATAAATCAAGTTTGCTTCGATTTTTCTTCAACAAAATTCACATTTCCTCGATCTTCCCCAAAATTTTGCCAGTATCCGGGGAATATACCAGAAAATATAAAAAGGCTCCGGAGAAAATTTGATACAAACTCATTTTTGTAATTTTCAATTCCGTCGACTTTTCGATGAAGTTTTTCCTTTTTTTTGGCAATTCATCTGCATCAGTCGCACTGGATAATTTTTTTCAAGGATCTAGCATTTCCTTTGCCTCTTCACTCTGCGTCGCGTTCGAATTTCGCGCCATTTTCGTTTGCGACGGTTGTAAAAAGAACTTGCAACAGATGGTGCCATCGTCCGGTCGCGGTCGCCGCGGAGTGTAAGCAAAGGAGGAATCGAGCACGAAAGATTTATTGTTTCCGGAAGATTCAGGTGCTGCGCAAAACACATTATAAGATATTTTGATCAATCAATCGTTTTCACGCGGCACTGTTATGTGACAATTCCGATATAAATTGTTATTGGGAAATTCGGGATATTTACAAATTTATAACTTCGACGTAAGAGGCAGAAAAAAAATTGTGCCTCATCGAAATTTCGGTGAAAAAGATTCCTTTTTCTGTGGGAAAGAGGAATTTTCCGAGATGTGCATGAGATTTCTATTTTATTGTTACTTTTTTTTTTGCCAAGTGCCGATGGTTGGAATTGGATCGTCCCAAAAATCGTAATTATTTGAATTATTTCAATAATCATCAGCCAGAGAAACATGATTCTCGTGATTTGAAGCAACGTTATTCCCAATCGAATACCGATACCCACACCGTTGACGTGAAAATCTCTTGCCCTGCTATTTGGGAAAATATGTGAACTATAGAAAAAGATGCAGAAAGGAGATGGTTATTTCAACCGTTACTTGCGATAAGTTTCCTTTTAAAAAGCAAATTAGCGGGAAATCCGCATTGGGCTACTTTTCCGGCGTTTAACCTCCAAAAAATTCGTAGTCAATCAACATTACGAACTGAATATATGGTTAAAATTAATTGATACCTTTCACATCAAGAATAGAATGAAAAAGTTTTTTTTTCGTGATGCACGAAAGTCGTCGGTTCGATCGAACGTGTGCCTCCTTATTCTTAAGATAGACATTTCTTCACGTCCGAGTTACGTGTGTGGAAAGAAAGATAAAAACAAAACAGTGCGACATCAAACTTCGAGCTTCTGCTAGTATAGCAGTGCGTGCTTCAATAGCTAGCCTACATACGCTGTTTCATAGGTTTACGAATTAGTATTTTTTAAATATGCCCTCAAGCCATTAGCGAAATTAGTTATTCTAATTGGAAGTTTGGGAAACTAACAAAATATCCGAAATCATGAGAAAGCTGGTGCAACAATTATCGAAGTAAAAGCAAAGACTCACGACGAATTTAGAAGACGAGAGCATAAATCTTTAAAAAATAATTGGGTATCGGAGATGGAGGGTGGGAAAGAGCGATCACTTTCGCATCCATGCATCCCCGTCGCCGCACATTCCTTTTTCTATTGTCCTTGAAAGAATGCATGTCGAGTGTCTCGGGGGTTCCTAACCTAAATAGAAAATCGTGCGAAATCCGGGATCGTAAAGCGTGGGTGGCCGTTTCTTCGCGATTTTTCACTTGAATGACATTATTTTCAAGCAACAATTTTTACACGTTGTTTCCAATTTTCGTACTATTTTTTTATCATGTTGATAATTATCGCGAGACGATCATGATTTTTGCATAAATCCGTTGATTTCTCTCAACGGCCAAGCGAAAAAAAACAAAAAGGAGGTTTTTTTTTACTCGATTTTTCAAGTGTGTGTGCATTTTCCGACGCGTTTGTATAACAAATCGTTATCGGCAACAATATTTGAACAGTTAGCACGCGATTTTGTTTGTAAAACCCTTGACTCCATTGTTCGCGTGGTAAATGCAAAACGCACGTATATGTTTGACTTTCATAAACTGTAACAAGCGAAACGAAATGGTCGTAAAGGAAGCTGGAGCGTAGTTTTGGAAAGGTATATAAGTGCTTTATTTTAAAAAAAAATCAGATGCTCATCGGAAAAGAAAATTTCTACATAATTTTGCTTTTATAATTACCGGATGTTAGTGATTTTGTAATTAATATTATACACGCGGAGTATAATTACGTTCTGACCGCAGCGTCACCGACGTAAATGTTGAAAAGTAATCGCAATCCGTAGTGAAAATTCATCGAATTGTTGCGTATTTCCGCACGTTGAGCGACGATTATTTTTATTATATAGTCGGACGTTGCAATAAAATAATGATAATCAGTCGCATTCCCGAAGTTCACAACAGAGTATCGTCTCCTATCAAATTTGTATTATTTTACGTAAAGGAGAAGATTTTTCTTAGGGTCTGGAAGAGCGATCGACGTTATGGACGAAAGTATCCGTGCGTGGGATGCAATTATAGTCGTTCGCCCTCTGCTCGCACGGGGGGCGAGGTTAGAGTTTGCGGCAAGCTCGAAGGTCACGGCCAAATCTTTCTCTCTCTCGTCTCGGGCGATCATCGACTCCTGCTCGTCTTTCTGTAACGCGTTCGCCTCTTTCATTCGTCAGCTCGTGTGTGTGTGTGTGTGTGTGTGTGTGTGTGTGTGTGTGTTTGTTTTTCTGAGCAACTCGGGAGGTTCGCGTATCTCGACGATGGCAAACGCCAGAATTTCACAGTCGCCACCAAAATCTTTGGAAGAAATATATACCAAGGCTGCTGCTGCACGTCTTCGTTTTTTTTTCGTGGGCGAAGAAAATAAAGAGAGATGAAAGAAAACAGGTTTTGGGGAAGTAGCCACGCCGCGAGGTAACTGTTTTTCCTCCAACATTTTG
This sequence comes from Hyposoter didymator, assembly GCA_037952995.1. Lineage (NCBI taxonomy): Eukaryota > Metazoa > Arthropoda > Insecta > Hymenoptera > Ichneumonidae > Hyposoter > Hyposoter didymator. The sequence continues at coordinate 2,370,694 of JBAJMU010000004.1, forward strand.
AGGAAAATTCCTTTTTTTTCGACTCGTCGGCTTACGAAGTACGAACGCGGCTAATGCTCTTTTTACGTTTCAATGCGGTTTTTGGTTACAATTTGTGCGGTGGTGAAAATCAAATTTCATCGTACACGAGGATTGTTTGCGCGAACGACGTTTTTTTCGTGGAAAGCTGAATCCACAAACAGCAGCGCCGCTCTCGGCGAATTCGCAAGTCGGGAATTTACCCTGAGAGATATTCTCACTATTCATCGATTCCCACGATCCGCTAGCTATAAAAAACTTTTGATTTTCGATCACGCGAGCCAAGTACCCGGCGCACGATCCTCCTAAAGCTAACTATTCGTATAAAACTCTCGACACAAATATATTACGAAAAAATAAAAACATCGGAAAAATTCGACGTAGAGTAAAACGCAAATCGCATGGAATCTGTCGCTGCAATAGAAATGTAGTCGCTTGAGTAATTGGTACACGGTGTGAATGAATTGTTCATTTTTTCGGTTGATTTTCATTTTCGATCTTTTTGACAGCTGTCGCGATTTCGGGCGATTAATGTTCGTCGTTGGGGTTTTTGACTGAATCGTAGCGGCACGGATTGTAACTTCGCGCGAGGTTTTCGCACAAACTTTCTAGCGCGAATCACGCCATATAGCAGTAGACAAAATCATATCTCGATTTCTTTGACTACGTGTTGGACTTGTTTTGCGTATATATATTAGCAAGAGAGAGAAGAAAGATCGATCGTTTTTCAAAGTCACCTGCTGCTCGTGTTTCTAATTCTATTTTGATGAATATTTTTATTTTTATTTTTAGTGCAAAAGAAAAAAAAAGGTCGAACATTCGATGGAAGCGAGAACGATAAGTATGACGATTTCTATATGGAAACCTCAAGTTTCAAATAAAATAACGAATAATCCAGAATCTGGGGTTTTAATCAGAACGATCGAGATGAAAAATAAAAATGCGGTGCCTAATGATTGTCGTAGTGAGCGAATTATTTGCACAGAGTATCGACAAACGTTGATCGTTCCGGAGGAAGTACAACTTGCGGAGTATGTCGCGCATTAGCGTTATTGGTATTGGTATAGCTTTAGCAATGATATGGAAAAATAAGGCGTACGTAACTGCGTGCAGGTGAATGTGACAGAGTCGGATGCGCGATAGCGGTAACGCACTATACGGGGCTTGGTTCGCGTATATATATATATACACAATCGACAGGAAAATTAAAACTCGGCATAAATATGCATGTAACACATGCACATAATGAAATAAGTGTTGCACCAATGCGCGTCTGCTTTTTAAATAAACTGGAAATGAAATTTTGTCAAAAATCGTCGATATTTTGTTGAATACGGTGCAACCAAATATTTTTTCTTAATTTCAAAATTTTCGTTATTTTCGCAGTATATTTGGTTTCTAATGGAATTGTCAGCTACATTTACGAGTACAACGACAAAAATTTGCTTCCGAAGAGATTTTCTAAAATTTTTTTTGCTGCATTGACATTATTTTTGGGATTATTCGAAAAAACGTTTAGTTGGACGTATCGAACAAAATATCGATCTTTTCCAACAAAATTTTGTTTTTAGTGTAAAACTCGAGTCTCTTTGAAGAATATATACGCGTGTGCAATGTCCGCCTCACGTTGCAGAGCAGCTAGCCTGCTGCTCTGCGTGTGTGTATTCTCATGAATGATGGCGCGGTGCATGAGCGAGTGTTTGTGCAATAATCATGTGCGGTTTGGAAGGAGCTTCATAGATATTAGGAAGGCGGGAAATAAAAATATAGCATAAACGGTATAGCAGCGTTGGGGGCGCGCGGGAGTTAACGCTTCGTGCTCACACACGTGTGCGTGTTATCCAATGAGAGTTATATACGTTCGCAAGAATAATGCATTACGCATTATGATCGATGCTTTATCATCGTTGCTTCCCCCAGAGTCCCGCGGCTAAACGGTATTATCATCATTTTTTAATTAATTCCATACAACTTGTGCGATTATGAAAAATACTGCGGTTCGCGAGACTCGAGTGCATTTTTGCGCAAGTACTTCGTTTCTATGCATCTCGACGGTGCGTGTATATACTTTTCCACCGCAATTGCATACCTCCACACTACTCTTGCCGGCAGTTGTTTTTTCTTCCTCGTCAAGAATATTGAGCTCCGAACAATAGTTGTTCGTTATTAGGGCATTACCATCACGAAACGACTGTATTTAGGATTCTTACGAAATTCAGCATAAACGTTCTTGCCACCAAAACTAACAGTTTTTTCTCATACGAGACAAATTTTCTGACATTTAAAATTTTAGATATTTCATTTCCAATTTCTTATCCTTTCCTCCCAAAAGTCGCGTTTCAAAAGTTGCAAGAAAAAAAAGGCAATTATGCAGTTTGGTTACTTTTTCGAAAAATGATGGTAAAATTTCATGTGGGTGTATGCATACCGCCCCCCC
>JBAJMU010000004.1:2373186-2543060 GCA_037952995.1 Hyposoter didymator
AAAACCCCATAACTCATGGAGTTTGTGGAAAATTTCAGCCTCCCCCGACCTTCGTGTCAACCAATCAAAGCGGCCTATACAAAAAAAATAAAAATCCCCCCATTTTTCGGAAAAGTAACCAAACTGCACCCCTTTTTTTCAACCGCAAGATATTTCTATAAGTATGGAAGCAAATATATTTTTGACTCTGCCGTGGTCCGTCCGGTAAACTGGAAGTTTTAACCATTGAATAATGCAACAAAAAAAAATTGGCAAATTTTTGATTTTTGCAGCACACACGATCGACCGTTTTTTTTTACTTGAAATTTAGATTCTCGAGCTAATATTTTATGCCTCCGTACAGGTGGATGAGAAAGTAGCGGGTTGTTGGTACATTTGATCAAATAAATATGGTAAACAATTATTACTGTTGCACATGAAGCAAAAGGTAGGATGTATTTAACGCGTTTCGCGCGGTTGCGAGAGGCGAGGTATAAAATTACGGCGCGACCATCTCGCACAACGAAACATACCGCTCTGGCCACTCGCTCTCGTTCTCTCCCTCACTCTGCTCTTCCCCGGGCTAGCGGGATATTTGAGATGACGTTCTCGTCACGCGACCTCGAGTATAAGCATTAAATTACCACAATATAATACACTACACATGCATGCCTCTGTGATTACATTATTTTCACCCCACATTGTGAAAATCAAGTTTATATATCATATTGCTCCGCCGCCCTCTCCACCCCGCTAGCAGTCTCTCTCTCTCGCTCGCTCACAAAGGTTACGTTTTTATTTCACCTTCGATAGAATGTTAGTGCCACTCTGATTGATGGTCTGACGTTACCGAATGAGATATCGCTCATTGGAGGAGAAACGCGCGATGGAACGACATGGATACGTACAACAAGTACACGGGAGTGCGTGGGTGTACCCGAGATAGTTCGCTCACCGGGCGAAGGACTGCAAATGACTTTCAGTTTTCTTACACGATATTCATCGATTTTTATCCGACTGACGAAACAAAATTCAGGGATACTGCGACGATTACTATTTTGTTCGATACCTTCGACTAAACGTTTTTTTGAATAACTCCAAGAATTGTGTCAATGCAGCAAGAAATATTTTAGAAAATCTCTTCGGAAGCAAATTTTAGTCGTTCCACCCGTAGATTTCGCTGACAATTCCGTTAGAAACCAAATATACTGCCGAAATAACGAAAATTTCGAAATTATCAAAAAATATTTAGTTTACCGTATTCAACAAAATATCGACGGTTTTTAACAAAATTTCATTCTCAGTGTTTTTGCGTGAAATTCTGAAAACTCCTCCAGGCGCGTGTACGCACAAGTATGCTTGTTACTCTCGTCACTGTAATTTCATGTTCTTTCGTCGGGGATTGTCCTTCTCGCGAGGAAAAAGTTGCAATTCGATGAGGAATGAAATATTCAAGAGTTGGGAATTATTTCGTGGAGGCAATTAAAGTTGACAACGCGTCCAGTTATGGGAAAATGATTATTTTTTCTTGCAGATCAAGGAGCAGTTTTCTGTCGATGTTTTATCGTTTTTTGTCACATATGTCTGTTGATTTTTTAATCTAGAAACATCCAAGCGAAATAGTGCAACGGAAGGATGTAAAAAACGATTTGCTCAAAAATATCGTTTCGCCCTCTCTTGCGACGACTGCCAATTTCGATCATCAGCGCTTTCCGTATGCACGCATACGCGAGGCAGCTAAAAAGTTGGATCGATGGGCACGAAACTTTATGAGACGATAATAATAATGTTGACGCACTCAACGCACACGTCGGGACATCCGATACTGTTTACGAAACAATATACGGGAATGAGTAATTAGATATACGCATATGGGGCATTCCGCCTTGAATTAATTGCTCTCCCGCTCCCTCGCTCACTCCCTCTTTTTCTTTTTATTATTCAGAATCGTCGGAAAAAATTGGAAAATGGCGGAACGAGTGGCGAGCAGAAAAATTGACTCAACTTCGTTGCTCAAATTTTTGATTCCATCAACGCCGCGAAACGATCGACTCAATAATAAAAATGCTCGGCAAAGATCTTGATTATATCGTTAAAATTTCTAACATCCGCGCGAATTCCTTTCGGACGTGCGGGAGAAATTTTTTAACACTTCGTGTACAAGGTGTGATTTGGCGTGTATACAATGTTTCCATAGCGCGTTTATACGATTCGGCAAACACGTCGCTCGTGGCAGCTGAGTTGACTCTCCATAGGCGAGATTTATTAAATATCTCCCCGTGTAAAATATGCGACTCGAGAGCTCGCGCCCAGCAGCGCGATCGACGTATAAGATGACACGCGCGCTCAACATCTGGGAGGTGAGCCCGAATACGCGGCTCGTATCTCGCACGGCCGCGCACTATACGCAGCAAGAGAAAAAAAAAACTTGTGAAATAAGTTCAAGGACATTTCGCCGTTCACATTCGAGACGCCGAACAGAAAGATCGCGTGCACGCATTTTCATGATGCAAATTATTTTTTACACCTTTTTCGAATGCAACAGAAGTCGTGGCGCGAAAAAGTGTCCAGAAGATTCAAACCACGTGCGTAGCTGGCAAATACTTTCAATTTGGCTATAAGAGCTAAGAGCTTCAGTGATTTCCAAAGTCACGCAGCCTCGCGGGGGGCGAGGTCAATCGGTTGGGTGACCGTTTAGCCATTCATCAGCTGGCAGTCACCACAGAGAGCTAGCGAAAGGCACACAGTTTTTCCGAGTTTCTGTCCGTGCCAACCGCAGCCGATGAATGTCAGTTGAAAATTTGCCTCCCGTATCGCGACTGCATGGACTTTTTTACGTTCATTTCTCTTCGTCTCTAGCAGTGCGTGACCCAAGAGTGGGGAAGAGTCTATATGTCGTGGGCGAGCAGGCAACGCTATAGAGCGAGGAAGGAATTTATTAAAATATAAAATACTTTCGACTCCAAAAACATCTTTTGATATTTTTGTTGGAAAAGATGGAAATTTTGTTCGATACGTTCGACTAAACGTTTTTTTAAAATAATTCCAATATTTGTGTCAATGCAGCAAGGAATATTTTATAAAATCTCTTCGGAAACAAATTTTAGTCGTTTCACCCGTAGATTTCGCTGACAATTCCGTTAGAAACCAAATATACTGCCAAAATAACGAAAATTTCGAAATAATCAAAAAATATTTAGTTTACCGTATTCAACAGTATATCAATGGTTTTTAACAAAATTTCATTCTCAGTGTATTGTCCACGACAGTAAATTGAATTATTCCGAAGAGTATGACCGGAAGGTTAACATTATGTCAAAGTTTTTTTTTTTCATAACCCCCAACGAAAATTTTTTGAAGAAGCTCGAAACTCGATGCGACCCGTACGCGAAATCGTTTTTTTCACCGATACACTTGTCCTGTTTAGCAAAAAAAAAAGTAATGTAAACTTTTTGAAAAGATTTGTTCAGTGTTGGGGAAAAAACGATATTGCTGTAACGTTTGGAGGAAACATCAATTATCAATGTATCGCTCGCGTATACACACGCGGAGGAAGAGTTGTTCACACTTCTGGTTTCCTTTTGCTCTGGTATGCATGCGCGTCTCGGACATGTATTTAAATATAGGATGCGTATGCATATTGCGCGAGGATCCGCGCGTTGACCGACGTCGTATTTATGATGTCGTTTGGAAACTCATCGCTGCTTTTCGCGACTGGCGCCCTCCGCAGCACGCGGATGTGCCCGCGCGACTGTAATAAATGGGAGGTGCGTCGTCGTTGCATTGATCGTCAACGGCGGTGGCTAACGCTCCGTATATAAATGACATCGTGGTAGCCGTTATCGGATACTCTAAATTGACGCTAGTTGGCCACAATTGTACGATATGATGATGGGAGGACGTCTCATTGCGAAAGCAGCTCTGTCGTTTGTCCAAATTATGCGTATTCCAAACGATATGCGGAGCTGTCTCGATGGAATATTGCCTCGCGACACACCGCTACTTCCCAAACGAACGTTAATTATTCAAACGCGTCTTCTTGAATTTCGTTGATTTTACTATACGATCCCCCTGTCATTAGGATCGTCAACGAAGCTAGATTTTCCTCTGATGATATAACCCTCTTTTTTTGTTGGATGTGTTTGACTGAACGGTGTTTTTTTGTTTGAAAAATCACAAAAATGTTGTCAGTAAGAAATATTCTAGAAAGTCTCTTCGAAAAGCAAATTTTTGTCATTCCATTCGTAAATTCTGCTGACAGTTGCGTTAGAAATAAAAAATATTGTCCAAATTACGAAACTTTTAAAATTATTCAAAAATATTTTTCCAATTTTTAATTTTCATTTTATTGAAAATAATGGGAAATTTGATATTTTTCGCCCAAGTGCAGCTGAAATCGGTCGGAGGGTGGATATGGTACCAGAGAACCACGCGATTTGCGATAGAGAAAATATTTTTGTATTCAGCTGAACGGGTTTCCGTTAGAATGCCGAGGCTGGAAGTAAAGATTACATTGATAAAGTTTAGGATCACGTCGTCCAGTTGCACGTTGTATAATTAGTCGTGCCGTAAAAATACAGCGCGTATATCAGTTGATTTAAAGTTTCAGTTGACAAATACGCGTGCAGGGAGTGTTGGGGCAAACAAATGATTACCGCATAACTATAAAGAATGTGCAAATGCTCCATCCGGTTTGTGGATTCTCCCACCAGTGTCAATTTCTACTTGAGCCGCGTGTTTGAAGCATATTCTGTAATGGAGCCTGCTGAACAACAAAGTAACTGACTCGGCCGCAACGCAATTTAGTCTCATGGCAGTTCGTTTACCTTGATTGTACTCCGCGGTAATACAAAAACCAATAATTACCGAGATATTTTGATGGAATTGTCTCGTATAAGGATCATTTTCGAGCGCTGTATTTGTGTCAATAAACCTGTGTCGCTGCTCTGCACCAGCAAAAGTCAAACGAGTGGACAGCAACGTGTGAGAGTAACAAAAAAGTTTCACAACAATTGGCTGTGTAATCGCACGTCGTTGAAATTGTTTCGTGCGGTAACTGCGAATATTACTCTGTCTACTCTATTTTGACTGTATTATTTGCGGCGTGCCATCGTGCACAAAGTATAACCAGTGAATAGCGAGTGGCTGAGTTGCATTTATCATCTCGTTGTATGTTGCTACTGTGCGATGACCCAGCGCATCACATAAGCCAAAGAATGGTCCAGGCTGCGCTAATCTACATAAGGAAAGGTTTGCGGTAAAGAAAATCGTTCTCGCTACCGATAACCATCGTTGCAATTCACTCGGATAGACGATAATGTGCAAAAATTACTATGGCGTCATAGTTGCCTGACACCATGTCGAGCCTCCACGAGATTTTAGCAAATACGGTGATTTTTTTGCATTTATATTTTATTTTGCAATTTCCCACAATTTTTTACATTTTTTGACCGATTCCAGATGAAAAAAAAACGTTTTTTTTCTTTCCAAAATCTCTCAGAACGACGATATGGTATCGAAGAACCACGACGTCCGAATGCATGCTCCAGGATCGTCAGCACGAAGAAGACGATCGCAAAAATCGTCGGCATTGCGCATGGCGATTTGACGGATACGACGCGCGGCCTGGCAGTTTTTCTAATGCCTGCGTTATCGACGCGAGCAATTGAAAATATAGACGAAATGTGATTGGAATATAAATTGGCTCATAAGTTACACCCAGCCCCGGTAGTTTTGGACTATCCGGAGCGCGGACGATGGGCCTCGCTCTTTTCGTTATATATCGCGATAGAATTCGACGCGGTGGATTCCACCGCCGTCGCGCGGACGGAAATAGAGGGGCCGCGCATCGAGAATACCGCATCACCGGGACGCGACCGGGACCCTGCGCGTGCCATCCACCGCAGAGTTACAACCGCGTGTACTCTAGCCTACATTATACATGATGAGCTATTCCACGACAGCTCGACTCATTTTTTTTCTCCCATCCCTACCAATTTGCCCCTTTCCTCTATAAGTGCTTCTACAAATTTATCAATGCCGCGCGCGTACTCTCGTTATTCGCTCTTCAGAAAAGTTTCTATTCACTCCTGACCCAAGCAGGGAGAATGCGATCAACCCTTCGAGTCATGGTAGATCGTACACGCGCTGGTAGCGATGCGTGCTACATTTTTTTTTGCCACATTTTTTTGCATTCTACAACTTTCAACGCGATGAGCACGTAATAGTCGAAACTCGTATTTTTTTCATGAAGAAAAAGGCATTTTCTATTAATCTCCCATGAATATTATGATGGGAATTTTTCTACAGCGTGTAGCGAAATTCTCGGAGAATCTCTTTACAGTTTTTTTGCAATTTTTTAAAAATAATTTTCAATGTTTTTTCTATGAATTCTTTTGCAAAGAATTTGTTTTTTTTTTTCATTGATGATCGTGACTGAGCTGGATGGTCCGTAGCATTTTCGAGATTATGCGGATTATAGGGATGAAGAAAAAGGCGCGTTGTTTGTTATTGCCACGTTCTTCGTCGTGGCCCAATTGAACGAAAAATATTGAACGAGATTGGCCTAGGTCAGGGAAAAAGCCCGAGCAGCTGTCGTCAGATATTTTACGCACCCAAATAAATATATATACGATCCATTCGTCGGAGTCTCCGCTTTTGAAATTTGCTTACCGCGGGGCCAAATCTCGGCGCAGGCACTCAATTAACCGTACATGCATCAGCGCAGCTTGCACGCGTCCATTACCGATTTACGCTCAATATACTCGACCACGCACAAGACTCTTTCACATCTCTCTATTCCTAAGTGACAATATCATAATTCGCGATATTAATACACAGCCGAAAGGTCTGACGACCAAACGGACTTGACGGGCTTTGCCATCTGCGAGCGACGAATTAACGTCCTGTGCACTTTCCCAGAATATACGAATTTTTCTTTATCTCACCTGCTGCTCGGGCATATTCTCCGCTGAGCATTTTTAAGCAAACGCGTAAAAAAAAAACGCGTTGGAGCAGTGAGTTGCTCCGTTTTGCATTTTTATTATGCAGCGGCTACGATAGCTCGCGATCTATGTCAGTGTAACTTTCCAAGGATTATTTTCTTGCTTCGAGAAAATGTGAAAGGTCCAAGGACAATTTCTATTATTTGTATGGAGCATAAATGAAAATTTATCGTTTGTTCAATTATTAGTTCTTCTGGAGCGTAGCAGTCATTTCGAAATGTGACTCCACACCGGAAATTACGTTGTAAAACGCCATGGCTTCCGATGGCGAAGAACGATATAATTATCGACATTTTATAATAACCCACGACCATCAAAGAACAAATCATTTTTCTCAACAAATATTATTTCGATATTTTCCAACTATATCCTTCGCGGTGTGTTGGCTTTGCCGAGAAAACGACATAATTATAGACAATTCTGTAGTGTCAGCAATCATTTTTTTTCTCGACAATTATAATCGTATTAATTATCGAGAGCGTGACTCTACGATCAATTTTACGATTCCCATGCATTCCTGGGGATCGAAGGATTGGAAAACTATCGCGATCTCGATCGTTATCGCAGTTGCTCCTCCGATTGTATTACGCGGTCAATTTTTACTCCCGCCGTGTAAATTATGAGAGATTACGAGAGTCTGAAGTCCAAACGAATAGTTTCCTTGCCCGGACTCGATAATCTACGAAAACAAGCCCGCGTGTCATGAAGGACCGCATGCATCGAAGTGCGCGTCGAGCACGTGGACATGAAAAATTGGGAAAAAATGATAGTTGTGTAATGAAAATAAGAGACAGCTCTCTCAAGGAGCAGGAAATGGATTTTGAAGAAAGAAAAAAGGAGGCGAGAGCGCGAGGTCACGCATGCCTCACTCATCGTCTATAGTAATGCAAAAGCGGATAAAATAATAGATCGTGGATTAGAGTTATATATTGGAGGGGGCATAAGCACATGCGCGTATATAGCAGATTGAAGTATATAAAATATATAGAGTGTATACGCGGGCAAAACGGCGGAGAGAGCGATGGGCGCGAGCTGTCGCGAGTTGCGGCTCGCGTAACTCGCGGGTTTTACTCGTATTGCTCGATATATGCTCGGCAGGTATAATCTATAGTATATGCTCCGCCGAGAGAGCGAGGAGGATGCCACGGAGCAACGTGAATACATAGTTGAATTATAAGAGGAGAATCGCGCGCTGCGGGCAATGGAGCACACGCGGTTGTGCGGTCGAGTGAGAAAGAGAGCGAGAGATCCCTTGCACTCGGCCTTAAATCGCCAAGCGACAATTTATGGTTCCACGCTGTCGCGCCGTTTCTATTTATATGATTGGCCCGCGCGAGTCGTGTGTCCGCTGTCGCGCCCCTCGACTTATATTTGCATCCTGCTCGCGCCGTTGAGCTAGACTGGCCTTTTCCTCAATTTCTAATAAGCGCGGATGATATCGCGTCGTCTCTCGCAACTACACACTGTAGACAACGCGAGCATAGAAATGGTTAAATTAAAATCGTCGCGATCGGTGTGGCTTCGATTTCGATTTCGCGTGTAGATTCTGTACAAATCCGAAACCTCCAAACGCGTATACGCGTGAACGCGCCTTATTGGAATGCAAACGAGGCATCGCAAACTGCAATTGCAAAAACGAGGGACTACCGATCGTCGCATTGCCACGCACGATCCTCTCTCGAGCCCTGCTGCTGCTGAAATCTAGTCCCGCGGTGTTTCGGCGCGATCGGGAAACGGGATGATATTTGAAACACGTAAATATCTACCTCTTTATCGACACGATGCCTCACGCATGGTAAAGCTTCGTGTAAATGATGCAAACGATAGTGAGAGTTTGGATTTCACTCGTAGAACGGTTCGTTTTACTTCATAAATTTCTGCCGGAGAATTATTCGCAATTTTATTGACATCCGTACTCAGATCTTTCGTATCACGTAGAATAATAATCTGAATTGAACGTTTTGATATATATGTGTATGTATCTTTCGGAGCAGCAGGCACCGCGGAGAATGGAAAGAAATTTTATCCAAAATTTATCCGATTTATCCCTCGATTTATTGCATAGATCGCGGGAAAAAAAAAACAGACGGTGGCGATTTCTTACGCGATTATTAAAACAGGTTCAATACGTCCTTCCAGATTTATTCCGAAGTGGAACGAAATAAAGTCTCGGGGACGAGATGTAGAGAAAAAAATGAAATCAGGCTGAAGGATTGTCGCGGATGAGGTCACATAAATTTCGTCATTTTTTCGGGGATTCTGAAAATCGTTACGGTCGCGGGCTCCGAGGAACATATGAGCTGCAGCAGCAGAGATATGGCATTCCGCTTCGGATGATTAAGAGACGCAACACCCATGTGAGTTATCGAACGAAGAGCAAAATGCAATAAAACACCTTGACATTTTGAATTCCAGGGTGAAAGTAAATATTTGCGCTCGTCGTATTCGCCAGCTACGCGCGAGCCTGAGAGTTTTGCATGCGATACACGCGCGAGCGCAATAGTACGAAACCTGCGCTCGGCTAAACTCTACATACGAGCGGTACATATTATTTATATGTATATAGATACCCGCGCGATGTATATGATGTTTCGTTGTTCCTAGCAACGAAAATGTGGTTGAAAAAGGAATTTTACAGTTTACTCACGCTGCACACGTTCTTGCGATTATTACAGCTGCATGTGTGCGCGGCGACGGATGTATAACAATGGAGAAAGTATTAACAGCGGGTCAGGCTAGATATATTAGTGCATACGTGAAACAAGCCCGAATCCGAGAGGAACTGTTAAAACGTGTACGTAACCGCGCGTTTTGCCCGAACGAACGCTGCACACACGATATCGTGCAAATACAGCAGCAGAGAAACAATAAGGTTTACACATTTTATGCACGATCAGCTCTGCAGCATAAAAAAGTTGACCGCTGCTGCACTTTGTAAATGGGCAGCGTATCGATAACAATTATCTACGAAATTCATCGCGAGGTGTCTGAATAAAATTTTGCATCAACAATTTTTCAGCGGATAACGCTGAAAGTTTTAAAAACTCATAGGGTTTCCGGGGCATCTCGGGCATGGAAATGAGAATATTGAAGAAAAAACTCGTCGAGACTCGGCCGCTGGGAACGCTCTAACGCGGCAAGGCGTTCTGTTTATTCATTTTGTTACATAAACTGCTTAAACAATTAGCCATAGAGAAAGGAAAATTCATGGGGATTTCAAGAATCATAAAATGAATAATTACAAGCATGTATAAGAGAAGAAGGATTTTGACACTGTGTAGCGTTTTCTCTTTATTCCTCGAGAGATTAGATGCATTTCTCGTCATTGAATCTTACGCCAGGACGCGGTGAACGTCGCGTCGTTCACAACGCCTGTATCTCCCGGAGATCTGCTGCCACAGCGACGAAAATGCGCGATAGGACGCTGCGATATCTCGCGCGGCTACGCTCGTTCTCCGCGCCGCCGTCTCCTTCATAATTATCGTTCTGCTGTAATTAAACGGAAAGAGGTGGCATTGTTTTTCACTCGGAGAGAGACATGTCCCTCGTATACTATCTCCGTACAGCTCTACTGGCTACAGTAGACTCTCTATTAATTCATATTCTCGTCGCAAAGTCTAATTGGACGTTTTGAAAGTGAAGCGACCGCAACGCGAGCTTTTCGAAAAATCATCTAAACGCTTCAATTTTTTCAAATTTTCTAGTTCATTGTGTACAAAAATCCGTACCTCCTCTTGACTTTCTAGTATTTTGGAATAATTGTTAAACAATCGGCAGCCTGAAACTTTTTATTTTTGTTTTCCACCCTGAAAACAAAATTTTGTTGAAAAAGATGGATATTTTGTTCGATACGTTCGACTAAACGTTTTTTTGAATAATCCCAAAAATTAATTTAAATTTTAGTCGTTCCACTCGTAAATTTCGCGGACAATTCCGTTAGAAACCAAATATACTGCCAGAATAGCGAAAATTTTGAAATTATCGAAAAATATTTATTTGAACGTATTCAACAAAATACCGACCATTTTTAACAAAATTTCATTCCCAGTGCAACGTCCGCATATGTTGCCAGGAATGCGAATGAATGTCATGAGGAAATCGTACATATTTTCTTTAGTTTTTCTCATCGATGATCGTGACAGAATGATTTTCCTTCGTTTTACACACACGTTGAAAATTGTACGAGTGGGCAAGAGCGAAAAAAGAATGTCGTGACTGTAAAAAAATGTGGAAAGTACGAGAGGCCGATAGTTTCATGCTCGGATCTCCATAACGCGCGAGTTGCGGAGGAAAAACCAGGACGCAATGCGATTGAGGGAAATGCAGGGCGAACTGTATAGAAAGACGCGAACGGCGTGTGTCTGAGTAGGAGGAAAATGGCGGGCGCGTTAAGGGGCACGCTGGATAAAACGAAGATGTTGATTGCGGAGTGAAATGCCAGCGGTGCCCCTATATCGTTGGCTGCTGCTCGAATCTCAGCAGCGACACTTCACAGCTGACGAGGCACAGTGGCATGGAAAACATATCCACGAAAGTATATAGTTCGCATGCTTGAAAACGGCGTGAAAAAAATCGCGAGTAGTTGTTTCGTTTGAAAGTTTTTTTCGTTGTCTTTTTTGTGATTATTCCATATACACACGCAGGTACAAATTAGTACATAGCCTAGGTGGGTGCAATAAAAATGTTCCGTGGGTCTCGCGGCGACAAAGGATTCTGCAGCTCTCTCGCGCTCGAGAGTCCGTCGCGTTCGCGCTCGCAGACATTATATTCACGCGGTTCACACAAAACTTTCACGACGGGGACAATTATATTGTACGGAGCGCGTCGTATAATCATCGTCATCATCATCATCGTCGCATCGCATTCTCACAAGAAGCTACGCCGAGTTTTCTTATCGTGCGGCATATTCGTCTCGGTTGGGCAATATGCTCGAGATAGTTTCATACCCGATTGATGATATACGAGCGCATGTACGGCAGCAGGAGCATCGTTCAGAGGGGGATTTCACTTTGTGTGTATGGAAGTGACGTCGAAGGAGCGGGGGCGCGCGGGCGAGGGAGCGAGACCGGAAGTTGCGCGTCGGCAGGTAGGTAGGCCAAGGGAAAGTCACAGAATATACGCATTGCGAACAACAACGCTCTACGAATTAAAACTTTGCCTATTATTGAGTATATATTGTTTATTTGTGTCGGTTATTACGTACATATGCGGCGCGAGGTGTTTGTAGGTCGAAAAATAAATGTATAGTGTGAAGCTGAAAATGCGTATCGAAATGAGAGGAAAAGCAGATGAGCGAGGGGGTAGTACAGGGTGCAGATTCCAACGTGCGGATATAGATATTAACCAGCGCGGGAACGAGCCAATTTTTCGGCTAATTGGGTGCTCCGGGTGACCAATAGGCGGATGTCGCCGCGCATCGTGACTCGCCGTGTGTGCATGCGTACCGGCTCGTTACACGCCGAATTCTTGGCAATGCTATAACAGCCGCGAGTACACGTTGAGTGAAATAATTGAATGCGAATAACGAGGAATTATATACGCGCCCGCGGAATAGCAAAACGCGATGTCGTTGCCTTCGATTCACACAGCCCATATATGCGCCGAACAAATTCATACACGAGCGACATTAAAAATTTTCCGTATGCCGTTAATTTAATATATAGATAGATTTTTTAACGGCGCGGCACACGCTGCAGTATAAATAGGCGGCATGGCCTGCCGAGTACTATATTAGGCATATATACAGTCGATACAAGTGTATCGGGTAGCGGCCGGTAAGAGTCTTTTGGCACACAAGAGTGATCGCGGCCAAATGAACGACGAGGAGGCTGACCCCTTGCGTTATGCAACTTTTGCCGCGTTGCCTCTGTAGACTGTGCGCAAGCACGTGCGGTAAGAAGAGAGGTGCGTGCGGGAGCGATCGTTATTTCGGGAAGGGATTTTCGTGCAAAGAGCAACCGCGAGCTCTCTGAATGTCGGCAGGACGCTTTTAGCGACCGGGCAAATTTGAGAAAGAGAGAGAGAGAGAGAGAGAGAGAGAAGAAAAGTACGACCGAACGATATATACGCATACATTGCAGGACATTATCTCCTTGCTATACACAACACGTTTTACTCCCCCCAGCGACGCTCCCATATCGATGGATTAATCTTTTCGTGTCCGCACAAAAAAAAATTGTGCATTTTTGCGAGCGATCGAAAATTTCATACTCCATTCGAGTATTTTCTAAGTTTGCCTCAATTTCTTCATCGATGCAAATGAAAAGAAAAAAAAACAAGTTTTTACCGTTGATTATCACAATTCAATATTCGCTTCAATGTTTTTTTTTCTGTTTTCTCTGTAGATCGCGTGGATTGAGGCCGTAATGTGTTAAATGAATAAATATGTATTCGCAATATTGTCTACACCGACAAAATAAAAACAATAAAAATTATTCACCAACCAACGATCTTTTTGAAACAGCTCAATTTGTGGCGATCAATATTCATAATAATAAAAATCAATGATACACTATAGTGAAATTTTTTTGTCAAATTTATCTCGAAAAAAAGAAAAATTAATAATAAAACTAAAATTGACAGCGAGCATTCAACGAAAAACTACAATGATGATGTGAACAAATTTAAAAAACCCAAAAAAAAAAGAGAAAAAAAAAATTCTAGCAGAGCGTGGTTTCGATCCACGGACCTCTGGGTTATGGGCCCAGCACGCTTCCACTGCGCCACTCTGCTCTTGTGTCTCTAGGAGTCAAATAATCAAATTCTCAACTATTTTTTCACGAGTTCGTGCGATCCAATTTCCGGTCATCAAAATGTCAATGTCGAAAAAAAATGCGGGATAATTTATTTTGCAATAATTATTGAGCAAAGCAAATTTTCGAAAATTTGTAAAAAAAAATATTTTGATTTTTCAAAAACGTTGGGATAAAATTAAAAACAGTTCATTTGGAAAATCGTGTAAAAAAATGAAATTAAGTCGCAATTTGTTGCCGAGATATTTCCTACAAGAAAATAAACATCGAACCTCGGAGTGAGTGACCTTGGAATTAGAAATCGATAACACATGTCGAATCCTCGTTATGTATTCGTATAAAAATAATAAAAAACGTTGAATGCAACGATAGGAAAGTTTCCCCAATTCCCCAATTATTCAGTCGGCCATATTAGCCGCGATTTTGGAAGTAATCTTAATGCGATCGGGACACACCCATAATTTCACCATTTAATTTGCCCTCGCGATATACCCATTTCTCTTCGGCCGCTCGAGGTGACCGGAGTCGAAACTTTGTACTATATTTTCACCCTTGACGCAACAACCAGGCTGCACCAAAAGAGAGACGGATCAATCGCGCTCGGCAGTGTGTGAATTATAATTAGCTCGAGCGTGCCAATTAACTCGAATGGATTTAGCAATTCACCGCCTCCTATCTAATATTTAACGCATTATTTTTTATCCTTTTCTTTTCTCACCGAAACTACTTCTCTGACGAGGCAAAGTGTCAACGACGAATGTTTGGCATATGCGGGCGAGATATGTGAGAT
The DNA here is from genome assembly GCA_037952995.1 of Hyposoter didymator. Classification (NCBI taxonomy): domain Eukaryota; kingdom Metazoa; phylum Arthropoda; class Insecta; order Hymenoptera; family Ichneumonidae; genus Hyposoter; species Hyposoter didymator. Next base: position 2,387,712 of record JBAJMU010000004.1, read on the forward strand.
TGGTGCAAAATGCGCCATTCGTTAATTCGACGAAATCTTGTTCCTAAATTGTCCATCCAATTGACACGAAAACGCGATCAACGAGTTTTCACTCGTCCGAACGATGTTGAAGTTGAAATGCAACGGAATTCGTTATTTTACTCTTTTTTTTCTAAAGTCGAGCCAAAAATTCAATTGCAGTGTGAGGCGATTTCGTAGAAATAACGAAAATTGCAAAAAACGATGTTTTTACATGATACACACACTGGGTAATTTTGACCCGAACTATTGATTCGCCTGAACCTGGAAATTGGGTTTTCCGCAACTGCCAACTCTTCGTTCCCGCGATATCTATCTCGATAATTGATGAAATTAAAATTTCATCATTCATCGTGCATCCTGAGCATCTCGAGGAAGCAATTACCTATTTTTTTTGTAAATATTCGGTAAGAGAAAAAAAGCCTTTGAATGTTTAATAAATTGAAAGCACAAACGCGAACGATTGGATATTATCGGGGTTGTTGGATCACTTTCGCGTTTGGACTTTCTTTTGGCATGGTCAACGTGCGACAGCGTCAAACGCACACGCGCCAATTGCCCGGCTCGTTTCTTCGTCATGAGGGGAACGTGCGTCGAAGAAAGTTTGAATTTTAAGGAAACAAAAGAGAAAGGAATCCCCTTGTTTAGTTCTACGTGGACAACATGAATAAACATACGTAAATGTATTATGAATAAATAAAAACTTGAGCAAGGCGTATATTCTCCGGTGGCATAAGCTTAATTGACACAACACGTGGTAGCGAAAGGTACGCGGAAGATATTATTTGTGGATATCGTCGTACTCGATACCGTGACTGCCCGTACACATGCATTTATTTACGTACCAAGTCGTATCTCGAAATCTCTCAGTTATAAGGACAAAAAACGAGAAATAAATAATATTACCGGCCCACGAAATTGCTTGGTGAAAAACTTGTTACCGCGCGCGACAGATATATAGAAAAGTAAGCGTTTGGTATCTCCGTGAGAGTCCGCGCGGATGGAACACGCTGAACGATAAGGCAGGAACGTCTCAACCTCGCTCACTCGCCCCTACCGCCGAGCAGAGTCCCGCGCGGGGATATAATATGGTATGGGATTTAATCCAGCAGCGAATAATCACCCGCGCGAAGCGTCTTCTCTGCACTATTATTAGCGTATTGCCCCGGTAAAAAGAAAAAAAAACAACAGCCACGAAACTGTACCGGCGCTTCATATATACATGTATTTATAAACACTCGCGGTGTACGTATTTTTCCCGTGTGCCACGTTCTCGTCTCGATCTCCGCAACTATCCACATGTGTAAGCATCTCTCTATAACTATATATACATAAATTCATGTGTATAACTGCGCGTTCACGCTCGCGGCTACCGGTTCTTCCTTCTCTCTTTATTCCTGTAAGAACTAGCTTTACACTTCCCTCTGACTCGAACCTGCATGCGCTCCTAATACTTCCTGCTGATGTCTTTCCCCCCGATCGACACTCTCAATTTATCGACGAGACTCGCGAGGACCAGAAAAATAAATCGAAAAACTCTGCAGTTACATGTATTTTTATGTATTGCAAAATTTTGTATTGTTTCCACGAAACAAACGGCGGCGCAATCAACTTTTTCGAATCGTCAATATTTTCGAGAATGTGGAATAAATGTTGGACGAAAATTCTCTCGGCTTGCGGTGTGAGAATTGTCATTTTTGAGGAGCCATGAAAATTTTCGACAATAGCGACGCCATCGGCGGTTCGTCTCGAATCTTCGCTCCAGAAGCTCCTGAACGAGAGAAGGGAAGAAGAAAGATCGCAGAGAGTGTAAAGTCTATATAGTAAAACGCTTGTAAGAGATTCTACACATGTCGTTCTCTCGTCTCTCGTCCTCTTTCTCGCTCGCTGTACTGTCCGTGCACCGTAAGCACACGTACGCACGGAAACACGCCTATGAATATAACACATACAGTTTGTATTGAATAAAAAAGAAAAGGGAAATAAAAATAGCAGCATCGCGTTTCGGTATGGACTTGTCTCGCTGACGGGCGGGCGCGTCCTTCGAGTTTCGATCGTTCTAGCAGCTCGGCGAGCGCGAGAGTTGCCGAACACGGCCGAGAGCTATCCCCTCCCCAGCGTCTCATCTGTTTCTCTCCGTACTATCGCGGCTGGAGTGTGCTGACGCCTCGATCACTTCAGTCGCCAATGTACAGCCGGCTCGTACGTTTGTGCTCGATCTCGGAATCGTACAGAACGCAACTCGCGCGTGTGTTTTATATAAACCAAAACAAAAACAACGAAAAACGGGGTAGTCGTCGGGAGGAGAGGAGATGTAGAGAAATAATTGGAATTATCAAATCGAAAGATTCGTTTCGCGGATATGAACTCTAGTCTCGTCGAGTACGGACGGAGAGCCGCTAGATTATGTAGCGTCTCGATGAGAACATCTGTCGTGCCATAAACCCCGTAAACAATTTCGAGGCCTTTTTTCACAGTATTACATAGATTTATATACAGATATATATTTGCATCAAGTCGTTTCGACTTTGAATGAGAATCGGGTGAGAAGCCCGATGCTACAAAAGATCGCGACCAGCAAGTTTTACAGTGTGGCTCGCGATATATTATTTCGCGCATTTCGTGTTTGAGAAACTGCGCCCGAGCTCGACACAACTCGCGGTTGCCAAAGAGTTTCGAGTTGTTGGTGCGCCTCTACGCTCTCCCCGGGATCTCTCTCTCTCTCTCGTCTCGAGAACGAGAAGGCAGCATTCTTGCTCCCGACCGATCTATATACCTAAATCGAGCGTCTAGACGAAAAATAGTCTGCTGCACTCGTTTGGATTAAACCGCAAACATCGCCGGATCGAGTCTATCGGAAATCTCATAAAAGAGGGTAAGTTGATAAATATTTCTGTGCACGTTTTATCCTCGAGAAAAGTACAGTTTCGTTGTGCACCTATTTTATTCTCGTGGTGCTGCGGCCGCCCCCTCCCGCTGCATCGCTCTCTCGACTCCTATTTTAAGCAGCTAGGCTCTCGGACAATCGTCGTTTTCCTTGATCCCACCAGTGCATTCTTGGCTAACCTAGGGGTTGGGAAAGGTCGGCATGGTCCGGACAGAGCTTTTTGTTGCCTTCTTCCGATCTTTACGTGAGCAACCGAGAACTGACGGAATTTAGAGACACTGCTGATGAACAAGTGAATGTTTTTCTTCTCTCCATTTTTCCGAGAAAAAAAAGTCCATTTGACACATTTAACACGTGCTCGTTGCGGTCGTCGTCGTTAATCTTTACCCGAATTATTGAATAATCGTTGCGATTCCCGGAAAAAACAAGCAGTTCGTAGAAATGGCAACAGAGCCCCCCACTCGGGATTCTTCGAAAGCCTCGAAAATCGTGGAAAAATATCGCACGACCCTTTTTTTCACGTTCCTAGACAAAATAAAAGCCACCATTTGCATTTTTCTTCACAATTAGTGGAAATTCTTGTCTCCGAGCATAAAGGAATGCTTGTCGCACAGATTACGAAAGAAAGCAAACACAGAGTTTAATTTACACACGCTTGTTTTTCTCGTAGGTATTACAAGATAACAGAGATTTTTCACGTTTCTTATCGCTCGTAGCGCTCGGAGCTGCGTGTGATTTAAAAAACCTGAAGAATCTTGCGTATTGCGTATCTTTACGATAAACTGTGCAAATGTGACGAATCGTCGCGAGATACAAATCGCCAGAAATTCCAAAGACTCGGAAAATTACAACTTTCGTCCTGCTGCTTGTAATTGTACGAAAACATTACCCGATCAGCGGACGGTCGGGACATGCGTGTGCGAATGATCTTGAGACCACTTCAAGCGTAAAAATCACAATATTCGCTCGTAGACGTGCGGGAAAAATAACGAATTCCAAGAAAAATGAGACTCGATGTCACATTTGACTTCCTCTGTTTACCGAAGCGTTTTATAAGGTACACGGTAAACAAAGGGATAATAATGAGTGTTGAACTATTTGAGAATTATGGAGGGTCTAGTTGAGGGGGAAAAAGGCTAAAACTCTACAGATTCGTAGAATCAGAGCGAGGCAAGATGGCGGCGGAGTTTTCACGGCCGGTTTTGCAACGCGCATGCGCAATTGCAATCCTATAAATATGAAAAATGGATATTTGCGTTTCGGAAGACCGAAAAGATCGCCGAATCGTTATTAATTCATAAACTGACAATTGTTAATGGTGCAAAAACCAAAAAATCAACATTGAAAAAACTTTTTTCGTCAAGTTTCTCGGAAAATCATTCAAAGGCTATTTCTCGTCGATGCCGAGTAGGTATCGACGCAACTATTCCACGAGGATACACAGTTGTGAAAAAAAACACACACACACACACAAAAGACGAAAATGTCAATGACGTTCCATTCGCCTATTCGGGAGCGACGATCGCGTTTCGTCTTTGTTTTTATTGGTTCGATCTTCTTCTCGGTATTACGCAATACGATGTGCTCATCGGCCGCATCCAATCGTTTTGTTTTTTTTCTGTCTTCGCACGAAGCGACGTCTCAACGAAATTTCCAAAGAAATTTTTGTAAAGTCAACAAAACATCGCGCGAATGCTGGTTAAAAAAACGGAGGGAAAAAGTTTCGGTGTGTTTAATTCCTGGAAAGTTTTTATGACAAATTGAAAATTGATTAATTGAGCTCGAATTCCAACAGGTTTGCCTCTCTCGATCCCCCGCTGCTGTGTTTTTTATTCTCCATTTTTAGCGGTTAATATGATCGCGTCGTCGTGTCCCCGCGCCCCGAGTGATTCATAAAAGTTAACTCGGAGTCATGCGTCTGGATTAGTAGCTATCGCTGACTAACCTTACTAAATTTATATTTATACGCAGACACGTATAGCATATTGAGCCAAACTGGAATGACGAAAAAAAAAAAAACATTTCAGCTCGCGGGAGATAGCAGGTAGCGGTATGCGGAGGTGGATTCACACGTTTTAAAAACAAAAAGTATGCGTCGCAGTTATCGATCGGAGGAAAAAAAAGCGCGTGGATATTATGGTAACATGTGAAAGATTTTAGCAGCTTCGCCTTTTTTATTCTGTGTCTCTCGTTCCAACTGGTTGACGGGGCGTGTTGTCATTGCTCGCGTGCTTCGGGTATCGATTTAATAGTTTCCAAAAATCCGGCTCGAATAATCTTGCAATTGTAATCTTCGTCGCCTCTCACAATGTTGTTTTGCTTCTCGATTCGTTCTTCCTTTCGACCGTTATTCCGATCCTCGTCATTCATTCGCGATCGTGAGACGTGTTTGTTTTTTTATTGGCAATTTTTACTCGGACAGCGACCCCGCGGATAACACTCAGTTCGTGATCTTTAGGTCACAACAATGTTCCGGTTGTTTTTATTTACCTTCGCGATTGTCTTGACGATTTGGCACGTTTTTTGAATCGATTTCATTTCGAGTGAAAGGCGCAAGGCTCGCGCGCTTGCCTTTTATTGCGAAACGACTTTGTTTATAGGGTTCTTTCAAAATTTTGTATATAAACGTTCTCGACGCCAAAACTAACAAAGTTTTTTCCTTTGGAGCCAAATTTCTCGACGTTTAGAATTTACGACGTTAAAGTTCGCAACTTTTTGGAACGCAACAAAATCCAATTTTTTCTTCAGCGCAGAGTTGACAATTTTCATTCAGTTTTTCGGGCGGAACGATAAAACGCTTGCGAGCCGAAAGCCAAACCGGCGCGAAAAATTGTCGAGATTTAAAAAATCTAATAAATCATTAATGAAAAAAAAAAATTTCGTCCGATGCCACCGTTTAGAAACTTCAGGCTCATCAGAGTTTGAGAGATTTCATTTCTAATTTTTTATTTTTCTCATTTAAACGCGCGTAAAAAAAAACAAAACAGAATTTCGTTGCATTCCAACGATGCAAACGTATACAACGTCGCGTCCAGGGGTGCCATAAAAATCACGATCGAGGATTATTTACGAGTGTGTACACCGGAAAGGAAATTTTGTAAAAAATAGTCGATATTTTGTTGAACACGGTAAAATGAATATTTTTGAAAAAATTTCAAAATTTTCGTTATTTTGGCAATATATTCGGTTTTTAACGGAATCGTCAGCAAAATCGACGATTAGAACGACAAAAATTTGATTCCAAAGAGACTTTCTGAAATATTTTTTCACGCATTGACACAATTTTTGGAATTATTGAAAAAAACGTTTAGTCGAACGTATCGAACAAAATGTCGATCTTTTTCAACAAAATTTTGTTTTCAGTGTATTGAGAGTTGCCAGTAGCGTTCTTAATGTATTTTAAGATTGTTTTTGTTTTCTATGGATTATGACGATCGAATGCGTGTGTGAAATGGTCGTAATTGGTTGTAATATATGGTAATGGTCACAGCAGCGGGTCAACTGTGCGATTGTTGACCTCCATCGATAATTGCTCGCGCGGGTCAAATGTGCCATGGCTTGCGCGACCTCACCGCAATTGTTGCTTCTCTCCGTTAACCTCTTTTCGTCTTGGTGTCGACGCGTGTTTTTTCGATCGTCCTCGTGCGTCTCTTTTGGTCTTTGAATGCACACAAGAGCGCGATGAGCAATTTCGTCGAATTTATGCGCGAGATAGAGACGCGGCGCGGGGAGAAAAGAGACAGGCGCGCATCTCGAGCGCGCGCGGTGTGTCAACCGACTCTCGCGGTCACGGTACCGTTTAAAAACAACACGCGCACGCGTGTATATATATAACTCGCGAGAGTTTTTCCTCTCGTTTCCTCGGGCTGCATATGCCTCCCAACCTCGTCCTTCCACACGCGCGAGGCTTCGCCGTCGCCATCTTTCGCTTCGCGTCTCATCGCGGTGTCTCAACAAATTTGCTTTTTCCCGACTCTCCTCGAGATGTTGTTCTTCGTGTGCATGCGTTTCCGCAAGGTCAAATATCACACTCGAGCGCCGCACACGAAAGACGAGAAGCCAGCAGCGTGCGCGCGCTTCTTTTTCTTTTTTTCTTTCTTCATTTTCTCATTTCTCTTGTTCGCCCTACGCGACCTATCGCGCACAGAAAAATAGAGTATAACGTGACCCTCGCGCGCGCGATATCCCCGCGAGATTGTTTGCTCTTTCCTTCCACTACCGACTCGCGCGCGCTTGCACCGTTTCGTCGAAACTCCGTCGCGCGGCTTTTCTCGCCCGTTAGACTCGCGCGACCGGTGCGTTAGGCGCGCTCGCTTCTGCCTCTTCGCCATACAAGCCATTCCGTCTGTGGAGCCTCGCAGCATCCACACTTTCAACCGAAAAACCTTCATTTTTTCTTCCACAATCTCCAGAAACTCGCGTCTGGCTTGACGAGAACTCGGAACTTGCTCGACTTTGAAAGTCTTCAAATTACAAATGACATTCCCCACCGCGGGCGACCCATGGGCGAAAAAAATAGTCGTTAACCTGTTTTTTTCTCTCCAACGGAATTACGCCCATCCGTAGGCAAAAAACGTTAGTTTTTTGCTGTGAATTTAAATCATAACAATTTTCGAGCGAGCAGATGTAATTTTAACGAGATATTTTCATCGGGGCTCGATTCAACGATATTATTATACAAACATCACCAGCAGGAAAGCGCCATTTATATGAAAAAACTCGCACTGGAAATGAAATTTTGTTAAATATCGTCGATATTTTGTTGAATACGGTCAACCAAATATCTATTGTTCAAAATTTTCGTTATTTTCGCAGTATATTTGGTTTCTAATGGAATCGTAACCTAAATTTACGATTGGAACGACTAAAATTTCCATCCGAAGAGACTTTCTAGAATATTTTTTGCTGCGATTACACAATTTTTGGGTTTAGTCAAAAAAACGTTTAGGTGGACGTTTCGAAGAAAATATCGATCTTTTCCAACGAAATTTTCTTTTCAGTGCTCGCACTGGAAATGAAATTTTGTTAAAAATCGTCGATGTTTTGTTGAATACGGTCAACCAAATATCTAGGTATTGTTAATTTCAAAATTTTCGTTATTTTCGCAGTATATTTGGTTTCTAATGGAATTGTAAGCTCAATTTACGATTGGAACGACAAAAATTTCCATCCGAAGAGACTTTCTCGCTTTCTAGAATATTTTTTTCTGCGATGACACAATTTTTGGTTTTAGTCTCAAAAAAACGTTTAGGTGAACGTATCGAACAAAATATCGATATTTTCCAACAAAATTTTGTTTTTAGTGCCTGTTTATTATCGCGCGATCGAAAAATGATGACACTAGTACTCAGTGTCGATGTTTCCTTCTCAAGGGTCAATTGCACCCGAGCCCGATTAAGCGAAAATTTTCAGATTGAAAAAAGAACAAAATGTTTTCGTGAAAAATGTGGAGCCCGCTCCAAATTAGATTCGATGCAGCATTTTTTTCTTCCTCCTAATGAAAGGAGTCGATGAAGGGTTTGTCATCGAGACACACACCCACGCACTTTCGCGGTGATTGTCAATTGAGATGGAAGGCCCAATGGACTATGCATGCGCCTCAATACCGCTAGTACGAGGAGAGCAATAGCGGCACCACTCGTTCCGCGCGACGAGACGATCCTGAGAATGACGACGGTGCCGCCGCGTGCGTCAAGATTCAGTCCCGCGAGCGCGAGCGCACCTCCGCGCATCTGGCCTCCTCGTATATTTTATAGTAGCCCGAGAGATCGAGCTGCTACGCTCGCGATGTATATATACCGTTTAATGAGAGAAAAACCATCTCGCTTAATCCGCGGCTCCTCGCTTCCTCTCCATCTCTTTTTTCTTCTTCCCATCTCATTAAAACCCCCACCTCGTTACCCACACGAATGAATGTGTAACACTCGGTCAGTGCCGATGAAACGATGCGAGAGAATTTCCACCAGTCGCGCGAAGCGAATATTCAAACGCGTTCATGTCGAGTAACGCAACATTTTCATTTGTAGGCTCCGCTGCTACGAGCTCTCGTGAAACATCCGCGTTTCTCTCCACTCCAAATTCCTCTCTGCTTTCTTGGTGTATTCTGACTCTCGAGAAAACATCGCCAGAGCCACTATCGCTCTCGCGTTTACCTTCCGTTCATTTTTATTCTTCGTCAATTTCATAAAAACTTCAAATTCCCACACACTTACGCGGTTCATATGCATATTTACCAAATATGTCGTTGTTGATCAACATTTTTCAAACTTTTACGTCGCCTCGAGAATTTACCTCGTAGCCGAACCATCGCGAGCTTCCCCATTCGTCTTTATTTGTGCTAATCCGAATTCTCTATGGTAACGAACCTAATTCGCGTGGACCCGCGGAGTAATTCTTTTAATTTAATACGCAAAATATTTTCGTTACGAAAATCTATTTTTCAAACGATTTTTCTTATCGATAAAAAATTCGGGAAAAACTCGGTAGGATTAACGATTTTATGATGCTCTTGAGCAAAGCTCGTAATTATTATTATTCAATATTTAGTCTGCGAACAATAAAACGATCCTACAAAGATTATCCTGATATCGATAATTCCAGCATATTTATCGATATAATGATGTTGAAGTTTGCATCGATGAAATGCAACGAAAAGACATTATTTTTTATAGCATCGCACCAAATTTTCATACAGTGTTTGTCGACAATAACTAGAAAGTCTTTTCTGCCATTCGAAAAGTAAATTTACTAGAAAAATTGTAACGAGTCAATCAATTATCAAAATAATAAATAAAAAAAATGTTTTTCGTTGCATTGCAACAATGCAAACTTCAATATCATTCGATATAACGTAATTGTCAACGTTTCTAAACACGTGAGGAATTTGGTGGAAAAGTGCATGATCGAGAATCGAAGCTGGCGCAAGAATCAAAGCGATGAGGTGAAAGTGATGCACCCGGGCTCGCGACGCTCGACTACCAGGCACATTATCTGGTGAGCCGAGGCCGCATATATATATATACACATCGATCGAAGACGAATTTAGAAAGCGTTCTCGTTTCCGTCTCGTATCACTTGCCATCGAGATCCCTTATTTCTCGCATCACTGGTATACACACAGATTCCTCGTAGATTTCTCGACCGATACGGTATCCTTCGAACGCATCTGTACGCCACGAACGATCTATCAACTGTGGGACTGATATTTTTAAATCTTGTATATAGAGGATCGTTGCACCGTTCGTTAACCTCGATCGCGTAAACCTCGAGCGATCTTGTCTCTTTGAATTAATCCAGTTATCCAACTTTTCATCCACGCGATAACGTTACTCGAAGATCTGGAAATTTTCTCGACGTACTAATTGCTCGATCCATGCAACAATTCTTTTCTCTTGATATAACACGAAAAATGAACGATATTGGAATTTGCATCGTTGGATAATTGAGCCGAGTTTTTTCTGTTTTTTTTTGCTTCTTCTCGTTGGGATTGTCATTTTCCTGCTCGTAGTTCTCAGCCCTTTGAGATGCTGCAGCTTCGTGTTTCTACGAGTTTTTATCTAATTTACCGTCTGCTACCGTGAATCCATTATATGAGGTTCGAAGGGCAGGGGAGAAAAAGAGAAAAAGAGAAAAAAGTAATTGCGACAAGCTCGGGAAGTCTGCTGCTGCATTATGTCGAATGCACCGTTGTGGAATAAACACTATGTAGAAATGAACGACAAGTGATTTTCCATTCCGCCACGAGACGTAAATCCTCAACGACGTTGAAGTTTGCAACGTTGGAACGCAACGAAATGCAGTTTTTTCTTCAGAAGCAGAGTTGACAATTTTTATTCAGTTTTTGGGGCAGAACGATAAAACGAAAAATTGTCGTGATTTTAAAAATTCAATAAAACATTAATGGAATAAAATATTTTTCGTTCGCTGCGTCAACGTTGGAAACTTCAGCAGGCTCGTTTGTTGAACATCGCGCATATTGATCCAGCGTGTTCATGCACAAATGATGGATATTAAAAGACGCCGCGAGAGGAAAGGATAGAGGAGACTTTCTCCATGGTACATCGCGAGCATATAACTTGTATGCCCGTGAAAATAAACGTATATACAAACACGCATATTTAGATGAGCATCTCGTTTCAAGGTTACCACCTCGACAATGACCTTAGAATGATCTCAGAAACTCGTTGACTCGCCCTTCTCCCTGCAGTTATAATATCTCTCATCGTTGCTGCATCTCATCGACTTTTCAATTGATACACTGTCAATGAAATTTTGTTAAAAATCGTCAATATTTTGTTGAACACGTAAAACTAAATATTTTTTTATAATTTCAAAATTTTCGTCATTTTGGCAGTTTATTTGGTTTCTAATTTAATTATCAGCAAAATTTACGATTGGAATGCCAAACATTTGTTTCCGGAGGGATTTTCTGGAATATTTCTTGCTGCGATGACACTATTTTTGGAATTATTCAAAAAAACGTTTAGTTGGACGTATCGAACAAAATATCCATCTTTTCCAACGAAATTTTGTTTTCAGTGTATTGTTGGGCGAGCGTTTGATCGAGAAGAGTGAGAGAAAAACATGGACCCTCCCGTCCGACGAGGGGATTAGGCGTGAGATTTCCACGCGTTCTTCCTGGTGAAAGTGACGTCGATGTGTTTTGTTTTGTCGATTCGATGTTCATTCCCATCTGCGGATCGTGTATATTTTCCTAACAACGGCGTGTGTCTCTGTCATTTTCCTCTTTTTGTCTCTGACGATTTGTAAGAAAGCGCACTGCTGCGCCCGCGAATCGCGACGAGATATTCTCATACTCGAGATTCGCCGCTGTCCCACAGAGTTTAAAGACCTCCCGCACATGCGCTCCATAATGCTTGTTCTTTACGCATTTCCGCTTGACGATTTGAGCTTGCGAAAAAAACAAGTTTTATCCCGATGCTTACGTCGCGTGTGAAACAAACTACTTCGAGGTTTGCACAAATTTACATCACATGCTGCTTCATCCGGAATTACAACAGCATCCAGCTTTCGAATTCTAAAAATTGTCTCCCTCCTTGGCGCACCGTTCACACTATAAATAGCCTCAATTTTTTCGTCGATTTCGAAACTCATGCATAACAATTCAGCTTTATCATTTTTTTTTATCGATTACGACAAAACTTACAAATTTGAATATCGATTTTTTTTTCTAATGAAATTTTTTTATTTACAAACAAAAAACAGACGGAGCTGTGGATAAAAAAATAATTCTTTAAAAATAAAATGCACGTTTTACAAGAGAATTGCGTGTTTTGGGAAAATTGTCCAGTCAGACCCGACGAATCTGTACAAATCAGGATTTTTTTTTTTTTTTCATGCAAATGAATTTTTCTCATCACGAAATTTCATAGAATTCGCGTGCCTGTACAAAAAATTTATAACAATGTCGAGAGACGATAACACCGCGTCGTGAAAAATGTGGGAACTGGTTAGCTCTGACGAAAGGATCGTTCGGACTTCCAACGAACGAGAGACGTTCGCTGGAATTCATATTCAACAATTTGAACGATTTATAGTACATGCTGCTGCTGCGAGAGCGCTCGTCAACGTGAGCGTTCAGTCGCGACTAAAATGTTGCACGGGTCACACTTTACACTCGTATATTTCGCGTTCGGGCTTCCACAATTCTTTATTTCAATGATTTTTATAACCGTTTTTACTTCGTCTTTTGTTTACCAGTAAATTCACTTGAGCGCTATGAAAATAATTTCGTAAAGATTTCATTATTTCACGCGGAGTCGACAGTGTCTACCGTGGGATTTTTTGCTTAGAATCTGACGTTCTTATTTATGGTTTCGGCTCACCGCAGAGCTAGAACAACGTTGAATAACCGACGCATAAGCAGCAGACATTGTTGTGACCCTGATTGCTTTTTATTGCATCACGACAAGTTTTTTTTCCCCTCACAAAGCGACATCGCGTTTTGTGTATTTTTCAAAATTTATAAACTCGTTGATCCGTTGTCCCAATTCCGAGAGATTTGTCGACGAATTATTTTGCAGATTTTTATGAATTTCTGGCAAAAAAAATGGAGTTTCGCTTTTTAGCTTGCTGAGAATTTTGTTGGTCACGTGGCCAGAAGTAAACGCGATATGACATCAAGAATGTGGAGTAGGAGAGATGCGACGAAGGTCAATCGGTTCCCTTGACCAACATTTTTCTCGGACGTAACGAAAGAGGAAAAAGACGAGAAATTAACATTTTGGTTTTAGTTGAAAGGAAAAGATTTGACGTTCGGAGGCAAGAGTTCGGAGGAGAATTCGTGACATATATAATAATAAGAGGCGAAAGGCACGCGGAAAGGGAGGAAGGGAGGAGAGGAGGCAGAGAGGGAGGAGAGGAGAACGTCTCTTGGCGAAGATCGGGTCGCGGTCAACGACCTCATCGTCCTACGGGTCCTCAAGCCGCAAAAACCTACACGCGATACCGTTCGTTTCCACAGCCCGAGTTCTTCTTCATTCTCCGTCATTGCTTCGGTCGCGCATTGTCATTTGTCCTCTCCCTCCCTCTCTCTCTCTCTCTCTCTCTTCATCGTCGCGCGTTCTGTTACTCGCGGTTTACGCGACTTTTTGCCTCCATCGCTCTTCCTTATATACACACGCGTAACATAACACGATGTTACAGTAATCCGATTCTTCGCGTTGTCTGACCCCGTCGAGAGTTTCTTGATTCCTCGAGCTGTTTACATTCTCTGCCCGCGATCGCCTTCATTCCGCCCATCACAAGTAAAAGTTGCTGACGGAACTTTGTCGGCAAAGTAAATGAAAATTAGGCGTGGCGCTGCATGCTGCAACTATAATTCGCCAACGATCGATCCCTGCGCAATTTTCCACAACAATTGTTGGCTTTCCTGTGTGAATACTGCTCGTTACAGAATACATTTTATCCCAAATCACATTTATCACGCGCATACGTCTCATCCGGGTATTGATCGCAATAATATTGAAAATCGCAAAAAAAATTCTTTCTTCATTTTCTCACTTTTGTTGCAAAGTTTTTTTACAATTTTCTACATCAAATAAAACAGTATTTCTGGATTTTTATCTTGCACACATGGTCGCCATTTTTTTTGCAATCAAAATTGCGTTAATTACAAAAACGAATGAGCGTTTTCCTGCGCTCAACGAGCCAGAGTCGCCTGAGTGAGTTTACAACTACCGCAAGCATCGGACGGTTTTAATTTGATTTATTTTTTCAATTTTTCAAAAATCATTACAATGAAATTTTAATATTTCATATTTGAATTTTGCTGCATCCGTTGCTGCATGGTTATAAAACGTTTTTATCGCGTTCATTTGCGATACGATGTAATAATGAGAAAATTGGACCAGAAAATGTTCGATAACGTTCGAGAATCGAGATTCGAGATTTGTTTGAAATACGGCCGAGGGAAATATACTCGTAGCGGCAGAAGTATAACTGCATGTGGTTTTAAAATTTTTCTGTCTTATTACTCGATGGCATCGAGACGCCGCGGCGCGTCCCTCGTTACATATATGGCCGCCGTTCTTCGTCATTCCTCTCGATTTTTAGTTTCTTGCGGTGCGTATATAAATCAGGCATATATATATATATAGTGATAAAGTATCGCGGACGTAGATGGCGAGGACACAATCTCGCGGCAGCGAGGTGAACCACAAGGCCACGAGAGAAAAAGTGGATTTTTTTAATTAGAGCTCCGAGCCAAGAGCGGTTATTCCTAACATTTTTATAAAACAAACGGGAACCGATGGAGGTGGCGAAATACAAGCAACTCAATCTTATCTTGCAGTTAAAAAAAAATTTTTTTTCATTTTTCAAGTTTTTGAACAAAATTTTCAAATTTTTTCAAGTTTTTGTTGTTTCAATCGTAAATTTTGCTGACAATTCCATCAGAAACCAAATATACTGCCAAAATGATGAAAATTTTCAAATTATCAAAAAATATTTAGTTCACCGTGTTCAACAAAATATCGAAGATTTTTAACAAAATTTCATTTCCAGTGTATAAAATAATAATCGCGAATTGAAATCGTTATGATATTTCTATCCCCATAACTTTAAAATGGTGCAATTATCCATGCATAGATAATGTGGAATGTCTCGTATATACTGTTCAATTCACGAGGACGTCCTATCGAGATGCAAAAAGCGCAAATAAGAGTTCCAAAAAGAATGTTTGTTCCCAACGATCGACGTAATGTGACGAAATTTTTTCGTAGCAGCATAACGTTTCGATATTTCCAAATTTTTCGTAATCCAAAAGCGTCAGACAAAATGATTTAAAATTTTTTGCAGCGCACCCGAACCATGTCCTGCGTATCGAATAATGTTCTTCACTGCTCCGTGTATCGAGAGCGAGTTGGAAAACTATTCCCTTCATTTTTTGCTTAGATTCTCCATTAGCAATGTTAAAAATCCAGGAATACCTTCGAAGATAAATTTTTTATGGTCAAAACCATTTTTTTTGTGAGTTCGCCACAAGGCGCGCTCACCGGTGAAGGGGTTAAGCAGGTATCGCCCAAAATCTTTGGGCAAATAGTCTGCGATAGTAAAAGAATAAAAATGATGAAAAAAAGGATTGTAACTGTATTTGCCAAGCATCTAACGTGTTGCCACAATGGCAAAGGAAATATCTTCTAATGCGTCGACTCCGGATACGGAGAGTTTTGTTCGAAAGCAAATAACGTTAGCACCTTGAAAAAAAAGCATTCTATTTGTTTTAGCCACGCCCCGCACATAATACCGAACGATCACATTCTTCTGTATCTATGATTTCATGACTAAATACATTATAGCAAATCATTATTATATAACGCTCCAATATGCTTGTTGCCGGTGATATAGCAGTAAAAAGCTTCCCTATATTTATATATCGTCGCTGCGCATGGATTCGATCTACGAGGACCTTAGCTGCTACACGAAGGACCTCCTACTGTGAACTATACGGAAATACATCACTATACTGGCTCGTCCAAAACACGTAGAACGCAATTATCTTTTCCGCGGCTGTTCGGCCCCGAAGTCTTGCGATAGATTTTTTAAAATCGCGTAACAGAGTCGATTGTTCTGCAGCTTTTCGCGCAGTTGGACACAAGTCATTCCTCTGTATTGTATACGTCGCTGTAGCATACATATATGAGGTGCTTCACAAAATGTAACGGACGAAACGCGTACATGGAAAAAAGGTAACCAACGCGGCTGATCCGTTATGTAATTCGATCAGAGCCGAAACTCTTCTCGTCTTATTGTTGTTACGAATACTGCTTCTGCTTAGCAGCCTTCTTTTATTTTTTCCGTAACAACGTGTACGTGAGCTGAACTACGATACTGCACTTCGCTGGAATAGAACGAAATTTTTTTTTATTCGCTATTTTGATAATTAATGCACTCGTTTCGATTTTTTTTTCGGTATATTCAGATTTAGAATCGCGAAGGAGATTTTCCCATAATCGCTGACAAATACACTGAAAATAAAATTTTGTTGAAAAGATGGACATTTTGTTCGATACGTTCGACCAAACGTTTTTTTGAATAATTCCAAAAATTGTGTCAATGGATCGAAAAATATTTCAGAAAGTCTCTTTGGAATCAAATTTTTGTCGTTCCAATCGTCGATTTTGCTGACGATTCCGTTAAAAACCGAATATATTGCCAAAATAACGAAAATTTTGAAATTTTTTCAAAAATATTCAGTTTACCGCGTTCAACAAAATATCGACAATTTTTAACAAAATTTCCTTTCCTGTGTACTGCATGAAAATTGTGCCCTTTGCTATACAAAATAATGAGTTTTCGTTTCATTCCTACGATGAGAACTTATTCCACGTCGAGTCCAACACTTGAGTGCGTTTTGTTTGTCGAACAAATAGAAAAGTTTTCACTCGGAACGATAAATTAAAGTTTATCGTAAAAATGTTGAGCGTAGTGACGCAAGTTCCAGGCAAAAAAATCCTCGTCGTGATCTTCCTGCTGCTGGAAATTAGTCGAAAAAGTGAAACCATTACGTGGACGTGCAACATCTCGAATCGGAGATGTTTCGAGATGACGGACGCGTCGGCTCGACCGATACGCGGAGGAAAGATTAATGCAGAAAAAGAAAATGGCCCTCGCGGCACTTATCGAAAGTACATGCTCTCGTACTTTTACGAATCGCATGTGTGTTTAAAGGCTCGCACACGTACACACACAGCCTTTGGCTCGCCATACGTCGAGCCTTTCTCTGTTCTTTCGTCCGTTCGCTTCTCTCTGTTTCACCGAGGTGAAGGACGCGTGTATGAAATTAAATGTCGAGACCCGTTCGCTACTTGCCATTTCTCTGGCACTCTGACATCATCCTCCTAACTACCCGTACGCATTCGTGCACGTATGATTTTTTCATGAGCCTGAAGAATTTGCATCGACGCAATGCCACGGAATGAAAAAAAAATTCAACCCCCTGGTCAGGGGTGTTCCGGAACGAATTTTTTTTCTCAGTTTTTTCCTTGACCTTTATTAAATCTCACGAATCGATTTGTCAAATAAAAAAGTGCAGAATCATTTTTTAATTTGTTTTTTTTTTTCATTTTATGGCGTTGCGGCGATGCAAACTTCAACATGATGAGAATAGTGACAAATTGTGAATTTTCGTCCTTATGTTGCCTCCGGGTGTTCGTCGATGTAATAACGAAAAAAATAAAAAAATGTTGGGACTCATGGCCTCCAACACTATTTTGACATTCCGCGAGAGCTGTCTGACGTCAAATTTATCAATTCAAAATAATGCGATGTCATTCGAACGCGAGAGCTAGTTCCTTCAGAGAACATATTTAATGGTGTTCGATCAGCTTCTGACGAAAGCGTCTCTGGATTTGCAAATTTGGCCTAGCCCGCGCTGTTATTCGTGCAAACAGCGGAGTCATTGTAATTTAACGAATTCTCGAGTCGCGATAATGAGCCTGGAGTTTCCAATGAACGAAAATCCATCGAACGAAAAATATTTCTTTTCAAGACAAAAGTTGAGAAAAATTTGTCAACTTTGGTGAATAAAAAATTGGACTTCGTTGCATTCTAACGTTGCAAACTTCAACGTCGTTCGAATCGATGCGAAACTCCTTCAGAGTCTTTCGTGATTATATTTTAATGTTTTTTATTTTGTCTAAAAATAATAATCGTCGTGTTTAAATTTAATAAACTGACACACATGCACCGGCATCATTTCCCTATTATTGACGATTCGCAGTGCCACGTAATACTCGTAGCGATTTTCTTCCGAGATGCTAGACGACGATTTACTCGACCTTGCTCATATTCTATTCTCTTTTCTTCGTTCGCTTTCTTTATTATCGCTGTCTCTCTCCTTCTCCCTGCTCATATTCTTTGAAGCTCTCGTTCTCTTCCTTTGGTCTTCTCGCTCGGTATATGACGAATATACCGTTAAGCCAATTTCGCGTTGAGTCGAACCACACCGGCGAATCGCCCACGTACAGCACGGCTCTTTTGTTTCTGCGTTCGAGGCCCTCGCGACCAAGCAGCCTCGAGAGAGCAGTCTCTAAGGCGTTGATTCTGGCACACGAGTGAGGTCGTTCGCGTTGGCCCGACTTTTATGTTGATCGTTCGGGGGCGAGGTACCGTTTTTTTTGTCATGAGCGCTGCAAATTAATTTTTCTTCGCCCCGCGCGCGATACCCCGAATATTGACCTTTTTAGGGTCCCGTACTTTTTCGACCGCGATCCCTTTCGATCGGGCTCGTCATCTCAGCAGATATCCGCGTGTGCATGTTCCCGTCCACTACAGAGTCGTCTGCGAGCTTGAAACTCCAAAACTTGAACTTTGCAACGTCGAGATTCAACGGAAAATATTTTTTCTTTAATTATTTACCAAATTTTGAAAATCGTTACATTTTTTTGTGTCGATTGAGTTTTTCGGTCGCAAGCTAGACGATCCTTTTATTCTCCGGACCTAATATTGAATAATTATTACGAGCTCTGCTGTAAAAAAAAAACAGAATTTCGTTGCATTCCAACGATGCAAATTTCAACATCATCTCAGACACGTGCTCAACAGTTCTTTCAATAATATCAAATTAAGCAACTTTCGTAGCCTTTTGCGTAGTTGAACTTGCGAAGAAAAGAAAATGGCACAATCGTAACGCTACAGCGGTGACGCAGTTTATTTGATAAATAAATGGTGACGGATGATTTGCATATTACGAAAAATCGCGCGCGATCATGACGCGCCTTCTCGACTATGCAGCAGCCTGCTGCTGAAGAGTATAAGGGAACGAGTGTCTTGGTGTTCTCGGGCTTTTCAGAAAACGGTCGAACGCCCAGCGCTGGCGAACAGGTAACACGTCCGCAGCGTACAAACGTATATATAAACAAGGCGTAATACGTTCGTGTCGAGAGAGGCTTCCCAAGGCCGTGGAGACTGTATATATCTATACGATTTTTTTTATTCATCGTACAGTCTCCTGCCGTATCGTTACGCTGTTACGAAACTCGCGATCTAGGAAAAAAAAAAACTCGTGATATGTATCTGAAGCGTATATTACGAGTAGGAAGATGTTCGAAACGAAGAGATGACTTTCCCGACGAAAAAAAAAGTTACCAGAAGCAGATCAACGGATAATCGAGCTGCTGGAGCTCTTTCCGGGTCGTTGATAATGAGCGAGGGATAAGGCCGAAGAAAACTATAGGTCCAAGCTTTCCTGTGGGTCTTTTTTCATAGAAAAACACTGTAGCGCGACGGTATTATTATTTCCGTCGTACGTGCTCGTTACGAGAGAAATACCGGATCCTCCTAGCGCGTAATGACGGTGGATCGTTGACCGGGATAAATTTCGGGGATTAAATATTTAGAGAGACATCAAAAGTATAAATTCGATGTATGGCAGCCATAATGGAGCAGCGACAGGCCAGCGTTGAAGATTTCGCAATAGTGGCGTTATAGCAGATCGTTTTGTAACGCTCTAACGTGTGTGCGAACCACTCACATCAGGTATATGACCGAGTGAAGGGCTACTCCGAAACAACACACGGCAGACACGTCGTGTGCTCGTATAAATTCGTACGCGAGCAGTTTCGGTTTAGCCGAACGTTTTAATCGAATAATGTGACGAATTTGATGCTGATCCGGTATGCAAATTGGATGTCGCGGTAGGTACGTGAATAGCTTCGAATAGGAAGATCCTGCAGAGCTCGCGCGCAGTGAGGCAATCGCGCGCGGTGAAGGTTTATCGCGCGTCAAGTCGCCGTGAGTTTCCCCCGATCGGGACGGCCTTTCGCTCCTTATTCTTGGAAAGTAGAAAAACTCAGAGACACACATGAAATGTGTATCGCGTTGCGCACTTATGGAAGGATCAACATTCTAGAAAAAGGATAAACTCCGCGGTGTGGGGAACCGAGTTCACCGGCAGGCGGTTCGCTCTCCCACACGCCTTCGTGCATACATACGAAAGCCTGTAAATAATCTATTAAATATTCGTTTGCATCATGCGCACCTGTATATGATGGGTGCAGCCTCTCACCGACGTGTCTACCGCACTCAAGCGTAATCACCCTCTCCCTCTTTTTCTTATAACACGCTGCTCCGCGGCAATCGTAATTCTACGTTTATGTCCGATGATGTGGTCGGTTTTTCTCGCTCGCTCGCAAAACCTCGACTTATTCTGTCACTCGAGAGCTATGCCTGCTCGATCGATGCGCGGCGGGTGTGGCATTTTTCGTATGCACGTATACGTATCAAAGATTTTCGGCATCGCCGCGTGGCTAATTCCCGGGATCTTGGGTCAAGCATCGCTGACAACACACGTTTATTCTGGCGATTGGCAGCCTCGGGAGATTCGCGGTATATGCGAGACTCGCGAATTATTTCGTCACACTTGGAGAATCGACTGTTCCTGATCGCTATTGCATATTTCGAGCAACGTAAACATCGGGGACTCACGTACAATTCAATTTCAGTCCCATTTGCCTTTCCTGCGCTGCGGAATCGAGTTTAGGGACTCCGTTAAGAGGTCGCATGCAAAAAACCCGCCCAATAATCTAACGACGTCGAGAACCCCGCGAGAGCATAACCGTAATAACCCAAGTAAGTCGGTTCACTCGATACTTCAGATATCTCTCTTCAGATGTATGCTTTGCTCTTTCGTTCTCGCCAACTCTACTAAATTGCATATATATCCGAGAGTGGCTCCGCGACGACTTTCACCGAGTAGACGCAACAACGTGCCACAATGCGGCTGCTGCTAAACTTCACTTTGAGAGGCTCACTCCTCTGGCTCTCGCATGATTGTTTGCAACGTGTTACCGCGTGCCGGTAGCTCGTAATTTGGCGAATAGATCAATTGTCCTCAGGCTCGTGGTTGCACATTCCTCGATTACCTTCAATTGTTCAATGAGCTTTGACACAACGAGAGCGTCCGCGAGTACCTCGGACTTTCGTGGTGACGTTCTCAACGCGATGCGGCTGTTTTAGAAATGACGATACTTCGCAAATCAAACGAATTTCTTCATTCGTCGCGAGCAGCAAATTTAGTTTTTAATTTTCAAAGTTCGAACAGGCCGTTTTCTGGAAAAAAGTCAAAAATGGAATATCGAGACTGCGCGTGCGAGATTTCGGTCCACGCGGTATATTATTTTTGGTTACAACCGCCAACGCCCCCCCACACGTTGTCGATCCTTTAGCTTGCTTCCCTCTCTCTCTCTCTCTTCGTGGTTTCCTGCTCGACACAAAGAGTCGGCGATGCGTGATCAGAGATTCCAAAATAACTCGTGAAAGCAGGTCCGAAGAGTCGAAGACGCGCGAGCATCAGAGAAAATTCGACCAGGCGCCGGGAGATGTGTTGCTCCGGAAATAAAATCGTATAAACTCTGCTTCGTCATCGTCTTTATCGCGTTGATCCCGCACGCAGACGCGCCTCCATAAATTCGCTACTTTTCGTTCTTCCTTTACTTTTCATACCGAAATCGCGTTTCGTTCTCGACCATTTTCGCGACAATAATGAACAAATATTTGACCATTCGATTTAATCGCAACCGTCGGTGCATCAACTTTTTCTAGCAAGATCAAAAGGAATAAATTTCATGATGTTGAAGTGCGTGCATCGTTGAAATGCAACAAAATTCTGCTTATTCGACAGCAGGGCTCGTATAATTATTATTCAATATTTGGTCCGGACAATAAAACCTTCTCTTGCGACCCAAAAACTTGATCGACACGGAGAGTATTGTCCTGATTTTTGAAATTCAATAAATAAGTAATAGAAAAAATATTCTTCGCTGAATCTCACACTGGGAATGAAATTTTGTTAAAAATCGTCAATATTTTGTTGAATACGTAGAACTAAATATTTTTTCATCATTTCAAAATTTTCGTTATTTTTCCAGTATATTTGGTTTCTAACGGAATTGTCAGCGAAATTTACGAGTGAAACGACAAAAATTTGCCTCCGAAGAGACTTTCTAAAATTTTTTTTGCTGCGTTGACATAATTTTGGGGATTATTCAAAAAAACGTTTAGTCGAACGTATCGAACAAAATATCCATCTTTTTCAACAAAATTTTGTTTTCAGTGCAACGTTGCAAACTTCAGAGTCGTTTCAGCATATTGTATTTTTTTCATCTGCCAATTAATCATGCGAAAAATAGTTGCAACTGTTTGAAACCAATTATCAACGCCTTGCTCGCGTACGTTCGAAAGGGCATCCTATACAACCGAAGCTGCTGTATCAAACGTATATGACCGGGGAGTAGAATTCTCGTAGACGTACAATAGGGCGTNGAACTAAATATTTTTTCATCATTTCAAAATTTTCGTTATTTTTCCAGTATATTTGGTTTCTAACGGAATTGTCAGCGAAATTTACGAGTGAAACGACAAAAATTTGCCTCCGAAGAGACTTTCTAAAATTTTTTTTGCTGCGTTGACATAATTTTGGGGATTATTCAAAAAAACGTTTAGTCGAACGTATCGAACAAAATATCCATCTTTTTCAACAAAATTTTGTTTTCAGTGCAACGTTGCAAACTTCAGAGTCGTTTCAGCATATTGTATTTTTTTCATCTGCCAATTAATCATGCGAAAAATAGTTGCAACTGTTTGAAACCAATTATCAACGCCTTGCTCGCGTACGTTCGAAAGGGCATCCTATACAACCGAAGCTGCTGTATCAAACGTATATGACCGGGGAGTAGAATTCTCGTAGACGTACAATAGGGCGTCGATTGCCTCGGAATCCGAAGGAATTTTACAATCGTGTTGCTGCTTCAACTCGCCCGTAAATCCGGTACCTCGTCCCGCTGTTTTATTACATCGCGTACGCGATTGTATTCTATTGTGCGACGTGGTACAAACACTTGCCAGGAGAGGTCGCTGCTGAGAGTTGGATGCAGGAGTTCCCTCTGGTGCATTCGTTCATGCACCGCGCGTCACGTTCATTTTGTTTTTCTGTATCGCGCGTATCATATTCTATCGAATGGCGATCATAGGCGATTGCGTGCTCGATGACAAAAAGGTTGCAGGAGTGAGAAAAATGTCTGTCTTGTTTGTACGGGGCGACGGGCAACTTGTCGAGTTACAGCGAGCGTGCAATCCCGCGCTCGCGCTCCATAAGTGAAAGAAAAACAGAGCGACAAAGATGAAGAGAGTTTTCCCACGCGCGAGCCATCGCGAGAAACGCGAAAGTCTCTCGCAATCGATTCTCATATCGACCATACAGGCATAATCCTCAGGCATGCTAGGAAATAAATGTACACGTTCCCGCTCGCGTTCCCGCCCGTTATTCTATCGCGCAATAACTCGTAATTTTTCATCCTGTTCGGTGTTCATCAGTTATTTAATTATATGATGATGACTCTGAAGCTTGCAACGTTGAGATTCAGTGAAAAATATTTTCCCCTAGTTATTTATTGAATTTTGAAAATCATGACAATTTTTCGTGTCCATTGAATTTTTCGATCGCAAGAGAGGATCGTTTTAGTGTTTGGACCAAAATATTGCGGTTGATGATTACGAGCTCTGCTGTAGAAAAAACATAATTTTGTTGCATTCCAACGATGCAAACACGTCATAATATTTTAACCAAGTCGATTCTGTTCGCAATCGAATTAATTGGGATGAACAACTGGTTCGGATTTTACGTTCTCGTGAAATCTATTACCTTTATTACCAGCATATACATACTAAAAATAAAATTTTGTTAAAAATCGTCGATATTTTGTTGAACACGTTCAACTAAATATTTTCTGACAATTTCAAAATTTTCGTTATTTTGGCAGTAAATTTGGATTCTAATGAAATTGTCAGCAAAATTTACGATTGGAACGACAAAAATTTGCATCCAAAGAGATTTTCTAGAATATTTCTTGCTGCGATGTCACAATTTTGGGGATTTTACAAAAAAACATTTAGTTGAACGTATCGAACAAAAAATCGATCTTTTTCAACCAAATTTTGTTTTCAGTGCATTCTCTACGCTCCATTATAGTTGGATGGGGAAGCAGCAGGAATATATTTGTACTAAGGAGAACATTTTGGTTTGTAGGATATATATATCGCTCGGGAGGTTAAAGAATAAAAATGTGAGACGAGCGTGACTTATTTATGGTAACATACGCAATACGTATATTTAGTCAAGTGTAAAGTCGAGACACAATATATACATGTAGGCATGTGTATATGGAGGACTTTGCGCTTCTCTCCCAGAGGCAAGGACCTCCTCGTGCGTTCCGACCTTGAACTGCTCGGGTGTCTCGCCCGAGGCTCGTACATGTGCGCGTCAGGAGTAAAAGGATTAGAACCAAAGTGAGAGAGAGCGAGAGAGAGGAGGAGAAATTCTCGATGTTTCTCGACGTATTCGTGTAGCGCCACATGGGCGAGACGGCTCGGAAGAATCATACGATCGGTATCGCTATTAATTAATTTTCCATTATCTCCTCTTTTTCCCCTCTCGTTCGTTCTCCATAAGTATTTGGAATGTTTGCTCCCGGAGAATTTGTCCGAGCAGATAAGAGTCACGGAGGGACTTTCATTTGCTGCTCCCGGTGAATGCTGATGCATAAATATTCTCGAGAGACGAGTATAACATTTGCGTCGAGACAACTCGCGCGCGGGAGGGGAGACTCGAGGGACAAAAGTCTGATGCGCCGCGCGGCAAAGGGAACAAACTCACTCGCGCCGCATTGGCGACAATCCGAATCCACCCGTGATTCAATCCGCCGGGGTAAACGTAGACTCTACCTCCTCCTCCTCCTCCCTCTCCTTCTTCTCCGTTTGGCAGCGAGATCTCGAATCCCCCTCCCCCCCCCTCGCGGCCCTTTCTTCTCGCCCTTCTTCGCTTCTTCCTGCCCGCGATTCTCTCGGGCCTTCATCTCGGTGGCCTTGGAAGGTCGGGACCGCGTGTTCGAGCCGGGATAAAGAACGCAAAAGAAATGCGATGCCGTCGCGCGTTTCGTGCTATACATACCGCCGATTCCCCCTTCCCCTGCAGTTCCCCCGCCGACCTCCGCTCGCTTCGCGTATATCCTCCTTCCTTCTCCGTGTACTCTCTGACTTTTCCTTTTGTGCATCTTTCTCTCCGGGACTGTGAACCCACCTCTGAATCTCCCGGAGAATCGTCGGCCCATGCAGCCCGCGATCCCGCGCCGCACTCCCCGCAGTACGGCACGCCATTCCTTTTGACATTTTTAACTGCCCGCTCAGCCTCAGACTAATATGTAAATGGAACACGTCATTCATTTTTTTTATTCTCAAATTCTTTCTTCTACCTGCTTGCTGTCTTCCACAAGGACGCGCCCGGTGTCCTCTGGACAACCAGGATATATCCTTGCGATTCATTTGCCCGCAGGCTCGACGTTCGATCATGGAAAAGCGACTGTTCTCCGCGATTATTTCCCAATCCAGATTCGTCGTTCATAGAAAATGTAACGCGTGAAAAAAAAAAATTCTAAAAATCGCAACAGCTCGGTGACGTTGAAAATGTCATTTGTTTTGCATCATTAAGGGACGCGTGTCAGCGTAAAAAAAAACACGAAAATCAACAATAGAAATATCAACAATTAGGACAATGTTGGAATGAAAACTTTCTTCGTAAAAATTATAATGAAAACATAACCGTGCAGCAACGATAAAAACAACGTATACGCATCGGTATCCGCGTCGTCAGGGTTACGACAGACAGCACAGACATGAATCGACTATTCTTATTTTTATATCGTAATACAATTTTTTCAACTGCTGACTATATACCTGCACGGACAAACAGCCGGAAGTGTAAATCGCGTTTCGATTCGTTCATCTCACATGCACCAACAAATCAAATTAGCAGAGTCACTAAATGTGGCGAACACAATGAAATTTGTGAATAATGCGATCCACCGCAGATTTAAAATAGTTTGTCGCGAATTTGACAAATGCAATTCAATCGACGAAGATTATTTATTTGGAATTCCGATGCCAAAAAAATAAATGACGACTCGTTGGAAAAATGTGAATAATTCGAAAGAATCGACAATTTTTTGATCATCGTTCCACGGAACGATTTAAATATGCGGAGAAAACGTTGGATCTAATTTTTGAGCGTAACAAAGAATCGTGAAGGAGTTTGAAAAGATGAGAAAAAAATGTGAAAGAAGGAAAAACATGATGATAATAATACAGAAAGAGGGGGAGCCGAAAGGATGGAATATTTACCGTTGTTTCCGGTACATTCTCTCAGATGGGCGACCACGAGAGACTCGAATTTCCGGCTTCTATTTTGCTCGCTCGACAGCGGCCCAGTCTTTCTCGTTCTCTCCTCATTTTTACCGGGCTTTTGATTCGTGAGAAAAAACTACAGCCACTTGTGGGGAAACAGACACGTTGTCTCCTCTTACAATTGCCCGAAAGACGCGAAACTTTGCGTCTAAAATAACTCGCGTCATTTTCCTTCATCGATCCATTTTACTATTGTCTTTGTTTTTTTTTCTTTTTCGGTCTGCATATTACAAGGAAAGATTATAGCGGTCATAAGAGTTCGAGGTGGTTAGGAGGCTGAGGCGAGCTCTCGATGTGTAATCTGGTTACTTTGGTCTCGGCTCGTTAACACTCATTAGAAAGTCGCTCTCTCGTTGAGCCGGTAATGAAATAATCGATACGGCGCATGAAACAGCATAACTTATTCAAACCCATTTCGTAAAAGCTCAGCACACGAGATCAATAAAATATTCACACCATTTTGGCGTGCTCCGAACCGTCAAATCTTTTCGCATAAAATCGTTCAATTTGTCATAAAATTTTTCCATTCCATCCACTCCAAACAAAAAAAAACGTTCTTCCGTCTCTATCGTGCACGGGATCGATTTGCTTTCGTATAAAAACGAAAATATTCGCCATCACATTTTCGTGACTCGTTCCACAAATTTTGTTTCATCAAAATTATGTCAACTGTTTAAAAGACGAGAAAGCCTCTCCGAAGAGATAATCAATCGAGTCAGATTCGAGCAGGGGATTCGCTGACACTCGATACCTCGTGATTAATCGCTCTTGATATTCGTACGAGCAGATGTGGCGATTCATGAATAAATCTGTGTGTTATTTTGCAAACATTAAAATATATACGTCGAGGCGTATGGAAACGATTAAACAAAGAATATATAGATAAGGTATAGAGAAGCAGTCATGAGAATTTTCTGCTACTACCGTGCCCGGCTACCAAGTACAGCTACTGGCGATACGTAATACAATATATATATGTATGTATACATATGTATACAGATTTATACATATATATCGTTACGTGTGAAGCTCGCAGATACTCAGGAGGAGAGCTGGCTCGGAGCTCGCGATTGCACACGCTATTTTACGTATGTATATGTATATACTACGAGGTTTTGTAGTAAAAGGTGTATCAACGAGGTCAATGAACCTGCTCTCGTCGTACTCCGCAAGTCGGCTGCGACCTCCCTTCTCTATCCTTCTAGTCGATTCCTATATATCCACAAGTTGCACCAATACGCTCGAGAGGAGCAACACACACGCATGTACCTGCTCCTCCTGCGTCTCACCTTGTCTCGTATCTCCTGCTCTTCGACTCTTTCCCCGCACATAGACAACACCCTCTTCTTTCTCCGCGAGGTCTCTCCCTCTCCCCCTCGCCACTCGGCCAATGGTCGCATCGCTGCATGAGGAATAATAGAAATGCCTGATGCCGCGCGTAGACCGACAGAATCGTGAGAATACTCGAAAAAGCTAAAGATTCTTCTTCCTCGTGTCCTCTCGCTTTTCTAGACACGCAGCACGAGGGAAAAATAAAATTTTGGACATTCTGATATTTTAACGGCTTCGGCTCTATCGACGTAGTCCCGCGCGTAACAAGACCCTCTTGCCGACCAATCTTTATGCCCTCTTTAAATTGTCATCAACGTCTCCTCACCGCACACTCCAGCAGCCGCGCACCAGCCTCCACAATAAAACTCGACGACTTAAAATTCTTAACATATATAGCCCGATAAATGTCCACTCAAGCTCATTACCTCATTAAATGTCTGCGCTGTGATATTCCATTTTTTATCCCTTTTTTGTTGCGACAGAATTTTGGGGGTAATTCGTCTTTGAATTTTTGTGAAATTAACATTTTTTTAACGTCCACGACATTTCCCGTTCTCTCGCTATTGGGCGCGCGCGTACTTTTTTAGGCAATCGGTATGTTTAAGTTTTTGCGAAAAAGTAAAAGTTGCACACGAATGCACCAAGTACACGGAGTAGCTCTCGATGTATGCAACGTGACCCGTACTTACGAGAAAGTATGAGGGCGGAGTCGACGTCAGGTGTCGTGTGTACCGTGCGACCTTTCCAAGCGTGGGTCGACGGGTTTTCTACTATTTTTTCTTCGCCACATATATTCTTTTCATCGATTTGTGTGTACAGAAGTACTTGCAACCAAACTGTTGCTTTTGTTCTCTCTTTCTCCCGCTAATTGTACCCCGGAATCCGCTCCAATGCTTCGCCGTTGAAAGTTCTCTGCTGACACGCTCTAACCACTCGTTCGAGCGAACGACCTTATCCTAAACATTAGAATTAATAATATAATGTCGCTCCGCCGCGGGTATAGTTCAGCTTCGCGGTTTGAGTTATTGACAGCTCCGAGATCTGCTGACTGGAAGCCAACTTTTCAACACTCATTATTTGAAACAAAAAAAAACAAACAAATGAGATTCTACTTCGTGGGAAATTCGATACAAAAAATGAAAACATTTTTCAGCGAAAGAATTTGATCGAGTGCGACGACATACAAATTCTCATGCAAGACTGCGAGACAACGCAGTGGAATTGTTTCGATGCAAACGATATTCCATTGAAATGAGAACTCAACTACAAGGACGGGGAAGTACAATATATGTGCAAAAAAAACTTCAGTCAGTATCGAATAATCATACGAATCCTTTCGCTCGCGATCACAGATTCCATTTGATCGATTCGGTATGACGATCAATCGGCTGCAGGATACACCGAATTGGCTGCATGCTACCAATTGATGAGATTTTCATTATTATTCCGCGCTCCACACTGAAAATTAAATTTTTTGAATAATTTCAAAGTTTTCGTAATTTTTGACCATATTTTTTATTTCTAACGCAACTGTCAGCAAAATTTACGATTGGAATGACGAAAAGTTCCTTTTCGAAGAGACTTCCTGGAATATTTCTTCCTGCAATGACGAAATTTTTGCGATATTTTTGAAAAAAAATGTTTAGTCGAACGTATCGAACAAAATTTTCTTTTCAGTGTTGATCGGAATCGATTCGATAATTCGTCAATAAGATTTGCCAGTCGGGAGAAGTTGAGTTGTCAAAGCAGAACCACCCGAAGCAATTTGGCTGGTACAAAAACTCATCCAGAAGCAATTATTTTGACATTTACATCGTTGGAATAAAAACAGGAGCACGTAACAGTGTGCATATGAAATTAAAAAAAAAAACTAATTTGTAAAATTAATTGCAACTGCTAGAGATAATTTTGAGGAGAATCGTATTAGTTCACCTACCGCCTTATATAATTAAAACTGGCGAAATTTAAATCTACACAGTTGAAAAATATTGCGAGAGCAACTAGAGCCGGAGCGGAGCAAGAAAAAAGGGAGAAAGAACGAGAGATTTAGTTTTAAGGTTTCCCGATGCTATTATGCGCGGACGAAACATTCCACGGAACTTTGGTCATCACCTCATATTCGACGTGGGTGCTGCAGAAATGCTACAAAGTCGTGGGATTGAAAACTTATTTGCGAAAACAAATTACCCTGCGAATTCTTATTAATCAATTATTTCATTCTTGGCGTTTGAATTTCTTGATCCTCTGATTTTTTTTACGTTTGGACGACGAAGAAAAAATTGAATTGCTGAGGCGACTGAGATATCGAGTTACAAGTTTTTATTTCCATATTAATTGTCCCGGCATCGCAACAAAGTGAACTTTGTTGTGAGTTTCGTATCAAGGCACGTGCTTGGGTGTGTACACTTGGATATGTGATTCCTCAATATACGAACAGATTCGCGAATATTGCAATATTTTGAATCTGTTTGAAAAGTGAATTTTCTATAAATGGGCGAATCGTCCGTTACGACGTTACGTTTCCAAATTGATTAAATATTTTGATAACCGGAGAACTGCGTATTCGAAAAGCGATGTATTTGTGTATGAAAAAGGAAAAAGGCGGATTTGAAGAAATGAAAATGATGATTGGAATGTGCAGGCGCTCGTGCCGGTACATGCAGGGTGTAAAATTAGCGTCGAAGGTGTGGTCGTTATATGACTGCATTTAACACGAATACTGAGAATCTCGTGGACAGCTCATGCAAAATTATAACAATAAGCGCTTATAATTCAGCCTCGCCGTATATATATATATATTTCCCTCTCTGGCTCTCTCTTTCTCCTTATTTTTCTTCAATGGGACTCTGCGAATCTCGGGATATTTAGTTAATTATCGGGTGACGCGCCGAGCTGCTCTTTTCCTCTTTTTTTTTCTTCTCTCCCGCTCGCGATCTTTTATTCTTCTCTCTGAGTCTATCGCCGGAGCGGGTTGACGCAATGAGAAAAGAATATAACAAAGTTACGCAAAACGTCTGCTGTCTCGCAACTTTTACCGAGACGGTAGATATTTTCGCTTATTCTACTGGAAGAGACCGTGCGCCATTCCTCGCAGCATTTCTCTGTCTCTCTCTCTCTCTCTCTCTCTCTCTCTCTCTCTCTCTCTCTTTCTCTTGTTCTTGGTCGTCATTACGTATTTTCTTCGTTTTACCGTCTCGTCCTCCTCCTCGCAGTTTGTTTCTTCAGTTCACCCGTTGAAAATATACGTGCTCGCAATACCGTATTATTGTTCCCGTACAGTACACAGGTACACACTAATATACACTTGGTATACACATGCACGTATCTAGTGTAAAACGCCGTAATGATTGCCGATTTTCTTACGCAGAGACAGCTATTTCTCAAATGGTCAGTCTCTCTTTATTAGGACATGGCTTCAAGGTTTTATTGCAGGAGCAAACTAAATTATAATCGTCGCTGAACAAGCACAGAGACAGTAAAAAAAAAAAAACGCCACACAAGAAATTATAAAAATAGTCTCATTGAAAAATGTTTCGAAAACTTGAAGAAAAATATATTGTCTCTAATTGATCATTGTTTTCTAGAGCATAAAAACGATCTCCGGTACGCCCTGGACTGTCGTTGTCTCTTAAATCGCTGCTGCTGTTATTCCTAGAAAAAGCATTTTTTTTTTACTTCTTCGTATCCCGTGAATCGCTCTCGGTATCTTTAAAAACATTCTCAGTTTGTTGGAACAAATAAATCGCTTTAAATTGTGAATGAAAATTGTTTTCGCCGTGCTCGTTGATTCACTACCGGGATGCCAACGCAGGAAACGAAACAATGACGATTGAAAACAAGATTTGAGCATCGTGCATCTCGAGCATCTCGAGGAAGCAATTTGCAGCATTTCATATTTATTTTTTTTCTTTTTCGTAAAATTCGATCATTTTCGTAAAGTCTCGGAGTGGAAAAGTCACGATAAAAGAAGCAACGGAGGGGAGGGAGAAAGTGTAACATATGCGTGGATGGTTATTTGACTGCGGTCATGGAAGGATGAATGAAAGGGGTTCATTGAAATAGGCATGTTGCCAGAAGCATATCTCCTCTGCGGCATGTTAGTACATTCATATATATTTTCTGTTTATACGGGCACGTGTTCGCTCCGAACCTTTCATACGCACTATAAACATACGCGGGGAAGGTTGCTGCATAGATATACGTCCGAGGTATATATTTAGGGAACATAAAAGTTCATGATCGTATGTCGGGCGACCCCAAACTTGCCGTATCGTGTCATAAACATAATGGAACACAGATGGCGATTATCTATAGCTGCCGACAATGTATACTTCAATGAGTGCGACTCGAGCACAACGTCGGTCTTTTACCTTCGTAGAACGATTTTTTCGGCAAATTTTATTAAATCCTTGGTATTGAGAACACGCGCAAGAGGCGGAAATGTTACAAAATTAACAAAATCGCGAAGGAACGTTGTTGGGGGTGTGAGTAAAAAAAAATTCTCGTCACAACAAAATGTGTCTGTGCGGCGATAATTTTATCTGCTTAAGGCACATCGAGTCGTTCGTCCATGTTCCGTCTGCTGCTGGTGTGTTAATGGCCCGAACGAAAGTGTTGTTCGTGCTGTTTTTTGTTTGATAACTCTTATCAGGCCCACAGATGTCTGGATAGTCTATAAATTATTATGTAAAAATGGTCTGGAGCGTGCTCACGTTGGAAAGCATCGACTCGATCGCGGTTGTGCTCGCGTGGTCGTTTCTCTGCATGTTCCTCGACATAGTGCATATGCGCACAGAGGTTATTCGATTAACCCAGATATTAGATGAGAGCTCTCGATACACACACGCGAGCAGGAGGTCAGAGATTACAGGATTGAATCGCCGCTTTCTTTATTAGTGTCAATGCCCGCCGAGTAAATAACTCGAAGCTCCCTGGCGCGTGTCCTATATACACAAGCTCGCGAATCAAAAGTTACTGCGTTTTCTTTTGTTAAAGTAAACTTTACGACATCGATACGTGTCCAACGACGAAACTCGTTTGGATACTCGTGCCAGGGGCGATCCCCGGAGAATAAAAAAACGACTCGTTGCGTAGGGCATAAATTTACATTTTTTATCGCCACTATAAATTATTGGAAAGGCAGAGACGAGCGCGAGGAGCAAGGAGAAGAGGAAACAGCAGGAAGAAGAATACAAGACGAAGCGCGGGCGTCTCGATGGACATGAGGCGGATGCGTGGGCGGCCGGGACGAGCCAAATTCAATCGATACGTTCGCTTTTTTAAAAATTCATCGCAAGTTGAGTAATCGCGCTGATGGAGTGTTTTAAAAATTTAGTTTCGAAGGCTTTTTGCTTCTCCGTGGATCAGTTTTGCAAATTAGTTGTCGAGGAAATGTTCCACAGACCTGCTTGCGCGTAGGGCTTCGCGAATTATTTCGACCAAAACCAACAGATGCCAAAAAAGACCAACCAGTTGATATTTACGATGAGATTCAAGTAATCGCTGGACCGAAGGTCTCTCCCACCCCCATATAGACACAGAATGTCAAATCGGATGGAAATCCTCTTCGGTGAATGTTTACCGAAGCGTCCAAGTGGAGCTCGAGAAGCTGCGGAGGACGCACGCCCAGAGAATCAAAAGATAATAATCCTACGAGACATTTGTCTAAAAGGAGGTCGCGCCAGGAGGACATATGCCCGCGCGTGTAATATTATATTGATGGATGAGCCCGCAATGTTTGCCGGCGTTGCTTCTCTTCCTGCTGCTGGCGCGACCAACGACGCGCGCACGCACACCAATGCTGCAGCGAACGCCCCATGGATATTATTACCAACCGCGACAGCTATAATGCGCGAAAAACAAGGATAAAAGGAGACTCGCGGGAGCGCGAGAGGCAACTCATCACGAGAGAAAGAGAAGAGACCAAGCAGAAGGAGGAGCAAGAGGCCATCGCCCTGCGACCGTGACCTAGCCACCGTATCTCCCTCGCGCTGCTTTTGCTCCTACCTTCATGCAGCCTGCGTACACCACGCGTTCTTTCCTGCTACTAAACCACATGGACGAACCCCGCGAGGCAACTTGACAACAACTTTCAACACATTTTCTTCTTCTCATTCACCCCGAGCTCCTCCATCGCCCGCGCGAACATTCCTATCGATTCCAAAATCATTTTTTCCACATCTTCCAAAATTCCCGACTCTATTGCCTCAGAAATTTTCTATCAGCCTCGTTGGGGGCGATGCGTTAACGTTACACATCGTCAATAGACAACGTTCGGGCACTTTCTGCATCTTTCAACTCGGACCACGGGTTGCTCGGGTTGAATTTTGTCAATCGTCTCGTAGCAAGCTTGCTTGCCTCGCGAGTAAACTTTCTCTGGGTCGTGATCGCGGATCGCAGAATTATCTCGTTCGCCTTTTCGCTAGCAAATCTCTTTTTCCGACGTTGCTTCATCACGTCCAGGCTCATTTATTTATAAATGATTGTAATTTCGGAATAAAATACGAAAATTTTGGCCACGATTCTCGCAAATATGAAGAATCAACCGTGGACCATTCATTTTCAATCTTATCGATTGTAACGAGAAAATAACGTTTTTTGGACTTTACATCAACTGTATAAAAACAGATAATGATTTTTTTTTTTCGAGGCGAAAGAGGCAAGGCGAGAACAAAGGTTCGCGCGCTCACGCGACATAAGAAAAAAACGAGGCAATAAAGTTGGTCTCTTTACGTTTCTCATAAATCCCGGTGCTGGAAAGATTTTTTTTTAATTGCAGGCATTTAAACATAAAAGGTTGTCGTTTGGCGGTTGCCGGATATGCTCGAAGGGAGCGAGGGAAGGGGAAAGAAAATTAGCGAATCAAGTTTTTAAAAATGTAGTACAGCAGTGAAAACAATGAACCGAACGAGGTGGCCATATATATCGCCACAGGTATGTGACCTCCTCGCTCTTTCGGTTTATTGTTTCGTTTTACTATACGTACGAGGAAGTGAGAAGGGAGGAGGTCACGCGCTTCCTTTCAGCCTTTTTTTTTACCTCTCTCGTGGCCTCAATATTTTCGTACTTACTGCCCTCATCATCATTATTACACAAAGGTCCTCCCCCACCTCCATCGCGCAGTCTCAATCTTGCAACAATAATGTCTCCGATTTATTTTATTTTCATCTCAACCATTTTTTTTCTTTTCTCTCAAGAAAAACAAAACGTTGTTCTAGAAAAGAATACGAATACGAATCATTAATTTGAATGCTCGCGAATTGTTTGCCTTCGTGATGAGACAAAAAAAAACTTTTTTCGAGAAAATACAAAAATTGAAATTAATTGCAAACCCGGAGAAATATTTTTTGTTAATATGCAAAGAGTCATTATGGAAAATAGATTCGAAGATTAGACATACACTGGGAACTTGGAAATTGCCTCGTTTTCCTCTTATCAATAAGGAAGATATTCGGAGAGTATTTTCGACAATAATCCAAAGCACCGCGAGCACACTCCGGGCCAGATAATTCCTGCTGCTCTCCTTTTCTTTCTATACGGTTCAAGTACTTTGTCCCGCAGCAGCAGAACATACTTATATAAACCAACTTTCTCGTCACGTTTAGGCTTCGTCGTTTAAACAAAACGAGACGAAAGAGTGCTCAGGGCATGCAGCCACTTCCATCCAGAGGTTCGCGACAGACAGAACTATACATCATCATAATTATCATTGTTGTCGTCCATAAAGACTGACAAATTTTTATTCGTGCAGCCATTCTGCAAGACTGTTCGACGAAATGCATTGACGCAACTTGATGAAAAACTGAGGCATTAAAAAATTCGAGACTAATTCGTCATGCCTTTTATAGGATT
Organism: Hyposoter didymator; assembly: GCA_037952995.1. NCBI lineage: Eukaryota > Metazoa > Arthropoda > Insecta > Hymenoptera > Ichneumonidae > Hyposoter > Hyposoter didymator. Next base: position 2,423,554 of record JBAJMU010000004.1, read on the forward strand.
TTTATATAGCCAACATTTTGCATTAAGGTTGCTCGGTAGTGTTTGGCCGAGTCCGAATGTCCAAATTCGTGAACGAGCGTTTGGATTACTGATCCGATTAAAAGATCATTTCTATCAAAACTGAAATAACGAAATCGCGTAAATATGTAAACATCATTGATTCAGTTTATTATTGCCAACTTATCCACCGTTTGGCCCGTGATTCGAGATTGTGGAGACAACATTGTGAACTTTGTCGTCTTGTAGAATTTTCATATCCTCCTTCGCATCATGAAACATTCCTTTCCGTCCGAACAGACGAGCTCAGATGAATGTTTGGTCGTGCGTCATATTTTCTCGATCGATTCGTCTTTTTCATCGAAACTCTCAACGATCTTTTGATAAGAGTTCCGATACGAAGGTTGCTCCATTATCTCTCAACTATTTGGATTCTATCGTATGACACAACTCATGCACAGTTGGATAGACCGGCATCGCTCATCATCTCAAGCAGGCTAAAGAAAAAAGCTCTTATTGCTCGTTTGCTCGCATTTCTCTCGCTCTCTGTCAATCCGGTTGTCGTCGTGTGTATATGCGTATGTAGTTGAATGTACAGTTGCGATGACCCAACGGTAACGACGAAGCGAATAATACTCGCGTACGGATGAAACGACGAGCGACAATTTCCAAGTGCGACAGATGTCATAAAAAAAAACACACACACACAATCCGATGTATATGGATTCGAGCGTCATGCACGAGAAGCTTTTTATTTTTTTTTCCTGCTCGCCAGGTATTAATTAAGGAACCATTGCGATGCAGTTGAGTCAATCTCGTATTAAATTTGTCGAATTATCGCAGCAGAATTTCGTGTACCAACCGACAGTAATTAAAAGCGAAGGATGACTCAGCTCGAGATTCGTCGAGACGTTTCATTCCGCAGCGAGATCTATTTATCTCCGAGAACGTTGAATAACGGTTTACGTATTTCCATTTCTTCGAATAATTTCTTTAAATTTCATATTCGTACACGTTGTGACGCGTTGACATGTTTAAAAATTACGAGAATTTTCTGAAATAACGATCGCAGGCTGAGGCCGCGAGTTGATTGGAAAAATTTCTCATTTCACAAAATACTTCGCTGCTGTTGGTCACGTTTGTATCAATATTATGGATGAGGCTCCCGAATGACGAAATCCAAGCGGATCTTGTTGGAAATTTACGTAATAAAACAGTGCGACTGTCATTGACAGTCGGATTATGACGAAAAAATAATTTCAATGAATTTTGCATCGTTGGAAAGCGATTTTTCATCCCGTGACAATTTTTTTTCTAATTTTGTTGATAGGTTGTCGCAGGATAATGAAAATAACAAACCGTTTGAATATTTTCCAGAGTCTCGAACATACGACGATGCTATCACGCTATTAAATCTCGCTTTCGGTAATAAATTGACTTTTTTTTATCGGTATTCTCGGTCAAGTACGCAGTTTGCTTTATCATTTCGCATATGACACACTGAATTTTTGCGATTAGCTATTCCGGCACGTAGCTCTAGTTTTTTAACGTACACATGATAACGCGATATCTTGAGAACACGCAATCGCAAGATGCACAATAATGCACCCGACGATTGCTCAAAGACTTTGATAAAGGAATAAAAAGATTTATATTTTCATTTGCCTATGCTAAACGGCTCTAAGCATAAACATTTACAAAGGTTTTATCTATGCGAGCTATTTCGATAAGAGTCACGCCGTTCGATTTATACGCTGAGAGGATTACAATCGGAAAATTACCGTCACGCGGAATAGAGCCTTGACTTTCGATGACGTTGAGGTTGGCATCATCTCGTACAAATGCAACGAAATTCCTTTTGCTCTTCAGCATCATAATTATTTAATATTTCATCCGGACAACAAAATAATCTTCTTTCGCGACCCGAAAAGTCAATCGCGAACCAAAAAATTTCCATAATTTTCAAAATTCAATAAATAATCAATCGAAACAATATTTTTCGTTGAATCTCAACGTTGCAAACGTGACAGTCATGACTTTCGGGCTATTTCAAATGTGCACTCTCTGCGTCTGCGTATGAAAGTTCAATGATGGAAACTGCAGCAGCTACTACGCAGTCGAGACAGTGAACAAATTTGTCACAATCATAATGCTCGCGGTTGAAGGAATTTACATGAAGAAACAAGAAAGGAATCCGAATTTTTGATTATTCTGTCGTACAAAATCAACAATCTGCACATTACTTCTTTTTGTTGTACCAAGTACATTATTAGAATCGAAACTAGTGTACGTTACAGAATATTACGGATTTTCCATGTCTCCGTTTCAGAGCTCTGCTAAATTTGTTACGAAACTAAATATATATAGATAAACGTAATAAAAATGTCACTAAGACATGTCTTTATTTACTTTTCTCTTGGCCGCGTCATTAATGAGACATTGGTCGTTAATATAAGAGGCAATTCGATCCGCTGATAACAGGGAATCGACGTCACGTGCTTGGGACGATAAGACTCGAGCCTATATCGATCGTGACGCGGAGACAGTAACGTTCGCGCACCGGATCGCCCTTATAATAATTCAATGATAATTCGGCAACGGGGCATCGGAGAGAAAAATATCAAAGCGGCTCCTAATAAACTATTACAAGATCCGATTGTTCCAAAAATCTCAAGTGTTAGGATACCGAGTGTCGTTATTGTATTAAAAAAAAAAAATCCAAATTCCACAAAATTTTCGTCCGTTCAACAGTCGAATTTGCTGGAAAATCAAAATTTTCGCATTTCAATCGGGTTTTTCGCCAGTTTCTAGAGAAATTTAGTGAAATTCAGAAAATGCTGTTCAATTTTCTGAATATTTAGTTGACGTATTCGGAAAAATTTGATTTATTTGGTTTTGCCGCGTTCCAACGATGCCAACTGCAATACGATAAAACGCTCATTATTTGGTTTGAAATAAATGATTCGTCCGTATATGCACGGAGATTATGTATATGCCCAGATCGCAAAATTTATGATGTTTTTTGTCTTTGTTTCGCTTGGTGGCACAATTCTCGTTTTTGGCTCTTAAAGACCCGGTCGCGAATGATTATAGATGTTATTACTCGCATAGGGAAACGCGCGCTGTTGTTGATCCATGATGAGTATATAGTCGTATACGCTTGACTTGGCATATAACGGAGGATTGGCGCGCTTTCTCGTCCAATGGAAATTGATACGACCATTATGAAGTCTCATCCTCGGCGATATTTCTCCCGCTTTATGCAGATTTACGACCCCGCAGCAATGAAACTGGAATGATGCGAAGATTCTCGCTCTCCCATCTTCTTCTTGCACTTTACACTCGTTATATATTTATAATAATGTAAGTGTGCTACGAGCGCTTCGTAGAAATGTGATGTTCGAAAAAAATGGCACGGTCCAATCGAATGATTAAATATTCGTTAGAAATCAGAGCCACGCAGAACCGGAGATTCCGCTCAAATCGCAAACACTTTTTACGCTCGGATTCACGGGTAAACGATTTAAAACTTTCCTAAATTTCATGATGCCCATAAAAGCCAAAAAATTCAAAAGAAACGTCAATAAAATATGATCGATTGCATTATCAAATATTCAATTATTCACGCGTCCAAAATAATACGACCAACGCGCCCTGCTTTTCCATCGCGCTTTCTCTAAATTTTGAAAAATATTTCTTTCCAACAAATTTCAAAGTATCACGGTTCCGTAAAACTTGGGGAAAAAAAAAATGATGTTTCGTTGAAACTGAACGACCTCTGGGCGGCACTGCACCCATTTCTTTCCAAGCGGAGACGGAAGCAATGCGTTTCGGTCGACCGAGTTAGCGAACAAACCAACCAACCAACCTACAATATACCAAATACTGTATTGCTTTTCTTCTACACATATTATATGTGTAATAAATGAACATTTGCAATTTTATAGCTTTTGAAATAAACATCAGTTGTATAAAGATTCAGTTCAAATGTGATTTTTATTATTATTTGAGCACAGATATTAACATCGCGTATTGTTGGAGAAAAATAATATACCAAAACGGAAACATTTAGCTCTCAGTGTCCTGCTACGAATTCGTGGCACTATGACGTCACGGAATAACAAACGACAACCATGAACTTTCGTTACTATGCAAAATGAAATTTTTTCATTTCATTATCATGGAATTTTTTTGTTTCGTTATCATGAAATTTTATCATTTCGTTATCATGGAATTATTTCATTGCAGTATCATGGCATTTCGACATAACTGCATACAGAAAACCATTAATCAAAGTTTTCCTTTGTTCCTGTTTTGTCACAGTTATTTATTGTCTCAGGTGAAACATTTCCAAAACACTTTTTTTTTATTTCCCACTCGCCAAGAATATAGAGGAGTTTGTAAAAAAAAAAGAACGAGTTTATTCCTTAAACTCCTTCAACATTCCCACAAGATCTGACGAAGAAAATTCTCTATCCATTCACCATTTTCTTTATTTTCGAAATGATCTCGATTTTTCTTTCGACGTTCGCTTTTTAATTTGCAAAATTGTCATAGACAAAGACTGCAGTTTAATTATCAGCAAACTTTAACGTCATTGAAGATAATGATCCCGGACTTTCGATAACTTTCTCCGAAAATATTTGACCACGATGTCAGTATAAAAATATCCACGTCGTAAAGCAAATTCCCGATGGGATCGTACGTCGAAATGATTCCGTGAGCGAAATTTACTTTTTGTCAGCATTAGTCTCATAATTGGACGTGTTAGTCTGAAAAGAGGTCGCCGGTTAGAAGGATTTACTATCGAGAATGGAAATAAAGTAAAATAAATACTTTTGTTTTTAAACAAGAAAGACGGAAGTGTTTAAACTTTCGGATTTGTTATCCTTGGTTGAAAAATAATCGTTGTTACTTAAAGTAGGAATGACGGTAATAATTGTACTCGCAAAGTGTATTTAATTGTCTTCTCATCCTGGTGAGCAATATACTCGCGACCTTCGAAGACTAATTATTCAACATTAGTTGAGAAAAAAAAATGACAGACGAATGAAGAATTGAATGTTTATGTTACAGAGTCGAAGCGTAGGATGGGACCGATATTGCGAGAAATCGCGATACATTGAAGAGGAGGAGGAGGAGGAGGAGGAGGAGGTTCTTGGCCGAGACGAGGGGAGAGCCGGTAAAAGAACGAGGATGCCATCCTCACAGATAGCCGCGACTGAGCGGCGGAACGACAGAACTGTGAGTGTATTTTCCCTTTGTTTTTTTTTTCCTCTCATTTTATTCGATTTTCTATCGAATTATTTTCCTTATTTTTTCGCGATCGTTATGTTTTCAAACTTTATCACTTCTTCCTCCTTTTCGCACCCAATGACGCAGATAAATATGTTGAGTTATCGTTGAGAATCTCCATTTTTCACCGATGGCTGTAAAACAAAAAATTATCGAGAGGGAAATGGAATTTTTATCTTTGTCGTGCTGCATGAATATTCAGTCATTTTAATGCAAATAAAAAAAAATACTTATTAAAAGTTCGATCCTCGGTATTGCTGAATGACATTCAGAACATAAAAAAAGTCTCATTTTTATTGCTTGGTGGGTCAGACAAATCGTAAAAAACTTTATGAAGATCGGGACAGAGTTTTTCTTTCCTCCTCGGAGAGCGCAGAACGAAGCCATCGTTGCGAACAGTTGTACGGTCTCTCTGTCGTTCTCGATTGATCGATTCATTGAGCTCTACGCCATTTTTTTCCTTCGTCCGTATGTCTCAACTTTGCATCATCAATATACAATTCATTCGACATACTTGTCGCTATTCCGTAACGTTGTTGACGAGGAAATAACGGAATGATAAACGGTGATTATCCGATGGAAAAAGACGAGAAAAAAAACAAATGGGAATTTATTTGTTTTCAGGTCGCACCGCACGAACCTCCGAAACTTAAGACGACCCTGAAAACCCCACCGAAACAAGCCACGAACCCTCTACAATTCGTTAAAGTTGGGCCTTGCTCCCTCTATCGAAGTGCTCAGGAACAATTGCAAAAGGTTCAAGAAACAAAAAAGATCAAGCAGGAAGTACGAGATGATCCCGAGGACTGGCAATCGGTGAGTTTTTAATTTTTTTTTTATTTTTTTATCAATAGATCGTTTCAAGTCGTAATAGACGACCGCTCGAATGTTTTTCCATCCTCGCTCTTAGTCACTCATTTGTCACGTTATGACAAAGAAAAATGACAAACTCGAACTCTAATTCGTTAGCGAAGTTGTGGATTTTGAATGAATGGTAATTGCAGAACCTGGACAATTGGAAAAGCAGCCGGAGGAAGCGACAAGAGCACATAATAGAGCGAGTTGTCGAGGTGAAAAAACTCGAGCTCGAAGAACACGATCGTCAACGACGTCGGAGCAAAACATTCTCGGAGATGATGGAAGAACGTGGTAGTCGAGGACGAAAGCTCAGTATGAGCTTGGCAATGTACCACGAGGAGGATGTGAATGATCTTAGCGATTTGGGTATCGGAACGAGCAGCGGAAAAAGTTCAGTCAGCGGCGATACTCACGACGATATGCAAAGTGTTATGGTGAGTTTTTCAACATCCGTTCATTGTATTTTTTTTCTCATACGTTCTTCAAATTTATATTGCACTTTATTGCACCGAAAAGAATATTTTGTCGAAAAAGATCGATATTTTGTTGAATACGTTGAACCAAACTTTTTTTCGAAAAATCCCGAATATTTTGTCATTTCAGCAAAAAACATTCTAGAAAAACTCTACGAAAAGTAAATTTTTGTCATTCCAATCGTAAATTTTGCTGGTAGTTCCGTTACAAATGAAAAATATTGTCGGAATAACGAAAATTTTGAAATTATCCCAAAATATTTAGTTCGCTGTATTCAACAAAATATCGACTTTTTTTGACAAAATTGAATTTTCAGTGTGGAAAATAGACTTGAAAGGACAACGAAATTTTTGCGAATCTTCGATTCGCTTGTATGAAAGTGCCGAGAGTTGGAAGCGCATCCTGGAGGTGCCGCAGATTGTTTAATCTTTTGCTTTTTATTTCAACAGAGCGATCGTGATAGCGAGATCGATAAAAATCAGTCGGACGTGGAGAACACGAACGACAACAACAATATGCCCGAGCCGAAGGAGGAAACTCCAATTTTACCAACGTCTTTACCACCGTTAAAAAAAGCAACGGCGACAACGGAAACATCATCGAACGCCACTCCTACGATGTGCGACGATACAAAGAAATCCGAGAGTTACGAGAACAACAAATTTCGTATGGACAACGACACGCGCGAATACGATTCGGGCAATACGGCAACGGCGAGTTCCCCCGAGCCTGAAGAGTACACTTACGAGGGTGCTATCCGTGGTTATGTCTCGAGAGTCTCGCAAAACATACCTCGACGATCTCTGACGATAAATCAGGAAGCGACGAGAGAAGCCACGAACGCGAACGTCAACGAGGACAGAAGCACGAGTTTTCCAGTCGTAAAAGTCGACGTGCTTAAGCGGCGGGAAATTTTCGAGCGAGCATCGAGAAGCAGCGTTGAAACGAGGGCCAACAACATCAACAACAATAGCAGCACGAGCTTGCGTACTTCGAGCGATCAAAATGGTTTGAAATCGATCAAGAGTCGCCTCTCCTGTCTCGAAAAACAAAAGAGCGAAACTGAGAACACGGAGAAAGATTTTAAAGCAGCTGGGAATCGCTTGTCCGGCGATACGGGCTCGATCCGCGAGCGTTTGTCTCACTTGGAGAAAGAAACGAGCGAGCGTGAAAACAAAGTCTCCAATCGTAAAACAAGCTCGGAGGAGCTTGACAAATCGAGGTCCTTGTGCCGAGAAAGAGCGGTTGATGAAAAATTGAGCAAAAAGGAACCTCCGAGAGTAGAGGATCAAGAAACAACGAGCGAGACTCGTGAAAGCGATGAAATTGTCGTTCTAACGAATATCAACGAAAAATCTGGGTATACGTCGAAAAACGACGTCGAAGCTTCGACGGGAAACGGAAAAAACGCTCTTTCACCCGAAGACAAATTTAGTGCTCCGGCTATGAGCGAGAGAAGCTCTTCGCCCGATTCGGAATATCGCGAAGCTCCGCCGCGCGCTTCTTTTCATCGCAGTCTCGATTCGCTCGACGCTGACGCCTCGTCCGGACACGACAATTTCGAGCGCGTCCAGAGCCTCGAGGAACTCGATTACACCACCAGATATCCCGCTTCCAGTTCTTCCACCGAACTCTTGAACGATTTGACCGATCGCGAAGATTCCGGCATTCACACCGCTGACGTTAGCTGCTCCGTTAGCCAAGCCGACGAGCCCGTGGACGAGGAAGTCGTTCATCATCCCGAAACCATTGACGAGCGACAAGAAATCTCCTCAGAAATTATCGACTCGCGTAACATCCAAGACTCTATCGGATCCTCGCGGGATCACGTTGTCGAAACGGAAAATCCTCAAACGACAGAACGCCAAGTTGACAAAAAAACACCGATTACGATCGAGGTGAGTTTCCCACTTTGCTATTATTCTTCGCTCCTCTCATCACCGCCATCAACCACTAACCCTTTATCTCTTGTAAATTTCACATCGCCTTGCCTCTCTTCTCTGCGCCGCAGATTGTACGTCGTACTTATATGGGACATTCGAAGCCTCAATATTTCCAAATCACCAACAATCTATTGCCTCCACCAATTGGTCCAATTTTCGGGACGCTCCGTCTCGAGAGCACGTTCTTCACGTACCGCGAACCGTTGGACATTGCTCTTGAATTTCGAGGCCAACGTTACCGTTAAAAACTTTCCAAGTCGTTGTCCAAATAGTTTTCTAACTGCATTGGTTGACAAGCATCAAATAATAACGAAAAAGCTCGAAAAGATTCGTTACTAGACACGAGGATAGAAAAAAGTTGTAATTATCAAACTTTTTACCATTTTTTTTGGATAATTGTCGTGAATGCTCTAATTTCGTGATAATATTAATTTTTACATGATACTCATTTCAAGCAATTGCTCTCTGCAACTGGAGTCTGAAAAATGTCTTTCGAGCGGAGAGCCAAAAATGAACCGAAAATTGGTAAATTTTTCGTAAATTGTTACAATAAAATAATTATCAGAATAAAATAGAGTGTGTGTTCGGGCTCTCGCATGTCTCATGCAAAATTTTCTCCTGTGGTTACGGGCCTATTAACAAGATGGTATATGATGAAAATCTGTCCGACTGTCTGATTCCACTAGGAAACGGCTGTTGCTTCTGCTACTTCTGGGATACTGTCGAATAAAAATATAAGCGCAACGACGAGTTGCGAGGCTGGGTATAGTTTTAACGAGGGAACAACCGGGCAAGAATTATCCTCGCGCCCGATCGTTTATCAGAGTCCGAAAGTGCCACCGCGAAGGAGTCCTCCGGAGCAAGTTGTGCGCTCGAGTAAATTGAGCGACGACGATAAGGTAGAAAAAAAGCTCGATGTGGACGCTGACGAAGAGCAGCGAGCCTGCGAAGTCTCGAAAAAATCGGCAACAAATTCGCCGGAGGCTAAGCGTCCGATTTCTAAAATTCCTACTCCGCTTCCTCGTAAGAGCGTGAACGTGCGAATCTCCCCGAGCTCCTCGGGGACTCTCGTTCCGATAACTTCACCGGTGAGAGCCCCGAACGCCTCCAAAATAACGAACAAAACGAGTGGATCGACGAGTTCGAAAATTCCATTTTCAACAACGACCAACACGACCAAGAGTATCGAAGATTCTGGGATCGTGGAAAAACAACCGGAACGACGACGTACCGTCGTCGAAATCTGCGAAAAAGTCGTCCTTACGAACGCCGATATATCGGCCAGCCCACCGGTCACTCCGTTCGTCACAGTCGTCCGTCTCGGCAACGAACGAAACACGGAGGTTAGAACGCTCGAACAGCCTCACGAGACGTCCTCAGCTTTGCGAAAATGTTGAGAGCTCCTCGAGCTCCCCTTTATTTTGTACATACAGAGTCTCAACATGTAGAGGACGAGGTGATCCCAACACACACAAACAACAACCAACCAAATGCCAAGGAATTAAAGAACCTTTCAAACAAATCATTTTCTCGTATTTATAATATTACGATGTGTGTAAATAGACGCGATGTATCGATACACGAAACTTTTGATTCGCTCGTGTTACCGTTCAACACCCGTTGTGCAGTTGGCTAGATTCCTCCCCGTAGGCTTTTGCCAGCTATTGTATACATAAAACGACAAAACAATAACGTGCCACGAAATATACGAGTATATCGACGACAATCACACGATTCTTACTTTTTTTTAAGTGCGGCTTTGCCTTGGGTCAATGATTGTAAACAATCACTCAGAATTTCACCAAAAATTTCAAGTATGCTCCAAAGATTAACAAAACAAAAAATATCCATCCATTTGACTAAAAATTTCCGTTTTCGGCAGTGAACCGTGCATAAAAAAATCCTGACTGAGTGCATCGATTTATCATTATCGTTATCAGTCATTGCCAACATCCCACCCAGAAAGCAGTTGAACAATGAATACAAATGATTTTTTCGAGTCGCCTCTTGTGCGACAAGTATTTCATCCGTCTATTCGTTACTGTGAAAAATTGTTTGAAAAGCTAACAGCGGGCTAAAAATATTTAATCTCGAAAAACACTTTTGATGAAATGGTAACTTTCGAAATAATTTGATCAAAATCACGAAAATTCTCTTTCCAGATTATAAAAATACTTGAAAGCCCCAAATAGAATTTGTTAATGATCCGCCCGAAAAAATTGCAATTCGAGTCAGTCGATTATCCAGAGATTTTCTTTTTTTAACAGAATGAAAAACAACTCATTGATTCTCAGCAATATTGTCGTGACATCGGCTCATCGACAGTGGGAAAAAATTACACGTCTCGTTCTAGTATTTTAAAAATATAGTTTTGTCACATTTGGTATTTTTATGCTTCGGGAAAATGTTGTTAACGCGATAAATTTTCATGCCAATCGTTTCGGTGCTCTATTCAGTGAAAAAAAGTTTATTTCGACATTTTTCCGTAATCCCTTAATTCCTAAGGGGAAGAAGGATATCTGGGACAGGGGTGGGGGGTGTGATAAGGTTTCCGTGATCTCGCGATAAATGCGCCCTCGCAACCGTTTCGTATATCTGTTGCGTAAATCCTTCTATGGACTCGTATCAGCGGGTTCGGGACTGAAAGAGAGCGAAAGATACGAAGCACATCTCGCCGTCGATCAAAGTTGAAACGGCATCTCTTTTTATAAAAATCCACAGGTTGGTCTCGTTTCCTCGCGATTTTTTCCTATAACAGCACGTCCGAATATCGTTTATTGTCGTTGTTGTTATTGTTGTTACAAATTCCGATCACTCGTTATTTAGCAGTTAAAAAAAAAGCATGCGCGTCATAATGCCCGTGAATCGCGCTTGAGATGTGACTATTTAACGCAATCAAGTTTTGTGTTACGCAAATTAATGCAACCTCTTTATCGTAGGCTCTAACAAAATTGTTTGCGTTTTCCAGCGAAGCACGCCAAGTGTTTTTTTTTCTTAATTTTCTTTGAATTAAATTTAAAGAAAACAATTTAAAAAATGAGGCCTCACTGTTTACTTTTTTGTGGATTTGTCCATACGAAATTCGATAAAATCAAAATTGTTGTTGTCCCACGCATGGGGTTTAGCGTTTTGGGATTTTTCACTTTTATTATTCGTCGAGTATACTCGAAACTTGTGATTTCCCCGATTTTCTCTTGGGTCCAAAAGAAATCTTGCACGAAAATCACTTTTTCTGTTCGCGTGACAAGAAACACCCATTTTCGTTAGTCCATCGTAAAACTTATTGTTCTGAGAACTGATCGCAAGAGTTTATCTATTTGTTAATAGTTTTAATTTCTTTTTGTTCTCATGTATGACACCCAACCTTTGATAAATATTAGGACATTGACGATGGTGCGTTGGCGCGAGACCAGTTAGCGATTGAATGTTTGATCCATGTACTTGTTTTATCTCTCATGATGTTTATCTAGCTCTAGAGAAATATTTCATGATCACTCATCGCACATGCACGACGCCATGTTTCCTTCACTCATTTATTGTGCTCCTAACACAAAAACCCACGCTTAGACGAATTTGAACGATGTGCTAAGCTCCAAAGTACTTTTTTTTTTTTTTACTCCGCAGCTTCACGAGTGTTTTTATCTCTTTGTTTTCTTGCGCTATATTGTACTTTTGCCATCGTTAGCAAAATATTTCACAACGCCACTTTGTGTGGCGTTGAATGAAATTTTATCGAAAATTGTCCCGATTTGTAATTATAGTTATTTCTTTTCCACAGGAATCCAGGAACGTCGACAGTCCCACCGAAAATATGTCGAATCGTGAAGACGAATCATCGAATTACGAGGAGGAAGAAGATTCTCAGATTACAATTCCTGAGCCTAGACAACAACGTCGAATTTATGAAATTCGACTGGACGAACCGGATGTTCTCTCCACACCTGCTCCGAGTCCGCGATCGAATCCTCCCTCCAATCTCAAATCGTCCATCGATGCTAATTCCGCAATCTCCAAAAATCCGAGCCCATCAAACAGCGATCCCCCGGAGATGAACTTTGACTTGACACCAACGTCCAAACAGGTAATCAATCGAAAAAACAAATTGTTTCTTTTTTTTTTCGTGAAAAATTGAAATAAAAATTTTTCGATGATATTGAGAGAAAAGTTCCGTCAGAAATCTCGTTCGTACACAAGAATACCAAGCGCCATTTGTAAACTGTCGTTCTTCCAGATTCCTCAATTCATATTGGCGGGCGACGAAGAATTCGTTACCGGACTGACGTTCCCTCTGGGACCGCCAACCAGTGTCGAACCTCCGAAAGAAAAACCACCACCACCGCCTACCGATCTCACCGACGAAGAGGATAATTCACCGATCGAACCGTTGAAGCGTTTGAACTCCACACGAAGAATCAAGAAAGAGTTGCGAACTAGACGCTCCGACTTTTTGGGAATCGAAGGGGTAACGTTCGCCTTACCTTAACCTCAGATCTTTTTTTCTCATTTCGATAGTTTTAACACGCGAGAAAAATTTGAAATGAAATCATAGCGCAAAATATAAAGTTAATCGAGTCATAACCAAAATGAAGTAAAATTTGATTTTTTTTTGGATTTAACGATGATTCGTTAGTTTTCTGGTATTTGTGACCATTTTTCGATAAGTAAAAGCTCCATTTTCTATTCCAATTTCGAATTGACGAATCGTATATATTACGTGCTAGTCTTGAAAGTTTGTCTGTAACAAATATCTTCAGAATAAAATTTTTAATGAATTTCTTGTAGAAAGTTGATAAAAATAATGGAAATGAAAAATGTGTGCTGTAACGAAGTACGGAATGAAATCGACAGATGAACGATGATTATTTGGAGCGAGAGTTAACGCTGACGAAACCACCGGACATGGCAACGATTCTCGCGGAGGAGAGACGCGTCGAACAGTTGAATCGACGCTCTTACGATACGGACAGTAATTATGAGAGAGATTCGAGTCACGAGAGGGATTCAGGAGTGGAGCTGGGTCACGCCGAGGATTGGAGGAAACAGCCCGTCAGTCCGGACATGTCCGAGCACAGTCGTCAGAGCAGCGAACCATTTGGAGCGAGTGTCACGTCCTCCGAAGAGGACGAGATTACAAAGAAGGAACGCGAGATAATCGAGGTCCTTGAGAAGGAGGAACAATGGCGTTACGGGAATAATCGTGAGCAGAACAGGTAGAGAACCACAACACAACAACGTTTGTCCTTGCTCTCTTGAACTTTCTATCTATTCCTCCTACCCATTACCATTATTTATAATATTACTTTGTATTCTAGAATAAAGTATGTGAAAACTTGTAGCATCAACCGATGGCTTCATGCTTCCTTCACTTTTCCTCTCTAAATTTAAGTTTTCATTCACTTTTTTCCCGGCTCTTTATTTTTCAAGTTAATTACAATCTTTTCTCTCCCCAAATTTCGCATCATTTTTCTTTAATAATCCAACAATCATTTTAATCGCGAATCAAACTCTCATCTCTTCTATTTATCATTCAAATTATTTCATGCACTATAAAAATACGAAGACAAGTATCTGATTTGGGCTCGTGCCTCTGTTGCCGAGAGACGAAGGAGTTATGTCGAAAGTATAAAAATAAAAAGACAACAAACAAAAAAAAACAATAATTTTAAAACAACAGCGATATCGGGGAAAAACTTGCGCACAAACTGCGCGAACTCGAGGAGGAAAAGATGCAGCTGGAGCGCGAACGTGCCCAGGAGAGCGAGCTGCGTCGTCGACAAGAGGAAATTGCCCGACAAAAGGAGGAAGATGCGTTGCGCGAACAAATGGAACAGCGCGAAGCGGCCAAACGCGCTTCGGAGATGGCGAAACGTCTGGAGGAGCGAAAAATTCGCGAAGAGGAGATCCTCAGGAGAAAAGCGGAAGAGATGAGAATACAGCAAGACATGGAGGAGGAAAATGAGCGGAGATTGGCCGTGGAAGCGGCGCGTCGTCAAGAAGACACTCGACGTGCAAGATCGATGGAAATCAATCAAATCAACACTCGCGAGGTAAATATTATATTCACACGAACGACTTTAACAATCGAGTCGATATTAAATTTTATTTTTTATCTCGTTGCAGCAAATGGTCGTCAATAGCCGAAACGACGACGATTTTGCGTCGGGGGTGAGTCGAAATTCTCCCGTAATGAAAAATTTGTTGCTACATTTTTTCTAAGCGAGAAAAATCGTTTCAACAAGATTCGGTGCTCAAAAGTGGTTTCAATATAAATTTTTATTTCACCAGGAGGTACTACGGGTTGAACGCGAATTGCTACAGCTGGAGCAGGAAGAACTGAAGCGCCGACGAACAAATGTCGCGTATCGTCAACAGAGACAAATTCAACTGGCTGAACAATTGCAGGAACAGTGGCAGTCGTTGCAGGACGTTGCAAACGGCCAGAGCCCTGCCAACAACTCCTCATCTTGTTGCAAATACGAAGCGTCAGTTGCGAGAGCAACTGCCCCCATCAACTATCGATCGTCGATGCCGAATCTTTGGCTCCAGGAAAATCAACGAAGAAGACCTCCACCGCCGCCGATACCACCCTCCAAACCTTCGAGACTCGTCGAACAAATGCATCGAGACGTTACCATCAGGTAAGATTGCGATTTCTAAAATAAAACTATTCCAATGAAAACCGTTTGAAAATAATCTCAAATATTTTCGTGGTCCGCAATTTCGAAGACGGTTTTTCAAAAACCTTCGACCACAAACTTTATCGTGATGAAAAAATTCCAAAAAAACGCCATTTACGTGTCTCTGCTGTCTCTGTTTTGACCGCCACACCTTTTACACAGTGGTCGTGTGCTCATTCCTACTTCCTGAGAAAACTACAGATTTCCTGTTTCACAAGCCTTGCGTAATTTCCTCCGATCCAATTTTGTCTTTTACATAAATTCTCGCGTAATTGTCAAGCGAATTTGCGGCGTTGCGAGTTAAGGTTTTTCCGCATTCTGAAAACATTTCGTTTAACAGAAACAGCAGAATACCATCAGCTGATTCGATTCCCCAACAAGTAGAGGGTGAAAGATTGATTCGTGGTGGATCAACGAGCACTTTGTCGAACAACGGTGGCCAACAGATGACAAAGCAGACTCTTCAAGCTCTGAGCGCTGTACCGCGTCCTCGTATAGTTAAAGGTGACGAATGGGTTCAGCGGAGAAAGAGCGACGTGCCACGAGGGACGCTCGAATACAATTATCAACACTGGTTGATTCAAGTGAGTCAAAAACGCTCTTTATCTCGTCGATCGTACAGTCCGAGAGAATCGACGATTAAAAAACGAAAATTACCTCATTCTAGGAAGCGGAACAAAGGAGAATAAATGAGAAAAACCAACGATCAGTTGCTCGAAAACCTCAGCAGCATGTCACCGGTACTTCCGTACCGTACAACGCCGCAGCACAGTCTCCGAGATCCGACAACAAACCGTTGCCAGATTCCATCATCCAAACTCTGACACAACGAGTACAGAACAGAGCGCAGGAAAGACCATCCCCACCGCCTCCGCCTCAACGTAGACGGTAAAAACTGACGAAAAATACTTTTTCCTCTTTATTGTTTGTTCAATTCGAAAAAAAAAATCCATGCCAATTTTCGTATTGATTTTCTCTTCCAATTCTAAAAAAATATCATTTTGTTGTCTTGATATTAAATATTTATTAAATATTGAATGAGAAGGTTTGCTCAAAAGGAAACAGAATTTCGGTGCATGGCAACGATCCACAACATAATTTTCATAAAAGTGGAATCGAATTTAAAAAAACGGAGAAAACGTTCGGTCGTTGAAAATTTGCAATATTCCAATTTCCTCGAAACGTCAATTACAATTATGAATCACACCGTTGAACAGACCGGAGCAAAGTTCGAGCCACGAGCACTTGTCCTCGATGCAGCATCAATCACCCCAGCACGTGACGATGTTGCAGCATCAGAAGGTGCATCAATTCGCAGCATCAAATAACACGGATTCACAGGAAAAGATGTTGAGCGTTAGCGGAAAGAAAAAATGTTCTCATTGCGGCGATGAGTTGGGTAAGTTAATTTTTTTTTCAAGGCCCGTTTCTTCATTTATTTTATGAAAAAAATTAATTCGAAAAAATGTGAATTACAGGAAGAGGAGCAGCTATGATTATTGAGAGTCTACGATTATTTTATCACATGGAATGTTTCAAGTGTTGCGTCTGCCACGTCAGACTCGGTGATGGTCTCATGGGAACGGACGTACGAGTACGAAACCACAAGCTACACTGCCACAATTGTTATTCCAGTGACGATGGTACGAGCCACAAAAATTAATCAAGTTCAAATTTCACGCCATTTCCGAATTCGTCTCAGAGAAATCTTGTCACTTTTCGAGAGTCATTTGTCCTCGGAATCGTTGTTTTCTCTATTCTTAAGATTGTAATAAACAAAAACAAACAAATTTTGTTTCCAGGTGTCAAGTTCAGCTGCGTGTAAGGCGATCGAATGGATCCGAGCCGACTAACTTGAATATAGCACGTTAAGTCTATATTTTTTAAGCTGTAGTTGACCCTGTATTATTGTTAATCTATAAAAAAAAGCGGTTATTTCCGGATCGAAGGTTTACCCGAGCAAAAAATTTCAATTGTCCACGCGCGTAAGAGAAACAATTTCGATTCGATGATAACGAGTTTATCACGACGGGACAAATGTAAATAGCTTATTTTTTTGTCCATATCCACTGAAAAGAGGAACATGATGATTGATCGCTCAGCCGATCGAGAAATTGTACGTATTTGAGGGAGGATTTTATTGCAAACGCTTCTCCCCGCCCCCTCGACCTCCGTGTACATTTGTTGTATTATAGATTTGTGATATTTATGAGAGGACGAGAGTCCGGTACGTATGATCGATTACGAAAACTCGATAAGAATGAGTGTCGAAAAATAATAAGCAAACGACCGGCTTATCTTATCGATAGGAGAAAAGTACACATTATTGTTTAATTCTCGAAAGAAAATCTCGTTATATGCACGCTCCTGCAATCTCTGAGTTTTATGCAAAACCCCTATCGACTAATTGTACTATATTGTAAGATACATGTATTATGCTGTAGAAAAGTATCATTTTATATCAATATTATCGTCGATAATAATAATAATAATCATTATTATTATTACATCGTATGAAAATGATGAGAAATAAATGTTTAATATCGTCACCATCTGTTATTTATCGATTCATCGGGTTCGCATGGTTTATCGGACCTGCATATGTTACGAAAAAAAAAACAATTGTAAGAATGATTAATAAAATTTTACGAATCCTATCAATTTGCATTTTATTTTGAAAATACTTCCAAAGACGTTAGTACTCCTTCTGATCCTTGAAACATTGAGAATTCGCTTCAAGTTGTATTGAAAAACGATAAACATGAAATTCGTGAAACAAAGTATCAAATTTTTCATGGTGTACATTTTATACGATCTAGCTTATGTTTTTAACGATGCTGGCAAAAATACACGGCGAATAATTAGGCTGCAAAACTTTTCGGCAAATTTTTCGTGGGTTTTTATTAAATCTGATAAATTATTTAGAGAATTTTGGAATTTGCTGGATACTGGAGAAAAAATGGAACTAGACTCCTGTATGTCGGTGGACTAATTTTTTCATTGGGACAGGAAGAGAGCACAGTGAGCAGGCGAATTAATCAGTTCACAGTTATCAATATTTATTAGAACATGACGATACTCAACGATATATATTTATATATCAATTTTCTGAGGTTTGTGCATGACGAAGCATGTGCCAACGAGGCTCAAATCTCGGTGGATCAATCACAAATATACCGGATAAGTATGAAAATTTCGTCGTTCATACATCATGAAACTTTGTCAAAACAGCAGTTGTTTTATAGTTTTATCGAATTTCGCTCAATTTCCATAATTCATTTTAGCACGAAAAACCGTTTATTACGAAGCCTCGTTTTGTTGTTGCTGTTGTTGTTTTTTTTTATGGAAACCGCAAGCGTTACATGGAAAATCGTAAACTGAATGAAAAGATTGAATCTTTTCAATTGCTTTTCGTTGTAACCACAAAATTTTCGAGTTCTCCCTGCTTTTCGTCCTCGTTTGTAGGAAATCGTTTTGATGGCGAAATCTCGAGCAGAAAATCGAGGACAAGCTATTAGGGATTGGGACGTATGGGCTTATGAATAGATGTATATATATATAATTTACGAGGTAAATAAGCATTCAAGAAATATTTAGTCTCATACCGACGGCAATGAAAATTCGAACAAATCGAAAATGATAAATATTAATTCACACCGTTAGTTTCTACAATCTAAAAATATATATGAAGCATTTCAAGCACTCGATTGGCGGCAATGGGCGCCATAAAAAATGGTGATTGGAAAGAAAAGTATAAAATGATTCTTTGGTAATAATGTTGAAAGTCTGCGGTGCATCTAGATACGGAGCTTTGGAAGAAACTCGCGCCGAGGTTCTTCACTCTTAAACACTCTGATGCTTTCATGCAGAGAAAAGCCAAAAAACGTTTGCGCTTCGTCAACTTTTCATTGATGCTTTTATTCGATGACAAAACACTTTCTATACGTGGACGTCCTCGTCTCAAATGTTGGCCAAGCAATCAATGATCGTGCTTTCCTCCAGCGCTTTCCGTTGGCGACGCTTTTTAAATGCGCCCTTCATTACGGATTATTACGCGTAAGCTCACTTTTTTTTCGAATTTGGGCTCGTCGACTGAAAGACGCTCGATGCTGACATTAAATTCTCTATGTATTGACCCAATACTTGATTCTCACTGCGTAACTTGAGATTTTCCTCCTTTACACTGTCCACCCTTTGTGAAAGATCTAAAAAATATATTTTCCATTGGTCATTGTTCAAAAGCAATGAAATAAATGACAATTTCATTTGTTACTTTAGGCGGGTTCGTATTCAAATTATTAAGGCAATAGAAACGTAATTAATGCTCACCATCCAAAGTGTTTTGGAGTTCCAATACCTGGGAAATTAATCTTGCCTTTTCCTCCTGTTCGTCGGGACTTGCATCGGGATCGAGACCTAATTGACAATAATCCATTGATTTTTTTATGCTCCAATTACACACGAATTAACAAATATTCTGGCACAAGGTGCAAATATGCATTTGCTTGGTTTTCATTAAAACTGATCGAAAATTATTCGTCGCAATCGTTAATTATTGCAGAAAAATTGATGCAGACAAAATATTGTATTGCACGACAATTTAGACTTTCCCAAATTTTGAACCAAACAAATTTTGTCAAAATCCTCATTTCGCAATTCAAACCGTCGCAATTTCTTGGAAAATGCGCATAAAAGGACTTTCATAACCATCGGTTGGCTTTATCTCAATTGCCATTTTTGGCACATAAATGAATTTATAATTATTTGATGGAATTTATAATTATTTCATCCATCGCAATTTTCCAATTTGTCTCGATATTTCTTGGCAAAGCAATTTTTCTATTTGCGTCGCATTCCAACGGCGCAAACCATTTATTTTTCTTGGTATCTCTAGGTGCACGTAAACATTGGGAGATAATAAGGAAGGCGCGAGGGTGGATTGGAAAAACTCACTATTCGGGCTACAACTGCCATTGGTAAAGGTCGACGGTATGGAATCCATGCTGCGTCCTCGCGCGAATGGATCCGAGAGGTGAGAATCATTGTCGGGAATGTCTTCTTCGGGAATAATGACTAAAAGTACAAATGAGTGCAAAAGATTTAACGATAAAAAGTGTATCCAAATAGAGAGAATAATTTGAACGAGAATTAGAAAGTAGGTCGCGCGATGATTAATCGTAACGTGCGTATTCGCTGGAACACAAGATGGAAAAATAATAATTTACCCTGTGGATCATCGTCGGCCAATGGTATGCTGCTCATGTCGTCCTGGAGTTTGGCACTCGAAATAAGAGAAGCGGACATTGTCTCGAGAAATTATTTGCAAAAAACGTCAAATATCCGTAGCGTTGTTTTGGAAAAAACAAAACGGAGTAGTTATAAACACACACTGTGACAATAAGTTTCGCAGTGTCAAAACACTGTAACCGCGAGGGGGCACTGATTATTGATTCGACTGGAAACTTTTAATTCTTTCGCCCATATAAAGCTCGATGTGATGCCTCCCGAACTGTTGGACGTTTATTGACAATAATAATGGATAAAAAACAAAGTTAGAACTCAAACAATGACTATCAGACGCCCACTGAGATTATTGATTATCGAAAAAATCAATTTCTCATATCTTGTGTTAGTTTTGTCAAGTAGTTTCCTGCTCGATCGACATTTCTCTGGCGACATCTAGCGTAGTGAAACAGAAGATGATGCTCGATGATGACACAGCTTTCGGGAACCGCTCCTTTCAAAAACGCCAAATTTAATGTTCCTTTGTTCATTATTCAAAGTTTTTCATCTTTGAGATGTTTCTTAAAATTAAGTGTTTGTAAATTGCAAAGCATAAGAAATACTGCGATGATATTTATTTGTTGCCAAAGGTAATGACGCAATACGTTGGAATCGTTGCGGGGGGGTGTAGGGAGAAGCAAAAAACATGAAACATCTGATTGCTGTCAAACGAATGACGTTTCTAACCTAGTTTAGCAAAAAACAACACCAATTTGGCTACGCGGTACTTGTAAAATTGTCGTGCTTCTCTCGGAAATAAATCGATCAAAGAATAATGGTGAAAAATTTGCGATCGGTTTTCTTCGAATAAAAAGTTATCGAAAAAGAATCGGTGAAGCATTGAAATCTCATATTTCGCTCGTCGCGATTCCGCGCGGTGAAACTTCGATCCCTCGCCACAAGGTATCGCACGCGAAACAGAGACAAAAAATATCCCCCTCTCCGTTGCGTCGAGCCATAATAATATTAGAGGGGCAGAAGAGAATCTTTGTTGAAACGCAGCAGTGATTCTCTAATGCGCGTAAACTTAACGAGTAACAGTTTTTATTTGGATTCGTAGAGATCTGGAATCGTTTCAACAATAGAGTGAGCTGTCGCGCAATAAAAACATCCGATAGTTTCGTGTTGTTGTGACAAAAAATCAATCAGCTGATCCGACGCTATATACTCGCAAGCGAAAGAGCTCGCGGATTTTTCAGCGACTACCTACAAGCGATTACGTTGCTGATATCATTGTCAAACGCCACTACTCTCGACGACTCTCTGACAAGCGATTCTACGTCGCAGAAAATAAAAGGATTTTATTTCGTACGGAGTAAATCCGTCGAGATGAGCGTGCCTCACAAATCCTTCAAGGAAAAGCGAACTTTTGGTAAGACAAGAACAAATATTATACAGCAGAGGGCAAAATAAAAGAAAGCGGGGGAACATGTTGTCTGTTTTGTTTTTAATACTCTCGTTACTATCTCCGCGAAGCTCAACGTATCGCCGATGTGGAATTAATACGCCAACAACATCCCAACAAAATTCCCATAATAGTGGAACGTTATTACGGAGAAAAACAATTGCCTCTTTTGGATAAATCCAAATTTCTCGTTCCCGATCATCTGACAGTTGCCGAACTCATCAAAATCATAAGGCATTTATTTTTATCTTTCCTTTCTCTTGCCAATACATTTTTATTTCTAAACTGACAATTGTTTTAACGCTCGCACGTTTCGTACAGACGCAGATTGCAGCTCCACCCGACGCAGGCTTTTTTTGTCCTTGTTAATCAACGAAGTATGGCAAGTGGAAGTACCACCATGGCTCAGCTCTATCAACAAGAAAAAGATGCCGACGGCTTCCTTTATATGGTATTTGCTAGTCAGGAGGTCTTTGGCAGAGATTTTACAAACCCTTCATCTCATTTGACGGTAAGTTTTTCTTCCTTCTTCCTCCTTTGTTTCTTCGAAAATTGTCTTATTCATCCAGTCCGCTCCCATTCCGGTAGCCGACGAATCCAAAGACATTTCTTTGCATTACAAAAATAAATCACAAACCAAAAAAACGAATAAAAAATAACAACAAAAAGTCTTTGTTGCTCGATGTTTTGAATATGAAATTTTATATTTTCTTATCTTCCATATTGAGACTTTTATAATTAAACATTAGAATTTCCAATAACTTTTCCCTTTTTATTCCGCCCGCGTACACTATTCATTATCCTCATTTGGCATATTTATAAAATTCTGCGTCTCGACATTAATTTCTTTAATAAAAAATCAAACTTGTCTGCAAATTAGTTATAAATAATTCGTAGTTTCATTTTTTTTGTTAACAAGTTTTCATAATGTTGATTGCAACTCCTAAAATCTCTGTTTTCATTCAAAATGAAGAAACGTTTTTTTTTCTTGTAATACGACGCTCGTGAATATTTGGAAGCAGAAAAGTATTTAATTTACTGAAAAATAAAAAAAAATCGACTGAATTTTTCTTCGTTGGTTAGCGTCTTTCGTATCTGCAGAAACACACGAAACTTGGAGTTTATAGGGCACGACGTATTCGCGTTGAAAAAGCTCGCACTTTTATTGGAAGAGTCCTCAAGATAATTGTCAACGCCTAAAATCGTGCGAACACCAAGTCACAAACAGAAAAAGAACAAAGCGAATATTATTTTACAAAAATATGCCTTTAGAAAAACTAAATTTTTCAGACTGTCCTCAAGTGAAGACGCGACGTACCGAACACGTTGTGGGTACATCATCCGGATGGGAACCCGATGCGTACCACAATCTCGACTCGTCGGTTGGGCGTTTGTCGAGAAAAAGTCAGACGTTGGACCGGAAGAGATGGAATTATCAAATTATTTGTGTGACTCTACGATCGTCGGCCGATCGAATCGCGTACAAGGAAGAAAAATAAGAAGCGAGGGAGACTTCTGAGAGGATTGATGCGGCAGGATGCAGAAAAAAATGTCGATTACACCAGTAAATAATAAGAATAATTAACGCGCGAGTTGAATATCGTTAGTTTGTAGAATAATTGGAAAAAGACATTTCGGAGGGAGGAATTTTTGAGCGTTCCGCGACACGACGTCGAGCAAAGTCTCGATTGTATCTAAAAATTGGGCTTTTTCAGAAGCGATTCGAAGCGATTTTCCATCGTAAAGGGCACGTGCAATCAAAAAATTCACTAAACCAGAAGTTTCGCCAAAAAAAAGTCACAATTCAAAGGATAACGACAACAGCAAAAATACGACACTAAGAAATATCTCGATACCAGTCGTGCGTCTTTATGTACAAATATTTTTCACTGAAACACAAAAAAGGGACGAGCTTGCAATTCCGCACGATTGACACGTGCCTCTGCGAGTGAATTTGCACGTTAACATTCGTTCAATTTGTACGAACGGTCAGACTCTGGGATATTATGCGACATGTGCGATTGTTTGTTAAAAAAAAAGAAAAAAAAATGAGCTCACTTGCTTGGCAAATTTTATTCGCGATAATAATCGATAGTTAAGTGTCACGTGGGTGTAATCTCCGCCAGTTTATCGAGTGAATCTGTGTTATAAAAATATATATCTACATATATAGTCGCGATGAGACAGGAAGAGGTCCAATTGACGAAAATATTGAAATATCTATCGTGTTCATGTACATACTTGTAATATCAACGGAGAATAATGTGTTTTTTCATTAAAACAAAGAAAAAATATTAAAAATGTGAGTGTATGATTGTAAACATGATATTTAACTAAAAAATTAAAAAGGCACGTGCACAAAAGATCGAAACAACTTTTCCTCATTTGTCATGGCGCCAAGTATTACGAAAATCTGTAATGGAAAAAATAATGAATTTTTGAAAATCTAAAAAATCATTATTTCTGTTGAATCGAATTTATTCAGAAAAGTTCTGTAAATTCCGAATTCTCGTTCAGTATTTAGTTCCACTTTATTGAGTAGTAAATAGCTCCGCTCGTAAAACCTTCGGTTTCATTGCTATTTGGTATAATAATGGAGAGTCGGTACCAGTCGGCAGCTCATTATTTAGGGCAATAAATATCACGACTCAGGACCTTGAAGTAATTATTTTATTTTTACTGCGTCTTTACGATTTAGCAGTTTGCAAAGCAAGCAGTTTGCAGAGTAAGATTATAATTACGTATAGTTCGATTCAGACTAGAAAATGTTCGGCCAATATCGCTGCTTTTTGTCGGCGGGAATAAGTGATCGCCTAAAAGTTGGTCCTCATTTTTTTTGGTCGCTTTATTATCGACCCAGCGATGTATTCCTGAGAAATATTTTTTTTTTTTCGAAAAAAACTCGCGCCTTCAGGGAATTGGTTTTTCCTTCGAAATGGATTATTGCGAAAAAGTTGGCCCGCGGTTAGTGAGCGGCGCGAAGGAGGAACAGCAAAAATAGAATGGAAAGTTTGATCGGAAAAACAAAATTCCCGATTTGTATTAAACATACGATATTCGTTGAAAGTTCGAGTGACTTGTTAAAAAAAAAGAAAAGATATTGTTAATCGGAAATTCTATTGGGTATTGGAATGCTTCCCAGAAAATCCCCCATTAATTCCGTGGCACAAAGATATTTTGCACGTAATTGTTGCGTTGGAAATAACAAAGTTTTAAAGATTCAAAGTACAAAATCGCGCGAACGCATAAACTCATGCTATATACATGTATCGTGTATAGTGCGAGTTGGAGTGTGGGGGCGTTGAGATGGCAGCACGGTTGCAGTGGCACAGGCAGTAAGGAAGGCTGTTCTCCTTCGGCCCGCGAATAGTCGTACGGAGTCTCGCACGGGCGGCACTCGTGGACCTCGGTCCACCTTAGCAAATCTGAGCAGCTAGGCGTACAAAACACTCTCCGGGCGTGCTTGCATCTCGGTTACTGCTCTGCACAACGCACACGCACAGACACGTAAACACCCACACACTAACGAGATATATAACACATTGCGCGTGTACAGATAAGCTCTCGGTAGAGCGCGTGTGCTCCTTGGTGACTGTTTTGTGGCGGCGGTGTGGGGCTCCGCGAGCTCGTTCCAAATCCGTGCGGCGAAGGGGATAATGCTGAGGTAAAAAAAAAAGCGATAAAAAAAAACGTGTATTTAAGGTTAAAAAAGGTTATGAACTTGTCAGGCGGAGGCAGATCGTGGGCGACTCGTGTATATACCATATTTTTCCCTTCTTTTTTAATTTTATTTATTTAATACGCCTATATACATATACATTAAGAATATCCACTGTTCTCGCTTCTCTCTCGTGTCCTCACAACTCGCACTCGAGATATCCCTCCCTAGTTCCTCTCGCTCGCGCTCAGGTACTATCGACATTCCATCGGTATCTCACCTCGCGAGTCTCAAGTTTTTTGTGATCGTGTTTCCTCGGCTTTGAGAGCAAAGAGGCTAAAAGTTCAAGCGATCTTGACGCGTAGTATATATACGTATAGTTTTGGTGCGAGTCTCGAATATTGATATATATTTCAGCGTCGTGTCCTGCATACGCCCAGGTTGCGATTGTTTTTTTTTTTNTTTTAAACGTTGATATAGTTCGTGCGTGTGTGTGTCTCTGTGCATCCGTGTAAACACTTTCCGAATGATCCAGACGGTGAATCAAAAACCTAATCGTCGATAGTGTCTCGAGGCTGAATTTTTTAAACGAATCTACAGCTCGGAAACGCGAGTCCGAGAGATCAAGTCTTGCTCGGGTTTTGCCATATTTCGTTGTAACTATTTATACGTCGTTTACGATTTTTAACACGTTTTCATTTTGGAAAATAAAACGACGTCTGTCGAGTTTCATCTATCGCTGTGAGCATATGCGTCGCGCTTATTTCTATGGTTATTCCATTTTGCATAATATATAGCTATACAGGTGTATGCATATGTGTGTATATATATATATGTGGCAACGACAAAAGTCGTCGAACCTATTTTAAGCACGCTCATGAATCACACGTACACAGTCGCGAGGCTTCACACGAGCGCGTATACGCACGCGACTCCACCACTGCCTTGGTTTTCCGTTTTGTTTATCTTGTTCAAAAGTAGTGTCCATTGGTTGGCAGTAGGAAAAACGTTGACTTTGTAGCAACTACGTGTTTTTCTCAATCTCGCACGTCCGAGGGAACACAGGTCAGAGCACCTGTTCCCCAGGACATATACATTTTTTCCACTTGCCTCTCGGATCGCAACTTTGTATATGTAACAAAACACTTGCGCCATATAAAGCGTTTGGAAAATATTCAATCGTGGCGCTAGTGTCGCCGATTGTCATGGCCGCTGGAAATTGACAACCGACAAGATACAGATCGCACAACATCGGCGACGAAATAAAAATGATAAAATGATGCTTTGAGCATGAAACGAAAATAATGATCGCGATCTATTCATGTCAATGATGCACGTCGAAGCTGTTGCATTTCTCTGTCCTTTCCGTAACGATTTAATCGGGCAGCCATCTTGTTTTGTTGAAATTTCGTCATCAGGGTCGCATGCACTAGCTCTTTCCTACATCTCAACATATCATTCCTGAAACGTGTGGGTTTGGAACGAGAGAACAAACAAAAAAAATAAAAGAAAATGTGGAACGTGATTCTCTGTCCGATGACCTTGCGTTACTCGGTCGGTAAGTCATGGGCCTTTTCCGCGAAAGAGTACATATCAAAAGATACCTCCGGCTACATACATAGATGTAGAAACAAAGAGACAATGCAAGTCGCAAAGAAAAGCGATATGAGTCGTGGCGAAGAATCGATATACGAAATATTTAACGATCGAAAATGATACGCAGCGAGCAGGCGTTAGAGCTTCAAAAATGCATTTCTGACACGCACTCTTACAGACTGCTTTCCAAGTGGAAGTGTGGAAGAAAGGTGACCCGTGAGCGGTCGTGTTGTGTGGAGACTCGCAGCGGCAGGCACAGGCACCAGTACGGACCCACCTTACGCATTTTTTCCCTCGATACATCGACTCTCTGTATACTGTATATATATAGATAAAGACGAGAGAGCGTGCCGAGGGAGGAGAATGGGCCTCGATGGTCAGTGGCCAGTGGCCCGTGGCCTGGCCGTGGCTCTCTTGGCCGCGTTCGCGTTCACCTGTCTCAGGTAGCCGAGGCCTCTTACTACACTAGCTCAGCATCGCTCTACAGCTTTTATGGGTAGAGCCGCTCGTACACTACACACGCGTTTGAAAACAATTCGAATCGTGACGAGTCTCGTTCGAAGGCTTCAAACCTCGCTGCCCTCCCCTTCCCTGTTCCTCCGCATATCCTGCCTGCACTCGGCCATCATCTACTATCCCTCATCGCTCTTCATCCATTGTACGCGCGCCTTTCTATAACCTACCGCCGCGTAATCATCTTTCCTCATCTCGCACTTGTACGCAAATTCACGATATTCGAGTTTTGTACCGTTGGCGTTGAACGAAAAATATTTTATCCATTCAACTTTTCTTTTTCGGTTTTTCATTTCCAAGAATTGACATCGACAAAGACTGAAAAGTTTTGCGTCTGCTTTCGAAAAAAAATAGAACAAAATAATGAATTCCGTTGCATTCCTACGATGCACGACTTCCAACGTCGTGCAAATACGCTCTTTCCATTGCCTGCTCATGTCGCTGCATCCACCATTGTCATAATGGAAATAAAAATTCCTATATTTCGTGACTGGAAAATCGAGCTTTTTCACGACGTTGAAGTTTGCATCGTTAGAGTGCAACGAAATCTGATTTTTTTTTCATAGAGTCTTTGTCGAAAAATGAATTTAATAGAAAAATTGGAATCAGTGCATTAATTATCGGAATTATGAATTGGAAAACTTCAGTATCATGTCTTTTCTTCATTTTTAATGTTTATAATAATCGTTCGTATAGTTTTTTCGTGCCATTATCCTGTTTTTTTGTCAATAAACAATTATTAATGAAGAATTAGCACTCAATAAATTTCTTACGGCGATTCCCATTATTTGCGGGAACTTGGGTTGTGATTGTCGAACTGCCGACGATTTTTTGAACGAACATATCCGGGTTCGTCATAATTCCGCTCAATTATGCATCCGTGAGCATTTTTTGATAACGCAGGTAGATGATAACGGTCTTTGCAGTCAAGTTTGCTCAAAATTCAACGTTGGTGATTTTATAATTCGTAAAAAACGTACGAAATGATGGGAACAATTTTTTTAAATTTTTTATTGAAAAATTGGGTTAATCTCTTGATAGCGATTTATTTTCTATGAATCTTCCGTTGATAATTTTGCCTTAAGACGGATTTAAAAAGTTTGGGGCTCTAAACATTCGGAAAACTGCAATATTTGCAGATTATTTTTTACACATCTATATTTTATTTGAATTTCCTCAATTCTTGTTCCGTTACATTGTCCAATCGCGCCTATTGTCGGAAAATATTGTGCAACATTGTTGAGAAATCGACGCGATACATTTTTGCCCGTACGAATGTTTAATTGTTTCTATTATTTCTTGGTGTCCCTTTTCCTCGTATCGATGACATTATTTTGCTGATTTCACAAGTTTCTTCATGTACGGGCTTGAAAACAAAGTTTAGTTGACTTTTGGTAGCCAGAGGCAGGCTCAGTTCTATTCTGCGAATAAATGTTGAGCAAAAAAAGTTGATTCCATCGGAAAATTAGTTTGAACATTTACACAATGAGTTTTCTCGGTATTATTTGATATTTTATTCTTGTGGATTATTAAATTCCAACGTTGCGTCTTTATCGACAAGGAATCGGGGCGAAACCGAGTCCACGTTGCGATGCTCGAATATACGGTAATATTAGAACGCATGGCGAGCTCGCTGCTCCGTGACCTTTCATCGTTGACGAGTAAAACTTGCAACTCTGCTCTCGAACTCTTTCCTCACTATTTTACATTTTGTATCCCATTGTGAAAGTTTTTTCTTTCATTTTTTACCTCCACGCTGATGAAAAAATAATAATTCCATTATATAAAGAATTCATACGAACCAATGTATCAAAATGAGGATCGCAGGAAAAGAAAAATTAATGATTTTTATTTTCAGAGATTTTTTTGTCATTTTTCGTGATCGAAAGACCATTTTTTTTTACTTGGTTAGCATGCAGTCGAATGATCGATTAATTTAGTTGTGGGTTTTGCTTTACTCAGGACGCAATGGACAGAGAACATCGGGACGAGAGGGAGCAAGAAAATTTTATGGAAAGCGATGTAGAAGGAAAGGGCGACAAGGAATTCCGTCGTACGCCAATGCATCCTGATATGGAACACGTGGGTGATACGGACTGCGAGGTAAACAGTTATTGAAAAAAAGAACTTTCTATACAAAAAAAAAACGCCCAAAATAAGAATTTGTAATAATTTTGGTAGCTTTCTGCACTGAAATCGTTCGTATCCGAGATTATAAATATATCAACAACGAAAATAATAAACTCGTCGTGAAAATCAGGAGAAAAAGTTCCACAAATTGTGGGCTTTCAAAATAATTGAAGCTGCACAGTCGAAAAAGTGCATTCAGCGTATTGTAGTCTTCGATGATTCGAGAATATTTTTATACGTCTCATCCAAAAAACTTGATCAATTCGAAAAAGTACAAATCGATGAAGAAAATAATTTGAATGTTGAAATTCGCATTTTCACATGTAATCATATACGTCTCTTGATGATTTCTCAGAGAGACAACGAGCGAGAGCAACGTTCAAATAACTCAGAGAGTCTACAAGAGCAAGATAGAGTAGAGTACAAATTGGGTCGAGATTTTCGTAATTTGAGTCACAATCCAACGATGGTTCACTTGCATACGGGTATAGAGCACCTGAGTAACGCCGAAGTCGAGGTAATTCTTATTTCGAACGATTTTTACAGTTCCCAGGTAAAGGAATCTTTGAAAGTTTCTTTGGAATGATATTAACATCGGGTTTATTCGGGTTTCAGGTCAAATTGGCCCGAGACGTACGGGGTTCGTTGGGCCTTGGACTTTCTTTGGAACTGTGCGTGGTCTGTGGTGATCGAGCGAGTGGGAGGCATTACGGAGCCATAAGTTGCGAGGGATGCAAGGGTTTCTTCAAGCGAAGTATTCGCAAGCAACTGGGCTACCAATGCAGGGGCAGCAAGAGCTGCGAGGTCACCAAACACCATAGAAATCGTTGCCAGTATTGTCGACTACAAAAGTGTCTGGCAATGGGGATGCGCAGCGACTGTGAGTCTATTTATTCGTCATATCTGATGCGTCGCTTGTACGCGACCCTGCTCAAGGTGCTTCGCTAGAGTTGACATTTACTTCTTTTTTTTTCTTTCATGCAAACGGAAGAAAGTAATTTTTTGAATTTTCTGAGATATTGTGAGAGCGTCTTGTTTACCTCCTTTCACGATGATAACGAGCAGCTGAAATAATTTAAAAAATTGGCGTTGGAAATAGACGTACCACCGAGCGTTATTAAAAAATTGTGTGGCAAGACTCTGGTGGTCACGCGTTTTAATTTTTACCAAGCACATTACCTCAAAAGTGTTTCGTTGAAAAGCATTTAAAAGCCTTGACAAGAAAAGCGGAAAATGAAATAAAAATATGCCGAGAAAGTGGTTTCGAGTCTTTCCCAAACGGTTCCCCGCCGAGGATCCGAGGGATTTAATAAACATGAGCAAGCTTGGGGCGTTGCAGCGGTCCAGCACGAGAGGAAACCGGTCTTGGGGGAATCCGTTGGAGCCAACAAAATGGGCAATCGCGGCACCAAAGTCAAACCGGAGCCTCAGCAACCTACCACCGAACATTCGCAACCCCCGCCCACGTGGGAACAACCGGAGAGTCCTAGCATCGAGGAACAGAGCAGTGACAGCGATCTCAGCGATGCTCTCACTCTCGCTCGTGATCGACTTTTCATATCTCACGCCCTCGATAGTATAGTCAAACTTATTGGTGACGTGAGTATTTGTTTTCAACACTTTCTCCACGAAAAATTGTCCATCACATACACAGAGAGAATATTTTATCAAAAGTCACTATGACACCGTAGTTCCCTGGTCCATATCGTCGCTTCGAAACATTTCAGCAAACACATAATAAATTTTCATTTTTAAATCGACGAACAATGTCAAAATTTTTCGTACCATGCCGCGATTTGTTTTTGGATCATAAACTTATATTTATATAAAGTATTCTCAGGCCTAGAAGGCCGCATTATCCAACAGTTGATATAATTTTCTCTCTCTGTACAGATCGAGTATTTTCATATTTTCATTTTTTAACGAAAAACCTTAACAATTGAATTTTCTTTTTTTTTCTTTTTTTTTAAAGAAAAAGCAGAAAAGTCGAAACAAAAAAGATTTTAATGATTTTGTTTTGCTTGAAATTTCAACAGAGTGTGAATGGATCAGCGGAACCGGAAGAAGAGTGGACGGGACAATTGTTGTTCGAGAGGCATACGGCATTCGAGTTACGAGCTCCCAGTCCAGCTCCCGCATATTTATCGATACATTACATTTGTGAGAGCGCTGCAAGATTATTGTTTCTCTCGGTTCATTGGGCCAGAGGAATACCAGCTTTCCAAGCGCTACCGTGAGTTGTTTTGAGTTTAACGAGGATTATTCGCGGAGCTCGCGAGTGGGCCGAGTGTTTGAAAACTCATGAAACATCCTCGTAATATTTATTGAAACGTGGGAATTTTCTGTCATCCTCGCAGGTCCGATGTACAAACTACTCTTGTGCGGAGTTGTTGGGGTCAGCTCTTCACTCTCGGTCTAGCTCAATGCGCCTACACTCTCTCCTTGCCCAGTATTTTAACTTCGATAATAAATCATTTGCAAGCGAGTATTGCGCAAGAAAAAATCACCGCCACTAAAGTCAAATCGATAACCGAACACATATGTCGATTGCAAGATTGTGTCAGCTCGTTGCACAAACTCCAAGTTGACTCAATGGAATACGCTTATTTGAAAGCTCTCACGCTCTTCAGTTCCGGTGAGTCGCTAATTTCCTTCCCCCGCAATTTTACGCCATCATGATTTTTCTCGAAATTGTCCTTGTTTTTATTTTTGTCAGTTACAATACAAACCATGACGCTCAAGTTTGCACCGTTGGGATCGAACGAACAATATTTTTCGTCTATTTATCAATTTTTTTTCATAAATTACCGATTTTGTTTTTGGCTCGCAAAAGAGAATGAAAAATTTTGGAATGCTTTCGATTAGATTCTATTTTAAGGTTCCAAAGTTTTAATAGTTGCTGCGTTTCTTTTGTTTTTTAATGAAACGTTTTGGAAAGCAAGATTTTTGAGAAAAAATTTTTTGTCTTGCGGCGAATTGAACTTTCTGTCTACAAAAAAGTTGCTCGCGACACTCTAGTCTCTGTACTCAGGAATTTGAACTCGATGCCCCAGCGGGAGCCAAGTGTAATAATTTAGCGTTTGTTTGATTTTTAGACAACGTATTGGCCGATTCGTGGAGAAAGAAAGTGGAAGTATTGCAGGAAGCAGCGTGGAACGAGTTGCAACAACGCGTTGACTCGGAACGATTACCGCGGTTACTTCTGAGACTGGCGCCTCTGCGTTCGATAAATCCGCGGGTTTTGGAGGATCTCTTTTTCGCTGGCCTCATCGGCAGGGTGAGCGTCGCAAGTGTCGTACCATATATTCTCAGTATGCAAGACTGCAAAGCAGAAACCGCCGAGAACCAAATGGCCTGACGACGAACCTTCTCCGCGTTCTTAGTTTATCTTTAGAAAAAAATCAACAAACGCCACTTGTCTCTATTTTGTCTTTTCTTCTCGAGAGAGAAAAATAAGAGAGATTTGGAAAATCGTTGCTTGAATTAAACTTAACGTATTACGAGTATTTCGATATTTACGACGGGCGTTTACTTAATCCGAGCAAACACGAATTTATCATTTACCGCGGTTGTATTTTCTTTTTTTTTATTCTTTGTTCGCTTGATACCTTGTTTTCAAGCAAGCAAACTACTTTTCAGTTTGATCGAAATGCTCGCGTGGTCCGATACGACAATAATAGCGAATTTAACGCTACACACCACGAAAGTTTCTCAAATGCGAAACAAATATATTTTCTATGAATATATGCGATATGGAGTATGACCGGCTTTATCAACGATGTTGATGACCTTTGGCTGCATTTCCGACCCATCGTTATTCGTCATCGACGCGGGCTGGTTCCCAATCCACGCTTTTTTTTTTACACATTCAAATCGTTACCGTGTTTCGATTAATCACGAATTTCTCGATTTCGTTGGAAAATTTAATGGAGCTCAATTTTTTCATCGCTGAAATAACAATTTCAATCAATCCGATTTTTTTTTTTCGTTATTCCTCATGCTTTTTTTTATTTAAAATTGTCCATTTTGAGAATTCGTGATGCGGCTAAAATAATGCGGAACAAAGTGTCAAAATGGTCGTTGATTTTGCTCGAAATATTCCATATATTCGAATTTTCAATGCCGAGAAATTCGAGTCTGGGGCTAAGAATTCTCGAGCTGCTCAACCTTATCGTATATATTTTATACACCGACTATGTAATAGTGCGTTGTGCCGTACCGAGTTTACGTATACACGCTAATTTGCATCTTCCACCGATACCAAAGGGTGACCGAGCAAAAGTACGAGTATAACGAACACGAGATGAGCTCTATTTTTCGAAATATGTGTGACGCGGTTTAAAATTTTAAATATATTATAAATCTAGAAATATTTAAGCAACTTGATTGACCGTATGAGAGATGAAAAAAGAGAAAAATTAACGCGATACGCGAGTACTGGAGTATCGACAATACAAAGAGTATTACACAAAAGTGCAGATTTTTGAAGGAAAAACAAAAAGTATTCGAAACAAACGACAGTATCTTTGGTTTCTGCTGCTGGAACTATAATTTCCACGTCTCGTTCGGTTCAGTTTCAATTATCTTTGGCACACTAATTACAAATCGGTAACGATCCCCGGCGCTGTGAAAAATCTCGATTCTATTTTATTCAGAAAATTCTTATCTCCGTCTAGAAAAAAAAAAAATTGAGATCGAAGAGAAATAATTTCTAGACATTTTCCATGGAATAAAAATTTAGCGTGTTGATTGAAAATTGACTGGACCAATTGGTGAATTTTACGCGTGAAACGTATTGAATAAAATGTATTTCCAAACTTGCCACATTTTAAAAGCGTTTGGAGCAAGGATATCCGTTAAAGCGTTACTCTCATATTGAGAAATTTGGTCTTGTTGAAAAATGTACAGATCAAAGATCGATAATTGTTACACCGTTGATACACCGAAAATACGGTATGCGAGAGCGATATATGTGTTATACAGTTGAGTAGGCATTATTCATGGGTAGATTGCAATGTACATATAGAAGAAAAAAAAACCAAGTGCCTGTTTCAAAGATTATAAAGAAAAACAAAAAACTATTTATATATCTACGATAATACTTTTGTAATTGATGCTACACTATAGAAATGATGAAACTTAATAAAATCTAAGGGTAAAAGTCGACACGAGAGGATTTATCATTCAGGAAGAATTAAGACGAATATTCGTGACAATTTTCAGTCGGCACTGTCCATTCATATATCTCGAATTTACTGTGTTTACATCTGAGCATGATTGTGATTGTAGCGGCCAAAGGCTCGTTGTGGTTCGGAGCGTTTGGCCAAGTTTCGGTCGGGATCGTTCGACTCTAGACGTTTCGCCACGAGGCACCAGAAATGAACAATAAGTGAATAACGTTGAGCTAACAAAATGCATTTTCATCGCTTCATTTCGGTGAGTATGGTTTTTTTCTTGTTCCGGACATTTTTTTCGATCGATCGTTCAACAACAAATGTGAGTCTTGGCGAACCTTTTACGCACGCGATTCATCAATCCGCCTGGGGAGTACAGATCCAATTTGTTGGATTTTTTTTTCACAGACGAATTTGTTGTGCATCTTGAGTGTAGTTTACTGGTTCGTGGTCCTCGCTACGGCGGATGTTGATACGATAGAAAAGAACGTCAATTTGAACGATCATCTCACTCGGAAATTGAGAGAAGCAAGGGTCACGATTGTCAAGGAATATACAAAAGTCGAGGATGACAGTGATCCTGGTAAAAAAAAATCCCTTTTCGCTCATTGACTGGGGACACGAATTTTCATTCTATTTTCCGCATAATTAAGTAACTCAACCTCGATCTACGAATTTCTACGATCTCTTAAAGGCTCTTGATGAAATGATACGGTTCTTCGGAACCAAGTCATGTCGATCCTTGTTATTTTGTTCTGGACAAGAATTACGAAATGTTTTTCATGCCATGGGAAACCTCGAAGGGTTTTGAAACGTTAATCTTTAGAATACAAAAAGGAGCAAAGTCATGACGGAAGTTAATCGCTCGGTTTGGTTGATAATCAACAGTCATTACGGTGTCGTACGACGTGGAATGGGAAAAAATCGGAAGTGAAGTATTGAACTTTTCGGAATCGAGACTGGTCGTGAGAATACTGGACAAGATGTTTATTTTGGAGGGAAACCGTACGTTGTCGGTAAACGTTAAATCGGTGGCGAATGAGACGAGTTACGTGGCTTTGTTGGCTCAACCGGCCTTCTTGCGTCAGGGACGATCAGTCAAGTTGGCCAAGGTAGGCATTTTACAGAAAATGAAAAAGTAATGATCGGCGAAAAATTGCAAGTTGTCAATTAAATTGGAAATTTTATTGCAGAGTATCGTTTGGAAGTCTAGATTGTATTTGCTCGTGTGTGAAGAAGACGAGTGCACTCTCTATATCGGGGAAAATGACTCGCGCTTGGAACACGAGCAATCGTTGAACCACCGAGGAATGTTCGATGCAACTTTTTTCACCCGCGACAATCGACTTTATCTTCTCGTTACCCATCACAAAACCGACCAATTTCTTGGATCCTCGACGTAAGCTTCCAACAAAATCGTTATCCTCAAACACTATTTCGAAAACCTCAAAAAATCCGTAAAATATAAATCTTAACAAAGAGTAAGACGTGTTTCTCGAAAAAAAAGGTTAAATGATCAAAATACTCGCGAAGTTTTGAAATGGATTGCCTTAGAATTTTTGGGCAAATTTGGAGAAAGTCTTTGAAGAATACAGCTCGAAATTACCGCGAGAAAACTGTCGGACTCATAAGATTACGAAAAGGAATTTTTGATCGAAAACGTAGACGCGAATCAGTCGGAAAAATGGCATTTTTTTATGCGGAAAAATTCAATTCCGAAAATTGATCGCTTCACGGACGAAATTTTTAATAGAAATAAAAATTTAACGAACATTTTAAATGCGTTTCTCCTGCACATCGCAAATTTCTCAATTCTATGAAATTCAAATAAAAATTCAGAATATACCACTGGACTGGTACTTACATGGACATAATCCAACCGATCGAAACAGTAGGAGATGTTTTGGTAACGGCGTTTAATTATGGGAGAGCAACGATCATGGTATTCGGGCAGCCTGCATCTGATACTGGATTGGAAATTTACGAGTACTACAACAACAGAATCGAGAGAATTTCATATTTACCAACGAATGGACCAATCTCCGTAATTCACTATCATCACGATGGATTTGATTTTTTGTTGATTGTCAACAAACAAGAAGCGAGCAGCGTTTATTGGTGGGATGGTGCGTGTTTATCTCTCTAACAGTCTTCGTCCGTACTGTGGGTCTTTTAGGGCACAAGCCAAATTTTTCGATCGAATGTCTCCGGAATTAGGAAAGGACACGAGTCTCCCCGTTTTTTCCACTCTGAATAGCTTTAAATGATTCGATTCGATTAACTTTTCTAGATTTTTTTCGGCAAGACTTTCGACGATCCACGGTACGGGGCGGGGATTGAAATTCGATATTCTACTCGTTCATTCATAAATATTCATCACTGAATAAGCAAAGTACGAAATTATGAATATTTTTCGCTTCGAAGGTATCGACACCCCAAAGGTGGTTGATTTTTTAAAGGTGCGCTGTGCAAGTTTTAAAAATACCCAAAACTTTTATTGGAATTATGAAAATCTTGGTCATTGCTGAAACTCTGTTATGCAAAAGTTTCCCAAATGTGTGGAGGTTTTTATACACTCTAGTGGGATAAATAACAAATGACAATTAGTGTAACATTATTTTTTTTCTTTCCAGGGGCTGGTAGGGAATTTATACACTGGTTCGATCTTTTGGACATCGTATCTCCGAGTAAAGTGACTGTGGCCCAACTCGGTGGTGATACGTTCTTGTTCGTCTCTTACGAGGTTTGTGCATACGAGTAATCGCAGGAATCTTGACCATTTCGTCGATCGTTTGTCTTTTATTATGGTCCCGATCGCGCGTTGTGAATTTTCCAATTTTCAAATTTACACCACCTTTTTTTTGCACTTGGAAGTTGTGTCGAAAAGTAAAAGTAATTATTATATTTTCAGAGCTCTGTCTGTTTGTACAAAGTTTCGAGACCCAAATATACGCGGTTGGATATTTTGGATTACAAGGCGACCGGTGAAAAAGTTATCGATATGGAAGTAAAAATAGACGAAAATCCTAAACTACTGACCTTGATCGTCGTCACCTTTGATCCATCCGTCAATCAGTATCGGATCGAACCTTGGAAAATCTACATAAAGAAAAATCACAAGATCAACGCTGGTCTCTGACTCTTTACTTAATAATTATTCCACATTTTCTTTCCTGACTCTTTTTTTTAGCGAATCATTCTCTAAACACAATAACGCACCGGAGAATAATTTTTTTTTTTCCCTTTTTTCAATAAAATTTCAGTCAAACTTTTAAATTACGTCCCTCCATATATTCGAAGTTTCAATTCACTTTTGCACGATAAAGAAAAAGATTCAAGAACTATTGACATTTTTGGCACCTCGGGATCGATGTGAGTCGTTCGTTTCGAAGAATTTGAAAAAATTTCTTTCGTTCCAACAGATATACGAGCTGCGGTCGACACAACTGTACAATGCTTATCCGAGTTGTTTGTCAAGCTCAAAGACAGAATGATCGCGATGGAAAACTTGACTCAAAATATTTGGCCCCAGCTTTTGAGTTCCGAAGCAGACAATACCGTGACAGGAAGTTTCGTCCTCAAAAAACTCATCCTCGGCTCTCCGACTCTCCAAAATGCAATAAAGATCGGTTCCATCGAAATTAATACTTCGGGAATCGATGCCGACCCATTGTTACCGGACGAAATGGAAGAAGCTTTAGCAACAACGTCAATGCTCGTTTCCAGCGTTCTCAATGATTCTCGTCAAATGTTAAAAATTCACGGGGACAATACGCTCACGGGCAACGTCGTCGTCGAAGGTGACACGAAATTCAGAAACGTTCGAACGAATTCTATTCGCACGAGCAATTTCAACGGACACGAAATGAAACGTCAGAATTTTTCCCATGCCGCAATAACCGCAACGAAAAAGCAAATATTTGCAAACTCCACGCTACGAGGAAAAAACATCACCGTACGGCATCTGACAATTGATCAATTGTGCGGAATTCCCTACAAATGTACGTCCAATCGTTGAGTATTTAAATTTCAAGCTTTATATATTTAGCAAATCTCGCATGATCCTTTTTCGAGAGAGACTGAAAAAATTTTAGACTGAGAAACTTTAAGGGCCTGGACTCGAAATTAAAATACAAAAAAAAAATATCGGACTGAGTGACGAACGGCAATTTACGGAAAATCGAATATCGCTGAAAAGTTCAAATTTCTTCAAAGTACGAAATACGAATTTCCTACGAATAGGAAAAGAAAGATAATCGAACGAAAATTATGGGCGGAAAAGGAGTCACACCGACATTCCGTTGTGCATCATTAATCAAATTATTTTCACTGATTATTTAGATTGGCTGCGGGTTGAAAACGCAGCATCCGGTAATATTTTCAACAGTCACAATCTCACTGACGTGACGATGAAAAACGACACAGTTATTCTGGAAAGCAAACGTGGAGTTTTGACAACTTCGTTACGCGAAATTTCTTCACCTACTTCACTCGACGGTATAAATATCAAGGATTTTTTGAATCAATTATTTATTCCTGGTGAAAGGCAAAATATAAAAGGTATCGGAATAGTTTTTTTTCTTTATTTACGCAAAAAATTTATGAAACTTGGAATTATTATTTGCAACGCACTTTCTCGTTTTCATTGCTCCGCAGGTAATATTTTCCATGAAACTCCTGACGAGAACACAATGAGAATTACGAGCCTTGCAGCGGAAAAGTTGAACGGTATTCCAGCTAAAAGTTTGCTTACAATAAATACCGATCAAAATATCACCGGCCATGTGTATTTTCCCGCAAAAATGCATTTGAAAAGTGTCGTGACTAAAAAAATCAATGGAATCGACATCGCGGACTTTGCTATGGTATCGAAAAAGAATTATTTCAGAGGTATGTCATTAATGAAATTAATTGAATATTTTTTTCTAAATTATTTTATTGATCAAATTTTCGAATAATATTGATCGAATTCTCATTTTATTTATTTTTGATTCATAAATTTTTTATTTATCGATTATTCGAAACCCGAATNNCTCATTTTATTTATTTTTGATTCATAAATTTTTTATTTATCGATTAATCGAAACCCGAATTTTGGGAAGATTTCGAATATTTTAAATATATTTTTCCTGCAATAGCAAACAGAAATGAAAATGAAAATGAAAATAAAGTAATTATTACGAATCGATGGAAAAACCAGAGGAATAAATGCTCTGGGATTTTCAGGCGAGCTCACGATAAAAATTATCGAACGACTGCAAAAAATTTTCGATTATTATTGATCGATTTCTCATTTTATTTATTTTTGATTCATAAATTTTTTATTTATCGATTAATCGAAACCCGAATTTTGGGAAGATTTCGAATATTTTAAATATATTTTTCCTGCAATAGCAAACAGAAATGAAAATGAAAATGAAAATATAGTAATTATTACGAATCGATGGGAAAATCAAAGGAATAAATGCTCTGGGATTTTCAGGGGAGCTCACAGTTGCAAAAATGAGAGTATCGAATCGTTTGGTGATTGAGAATCCGAAAAAGTTTTCTCTGGATCCTCCAGTTCAAATTTACAACAGCGTCACAGTCGTTGGTAATGCGAGAGTGAAAAACATTGAATTTCAACCCGAAGCAAAATCTTGTTTTCCTGCTTTGCTGTCGAATGTCAAAGATCGTTACTGGACAAAATCAACGAGACAGACGATAAAAAAC
Organism: Hyposoter didymator; assembly: GCA_037952995.1. NCBI lineage: Eukaryota > Metazoa > Arthropoda > Insecta > Hymenoptera > Ichneumonidae > Hyposoter > Hyposoter didymator. Next base: position 2,464,269 of record JBAJMU010000004.1, read on the forward strand.
AACGTGATTTTCGACAAGGGTTTGAAGGTCGATGAATTGCGAGTTAACTCGTTCAACGACCTCGACCCCGACACGGATATACTGACAACGAATGCAAGGGAAATTTCAGCCGAATTCAATTCCTTGCGGTTCAAGAATTTCACGGTCAAGCATTTTGTACGAGAAACGGCTGCGAACGAGAATTCATCGTCGATCGTTCCGCCTGACGGATTGTACGAGGATTCGCCCGATTCTCTCACCATCAACGAAGCAATTCGGCTCGAAAGATTGAGCGTCGCGAGGTTGTATATCGAGAACTTCAACGGCGTACCCGTCGACGCGATTATGGCGCGTCGTACCGGGAATTCCGAGGCGTTCGTTTATCCAAAATCGAATTCGATTCAAAAATTCGAAACTGTTACCGTTAATGATCGTCTGGAGATGGCAAATTTGCATTTGACCTTTGTGCACGACACCGATGGCTCGGGAAATAATGGAGAACAAAAAGGAAAGAGGATCGACAATCGTTTTCCGCGGATCGCGGATAATTACACGATTCACAGTCTCAAAAGTGATAAATTATTCCTCGGCGATCTCATAATTGATAATATCGCGGGAATCAACATCCGCGATTTCATAAGCCAACGGAATAATTGTTTCTCCGGAGAAATCAATAAAAAACCGAACTTGGATTATTCCCAAATTTGTTCACGCTTGGTCATCGAGGGTGACGCATTGATAAAGAAAAATCTCAAAGTTTCGACGATCAACGAAAAAAGTCCGATGATTTATTTCGATGAATTGGCTGCCGAGGTTTTCCAAGTCAATTCGAATGACACGTTCGTTGTTAATAATCTCACGGTGCACGGAAACGTTACGTTGAATCTTTTACACGGTGTACATTTCGAGACACTGTACAAAAATATTCTGTCAAAATCTCGAGCTCAGGATCTGCCACATTCGAAAATGTCGTTTTTCCAAATTTTCGTCGATGATCTAAACAGCGAGAAGATTAATAATCGTCTTACCAATCATCTCATTTATATCGATTCCCATGAAATAATCGAGTTCGAAGGCAACGTGACCTTTACCAACTTGACAATATCTTCTTTGGATTCCGGGTCGATGCCAGAAATCCGGACGGAATATCTTAATGGATATTCAACACTCAACAACGAGGTTTCTATAAAAAAATTTTAAAGAAAGAGATACAGAATTTCAAGATTTACACTCGATACACTTTCCTATTGTTTTTTCTATAAAAATGCCATCAATTAAATTTTCACATCAATCCAACTTTAATTATTTTCCTAATGCATGAAATTTTTTTTTTTAATTATGATTCAACGATTTTCGAGCATGGAAAATCAAATGGCATTGAAATATGCTAAAAAAATTGTTACAGATGGTCGAGAACTTGGGGACCGTATCTCGGCGCGTGATCAACAGTTTGAAAGTCCGGGGAAACGTATTTTGGCAGGAAAGTGTTAATGAAGGTTCAGACAAATTATCCAAGTTCGAGGCGATCTCGAGATACTCTTTGCTCCGAAATAAAACGGCGCCGATCGTGATTCGTACGAACGGTACCGAGAGCGCACTGATCAAAAGTTCTAATGGAGTTTTTGTTTCCCGAATGAAGTCAAAAGTGAAGGGGACTCTGAGGGATCAGAGCGGTGCAACGAAAATAAACATAGAAAAAATTCTTCGAGATTGTGTCCTGGACGATTCTACTCCTTTAGGGTCGGAAAAGGGAGAGATACGAATTGGAGGGAAGAAAACTTTCAGGAAAGATCTCAAAGTTGCTCGGTTGATGGTACCCGGAGAAATAAACATAAAAAACCTCAATAGCTGGAGCATCGAGGATTTAAACTCGTCAATCGTTTTAGTCAATTTGTCCAGCGGCGAAAATATGTTTTCTACGATAAATGCAACTATGATTTTTCGAAAGGGCATCAAAGTGAAAAAACTTGTCATTTTGAACAGCAAAAAGAATCTCAAGGTTGCCACGAGCTCTTTACTCGTTCATGGTTTGCCCTTGGACGGAATTTTCACGGTGACTGGACTCGAGGATTACGACAAATTTTTGCCTCATTCGACGTACTTGAAACACCTCGTCGTACTTGATAACGCACGCGTCAAATATCTCGATTCTGTGGACCTCGATGATTTCCTGCGCAATCGGGTGAGCCTCGATTCCAACTCCGCGACTCCCCTCGTTGTTCATGGAAATATTCAATTCAATGGGCTCATTAAAGTGACAGGTAAGATTACTACAGATTAAAAAAACTTCGGTTTATTCGGCCAGTTGTGCAGACAAACCATCAGAATTGAAAGAAATGGACATTTTTTTCTCGTTTAGTGGAAAATGCATCAAAATTATTTCAATCGTTACTAGAAACTCGCGAGTAACCAATTTCATAGCGTTTATTATTCTTTTTATACACATTGCGAGAATTCTGATTGGAATAAACATTAGAAATTTTTTTTTTTTTGCATAGAAAAAAAACATCTCGTTCTCTAGAAAAATCGTGCTTGTCCCAAATCGAATGTACTTTTTTTTTCCATAGATAATATCCGGGCCGATCTGATCAACGGTATCGCACCGGCCGATCTCGTTTTTAACGACATTTTGGAAAACCAAATAATCTCTGGTAAGAAAACGCTCGTTTCTGGGGACCTTGTCATCGAAGGAGAAACCTGCGCTCCCGTGGTAGCAGGAATCAACTTAACAGAGGCGTACAACAATGCGGTTCTTAGTGGCGATCCCGTCGAAATATTCGGGGACATTGTGAGTATTTATTACGATTATCGTTGCAAATCGAATGGAAACTGTTTCACCTGCATAGGCCTGTGTAGTCCCCTTAATTTGATTTTTGGTCAAAATTGTTTTCGAGACAACAAAGAATTTTTTTTTTCAGTAGCCGAAAAAATCTCCAAGTTCTCCAATCACTAGAATTCTCGAAATATTTTTTTGTACCAAATGAGCCCGCACAGATATGTGCTCCGCGATTTTTTCAGGATATTTAGAAATTTGCCTTTTTCCCCAGATTTTCGAATCAGACGTTGAGAAATCGTCGATGAAGATTGATTTGGGAAAATCCACGGATATAATCGTTGACACGAAAGATGGGTTTCCCGGAGGATTTGTCAATCACGTCTCCCTCAAAAATTTCTCCCTGGAGCACGACACGATGTGGGAAAATTTCATTTTCCAACTTGAAGAAATCAAGAGCGAGCTCGAGGCTCGAATAGCTCGGGTTTCGAAGATTCATTTGCCCGAGATATTTTATTACTTTGAGGAAGAAAAGCCGAATTTAGTAATCAGCGAAGCAGCCAATGTGGAACGAGTTCGAGTGACCAAAGTTGAAGGATCGAGTATTTTGAGTTTGTACGCAAACGATTTGGGCAGCGCCTGTGGTCTGGCCAACGAATGTTTTTGTCGCAGACAATACGTCGCTGAAATATCGAATGACAGTAGTAATTGTCGTACCTGGACAGTTAATGGTCCTCAAAGAATTTACCATTTTTACGAACCTAATTCTAAGGCATTCGCCATCAAAGTTGCAACCACCACAGTCTCGAGTAACGAACGTTGTACATTCTTCAATAACACAACAAGTTCTTCCTACAAACCAACAATTTCCGAGTTTACGACGATATCATGGATGGCAAATGAACGAGCTCCTCTCCATCCACAAATATTCAAGAACGACCTCAAAATATACGGCTACTTGAGCGATGCTGCGGTATTTTCCGAAAAGGGTTCGTCCAATTGACATTTTTTTCAAAATAACAAACAACTCAGTGATATAAAACTTTTCTCATTCCGCTGAAACATTCAGTAGGAGAAAAAACGAACGTTGCAAATGTGCGGAACAGAAACAAAAATTAATCTCTAAACTTTAACGTTATCGCGTTGAGTCTAGAAGATAAACTTGCAGCCGTAAAATCCTAGAGTGGATCGCGCTATCGAACGTTCCGTTACGCTTTTCACATTAGAAATGCAATTTTCAACATTTTCCGCTCCTTCCAAAAATAAGTATCGAACAACATATGTTCGCAATTACTTGACTCGATGTTTACAGTTCCTTCTCGAAAGTATAAACGATAGAATTTAGCCAAGAATGACGTTTCGAGCTTTTGCATCTACGGAATAGTGTCTCTAGGGAATTCCCATTGAGTAATGAAAAATACATCATATTCACAAATTGTATCAAAGCACTGCAGCCACGTTTATTCCTACAATCGTTTCAAATTTATGGAAAGAACAATTCCCATTAGAAAATACACATTTTCTCAATTTTATGAAGACTCGATCAGTCTCAAGTGATAAAATCTTTCCAAGAAGAAAATTGCAGGCCATTGAGTAATGAAAAATTCATAAATCATTTTGACAAAGTGCATTGAGGCAGCTACATTTATTCCCACAATCGTTGCAAATTCATGGCAAGAACTATTCACATTAGAAAATATACATTTCCTCAATTTTTATGACGATTTATCCGTCGCAAGTTATAAAATTCCCGATGTTTCCAAGAAGAGCAAAAGTTGCAGGTTCTTCTCTGATGAAAAGAGAACAACGTGTAATTTCTTCTTCTCGCTATATCAAGTTTCTCCTCATAAAAGCTGTGAAAGGATACTCCATGATCTTTTTGTTGGCAACAGGTTTGATATACATCGTATTGGCGATATACTACGATCCAATTGTTTCGACTCATGAAACAAATTCCTTTGTTTATGTCCTCGATGTTGAAAGTAATACATTGGAACTGGCTAAACATATACCGACGAGTTACGCAGTTGGCGTTGAAGTTTTCGAAATACCAAACAAAGGTCATCACATTTTTTTCTCGAGCTACGCCGATGGAAAATCGACAGAGTCCGTTCTGTACAGACTGGAAAGATATTCGACGGAGGTAAGCTACAAATCAAGGTTTCGAATGATCCTGCGGTTGGGAATATTATCGATAATGGATTTTTGCTTGGTGTGAAAAATTAAAATAACAAAAATACTGTTTTATTTATTCATCGGAAACGCAGTTTCGACCATTGAGACGCTTCATGAGTGGAGGTAATCGGCACGTCAAAAGTGTTACTCGATCGGAAGAACAATTTCTTTTTCTGGATGACTTTGCGACCAAATCGATCAATGTTTATCGCTACGATCCTGAGTCGGATGATTATCTACACCATCAAAGCATCTTCCACGATTCAATGGCCCCGATCACTTCGATCGAAACTTTTTACACCGGCGGTAAGTAAAAATAAACATATTGAAATTTCTCAACTCGTCTGGTTCCGCTGAAAAATGATGTTGTGGTTGAATAATTATAGAATTTAACTGAAAGATAAAAATCGTCTCAGAAACGCTCTTTGGAAGAGTATGAAAATTTTTATTAATTGCGAAAAGAATTTAATTGAGTCGAAAATTAAAAAAAAACGTTCACTAAATCATAAAGATTGCGATGTGATTTTCCGAAATGATGCATTCACTCGAACAAACAGAATCGACATATTTTGTCAGTTACTTTTAGAAATGATTTTGTTTTATTGAAAAATCGGTCAATGTGTTTTTCAGATTTCCGGACGAGTCAGGCGTACGTTATCGTAACGACGGAACGCGATCAGTTCTTCGTCTACAAGTGCACTTTTATGAGCGTACGTAAAATAATGATTGGATCCTCTCCTTTGAAGTTGCAACCGCAAAAATGTTATTTTTAGTGTCTATACCGATTGAATCGGTGACCTTTGATAGTGGAAAACCTTTTTATTCGTAATGGCAGTGAATCGAATGAAAATTCGACTTGAAAACGTTGAGTGGAATATTTCTCAAGTATTTTATCGGTTTTTCGCACTCGGTTCACTTTCAACTACCGAGAAAAATAAGAATATCCATCAAATCTGTAATTTCTCTGCGAGATTCAAGGTCACGAATTCTTTTTATTTCCTACGCTTGAAATTTCTCAAGGTTTACTAGTCCTCGTCCTATTAATAGCGAGCCTCGAACCTGTTGGAAAAAGTCTTGTTGCATTATTGACGATAAAAATCATCAAACGACTGCAAAAAATTGAACGATTTGCATTAACAATTGATTCCTAAAAGCACGTGAAGAAATAAGAATCCGAAAAACATGGATCGATGCTCCGGCTCGTTTGCGGCACGATTGAAAATTTACCACCCGGAATTCTCCTCCAGATGGCCTTTTTTTACAAAGAAATGTATCGAGCATTTCGCTCTAAAACCGTCCCAACAAACTCTAGAGGCTGTAAAAACTTGAGCTCAGTTTTTATACACTTTTTCGAAAACTAATAAAAACAAGTCGGTAAAGTTGAGGGACGCGGAGATATGAAAAAATTATGTAAAACAAAACAAAACGGACATAGAAATACGAATAACTCTGAATAACTGCAATACGCTGATCCAAAAACTGCTGGACAACCATTTTATGCCAAATCGAGAGAAAATATTAATAACAGTGAATTGCAAAAGCTGCTGATGGCTGCAAATTATCAGCACGTTCCGTTTTTTTTTAACAAGACAGACTTTGATTTTTTATTACGTAGAATTTCTCCTTTCTTAATTGTTTCACCGTTGCTCCTGATTCTTCAAATGGGGAAAAAAGTCTTCCGATAATGCAGCGTGCAATAATAATTTTAAAAAATATAAAAAACTATCCGTGGCGTCAGTTCGTAAAGAATTTCTTGAAGTAAAATAAAGAAACACGTTTCATTCTTCGAAAAATTCAGATTTCAATTTGGCGATGCAAAATTTTTGTTCATCAGTTTTAATTGTTTCGCACTCCATCGTTATCCAACGTTATATCTACGTTGACAAGATATGTGCTGAACAAACGAATTCTCACTTCAATTTTTACTAAAAAAAAAAAAAAAATTAAAAATGTAATTCCACCAAAATCCAGAAATTTGCGCAACGAGAGAAAAATTCGGAGAAACTGCAATTGAAAGGTGGCAAATATTGTTTTGTGCTTATAGAAGTTCGAAGAGATCGTGAGGAAAAAAGTGGATGGCATTGTTTCGATGGTTCCGTTCGACGTTGCGGATCGGCGATACGTATTTGTTGGAACCGATGCGAACAGCACGATTTTGAGAATCGTGGAGCAAGGCGTTCGAACAAATAGGAGAAACGGAAGAAAATGAAAGGATTCGCGTTGAACGTGGAGCGATTTTCTTGTTATCTTTCAATATGTTTATATCCCAGTTTACGTTGTTATTATCATTGTTTTTTTTCTGTTATAATTTATTTATGAAATGTAACCGTGAACTGTCTTCCATCTCACGCACTCAATAAAATTTAGTAACGACTTTGCGAGCAATTTATGATCGAATGGAAAATGTAGGATTTCGCATCCGCAGTGGAGTGGAAAAAGCAGTTGGTTCCGAGCTATAATTAATCCTTCTTCCGCGTGTACCCGCGTGTCTGCCTACATATACTTTTATCGGTGAGTTTGTATTGCTTGTAAAAGCATTTCCAAAGGGTGCGAGAGCATCCGAGTATAGTTATGGCGGTCTTGTATATAAATACGTTCATTGCACGTACGAATTTTCGAGTCGTCGACGTAAATAGAACACGACATGCGTACATTCTCGTACTTGGACATTTTCACCACACCGCCATGTCTCGGTATTACGCTCGATCTTATACTCGTGTGTGGCCAACATTCCAGTTTACTTTGGAGAATCTAATTTTCAAATGTTTCGTCGCTCGCTGAAGAGAGACTCGCAAATGTTATGCAAATTGCACTTTTTTCTTGCACTTGTGCAAGTCTCGAATGCCACATTGAAATTTTGTAGGGAAACTGAATTTTCATGGCTCAACCGTTCAAATTTCTTTATTTTTATTCTGATTATCGACATTATTTGTGAGATTGCGTGTTTCGATTGCACGCACATTTTGCGAAAAACATTTGACGCTCTCTTCAACATTTTGGTCTCTCGATCCAACGAGAAAACTCGGGAAATTGTTTTCTCATGTGATCAATGACAACTCGAGGGAGAACTTGGTCAGAAAAAACTTTGAATGCTGTTTGAAAACTGAGAAGTTAGTGCAACGAACACACTGAACCGTGTTTCCGGTCCGCGAACGCGAAATCGTCAATCGCAGACCTTTCGCCACATTTTTTTGGGTATTTCATTGGGAAATGAGCATCGACACTATCCATATGCAAAATTCGATATTATAATTGAGTGGATTGTGATTTTGAGCTTTTTGAATGTATCATTATTGCGAGGCACTCGGAATTCCAATTTTTCCAAATCAATTAAGATTTGAAATGACAAAAAGTGTAAAAAACGGAGGATCCATCGTTCTGGGGTCGTTCGATGTTTTTTGAGGAAAAAAAATTCTCGTTCGATAGATTAATCGATGAGCAATTAAAATTAATTTGAATTTTTATCGTTCGAATTGTGTATCTCTCAAAACGAGCATTGATTTAAAAAAAAGTCATTTGCTGAATCTGAATAAACAATTTCCGTATACAACGATAAATTCCACTTGTTACGCGTTGACGAATTGTTATGATTTTTTTTGCGACACCCTGGAGTACACTAAATCAGGAATTTTAAGGGGCAATTTCCCCTCCCTGCTCGGCTGTTCCGACATTCGCGAGGGTGTTGGAGACGCGGCGCGTGCGCGGTGTCGTGGCCGAGGGGAAAATTCGACGTTTTATCTCTACGGTTTTCAGTCACCACCGGTCAAGGTGCTACTCGAGCGGTTCCTCCAAGTGCTGAGCCGTATCACGAAAATCCTCGTGAACGCGTTCTCGGGATGTATTCAGCGTTCGAGAGCAGTGCGCGGTGATGAATATTTTCGTAAGGAATTCAATCGAATGCGAAAAAGTAAAGGGGCACGCACGTATAAACACAATGATATAAATGGGAAAGTATAATTTTTAAAATGGGAAAACTGTGATCGTCGGGTGTATCGAACGAATCGGGTCGTCCCTGGACCAAAAGATAATCTCATAGAGCGAGCGTGGGTTTCCAGCTGGAGAATTTATGGTGGATTTAGTGCTATTCGGAAGGATGAAATTTACGTTGATCTCTAGTTGCAAGAAATTTTATTTAAACAATGAACGAATTTTCCATTCGTAACGTTTTGTCGAGTCTGTTTAATTAATGGCTCGCTGCAGGTCGAGCTAATGATGTTGGTGCGGCTGTGAAAAGATAATCTCTGGTCCGCGAGGCTCAAGGAATCCTCCCAGGATCGAACTGTCTCCAGTTGAGGAGCTAGAAAAAAATAAAAAAATAAAAAAATAAAAAATAAACATTGAAAATGTCATTGCACTATTATCGTAGTGGCTATCGATATCGTTCGGCCTCGAGTACAGGAAGCGGTAATCCTGCAAGTCAGCTCCAGGCTTCGGACAGCGATGTCGCGGAATTGAGCGAATTGGACGACGACGATGACGACGAGGATGAGAATGAACGTGGCCAGCAACATCATCGACAACATCGTGGACGCGAACGTCGCTCAAATTATTCTCGAAGAACGAAACGAGCCGATCAGCAAGATTATGGACGGAGACACGACGATTATAATGACGAGGATGACCAGCCTGATAACGAGGATGATGAAGACGACGATGACGACGACGACGACGAGGACGACGAGGAGGACGAGGAAGAAGAGGAGGAAGGCGACGAGCTCCCTTATCCCGGCTTTGTTCCTATCGCCCTTCGATATTTAGACCAGACAACCAGGCCGCGCAACTGGTGTCTAGCTCTCATCACGAATCCATATCCTTTTTTTACTCGCACTCGTTCAACATTATTTTGCCATTGAGGATCATCAACGAGGTCGACGGATTAAATTAATGGAGCTTTCGATTCGGGGTAATCGCCCCCGAGTATATTTTCCTCAGTCATTCATTTCTTTCGATTGGTAAACCTTTTTCTCGTATTGATTATAGATTAGTTGAGTCGTTTAGAAAAATTAATTCAGGCTTCGAATTTCGCATGAAAAATTATTCCAGCGAATGACGAATTCGTCAATGGCGCTTTTTCTTCGTTCGTATTTTCCCTTTTTTCGTTTTCGTTGGAGTTTCAAAGTTTGCGTGTTCCCAGAGGTCCCAAGAATGGGGTCAATGTCGATAACTTTTTTTATATTCAAAATATCGATCCGGTGAAAAGAAAAAAGAAATATATCGCCCAAAACGTCAACTAGAAGTAAGAAGATTTTTTTTTCCTCCACGCGACAAAAAAGAGCCAGTCCTTGATCAAATTTATCGGATAGTTTCTTATCGGCATCCCAGACCTTTCAATCGCTTCAAGTCGAAATTTCGCCAGATTTTTTTTTATTCCCTTGTCACCAAAAAAATGTTCACCTTCGGATGAAAAAAAAACTAGAAACTTCTGCAAAGATGAACCATGTTCCATTTTTATTTCAGTGCATTATTTTTCGAGGTACATAGATTTTGAAAAAAAATTACAAAAAAAGAAGAATTTGATGAATGAAAATGAATTGGAAAAATAGTATTTCTCGATCTCTGTACGTCGTGTTGGTAAGTCCTTAAGATGGGAGTAAGCTATGACTCTGGAGAGTTGGGAGATTAAGTCTTGGGAAGAATTTGATACAAGGTCATGGATAAAATTATTCAAGGCTCGAATTTCAGGTCAACCGGGGATTTTCGAGTGGTTTCGAGTTATTTACACCACATTCCGAATTTGGGGGACAACCATTTATATTTTCAAATGGAATTTTTTCGTTTTTTTTTTAAATTAATTTTAAACAGTTAATTCTCAATAATAATTCGAATCATATCAAAATATAGATTTTCATATTCGAATGTGGAAGAGCACAATCACCGGACGAATCGGGGAGTATCTGCAAAGAAAATATACAGGATTTTTAAAAACTAGGAATTTTTTGGGTTGACCGCGACTTTTTTTTCAACGTTCGATCCAAAGAATCAGATCTGCGGGAAATTTGCATTATGCAACGATGTTGAGAAGTTCACCCGCAAAACTGTTGCATTTTGCGGGGGTGAATTTCGAGCGAAACTTTAGGTTCTTCATTTTTTACGGTCTCTTTCGTTCTTGTTCGCATATATTTGTAAACCTAACTCGACGCGACTAACGCATACACGCGGGTTCATCCAATGAATGAGCGATATCGAGCGAGTGGAAATTCCGGAGTAAATTATTAATTCATACCAAAATGTTCGAAGATCCTGCAACAAATTTTCCAAGTCCCCTTCCGAGTAACTTCAAGGATTATATTTCATGGTCTATTCAGTAAATCGTTCTTTCTCATTACGTTTGAAAATAAGATGAAAAATTGAACGGAATTTTCAATAATTTATCGTTGCTAGAAAAATTCGGTGTTTATCTTCGTTCCGTTTCCCAATACCATTTTGCACGAAAATAAAAACGAAAATTACATTTCGCAGCAACGGATTCGTGCACACGAAGCCTCGGGGGCGTTTTCGTTCTGGTGCGCCAAGGATTATCGTTTTTTTTTATGGTTGGGTATTCGCAGGGCGAGGAATATAGGAGGAAAGGATGAAATTAAGGATGTATGTATTTTGCGGTGAATTATTGATAGCAACAAAAATTTATGTCGATGCAACAACAACCATAATCCTGCTGTTGTAAAAATTATGGTATCGTCGTGATTCTGACGTTCGCATCAAATTGCAATGGAATTTCTTCAATTTTTTGTCGGCCCACCCAACAATTTACATGCAGATTTATGTGATACAATTGGGCACATTCGTGAGAACCTTTTGGGACTCAAATTTTGATTAATACGATATAGAGATATTTTACGATTAACAGCAAATTTTTCTTCACAAATTCCGAGACTTATGGCCACTCGTGTTTTCCAAAATTTCTATGCTTTTGGTTTCCATGAACATTGTCACCGATTTTGGAGCTTTTCTTATTGAATGCAGTCCCGAAAAAGTTTCGTTAAAGTTGAGCTTGATAGCAACGTCCTAAATTCGTAGGAGGATCTTAACACGTTTGAAATGTTGTTTGCTCCAAATAGACATCGAAGCGCGAGGGTGTATATATCAAGAAGTTATGGGAGAAAATTGGAGATCGATCGGAAGAAGGATAATAAGTTTGGTGAGAGTTGCCAAGCTGATTCTAGCCGATGACCCATATTACGATCGTAGTGTTGACAGTATATACGGGATAATTACTTTGGCGAGTCGTTAGTGAGCTGTGAATCGCGCGAGATATACAAGTGACGAAGTTAACGAGAAAAATAATTGGGAGGAATGATGGGAGGACGAAGCAGCGTTCGATTATCGTTTCTGTTGCTTATAAAGGGGAACAGGTTGAATCTCTGTTGTGACAAATTGCCGGAAACTAGCGAGTAGATGAACCAATTTGGTTGCTGATCATTGATTGCCAATTATGGATCTGACTTTCCGCTCGAATGTAACCGTGCGACAACCTTTATCCCCTTTTTTTACAAGAGATCTCTCGTCTTATAGAATTTTCGGTACAAACTCGTCCACGCGATTGACCTTGGAACTTTACTCATAAAGATTCCACTCTCGACTGAACGAAAGAAAGATTTTTCGGAATCTTTGGCTCTACAGACGAATTGACCATTTTTCAAAAATCGATCGATCTTTCGCACATGAAATGTCAATAACTTTAAGCGACTTTTTTTGAGTTTTTTATTTTCCTGGAATGAATGGACATTCAACCAGCGCCTACTCCGATAATCTCATAAACGTGCAGTAACGTGGGTTACACATCGAGTACACGCGAATAGCATCCCCATTTTCGTATTTGAGAGTTTCGATAAAAATAGTTTGAAACTAAACAAGCTCGCGTGTACAAACGTCGAGTCAGAGCTATATGTAGCCTTCTTTTTGATCTTGCATTTCATAACGTAAGATGTCGCTGCTACACGTATGAATAAATTGCAGTCAATAAGAAAGAACCAGCCTTCTGTAGTTTTATGGCAAAAAAAATCTTTCTAGGGGTATAGGAAAGATAAATGACACTGTCGTATCATTTGCTCGATATGCACAGCTTTTGAAAATAGTAAGCCATGCACAAGAGCTTCAACTTAAACAAATCATTGAGCAAAATTCGAATTTTTATTATTTTCGTTTTCATTTAATGACAACCACGAGTGGGGACCAATCAGTAATTTTTTACTGATGACATATAATGACATATAATTTTTTTAGCGCATCACTAGGAAATGTAGTTTTACTTGATAAAAAAAATATCAATTCGAATTGCTGTCTTTACAGGATTTTAATGCAATAAGCAAACGAGAATTACGTTTTTTCTTTGCATGTTCATGAAACATCGCCTGCAAACAAGAAGAAATGTATTTTTACGGAAAAAGTAGTTAAACGACCGAAACACCGCAAAAGACCAGGACCGGCAAAGAGCAGGACGAACGTCTTACCGTGGCTCAAAAGCTTGAAGCTCAAAAGCGATGTATTCAGCAAAATAATCAGTGAATGGACTTACAAGTTTCTTTCACGATGAATTCATCTACCAAACGAGTTTGTTTACAATTAAAATAGTAGAACGAACAGTTCAAAAAGTATCCTCTCATTTTCTTCTCGTGGAGGACGAGAAAATGTTTTCGACAGAAATCATTCGCGAAATTACCTCATTTTGCGGTAATGAGAAATCGAACAAATAATTAGCCGAAGCGACTAGAGAGTATATGCGGAAGGAAATAAATGACTCAGACGATTCGTCCGTAAAGAATATCGCAAGATTTTAATTTTTACACACGTAAATCGTTTGCTATTGAAAAAAAAAAAAATTGTTGAATCAATTCATTTCCAAGTCTCATAATATATCCGATCGTGCGAATATCTACTTAAGGTCGGCTCGAAAAGTGAAGGTGTGTTTACACGCCAGCCGCCGGGTATAGATAAGAATTTAAAGCGCGCAGATTGTACGTGACCGCGTGCCATTCTTGGTCAGAAATCGATGGCTCATAGACGTTTTTTTTTATCGCTGATAAACACGTCATATACATATATCCAATGATATCCGCAGGAAAATATATATGCATAGTACGTACGTATACGTGTACGCCCGAGCGATACGGAGATAGGATCGTTGAAAAGGGCTCGAAGATCCGCGGGAGAATTTCGAAGAAGGATAGTGTTGTAACATGCACCGAACGCCGCTATTTATTGATCGCGACCAGTTTTGTAGCCAATACGCGCCTGGAACACTCGTTCCCGTGGCCCATGATATCTGCGCTTCGGCACTTTCATACAGATAACACGCTGCTCGTGATACGCCGATTTATTTTAGCCAAATTCCACCGAAATGTCTCAATCTTTGTTGTCAAGTGATATTGCATGAAAAATATGGCTTTGACCCCATTGGCAATAAATGACCCGACCAGACTGGCTAATGAAGAGTAATCCCTTTTCCCAGACTCCCTATCGCAGAGCCCTACGTTGCTCGCATTTATAGTATTATACTCGTGGGTCGAATGGGGATCTTCTTGTCTTTCGCTCTCCTCAAGTATCCGCATTTATTTTTAAGAGGATTTAGATTAATGCGGCATCTCCGGAAAGCCGCGCTGCTTGGCTATAAGCGACGCTATTTAGGGTCGGACACGTTGAGCGTGCTCCTTGAACAGGATAAAAAATGAAGCTCTTGGGCTGAATGACAGCCGGTGTGTGCTGGGCTTTGACAATCTCCGGAGCTGAGCAGCTTCCCGGAGGTTCATACGCGGTTGTCTGATCGCGCGGCTATTTATCAATCGTTTCCAGTGACAGCCAGTTTTTCAGAATTTCTCATGGTGCGAATGAACTTAAAGTTAATGAAAATGGAAATACCCTTTTTGGGCAGCTTTTCCATAGATCCCCATGGCTTTTGCCCAAAAACCATAATGTGTATGCTGTTTGAACGGTGCATCGCGACACAAAGTGCTGCGGTCACACACATTACTCGGGGGCTCCTTCATAGGAATATAAAACTCAATGAGGCCAGGCTGAAGTGATGGAATCGTCAAACATTAAAAGTTGAAGGGCTTATACGCAGAAAATATTTAAAAAAAAAAATTAATAGAATTTTCTCATGGAAACGTCGCAACCTTTAGATTTCAAATATTGCAGCAATAATTTTTCTTAACTCTTGAATGAAAGCACGTGGTTCGAGAGAGTGAGTATGATGGTCATACTACTGAACTGCATCACACTAGGAATGTATCAACCCTGCGTCGACGACAAGTGTGTAACCAATCGATGCCAAATATTACAGGTATGTACAAATGTATAGCATATCGAGGATAATTCTTTTATTTTTCAGTTATTTTATTTCTCAATTATTATTTTCCAACATGGATGAGTTTTGAAGGAAAAAAAAACTACAGGTTACACGACATTCTCCTCCAAATACGGAAATAATCTGTAACTTTTTATTTTTATCGAAATGTCAAGCGTCATCGAGAAAAATGGGAATCTGCTGTTCAACTATTCCGTTCGCCCTCATCCCACGAGTCACAGCGAGTGTCTTGAAATAACACTTTCTGTACCGACTCATCCTTGTACCTTACACAGCCAAGAATTGTATCCTCTCATCGCTCTTTGCTCCCAATGGAAACGGGTACACGGAGAGAAAACAATGTCAAACATTTCTATGGCATAGTTGGACCCTCTCGCCGATCTGAGGAGTTTTAGCAAATACATTCTCATTTTTCATCCATATTTTATTCAAAAAAGCAGAAACTTTGACATTTTTCACCCAATTCGAAAGTAAAAATCGATATGCCTTCGTTAAAATCTAAATTTTGCACCCGTCAAAAATTTGCACCAGTTTGAATAATCTGACGCGATTTAACGTCGCATTTTCGCAATATTTGTTTTCACTAGAAAAACAATTTCAATGTTTCAACGAATGAGATATTTCAGACTCCGTTGGCCTCCTATTGATGCACCATTTTTTTTTTTATGCGTTTCAGATGTTCGACGATATAATCTTCACGTTTTTCTCGTTGGAGATGACTATTAAGATGGTCGCGATGGGGATATACGGACGAGGCACTTATCTCGCTGATTCATGGAATAGACTTGACTTTTTTATAGTGATTGCAGGGTGGGTAAATAATTGATTCACAAGCGCCGTGTTTATTCAGTCCGCGTATAACGATCCATAAATATTGCTCGGCATGTTTGCAATTTTCAGAGCTCTGGAGTATTGTCTCAACGTGGAGAACATGAACTTATCGGCAATTCGTACGATAAGGGTGCTAAGACCTCTCAGGGCGATCAATCGAATTCCCAGTGAGTCTCATGCATTGCACAACACAACTTTCCGTTTTCGTTAATCAAGTCGGTTTTTAGTGTTTGTAAAAAAGACAATTATTCGACTCTAGGAAATTATGAAATTTTGACATTTTTTTCAAGTCTTTTCCACCAGAGAAGTCACGCGAGTCTCTCGATAAGAATCAAAAGTTTCTGACCTCTTGATTTGAGCCATATTCAACCACGATCGTTACTGTTTGTGTAATTCAACGAGTTTTTCAATGTCCAGGTATGAGAATATTAGTAATGCTGTTGCTCGACACACTTCCCATGTTGGGCAACGTTCTCCTGCTTTGTTTCTTCGTTTTCTTCATATTTGGGATCGTCGGAGTCCAGCTGTGGGAAGGAATACTCCGGCAGCGTTGTTTCCTCAAGGCTCTTCCGAACGTCAAGTATCCCGAGTAAGTACGCAAGCAAAAAAGTTTCCATGAAATTCTTATGATAGGAGGAGTAGCATTTTTATTTATCGTTTTATTCATTTTCTTACTTCTCGAATAATCTTGTACGCAGGGAGTTCCAAGTTTCTCAAATAATGCAGGGCTACACGAGGATAATGAAATCCTGAAGAAAAAAGGTACTTGCCATGATTTTCCCATGGAATGCATCGTCCTTGTGATATTCATTGGATTTTAATGAAAATCCAAGGAATGATCATGTCGAGGGAAAAATCAACAAGGATTTTTTTTCTTAAACTTTCGTTACCCAGTTTTCTGGCTAAATTTGATCGTGACTTTTGCCAAATCCTGTATATACTTGCGACGATGATTTCTTTTAACCCTGCCCCCGTATTGCGCTCTGGGGCCTTCGCATTTAATAGCCACAGTGACCTGTGCGTACTCGAGGTACGTGACCGAGTGTCGCTTGTATTATTTTTGCCCCACGGTTTGTCACGATCAGGCCTTTTTTTTTGGTCCCCATATTATTATTATATACACAATGAGAAACATGACGTTAAAGCTGACCCACGTTTGACCCTCGCTATCTCAGCTTTCCTTTTCAGTTCTCGAGAGCCCCAAGGCCGCGCAAGTAATCATTCCTTTGCTACTGTTTTCATTTTATTACATAGATCTCGGACACGATTGTATTTATAATTTGAAGAAAATCGATAATGAAGGCATTTTTCTAAACGTAGCCTTCGGCGTACGTGCGATTGATTTGCATTTTTGATACTGGAGTTTTGACTTGAATTCCCTGATCACGAGATTGGACCCAAAATATTAAAAATTCGGAATTTATCGTTTCTTTTTTTTTTCAAACGATAAGGACAGCAGAAAATTTTTGTTGATACAATTCTGTAATATTTTTCCGATTTTTTATATTGACTGCGCGAGAAAATCGCTATTTAAATTTAAAAAAAAAATTTGATTGTGAAAAATCCATCTTTGGTGATCGAATTAAACGAAAAAAAAATTCAACGACGGACAGCAAAGTCTTTCACCTGTCGTGAACGATATAAAAAAGTTGGGAGAGCCGATGAAGCCGAGATTAGCCGCGACGACGATAAAGTGACCTCACAGAGGCACGAACGCGGCGAAGAAACTTTCTTGACGCGTGTGTGGCTTCCAAGCCTTTTTCCCTTAACAAAAAACTGATGAAAGAATAAATCGGGAGGAAAAAAGCGCGTAGTAATCGCGCGCCTTTAACAACACACACGTCCATCGTGTGTGCCATTTACGATTATAGACACACTTGCTCGCAACCCCCTCTGCTTTTGCTTTTTAGTATCATCGTCCCATCGTAGTGTATATTGCAATTTATCTATGCATACATACGAAATTTCCACTTACAGTATTTTCCTTACTCGCCACCATCAAACATATAACAATCGATACAAAAGTTGGTACTTCGCATTTACGCCTTTCGTAGTTTCTTCACAGTATGATACTAATTATTCGAACCTCAAAGTATAAAAGTACTAAATGAAACAAACGCTCCAGTCGACTTCTGCAACTCACACTGTCCCAAAGCAACAATAAACAGTTGATTGCGCGCTTTTTTTGTTTGCGATACTCATCACTATTTTCTTCGTATCCTTCCGATGACGTTCAAGTTTGCATCGCTGCAATGCAACGGAATTCATTATTTTATTCCAATTTTTGAAGGTAGAATAATTAAGTTGATGAAAAATTAAACTGCAAATTAAAAACCGAATGGCGAACAAAAATGGGGTGATTTCAAGAATTACAAGAACGATGCGAACTTGAAGATCGTTCCTTCCTTCTATACCCCTCGCACCCATTCAAATGATCATCATATTCGTCTCATATGTCTCTGATATTTAAAAACCGCATGTTTCAAAAAGAAATATGAAAAAAGGAAAAAAAAACGTCGTGCATAGAAAATAGAGATGAAGAAGAAAAATGTAGAATTTTGGGGGGAAATTGATGGCTACAAGAGGCTGTTATTTCGTTGTTGCAGGTTACTCTCGGACGAGTACTCGATTCGAACACGCATTTAGTAAGCTCTCGTTAAGACGACCATAATATGCTGTGTGCATAAATAATTAAACTATACATTAAATTATATATAAATATTATTATCCTGTACATTTCTACGTTCGAGTTAATTATGAGAGAGCGAGAGAAAGATGGAGTGTTTCTGCTGCGTGCGCGTGAGTGCGTGATGGCGTGTATGCGTTTGTTTTTTCTTGCGAGATTTGCATGGCATATGCAGGGAAGAAAGCAGGACAATGGTCAAGCTCGATTGATACGTGTACAGATAGAATATAGAGATGAGCCTTTTATGGGGTTGTTTTAAACAATCGGTCATCCAATTTTTCTATAGATCTTTGTTCGAGTGTGAGTGTCCGTTTGTGCATAGAAATGCACGACGAGGCTGCTCCTAAATAGTTAACATTTCCTACGAGAGATTCGGGCGAGTGGTTTAGCCTTGAAATCATTCATTCCAACCATCAAATACCGCATTATTTTTAATCTCATTCCATTTTTTTGCGATTTCTTTAAAACCTTCATCCGCCACTTTTTTTTCAGTGTACACTGAAAATAAAATTTCGTTAAAAATCGTCGATATTTTGTTGAACACGGCCAACTAAATATTTTTCGATAATTTCAAAATTTTCGTTATTTTGGCAGAATATTTGCTTCCTAATGGAATTGTCAGCAAAATTTATCATTGGAACGACAAAAATTTGTTCCGAAGAGACTTTATAGAATATTTCTTGCTGCGATGACACAATTTTTGAGATTATTAAAAAAAAACGTTTAGTCGAACGTATCGAACAAAATATCGATCTTTTCCAAACAAATTTTGTTTTCAGTGTATTTTTTCGCATTTTTGAAAATTGAATATCGACGCTGACACCGCGCGACATCAAAATAATAATCACCTCCCATGAGGTTTAGGGATTCGAAAATGGGGTAATCCACTCGCCCAATTCGACCCCCGTGGAAATAAAGCGTTCGTTGAATATAAAACTCTCCATGTTTATCACGTGAAAATGATTTTCCAGCCAAACGATAAATCTTCTCTGTTTTATCAAGAAATTTGAATGATCGAATCAAATATTTCGTTCTTTTCTTGACTGATGTGGAAAACTTGGCACAAAAGATTGCATCGTCTTTTCTCATTTCAATTCCAATTGCAGTCTTCGGTTGAATTTCGCCTTTACAAAAAAAAGCGCATGGGCCAATTTGGTTAGTTGTATAAATTGCGTAATTTAAAAAAACTGAAAAGACGAAAAATCATGTGAAAAAAAAGCTGTTATCGGAAAAAGCTAATACGTATTATTATGGTTTTTTCCATGGGGGTATACTTCGCATCTTATAGTGTTATATATCTCTACCACGTTGCACTTCTGGTATACACACACCACCCCTTGCACACGTATCACACCTCACCCAAAAAATAGTTTCCATTGATGAAGAAAAAATGATGTTCAGCAATTATTGTTCGCGCAGGCGTCAAAAAACTCTCGTGCGGAAAGTTATAATGATTCTTTGCCGCAACGAACGGAGAATGAAGAAATTAACGTGTGTGCGGGTGTGGATGTTTCCGTGAGTTTACACTGACGAAAAAAAAAAAATAGTATCGTTCGATTGAAAAAAATTCTACGGAGTGGCTCTCGAATGAAGTTTCAGTTCATTTTTGAATGGAAAATAAGCTGCATTTACATTGATGGAGAAAAGCGTACGATCTTTTTTTGAAGAATTCGAGAAAATCGATCCCCATTTTTGTGAAAGTTTCAAGAAAAATAGTGTGTGCCCCGATGATGGCGAATATTGAAGGGAAAAGTAAGAATCGTATGAATCGAAAGATTCTCGATCTTTATTCTCTCTAGCCGTTAAATAGTTTTCTCTTCACAGGCACGAAGCAAATGGATAAACTTTTTTTTTAGGTCAATCGATGAAGAATGCGCGATTCTGTAATTAATTTTCTCAGGTGTTTTGAGTGAAAACTATTTTGGGCTTTTCGTCCGATGAATTCGGTCGAATGATTTATTTTTCTTTCTTCAGTGTACGTATGCCTGCTGGGACTGCCTGCTACTATATGCTCTGTGTGAGCCGGTGTTGTTGATCGTCGCATCGTCGTCGTCGTCGTCGTCTGCACTCTCTCTCTCAGCTCTCAAATTTTATATCTTCCGAAATATTACCTCGATTGCACTCCCGATCCTTTTCTAAATCTTTCTTTTTTTCTTACCCCCGATGGTTGTGATGATAATAATCAATTGCTTGATGCGCGTGACGTGCTCCCGATGACCGAACCATTCAAGAATTCCAATTAAAATGACTAATTGTGGCGCGCTTACTTCGCATGTTATCGCGGACCAGATTCTTCGGCTGCACATTCTTTCGAATCTGTCCTCGTCACTTTCTTATTTATTCTTATTTTTTTAATTGAAATGAAAATTTTCTTTTCCTTTTCAATTATAAAAATTTTTTTTTTCATAAAAACAAACAAACAAAAATCGTTGTCCGAAAGATATCATTAGAACAAATGTTTTGTCGTTCCGTCACTTCGATAGGCGACGCGGTTGAACCATGCACGAGTTCGATGGGATAATCGCTCGTTTGGTGAAGTTTGGGGCGTGTGACATTCCCATCAATTACGTAACAAAAAAAAATATGATAACGAAAAACTCGGTGAATCAAAGTCGGCCAGGCGAGCGTCGATGCAGATTCCCCTTCGTCCTTTTGGGGATGTTGCGTCCGCGATCGTGTAGATTCAGGGATACGGCAAAAACATTGACAAATTAAGTCCAAGAAGGAACGCTCATCTGGCTAGGACCTTGAATAAAAAAGAGGAATGAACTGTACGGATGAAACCCCAAGATCAAAGTCGAATTGCGTTGTGGTGACGGTCGGAAAAGACTTTGAAAAACTTGCTTTTTGGTTCATGATCCCGTCTCGTCTAGACCGGAAAGTTATAGAAACTCTCCAGTCGTTTCGTAGTTTCTTATCTTCAGAGAAACTAGTAAATAACTACAAATGATCCAGAAATCAATGTGCACAACGTTGATGAACGTGTAAATGGACCGAGATCAATACTTTGTAGCTCTAATAGTTTTTCTTTGATTATTATTATATTTTCCTCTTTCTTTGTGGCGATGTTTCGATAGGGTCGCCTTCACGTCTTTGGGATGTTGTCCCTTGTGGAGAAATACTGACGAGCACCGATTAACAGCACTGACAGCACTAATGAAATGTTAGATTCACCTATTGTTATACATACAACGAGTGTTATTAGTGACATTAACACAAATAGTCCAAACATCATGTCGTTACCGAAACTCGACTCGTGTATGATCGTTAGGGCAAATGGTGAGGGTTAAAAAGTACCGGAAGAACAATAAAGAAAATCGACAGTCCATCTATTTCGATGATCTTGGAAGATGAGCAAAGTCGATAATCACAGACTAACTTGTAATTTATCAATGTAACTCGGTGAAGGTAAAAAAACTTGATGAAATAACTTTGGGTCGATGTGGGGGATTGTATCGAACGAAATTGTAGATATTGGGTCGTTGGATACGACAAAAAAGTTAGCGGGGTCATTTGCCCCAGCGGGATCGTTATCAACGACCTCCCTTAACTGCAAACGGAATCGTTGGAGTTATTGATGTTCCACTAACAAATTCACGCGTAATTATGGGCAGCAATGAAGGGAAAAAATAACTCAGACGAGTTCATTTATTTTAGATAAAAATAAATTGGATATGGACGCATGTTCATAAATAATACAATTTTTTGCGTCAATTATACGAAGATTATTAAAATCATTACTGCTCAATTTTTTTATCTTCATAAATGATCCGTGGCCTTGGAACGGACGCGTACGATTTGAATGCGATCGGTTGCCATCAATCACTCAGTCAAAATCTTTGCAACAACTCACTGAACGATAAAAAAAAAAATCTCGGTTCCTACGCGGTAATTGAAGTGTCAATCTGTGCAAATCGATATTTTTCCATAAGAGCAGATTGGAGATTATAGACTTGAGAGTCTTCTAGGAAATGATGATAAAACCTCGAGGACTGCCTTACCGTATCGTTGAGAAAAGGTGAATGAGAAAGCTGCTTTTGGCTCGAGGTTCGCGAACCATACTCCATATTAAATTTCGATGTCTCCGCAAAGTCAGAGTCAATTTTCGTTGTACATATAAAAGATGCCACTACGCAACATAAATGCATTGAGCCTCAATACGTTAGTGACTTGATCGAATCGAATGAGACTATGGAACGACGATCGAACATGCACACTGGTTGGGAAACTTACAATTATTAATACTAAATGTTTATGGGCACAATAGGAATGGTCTTAGTTCGCCAGATGTAGAGAAAGTCAGGCGACATCCAAGATGACGATATAGTGCTATTCTAGCGATAATT
The DNA here is from genome assembly GCA_037952995.1 of Hyposoter didymator. Classification (NCBI taxonomy): domain Eukaryota; kingdom Metazoa; phylum Arthropoda; class Insecta; order Hymenoptera; family Ichneumonidae; genus Hyposoter; species Hyposoter didymator. The sequence continues at coordinate 2,487,362 of JBAJMU010000004.1, forward strand.
TATAAATATAGAGAGAAAAAAAAGTGGCATATGTCAAGTGGAACAACGCTCCTAAAAAGAGTGGAATTTGTATTTTCTCAAATCTCAAAAATCCAACATTTCGATGAGATTTAAAAATCAGAGATTCACGAAAATAAATATTCCACTCTTTCTCAGAGGTGTTTTGCTTGTCCCGCCGCATTTCCCCATAAATGTTCATTTTTTCCCAAACATGTACACTATTAATCAACAACTAAACTTTCGAGAATTAAATTCAACGAAATTTCCTATTCATCGCAACAAAGTGTCTAGCACTTTGGATCGTCAGACTCAATGAATAATTGACAACATTTTAATTCATACTGCATTTATGTAGATCCTCAAACCTCTACTGTATATCCATCTATAAATATGTCTCTCTAAAGTTTCTCGCGATCCTATCACCTCTGTCCTAAAGTTCTCGGCATCACGCATAACCTGTAGCATGCAAACAGTGCATCGATTGCAAATATTATTACATTATAGTATTATGTGAAAACCCATTATTTTGACAGACTCCTAAATAGCATTTTGATACATCCTTAACCCTCATTTATCACTCCACATCTGAATTTTCACTATCGTGTCTCATATATATATATATATACGTACACCAGAACACAGGATGTCCCAAAAGTCTCGTCAGATCGTTTTTCGTGCTAGGAAAAAATTGGACTAATTAAAATGAAAGTGAAATGTTTTTTTCGTATCGTTCGAAATCGAAGCATAAAAATTTGGATAGAAAAATCATAATTATTTTAATGAAACGTAACTACCGTACGGAAATCTGACTTGACTCGGAGGATACTCTGATGTAATCTCCTTATATATATTTACGTGGATTACGTACTTTCATATATAAAAAAATACATATAGACATTGCATCGTGTTCCCTGATGAATGTTTTTCGTCCTTTATTTATTCATTCAATTGCAGCGATCTCGAGAAATATTTCGAGTATCAAGGACAGGATTACATATGCTCGCGTCCAGATGACAGCGGAATGCACACATGCAACAATTTGCCTCCATTGAAATTTGGTAAATTCAATATATTTTTCATATCCTGTTCGCGCTCTGCATGGTGAATCGGTGCAAGAAGCTCTCGAGGGGAATTTCAAAAAGAAGCTTTTTCGTTTCGATAGAACAGCACTGCTTGCAGTCTTTTCTGCCATTCAGTCAATTTACAGATTTGTAAACTGTGTTGCCCCGATCCACTATAGCAGGGCGACTAACCAAGTACAAAATGACTCTGTCGACGAATCTGAAGTTGCTGGGAGGCAGGATAACGCCGTATACGTCCTCAAATCTTTTCATTTCGTTATTTCAACAGGCAACATAGTTTGCAACAGTACAGCATTGCCAAACAGTAATGTTACTTTCATCAACAATGAGACTTGCGTTAATTGGAATTACTATTATACCGAGTGTAAGGGCCAGGGTAACAATCCTTTCCAAGGTACAATATCCTTCGATAATATTGGCCTTGCTTGGGTTGCAATATTCCTCGTAAGTATTTATTTTTTTGATATTCATTCAATTTAATTTTTCGTGATGGAGTTTTAATCATTTTTTTTCTGATAACTGCGATTTTCGTGTGGTCGTTAATGACAAGAACGTAGAAATCATAGCTTTGTCATAAGAATATATTGGAATCATGTAATTAAGGATTAATTCGTTGATTACGAATACGAAAATTTGTAGGTAATTAGTTTGGAAGGCTGGACCGACATAATGTACTACGTTCAAGATGCTCATTCATTTTGGGACTGGATCTATTTCGTTCTTTTGATTGTGGTTCGTAAATATAAACTCGATTTTCCTACTTTCAAATTTTTTTACAATTACAATATTTGATCTTTTGCATTTTCAGATTGGATCCTTTTTCATGATTAATCTGTGCCTCGTCGTCATTGCGACGCAATTCTCGGAAACGAAGAAGCGAGAAATGGAGCGAATGAGACTCGAACGTGCGAGATTTCATTCTACGAGCACACTCGCTTCTTCAACCAATACGTCCGAGCCAACGACTTGCTACGCCGAGATAGTCAAGTGAGTACATTCGTTAAATGTTTAGGAATTCAAGTTTTTTTGCTTTCAATAATCGTAACGGAAAATAAACGAGTCCTGGGATGATAAAAATCGCAGATTTTTCGTTGCAACACGTGAAACAACAATGTCGTGTTCCAAATTTCTCTCTAGAGCAGCTGAAATTTGGACAGACTTTGAGACTTTTTTTTAAAAAAAATCCAGAAACTTTTCAACAAAACGACATAATTTTTTTTCCGCTTCGCTCAATCAGGAAATATTCAGACTTTTCCATCTTTCACTTCAAAGTTGATAATTAATAATATTTTGCTGTCTGGTTCGAGAAATGAAATGAAAAAATAGTTGAATAGAAAATTTGTCTTGAAACATGGCTCGTTGAAAATTCACAGGTACATCGGCCATTTGTGGCGAAGAGGAAAGCGAAGATTGGCCAAAAAGTATCGACTTTATTTGTACAGAAGAGAACAAGCTCGTGAGAAAAATCTTTCGAGAAATTGCAATGTCAGATCGAACGTGGTTGGTATCCGAGGGACATGTACGCGAGCAGCGCATCGTGATACGTGTCTCGGTTTGTTGGCCGGGCTTGAAAGTGGCGAACACGTTGGTAGCGCCATTTTCGTTGACTCCAATGTACCGGTGGTCAGTCCCGAATTGTCTGAAAGCGATCAATGTAACCAGATTAACGTTCGGAGCACCTGTGACCTCCATCGAGCTACCTCCGTACTTTCCAATGGTCTTATCGCCAATGATAACAGCTCCGTTCGTACTTGCTCCCATCAAAACGGAGAGGTAAGCGCATCAACTGTCGCCGAATGCGAACAAATTTCATTGGACGTAGGTGCATATTGGGTCAATCTGACCGAAGATGTTTTTGGAGACGTTTTTTTGTAATCAATTATTCACATTTCATGGCCTTAATTTTTTTTTATGAAAACGAAAATTAAATGACAAAACATTCGTCGCCAATCGGTGGTGGGAAATTTTTGGGGTCAAAAGGACCCGGTGTAGAAAGGTCTGACAAGCATCATGGGAAAATATTATACAAAAATTTTCTTGTATTCAAGAAAAAATAAAATTTCAATAATTTGATAGATTTTCGAAAGTTTGTGAATTTTATTTTATTTTGAAAAACGTCTGATTGCTCTGCAGGGTCAAAATAACTTGGCGTTATTGAGTCCTCCGTGCGGACACAATCGACGTCGGAGTAGTGTTATGTTTAGTGACGTTGTGTTGCTTCACGGAGCGGCGAGCAGTGTCAATAACGCGATGCCCAATTCGGCCGGTCTCGTCGGGGCTTCGCAAACTCCAAGCCCCAATAATAATTTGTTAATGGCCTCCTCACCGGTCACTACCAATATCGTTCCTTTGGGCGAGAAAAATATTTGCTCGAGCGAAAAAACTACGCAAACCAGCGATGGAAACGTTTGGTCGACTTGTCGAGCCAACAATCCGCAGGTGCGTTACCATTCCCCACGTATTTTTCTTTTCATGTCAAATCTGCTTGGCGATATCGTTGATTGTCCTGCTCTAAAAATAATCGAGAATTGCAATAAGAACGAAGGAAAACTAGGAAAACTGCTTGTGACATGCACTGAAAACAAAATTTTGTTGGAAAAGATCGATATTTTGCTCGATACGTTCAACTAAACGTTTTTTCTAATAATCCCAAAAATTGTGTCATCGCAGCAAAAAATATACTAGAAACTCTCTCCGGAAGCAAATTTTTGTCGTTTCAATCGTAAATTTTGCTGACAATTCCATTACAAACCAAATATATTGCCAAAATAACGAAAATTTGGAAATGATGAAAAAATATTTAGTTCACCGTATTCAACAAAATATCGACGATTTTTAACAAAATTTCATTTCCAGTGTGCACAGTGTTACGAGAATTTATTATTTTGTTGAATTTTATTGAATTCGTTTATTGCAAGTGGCTCTGAATAATTTGGTCTTGGGAACTTTGAAATGAATTTATTTTTTGTTCAATGATAAGAGAAAGTTTAACATTATTGAAATGAAACAAATTATTAAAAATAAAATCAAGAAAATCGAAATTATTGGAACTATAAATTTATTCAAGACTTTTTAATTGGAAATTAAATTAATTTTGGATTGATGTTCGGAATTTCAGGCCGATGTTGGTAAAAGCGAGGCGATGACTTGTCAGGAATTATTAGCGCTGAGCGGGGCGCTCGGGGCTGCCTTGCCAACGGGTCAACTGGCTCGGGACACGTTTCTCAATTCCTTGGCAAAAGGGATAACAGATCGCGGTAACACGGTTGCATCGCAACAACAGCAACAGCAACAACAGCAGCAAGAGCGATCGGGAGGCGATTGGACGACGGAAACAACTGGACAATCCGTACAAATAAATTGTCCGTGCTGCTGCCAAGTACCGATCGTCGGGGGTGCGTCCGTGGGCTCGCAGTGGTCCCCGGAAGGCCCTGAAAACCCGGAAAACAAATGGCAGTCATCCCGTACACGCAAATTCCTTAAAGCCTCGGGAAATTGTTGCGTGTGCGGAATTCGTTGCGTACAACGATGGGTCAAAAAACTTGTCGAGCATAAATACTTCCAACAGGGTATCCTTCTCGCTATTCTCATAAACACCCTCAGCATGGGAATTGAATATCATAATCAGGTTCGTTCTATATACATTTTTGCACGTCCGAGAAAATTCAACGCCATAAGAATTTTTTTTTTATTTCGTTATAAAAATGCATCGGAGAGGGTCGTCGTCGTGTCATCGACGCTTACGATATTTTTTGTGTTTACTCTCTGGACAAGTTTGAATCACGTCGATTCATTTGTACTATAAAATTACTTTGCAACGAACGTGAAAAATGATTTAATGAGAATTGGCATTCGTTGCTCGAACCGCAGCCAGAAGAATTGACCGTTATCGTGGAAATAAGCAACGTCGTATTCTCGGCGGTGTTTGCGGTGGAGATGCTGCTCAAGATTATTGCCGAAGGGCCTTTCGGCTACATCGGCAACGGATTCAACGTTTTCGACGGCGTCGTCGTCGTACTCAGGTATTTTTAACTTGAAAAATGAAAAAAAAGGAAAAAGCTCGAAAATTTGACAAAAATGATGAAAATAAAAACACACGAAATGTGCACGAGAAAAATTACGTGTCTCATTACAATTTGCTGTTTGCGTTGTTAGGCTGAAACTTTAGGTTCACAATCAGCGGCATTTTGACCCGGAATTAAATAACGTCGGAATGCGGAAATTTATATTTTATATTTCCGTCATTTTTTTGATTATGCGCTTTTTGAAAAATGATAATTATTTATCGTATTTAGTGGATTTTTTGGAATAATTTATTTTCATTTATTGCAGCGTGGTTGAGCTCTTCCAGTCGTACGCGACGGAAGATCGAGGCGGAAGTTCAGGTCTGAGTGTTTTACGAACATTCCGACTGTTGAGGATTCTAAAGCTCGTACGTTTCATGCCAAATCTTCGAAGACAATTGTTCGTAATGCTCCGAACGATGGACAACGTCGCTGTATTTTTTTCGCTCTTGGTTCTCTTCATCTTTATATTCAGGTAAGAATCTCAATCATTGCGTGGTGAATAATAATTCCGAAATACGTTCGAATACTCGTCGCGATAATCGCGGCGGAGTGGTGGATCCGGGAGATTCCCAGTGGAGAGAGGCTTGGGCTCTGAGTACGACTCCCACGCGTTATTCATTACAATCTCTAACATTTCGAGACACACGTTGATTCGCGGATGGAAAAATGCGATCGGGGACTGCACAGGCGAAATAAAATGAATTTACGAGAAAAAAAAATGAAATTTTTATCCAGAAGGCGAGAAAGAAAAATGCATTTTAACGAAATGGCCCGGCGCATCCGAACCCCGAAGCTTCAGCCTGCACTTTGACTTTCCTTGCACCGAAAAAAAAAAATGTCACCTTGTTTTTTTTTTTTTCGGTACCACACGGAAGCCCAAATGATCCGAACGCAAAGCTTCGCTGCTCTGATCGACCGCGGCCAACGAAGCCGTTATTTCCTATGCAATTTTTATTTTACAAGCGATTAATGGATATGCGGTGTTGTGTCGGCACGTCCAAGGAGTGCTAGTAGCTCTCTCTCTCTCTCTCTCCTCACATGGCTTGAGGCATCAAACTATTCGTCATTGGATATGCGATAAGTGTGTACGCATGGTGCTTAAATGGTGCTGAATGTTTCTATATATACATATATACTATACATTCTACTGTACTCTATAAATATATTTTTTTTTCCATTTTATTACGTAAAGAGGAAAATATCGGGAATTTAAAAAAAAATTTATATTACGTACTCATTGCGTTGGGCGTGCATCATAAAATCTCCTTCTAAACAATTCGAATAGACAAGGTGAGAATCGATGTTGGAAAATGACCGTTACGATCCCTTACGGAAAAATACGTATGGGCACTAATCGACGAAGAATTAACGATCCCAACGACGTCAAATCGGAAATATTTCCAGTGTGGGAGATAAATATTGAGTATTTTTCCCATTGGGGAGAATAGAAATGGAGATGTTGAATTTTGGGCTTGCAATGCAGAATGTTAATTCCCATCAGAAGGAAATGAAACTTGGTACAGGGAGAACTTTTCGCTTTTGTAAAAAGTGTCATTCCATCTGGGGCAAAAGTATGAAAATTCGAGACAATTGAGGGTTGTGATCCACTTGTGAAATGTTCTCATGAAAATTAATGCTTTTGCGTTGTAGAAATTATCCCAAATGCAAACTTGTCTCTCATTTGGATTCTGTGACGGTAATTTTTCTGTTTCGATCTTCTGGATGAAATGTTGGATTTTTAAAAATCATATCGACATTTTTTTTTAGTGTATTGCATGTTTTTGTTTTTTTTTTCACAATAAAAAAATTGATGTAAAATTTCATATGATTTCGTAATATTCTGAACACCATTGAGCCATTTTCTCGACTTTCTTTTTTACTATGAACGAAAAACTGTTTACAACAGTGGAGAACAATCACTTTTATTTTTCTGACATCGCGACAGCCAGCGACTTGCTTTTTTACGTTTTTCATGATTCAACTCAATCATAATTTTTCATTTGCACAATTATGTTCGATCGATGATTTGTTCTAAAGAGAACTTGCAGTTTGGTCTTTTTAATAAATTCCAATAATTATTGATAACTGTAAATTATTAATTATCATAAATGATGATAATGATTGCATCGAATAGTTCTGAATGATCGATCGATGCCTTTGACAAATAATAAAATTATTCTGATCAAGAAAAACGATTTTCGAATTGAAATGTGCAAAAGACACTACACGCATGAGTACATAATATATTCAATGGGATATTCCGAGTAACGAATGAGCTGGAATGCGAATGAAAAAGAAAAAAAAACGATTTTTTTTTTAACAAAATCGAAACAGTTACAGGCCCAGACACATTTGTTGCTAGCACTTGTTCGAGTGAGTTACCTTGATCGCGCGGCCATGCCTCAGTTTTTGTATATGATCGTCGTGATCGCCGTCGTCGATATTAGTCAGCTTGCCAATGCATCTTTCACTTTCCACGATAGAGCAAAAAAAAACTCTTATTCCGAGCATCATCTTTGTCGATCCAAAACTGCATACGATAATTTCGAAAAATCCGTCGCTCGCAGCATCCGAGGGGGGTGAAGAATGAAAAACGAACTGCTGCTGTGCTTCTCGAAAATCTATACTTCGATCGATCGTAGCTTTGAATTTCCATCAGCGTCATAAATTGTGCATTTTACACCGCGGTCTTTGAAATTTTCCAACGATTTTTTTTTTCGCTTCTATTTTTTTTTTTTATCGCGTTTCGTAGCAGACCATAACTTGACAAACGTCGCCAGCGAGTTAGACTTTTTGGAGACAGAGTTAGACTGTGCAGAATAATTCGGGGATGAGAGACTGCTTCTTTTTTCTGATGCCCATTCCACGAAATATCCATGGAATAATAATATTATTATATAAATTATATTATGTGTATATGTAAATATAAATATTTATTTATTTATATTTATATCTACATGTATATGGCACGTTTCGTTGTGTTGTAGTATTCTCGGGATGAACCTGTTTGGTTGCAAATTCCGTGAAACGATGAAAGGCAGCTCCGACGTCGAGTGTGATAGAAAAAACTTTGACTCGTTGCTCTGGGCTATCGTGACGGTCTTTCAGGTGACTTACAGGATACGTACTTATCACTTCGAACGGTTTTATTTCTATATAGTCTTATACATTCTCTTCTTCTTCTTCTTCTTCTTCTTCTTATGCTTCTTTTTCTTCTTTTGCTTCTGTTCTGTTTCCTGCTACTGTTCCTCCGCTTGCGGTCCATCCCTTTCTACTCGACGTTTTATTTGTTAAGCATTAACCAATGTGACGCTTCGTTCATTCATGTTCCTCTCATATACGAGTTTACTGCGTGCTCCAATAAGTGTATCAAAAGGAGTTGGTGCGAGTTTGGACGATCGTGATTAACGCGTTCGGATAAATATTGTTTCGATCATTCTATGCGGTCAGGAGGATATTTTACGAGGAAGCAAGAAGTTGTGGAAATGCAGTTCGAGCCTCACGCGGGAGTCTGAGGCTACAAGTTGAGAATTATTGAGAATTTTTCGTCGTGTCCCCTGAGCTGTAAATCGCTAAAAATCACCAGAGGCGTTGTTTCAACTTGTTTAATTATTAAAACATTTTATTCTACGAATATTTCGCTGTATGGTTTTTAATACGATTACATTTAATGAGAAATATTTTTTGCGCCGTTCAAATTATTCCCGTTTCAATTTTGTGCCTCCTTTTTATTTGCATCTCAAGGCAAAGTCATCACAGAGTCATTATTTGACCCAGATTTTCTTGCACTGCGATGTACCTTGTTCACACTGCATAATGGTCCAAGGGTCCTCGGGGGATAATGACGAAAAAATCTCTTTTTTCAAATACAAAGAAAACACTTTCAATTATGCTCATGAATGAGGGCATGAAAAATCTGAAATTTCGCAACATTCACCTCTGAATATCCTTGCAATTAAACAGACTTGGAATAGCCTCGAAATTTCAAGGTCAAACAATTAATTAAATCGCGGAAATGCTCTGCAGAAAAATCTCGAGGATTGGCTGCGGTTACGTGAAAGAAATTTGTTGTATCTTCTGTGCAGTTTAAAATCAGAACGTCGTTGATGCGTGGGGTTTGAAATAACCCGAAGGATTGCCACGTTCGGCGAACAATAAAAAATATATGAATATTTTTCTCAAGCGATCTTTGATATCAATGAATACAAATAAAATAAAAAATGCGGCCACGCTGGAAAAAAAAGTTCGACAAATTCGTAATTTTTCTTGGCAAAATGCAAATTCCCATGAAAATCATGGTCAATTTTCCGGGTTTTTTGCATTAATGAAAATCTGCATTCAACTCCAGTCAGCGTCACAGCAGTTTGAGCTTCTTTTATTTTTCTATTGCTGCGCGGCAATTTTTCAATTTTATTTTATTTTCCTGTAGGATTATTTTTTGTCTACAGCAGGAATTTTGTAAAGAGATGAAAAATTCATTTTTTTCGCGGTCATCGTCAAACATTTTTAAAGCGACGTTTTTCCCTCTTGATCACATCGAAATTATCGAAGTAAGTTGAAAAAATTGAGTCACATGATTCGCGTGTAATTGTACTTGATAAGCTGATAAATAATTCAACAAAAATGTTAGGAAATCACAGTAGCGAATCCAAACGAGCGCCAAATCCTTCTCATCGTGTGTGCTCGTGAATTTTCAAATTTTTTTCAATTTCTATAACAATGTGGAATTTCGGTGTGAAATTCTGTCACGAGTCCGCACTGTCTCTACGTGTTCTTGTATGATTTTACGAGCGAAAGGTAACGTATTATTATGGCGAATAAAGTTATTTTTGTAGCATGTAAAACAGCCATTTCTACCCTTCTCTCTTTTCCCAACGCGTCGGGTTTCTCTAATTTCTTTAAAAAACGCGTTGATCGTTGAGAATCGATACTACGCGACAAAAGGAAAAGTGGAGATGCGAACGAGCATCTATACACGTTAAAGATAGAAAATCGAATGCCTCGGTTATATGCTGGAAATGGGAGTGCAATAATCGCAATTTCCGTTTTTATTCTGCCTCTGTGTTGTGAGAGAGAAAAGAGCGAGAAAGAGACTGGATTATACCAAAAGGTTTTGCTTCTTTCGATTCTTCATGCCGATCAATGCTTGCAAGTTGGAAAAATGTGCGTAGCACTTGATTGTTCGATTTAATATCGATGTATTATCGTTGTGCTCGAATATCACAATCAACGTTCATTAATTGTACTACATGCTGTTAATTAGTATGATGGACGTGAATTAGTAATCGCATTGTAGTTCAAATATCTGGACGTTTTTTTTTTTTAATTACTTTTTCAGTAGTGCGTGTCGATCGACTAAATGTGCCTCTATCAAATGTTGGTCTATGTGACAAAGTGAATTTTATGTATATTCATACCCTGAGAGGTACTCGAATATATCTAAAAATTACTCATTCTAACTGTGCTAAGAGTTGACCATTTTCTTAAAAGCTATCTGCTTCGCATGTGTGTTTAGGTATCAAAATCGATCAATGTTCCACTCCACTCTAATTACAAATTTTCATTGAGCCTCGTCAATACTACGATAGATCGCGGAAGACAATTAACATACAATTCAGTAAACGATGATTGACACGAAAATAAAAATACAACGGAATCATCCTTCGGAGCAGGGTGGCAACGAATTTGTGATATTAAAATTTCCCGTTTCGATTTAATGGGATCGATTCTTCAGTCGGGAATCTGATTACACTTTTTTTTTTATTGAGCCTGTGTAGAATTAAGTTTCTACCAAATTAGTCAAATTCGGTGACATCCTCGACGTGGATTATTCCGATTTACACACGTACGTTGTACGTTATATGTGAATCATAGACGTAGGACCAAAATAATCTGACCAGCACCGACCTCGGTCGACGATGTTTTTTTTTCGAAATTTTTTAGCCATGTAAACGATCCACACACCACATGTTTGGGACATTTTTCTTTAGGTGATAAAACGTAATATTCGATTGCGTTTATTATAATATCAAATATATCACCGAATAATAATTATTTTTTGTTTGACATTTGATTTTATTTTCATTTGTCGATTGTAACAGGCGCTGTTATAACGATAGAGTTATAGACATTTTCGCTTTGAGCTACATCTATGCCAAAATTGTACTTTCATTCGGTCCCGTCCACGCAAACATTTTTCACACTCCGCGTTAATATAATTTATTTAAGAAATAGTCAGGCTTAATTGATTATTTTGCTTTTTTATTATCTTCAGATCTTTTGTTTTGGCCAGAATTTGGAAAATAATTTCCACATCGTTCTTATGAGAAAAAAAATGCCTCTGGTGCATTTATAAATTGACTTTGAAAAATTGAGGGCGTTCCGTGAAACTGTGGTTTTGTTTTCTTTTCTGACAATCTGATTATGTGAATGGCTTTGAACTCAATATTTTTCAAAGTGGTGCAACGTCTCAATTATACAAATAATCGTAAACTTTCAACAACTGAACTTGTAACAACTGAAGAGACTCAAATAATTAAATAATTGCAATCATCGCGCATAAGACTTTCTTAAAAATATAAACTCTTTGGTCTCAAAGTCCGCTGGACCATTTAAATGGTAAAAATTGCTTGGAGATTACGTACAGATGACTCCGAGTTGCCAAGGGATTCGATTTACTCATTTACCTGAAAACTGAATGAAAATACTCGAAAACAAATAAGATCGAATTTAAAATAAATCTGAACTTTATAGAAATTGCAGTGAAAATGATGGAAAATAATTTCGAAGCTTCGTATTCATCGACTAGAGATTTGTGAGGACAAAATGCAGCGATTATTTCAATGCCTGCACATTTCAATGGAACGGAATGCAACGGAATTTAAAGTCCCTCGAATAAATTGAACTTGCAGGGTTTTAAAATTCTGGAAAATTGAAAGGAGTACCGCGGAATGAAAGTACAATTAGTGTGACGGAATGAGAATACAGTTGGCGGCAATAATACATAGTCATTTGTACGAGTTATTTAATATTGATATATGCGCGATCGGGTGTACGAGATCGAGCCGCGCGAACGGGTAGAAATCTCGGCACGTTGACTTTAGGCAACCGGATTGTCTCGGTTGCAGCATACTAGGGATGTACCTGTTCGGGGGTAAGTTTTGCATGTGGGCGGACCGGAGTCGGCCATGTACCTGTGCCGAGGTCGTATCGCGCCACCCAATGTGTCGCTGTGATCGAAAACATTTCAACGACATCGTCTGGGCACTCGTCACAGTTTTTCAGGTATATTACACCATCGACTCATCCTTCTCTTCATATCCACCAAACCCTTCTAACTCTCACGCCTCTCAATACACACGAGCGTTCAGCCAATCACCTTATCGGAGTAAAAAATTTCCGGCGTTTTTTACTGCTCTCAAAATTATCACGAATCGCAAATTCGAAATATCGCAAAAATTAAATTACATGATCTGTAGCTGCTTCGATTTCATTACATACTATTCGTCACAGTTAGTCTCAGTAGAGAAACATTTCATTTACTGGAAATGAAATTTTGTTAAAAATCGTCGATATTTTGTTGAATACGGTGAACTAAATATTTTTTGATCATTTCCAAATTTTCGTTATTTTGGCAGTATATTTGGTTTCTAATGGAATTGTCAGCAAAATTTACGATTGGAACGACAAAAATTTGCTTCCGGAGAGACTTTCTAGAATATTTTTTGCTGCGATAATACAATTGTATTATCCCAGCAAAAAATGGGATTATTCAAAAAAACGTTTAGTTGAACGTATCGAACAAAATATCGACCTTTTCCAACAAAATTTTGTCTTCAGTGTTTAGATGCTGCACAATTATTGATAGAAGAGATTGCTTCGAAACCCTTCGAGCCTTGGTCGCATTATTTTTTGCACATTTTCTACGAGGTTCTTGGAACATATTAATGAAATTTTAAGTCTCTATATCAACGCGTTCATTGAACGAGTTCTGCATAAAATTAATGAGGAATTAAGTGTCGTACATTTCTACGTGTTTTACTTTTAACATAATCTGCAGAATCGATAAAGAATATTCGATAATTGTGAATTAATTATCCACTTTCATGTAAAAACCCCCGAGCCCAGAATTTCGGAGTCAATATCGCATTCTTTCGTGTCAGCGCTGAGACAATTAAGACGTTTTTTTCTGAGTGAAGTACAATAACTAATCCGATAATAAAATTGGCTGAACTTGTAAACTTCAGGTCATACACACAAACCTGTATATAAATAAACAAATTAATTAATATTGTAATTAATACTACCGCTCTTTTATATACGCCTCTTCTTCTTTGCCTTTCTCTCTTCAACTTCTGCAACATCTTTATAATATCTTCTTGTTGCTGGAGCACTTTCTTCTGCACTCGATCTCTCATTATCCTTCACACGCACATCAATTGTGTACGTTGACATACGCATATATAAAAGAATAAGTAAAAGCTACGTCAAAGGAAGAAATCTCACTGTCATAAACCTGCTGAATCGCGGAGTGTTATCTGTCTTGTTCAATCGGCCCTCACATCTTATGTATATAAATATATACTTTGTTTTGTTTCGACAGTAGTTTACATTGTGTGAAATATATATCAATGGTAGATTTATTGAAGTATTTTTCGTGTATACTTAATCGTTTTGTTTTTGTTGGCCAGAGAATAAAAAGATAAATGTAAAGCTGCCAAGATTTGTAAATATATATTGAAAAATCGGGAGATTTACGGGACTGCAGGCTACGGAGGGAAATGGAGATCGTGGCTATAATTTGTCTTGATCCACTGCTTCACTTGTATAGATTCTTACTCAAGAGGATTGGAACGTCGTTCTGTTCAACGGTATGCAAAAGACATCGCACTGGGCTGCATTATACTTCGTCGCCTTAATGACCTTTGGCAATTACGTACTCTTCAATTTGTTGGTCGCCATTCTCGTCGAAGGCTTTTCATCCGAGGTCAGCCATCGCGTTAACACTTTTTTTTTCTTCTTTTTCTTCTTCCTCTCTCCTTCTCTCTCACTTCTTTCCATCTCGGTTAATGAGCAACTAAAAGAGACGAGAATATTTTCGCTAATTGCGTCGAGGACTGTGTAATTTTGGTAGAGAAACGAGAGACGCGAACGAGAGCAAAGAGAAATGGCTAAACTATCGGCCAAAGAGGCGGGCATCGGCAGCGATGATGGATCTTCCAGAATCTCGAGGTCGCACTCGATCACTGATAGTGATACGTACACCCAACAGGTATTACATCAACATTCTATAAAACTCAAACTCCCTCAGACATTTTGCTATTTTTTTCTACGAATTTTTGGAGTCGAGTGCAAAGGGAAATACTTCGCTTGCCCTCAACGGTCTCCGGGTTCATCGACAATTTCGAAGAAATGTCAACTATTTTTTTAAATCGGATGAATAAAAATTAAAACTAGGAAAATCGAATAAAAATGCACAAAAATTGTAGAATTTTTTTTTTCATTTTTGTTGATTTTTCGTTAAAATAGAAATAAATATTTTTATCGTGAAAGAAACGTTTCGAGAGCGGTAATTTTTTTGTAACGACGTGCGCGTATCCTTCGTTGATATGACATGAACGATACAGGATCGTGGTGGAAAAAATTCGTGGCAGAGCGAACAAGATTTCCTCAAGTACAAGGACAACTGTAGTCGCGATCGAATCAAGGATAATCGTTCGTGGGTTAAACACCCCATGGATGAGCCAAAATGCAATATTCAAAAAGAGAGCAAAATGATGGGGAGCGGGGTTGGACCACAGCCACCAAGAATAACGCACACCGCAGCGACCCCTCAGGACTCTCCGAATACGACCCTCGATACCGGCTACAGAGAACTTAATTGCCGGACCGTTTATCCAACCAATCTTTCCATCGAATCCATCGATCGTTCAGGGGTGAGATTTCATTCGACCTTATTTCTCAAATTATTTCCATCACAGAAAGCGTCTCGTTTGCTCACGTTTCTCTCAGAGACAATAAAGGTCATCGTGTATTTCGAAATTTTTCTTTCACTTTGAGTTTTATTTCGTTTTAGTGTGAAAAAATCGCTACGAAATATTTCTCTAATCATAAGAATTTTTTAAAAATACAAAAAATATAAAATAAATATTCAAAAATATGAATTTGAAAATATTTATTTTTATTGTGCTACGCACTTGTGCAACTCTGCAACACGAATGTTGTATTTTCTGCACTTTGTGAACTCTCAGATTAAAGTTCTGATTAATTGAAATTGAAACAGAAACGAAATTCTGTTCCGCATTTGTGTTTATCAAAATTTTTGCTGTTCCAAGGAGAATTTTTAATATCGAAGAAAATCGTTCTTTCTTTTGTAGAGTCAGTGGAGCATCCCCTCGCGTTTGCTCAAGCCACCAGACAACAATCACAAATTCCCAACGAATAATTTGGTCGTTGCAAATCAAATACAATTACCCGTGGTCAGACACTTCAGCCCGGCCTTGACATCGAATTCATCGTCTTCGAGAGAATTTGGTAGCGTGCCAAGGTAAAATTCATATAATCGGGGAAAATCCATGTTATTGCAGAAAAAATGTATTTTTTCCACCACGTGCGAATCAGTTGGGAGATTTTTTTCGATTTTTAAAAAAGCCCGAGCTGTCATCCCGTAGAAAAAAAAAAAATTCATAAATGACGAAAGTTCGATCTGGAAAAAAATGTTGATCTCTGCGGATATTTGCAGTCCATCGAGAATTCAAAGAGGCTACTCGTGGCGACTGTCTCGACCTTCACTCGGAAGAAAACGAATGTCCCAGAGTGACGAAGCTGAGCCTGGAGATGAAAAGATAATTCTGAATAATGGTCGGAACACTGCATCCAGATCCCAATCGATGTGAGTGTCAATACTCGCTGTTTTTCTATATAATTAAAAATATCCATTAACTCGATTTGCAATTGCGATGAAAATAACGGAATTTCTAATTTTATAATGAGCGCAGTTTAAAAAATGATGAACCTTTTTAAAAGTTTGTATCCCAGCGACTTTGTTGGCTTCAATACCGGTGGTGGTTATTTGCACGGTTCAATTCGTAACGACACACAGCGAGACGCACCCAACAATCGTTCGAGCTTCATCGGGAGCAACAATCGTAGCGCAAGTCCCAACAATTCGATAAAAAGTCGAAGTTCATCGATCGCTCGCTGCTACACGCCGAATCCGCAGGTGACACCATCAGCACTTGCAAATATATTGAAAAATTGTCGCTTTTTTTGCACCTAGTTATTAGACTCGCGGGGTCAATGTGACCCATGCGATCCAAAAGTATGAAAATTACGAATTGACGTTGGAAATGTTTGGCAAAAACTTTGGTCCCGCGTGTTCCAGATGAGATGGATCAGCGATCACATATCGTTGTCTCGTCGGAATTCCTTACGAGCTGGCTACGACATTGTTCAATCCCGTGCAAAGATGTTGCCTTTTGACGAGCAGATTAATTTACCGCCAGGCTTATGCTCGTCGACTCCACGAACAATAAATAATTTAACGATCGAAACTGTGGGCTCGGCATTGCCACGAATCAAGCGAGTCGTCGAGGAAGACCACGAGCTGGGGGAACAAGCTTTCGGCTCGCGTTGCCCCGTCACAGGAGAACAGAGTCCTCCAGCCTCCAATGGAAATCCAAGCGTTGCGAGCAGCGTCGAAACGATCAAAAAAATATTTATGTTCTTCGAGCCGAAAGGATGTCTCAAGGAACGTGACGACTATTCCCTCTATCTCTTCCCCCCGAATAATCGTTTTCGCATCCTTTGCCGAGTGTTCGTCGAACAAAAATGGTTCGACAACGTTGTTCTTTTATTCATTGGTTTAAATTGCATTACTCTTGCTATGGAACGTCCCAACATACCACCGGACAGCCGTGAACGAGTTTTTCTATCCACTGCCAATTACGTATTCACCGGTGTATTCGCCATTGAGATGTTCGTCAAGGTAATAATTGTCAATTACATCAAATTGACTCTCCATGGTCACACGTTTTAGAAACAACGCTCATGGTCACATGCTCGTGTTCAAACGCTTAGCCGCGTTGCCAGTATCGCGCAAACGACACATCAAAATTCAGGATATTAGTTTGAACCTTACCGAACAAAATCATTTCTAGAACTTGCGATCATCGCGACAATTCGCTTTTCTAAACAATTTTATTTATTTATCGTACAGGTCGTTTCTTCTGGCATGCTGTACGGGTCCGAGGCCTACTTTACTTCCGGTTGGAACATCATGGATGGCTCCCTCGTCATTATATCCATAATTGATCTCTCGATGTCCGTCTTGTCGTCGAGCAGTCCACGAATATTTGGGATATTAAGGGTACGTGAGCTTTGACGTTTCGTTTCTCGAATTTTATAAACTTGAATTATTTATTAACAACTGAGAAAACATTTTTACTCAGCAATGTATAAAAGTCTCGAATTGTTTAATTTTTTCAAAAATAATTACGAGTTTACGTTAAAATGGTGCGACTCCGTCATTTCAACGTGTTTTTGCAGGTTTTCCGACTGTTGCGATCATTGAGGCCACTGCGCGTGATAAATCGAGCTCCCGGATTGAAGCTCGTTGTCCAAACCCTGCTCTCTTCTTTACGACCCATTGGAAATATTGTTCTCATCTGTTGTACCTTTTTCATTATATTCGGAATCCTTGGAGTCCAATTATTCAAAGGTGCATTTTTCTATTGCGATGGTCCGGACATAAAGAATGTACGAAACAAAACAGACTGCCTCGCGGACAAGAGGAACGTGTGGCTCAACCGGAAGTACAACTTTGATGATCTTGGCAAGGCTCTGATGTCTCTTTTCGTACTGTCCTCTCGTGACGGTTGGGTCAACATTATGTACACCGGTCTGGACGCGGTTGGGGTCGATCAGCAGGTCCCCATTATTTTTCATATCCATCTCATTCTTGGTTCATTGCAGTGCGATTACCAAAGTATTTTTTTCCTCGATTTACAGCCGGAGGAAAATTATTCCGAGTGGCGTTTGTTGTACTTTATCGCGTTCATTCTGCTCGTGGGATTTTTCGTGCTCAACATGTTCGTCGGTGTGGTGGTGGAAAATTTCCATCGTTGCCGAGAGGAACAAGAGAAAGAGGAAAGAGTGCGAAGAGCCGCCAAACGAGCTCTGCAAATGGAAAAAAAGCGGAGAAGTATGTGACGAAAATTGTATAATTTATTTGTTTTATCTAATGAAACAAAAACAAAGACGAATTTTGTTATAATTTTCTGCTTTCCATTTTTTTAGAAATGCATCAACCTCCGTATTACACAAATTACTCAAAAACTCGTCTGCTCGTCCACAACGTTGTCACTTCGAAATACTTCGACCTCGCGATAGCCGCAGTTATTGGATTAAACGTCGTCACCATGGCTATGGAATTCTACATGATGCCCAAAGCTTTGACTTACGCACTCAAAATATTCAATTATTTCTTCACTGCTGTTTTCATACTCGAGTCTTTTATGAAGCTCTTGGCACTTGGAATTCATCTTTATCTCAAAGACAAGTAAGTCTGTCGTACACACAACACACGATCTCTTATTATTATTTTTTTTCAACTATTTTAACAGCATTCGGTAATTGATTTTCGTAAAATTTTTAAATTCACGATTTATAATTGAGTGAAAGGTAAAGAATCAAAGAGAATTATGTGGAAAAATTGACAAAAATCATTTGCATCCTCCCACTTTGATCCTCAATTTGCATTTTGGGAAACTTTTATGGCTTGATCGTGTCCACGTATTTTATGAAATTTATTGAAAAAATCATGAAACGTAAGAATTTTCGTATCACGTACCGTAATTGCATGTAATTCTATTTTTTATTGGTTCTCGAACGAGGTTGAGATTTTGTGTGTGTTTTTTCTTTCAGATGGAATCAGCTGGACATTGGAATCGTGATATTATCGGTAGTGGGAATAGTTCTCGAGGAACTCGAGTCAAAAATAATTCCGATAAATCCAACGATAATTCGAGTTATGCGGGTATTGCGAATAGCGAGAGGTAATGGAATTGGAATTATTAACTCATAGGCTAATAGACAATGAGGATGATTATCTCACGATGAATTATTCACCATCTCCAGTTTTGAAGCTGCTCAAAATGGCAAAAGGCATACGTGCACTTTTGGACACGGTGATGCAGGCGCTTCCCCAGGTTGGCAATCTTGGTCTTCTCTTTTTCCTCCTCTTCTTTATCTTCGCCGCTCTGGGAGTCGAACTCTTCGGAAGGCTAGGCAAGTGTCCATGAACTCAATCCAAAAACTCAATATTTATTTTATCGCAGTTACAATGGGTTTAAAATTATAAACCTTCGTTTTATTATTTTACTATTTATTCGGAAGAATGACGTTCTTGTCAGCGCGTCCAAAATTGTGTTATAAAATTAAAAAAAAGAAAAGAAAAATACATTCAAAAATAATAAATAAAAATAAATAAATAATAAAAATAATAAAAATAAAAATAATAAATATAAAATAATATATAAAAATAAAAATATTTATTGGAATTCGTTTTTTATAAACTGCATTTTTATTTATTGTTTCACGACCAAACGTTCCAATATTTTTGAAGCTTTTGCGCAGAAATGCGTAAAATGAATGATTTTTCAATCCATCCACAATTTCGAATCAAAATTTGATTCAAGCTTTAAAATCACTTTTCGATTTGTCGAAAAGATTGGAAATTTTGATATTGGTTAATTCTTGTTCCCAATCAGAATGCAACGACGAGATGCCGTGTCAGGGTTTAGGGGAGCACGCTCATTTCAGCAACTTTGGAATGGCATTTTTGACTCTATTCAGAGTAGCAACGGGAGACAATTGGAATGGTATTATGAAAGATACATTGCGCGATGACTGTGACGACGCAGCGGATTGTGTGAAGAATTGTTGCGTCAGTACATTCATAGCGCCAATTTTCTTCGTAATATTCGTACTAATGGCTCAATTCGTATTGGTCAACGTGGTCGTTGCTGTTCTAATGAAACACCTCGAGGAGAGTCACAAACAGGTGAAGTAGCCATTTTACTCGAACAACAAAATTCCTCAAACTCTATAATATCACCAGCTCAGCTATCGGGTCTGAGAGACCCGAGAGAACAAAAAAATGACATTTCTTCACTTCCAACTTCTATATTAACATTTTTCTTTCATCGTAACACTGCGAGGAAAGCAAAAGCTTATCGTTTAACTCGCATCGTGATTTTGACAGATGGAGGATGAACTTGACATGGAGACCCAGTTGGAGAGAGAACTTGCTGCGGAGCAAGAAGAGCTGCTGGAAGTTGGGGAAGACGAGGAAGAGGAGGAAGAGGACGAAGAGGATGACGTCGATAATAATCCCGAGGAGGAGGAGGAGGACGACGACGACGACGACGAGGATAACGAGGCAAGAGACGGAGGAATAATGGGGAATGTAAAAAACGGTGCGGAAATCATGGAGCATCGAATGAGCGACGTAGCCGATAATAGCAGCACGAAACTTGGTGTATCGGCCATTAGCCAAGACATGAAAACCTCGCGAGATTCCGAAGATGTACAGCGTTACACCGAAATCGATACTAACGAGGAAAAAGATCGCAGACCGATTCCGATCCTCGAAGTAACTGAATCTTCCGGCGATTCCAGGAGAGAAATCGCTACCCAAGATCCAACCATCGAATCATCAACGTATGAAATTAACAAAGTCCAGAAAAGAATAACTGACGACCAAGACAAAAACGATTCCGGAAAACCAACTTTAGCCAAAGTTCGTTCATTACCTTCCAACTTTACTTATAATCCTCCTGGTGGAGCGGACGGTGCTAGACGAAAAATTGATGGTCAGTATTTACAGCTAATCAAACTAAAAAAAAAAAAAATTCGTAAAAAACGAGTTTGCAAAAAAATTTAACGAAATATTAAACGATTTTTCATTTTCAATTAAAACTCAAACTTTCGCAATGGTTCCTCTGATGTTCGCGATTCTCTTCCCTGTACCACAGTGACGATATTTCTTACAGACACGACGTCAGCAGCAGAAGAGCCGAGTAGACGTCGAGCCGGTGGCTCGTTCCACCGTCATTCGAGCAACCGATCGTCGGCGAAGCATTACAAGCTCAAGCGACGAGAGACATTCCACGCGCAGCAGCGTGCGGCTGCAGCGTCCCTGTTGAGCGCAGCCGGGAGCGCATCGCGGCCTCCGATCGAGGTTGCGGAGCTGATAAAGCAGCCAACGAGTAATCTGAGTGTACCGCGAATAATAACCCAGAGAAATTCAGGATTTAATGTGTCGAGCGGCAAGAAATATGTACCGCAAACTTCGTCGATCGCTGGAGCAGGAGCTCACGGACCGGAAATGGCTCACTCGATGGTCAAATCATTGTTAACCGTGAGTTCGTCGACTTGTCCATCCCCACGAGCATCGAGACTCGTGTCCATCGGCGGAGACGGAACTACCAGAGTCGAAAGAAGAAACTCTTCTTCGCTCTATCCGAACGGAAGTAACAACGGCGCTATCGGCGATAACAACGTCAGCCCTGGACGACGGAATAACAGCAATAATAGTAATACAAATAATAATAATATTAATAATAATAATAATAATAACATTGGTGCTGCTGGTTCTGCATCTGGTACCGGACGATTCGGTCCGAGTAGATTTTCTCGAGGACAATCGATCGGCTGGCAGAATCCGGCGGAGCCACGTCCAACAGAAACCGAGCTTGACGTCCAATCCGTAATAAACGAGAGACGACCGTCCAGACTGAAAGGTACGATTAACCAATTGGACACGAGTCTGATCAGGAACGAAAATATCGATGAGAACTGCCAAAGAGATCCGAACGAGCAACGTTCCACAGCAATTTCCATCTTCGAACCGTCTGCTTCCGGTTCCCCTGATTTCTCACAATTGTACAAGGACCAAGAAGACATCGCCAGCCCGAAAATCAATCAACCTGCTGACACTTGGATTCCCACCAACGATGAGCCACCCAAACCTCGACTCGATCCTCACGCCGAATCTTGTTCCAATGACTCCAAAGAGGAATTTGTTGATAGTGATAAATTGACCTCCGATACAAATGTCGTTATTAGCCTCGAGTACCTCGACGAAACCGTCGATCCTAATCCCGAGACGGACAATATTAGTAATAACGATCAACCCGACGATCCCTCGCAAAGTCTTCTCTCATCGAACCAACGCACGGATTCTTAATTTTCATATTTCATTTTTCTTTCCAAACTTTTTTTCATCTTCCCAGCATGTACGTAACGGTCTCCGGAAAATATCTGCGCTTTTCCGACACCTCAACGCTCCAGTGTTCGCTCCTCTATCAACTGCTTCGTCGAACCCTAAATTTACGCATTTCCCACAAGTCTCGAATAAGCTGTGGTTCATCAGATTTTCTGCCGAAGACTTCTGTGAACTCAGAGTAGTAAAAAAAAACTGTCAAAATATATACGAAATTGTGGAATGCTTGACGGATTTTTTTTCGAAAACTGGCAAAGCTTTGAACTCAAATTTTTTCGTCTTTCTATTGAAAAATGGAAAAACACAATTTTTAAGCAAAATTTTGAAATTCGATGCCTACGGGGTTGGAATAAAGGGCGAAAAAAAAGGATTTTTTGGTTTTCAATGAATATCTCGACTCGTTGAAAAATTGAATATTTCCATCCGTGCATTCGAGATGCGAAAAAAAATGACGAATTTTTTTAGAACATCGATTTGCAAAAATTATGAGAAATTTATTGAAATTAAAAGTGAAGAGAATATTCTCAAGGATGGCAGTCACGGGATAGCGACAATGAAAAAATTAAAAAACAATTCACAAACAAGCAAAAGCGATCGATATTCGAAGGAATAATCGTTGCAGCCGGAGAATATGTTGATACGCAGTAACGAGAATAATTAACGTCTTGTGTACGGATTGTACGCAGCAATGCCTCGTAATATATGCCCATGACAATCTTTTGTGCCGAAAATTGTGCCTCACCTTGCTGGATTCGTATAAGCGAGCCAAGGGAGCAGGCGAGTTTAAATGTTTATTAGGAACAACAATTGTAATAAAATAGTTATTCGATCGAATCCTCGAGATGACGAGAGTTCATCAGCTGCGATCGTTGGCTACTGCATATACACAGGCCGAGTAAGACGTAAAACCTTCGGCATTCAGTCTCTCACTGCTAGGCTTGAGAAGAACATTTTTCGAGAAAGTTGACCGCGGCGGTTCGCAAAGGGGCCATCGAGCGGTGCCGACTAATTTTTCTCTTTCGAATTTCTCGTGTATACTTTTTCTAAAAATCCAATAAAAGCTCCGGAAAACTTGATCCAAAATAAATTTTTTCCGAAATTCCCTCCAAGAAATTGATCAAAATAAATCCAACGCCAGAAATTTTCCATCGACCATCACTTTTTCGCGTTTTAATAAATTAAGCCACAATTTTTATACGACTCGTATCATCTTGAACAATTTTTTTCCCACATTTCAAAGTGCGATCGACATTCTTGTATTATATACGCGAGATTTTCGAAATATTCAAAATTGCACTCGATCAGAAAATTTTCCAGAGAAATTTGTACGGTACCTCGTTTGCAATAAAAAAATCTCTTGAATGCTTGAAATTCGTTGATGACGAATCCCCGCGAACGCACTTTCTTTCCGTAAAAAAAAAATGACGTGAACTTTACTTTTATGTTTCATGGACATTTTGAGTATCGCAAGGTCATACCTCGAGTACTGTTGATATATGCAGTGGCAGGGAAGTTTTGGTGCTGATATGTAGAAAAAAAATGGAATAATTATATCGCACGCACACGGAGAGTCTACGAGATAGAAAAAAATATGAAAATGTGTACTTATCGCGTATAACGCGTGTGTACATCGATTAGAACATGTGTAATTATATAGTTTATAAATATATGTATAGAATGATATGCATTAAAAGTGCAGCTCTGAGAGAAACAACTCCGAGGATGTATAATATGCACGCTGTACGTACTTTAGAGTATAGAAAAAATATTGAGGACTAGCTCGCAGCGGTTTTTCTCTGCCAAAACAAATGAAACTTGACGCGGTATTTAATTTACATATTCACTGTTTCTTGCCATTATTATACCATACGGATACTATTTCATGCACCGTAATCAGACACGAGTTACTCTCGTCGTTGACCAAAGCAACTTTTGTAAAATCAATCCATACAACACGATTTTCATTCGATCATTATCATTTTTGTATGCATCACGAAGAATTTTTGAAGAAATTCCAAACGACGATTGCAAAAATGGCTAAAATCTTTTGGAAATGTTTTTTTTTATATTCCTAAATTTTCGAAGGATTTTTCGGCCTCAGTGTTATCATAATTTTCCTGATTTCAAGTTTTCAAGACAGGAAGCGACCAAGTTAAAATATGCAGACTCTAAAAAAATCTTTGAAAAATTCTTGAAACAATACTTTCTCACGTTCTGCGAACGAAATTAATCAAATCGCCTGACGAAGAAAATTTCTTTTATGTTTCTCCAACGGTAGTTCGATAAGGTTTTCTTCATCTATTCCCATGAAACGTCTAGCATGCTGGACGAGATGCAAACAAAATATTTAAAAAAATATACTAAAAATAACGAGGGTCCTTCGTGTCTGATGACAATTGTGAAAGTATCGCAGTTGACGAGAAAAACAACAAGAAATCAACAAAAATTGACCATCTCTTCGAAAAGAAAAAGGAAAAAAAACCATTGACATCTGTGATATCAAGGCACGTAAATTTTACGCGTACAGGGACACGCGCAACAAAACAGAAGATTCACAACCGGAGCTCTGTGTGCACTTTACCTTTATGTAGAGAAAATCCTTAGGATATACGTCGATTCAGCAAACAAAAAATATGCTGCGAAAAATTAGAAGGAACTAATTATGGAATTATATTTCCACGTACATGTACAAAACCGAGATACGATCTATTATTCGCAGCGAATCATCGAATTCATGGAGCCATCGTGAAAAGAGTGAGAAACAAAATGTTGCGCGATCGCGAGGGTAAAAAATTCAAATCCCACTTTCGATCTGACATCCCTTGATCTCGATTATTTTTTAATCAACAGAAATATCTCATGTTTCGTGTCACGTGGATTTTTTTCAAGGAAATTTCAAAAAGTTCTCAAACTTTCAGACTTTCCCGCATAAGCCAAAAGAATTTTGGGTTTTTTGCGGATGGCTCCGATATAGTCCAATGATTCACTGCGAATTAACTAATCTGTGTCTCTTTCTCTTTTTACACATTCTGAATGATTTATTTTGATACTAAAATCTCTCATAAAACAGAGCAAAAAAACAAACGTGTTCTTTGGTAGATTTCAACGTTTGTGGTGAGTCGTTCGAAGCTTGATAAAACATCCTGGTCCCTCGCACATGGCAAGAAATGTATAAATTGTTTGGTTCCTATTAGAAGCTCATTATACTTTATATTATTTAGGATCGCGTTTCGGTCGAGGGTAGTTGTTAATGTTGTGCAAGTTCGATAGTGATAGAAGTCGAATACAAATAAATAAAAATGGAAGAAAAATATAGAGAGCTCGTTATAGTGTGTTACCCGCGCGAATGATAAAATTGCCTTGGTCAGCGCATCGGGAGGCAAAGACACGTGTATAAATAGTAATTGCCACTATCCTCAGCGAGAAGTAAGGTAAAACAACTAAATCGAAGCATGCGGATAAATGTATTTATTTAGTCTCGAGGCAAATACGTTATAGCGACGAGAGGGAAAAAATGTACTATATATATGTATAACAATAATAATACGTACGACGAAAGGTGATGATGACGAGAGAAATAAATCGAGAACGAATAATTGATTAACGAATGAGCCTTTGACGAGTGTTGATGCTTCGAATCACAACCTGTGTCTAAACTACCGTGTACCCGAATTCTATAAACGCAAGTGTAATCCGGATTCCCGCAGTTCGAATGAATCCGCAGCTCGACTACTTCGTATGGAACTTGCGCCTGAAACTGTAATTACAACGATTACGTTCATTCACTATGCACCGCAGCGAATGGAATGAATATGATTCATCACAAGATTTTTTTTCTAGATCATCCTGGTCTCCTAATTGGCAAACGGATGTTTGCGGAAAACGCAAACATCCTGCTTTCTTTCGTGCAGAATTTTTTTGTATAAAGAAACGTCTACGCTCCTAGTGAAAACTCAAAATCTAAGAATTTGGCGGGCGAACGATTTTTTTTTTGTTTTACCTGAACTGGAAAATATTGAAGAGGAGTCGACGATGCTTGATTGTCGTATGTAAACTCGCCGAAGAGAAAACCATCTTTATCGTCAACGTGATCGAGTCCCTGAATGTGAAAATTTTAAACATGGGAAATTAGTCTCAGTCGAATGNGTCAACATGACCCGAGCCAAATTCGATTGGGCCATCTTTGCCGAAAAAAAAAGAAACGTCTACGCTCCTAGTGAAAACTCAAAATCTAAGAATTTGCCGGGCGAACGATTTTTTTTTACCTGAACTGGAAAGTATTGAAGAGGAGTCGACGATGCTTGATTGTCGTATGTAAACTCGCCGAAGAGAAAACCATCTTTATCGTCAACGTGATCGAGTCCCTGAATGTGAAAATTGTAAACATGGGAAATTAGTCTCAGTCGAAATGATATTTTCGTGTTATTTTTTTTTTTTTGAAATGCTGGTTCGGAGAATATATCAAAGCCTTCATTACCCGTTGAACATTGTTTATGCATTTTTTGCAAAAAAGACTAACCCATACGGTAAAGTCCTTGGGCGCGGCACTGGTATCGCCATCGGGCGATATCGAAGAGGAAATATGTTCGAGACTGAATCCGGTCACCCGAACGAAACCCATCAGCCGAATAACTGCGGAACCTGTGGAGCCTTTGAATGCCCAACACTGGCCTGGCAGTGAACCTGCCTATTTGAGCAGGTACGACAAACAATTTCATTCAATGCTCAAGCCTCTGCAGCTCGGAATCACCTTTGTTGTCTTATACATTGAAACTTATTGCGACCAACAAATGCGATTCAGACCTCAATATTCGTAACGGATTTTACTTGCCTGAATAATTGTTCGTGGAGTGTTTTGTTGGGGGCAGAGGGGAACCCAAAATAAGGATAAAATAGGAGCACCGGTTGTGTAAGGTTCGGTATCTCTTGTTGATACGATCGATCCACCTATCTTGCAGAATCGTCTGTCAATTAATTATCACACGTTGACCTATCCGTTGGTCTCTTTATCTTTTATAGCTAACTAATGAAAGTCCTCGACGTTGTCAAAATAACATTGCAAATTAGTAATACGGAGAAAATTTTTCGGTTATTCTTCGGTCGAAATTTATGGAACTCACTTGCTCAAAGATTGGAGAATATTTTTTTTATTTCTGCCTATAAATTTTTCTCCAAAAATAATTTACACCAAAAATTATTTTCGTCAACAAAACGTCTTTGATCTTTGAAGAGCAAGTGAGTTCCATCAATTTCGTTCATGCCATAAAAATGACAAAATGACCTCGAAAAGTCTCGGCGAAATTGATTAATCATTTTATGAAATGTATGGAATTAATCATTTGAAACTTGAAAAAAATCCAAAGCTACATTCGCTCTCAGCATTTAATATTTTTTTGAAAAACTGAGAAAGCTTCGATCAACGAGAACTTGAGCAGTCAGCGTCCGGTGTGAAGAAGAAAAATGATTTTTCGAATAATGTCTCTGGACGTATCGAGAGAAAGAATCTGACCTAGAGTCTCGAGAGCGTAGTCGGTCCTTCCGGTTTTATCCGCGTCGTACGTTTGCAGCTCGCTTTTCACTAAATCTCTTACACTATCGGGCGACATCGCACCCAAAACGACTTTCGTACGAGCTGCGATTTCTAACAAAATAACTTGGATTATTATTCAATTTTATAAAAGTAAAATTCTCCTACCTGAGGAATTCACAATAAATTCGTCGACTTGAAAAAAATTCACAGCATTATTGGCAAAAGTTGAACGATGCATTTTTAATAGAATGGAAATTAAATTGAAACCTCCGCCGCGGATCATATGGGTCTTTTTCGACCCGAACGACAACTTTTTTCGAAAATCGTGTCATTTAAAAATGAAACAAATACAAGGGAAAGATTTTTTTCTCTCCAAATACGCGAGGGATAAGTGGCAAGACGAAACGAACCCACATGATCGGGGACGCGATAAAAAATCATATGATCCTCGGAGGACTAATCACAATATTGAGCGTTTCTTCGTTTTTTTTTGTTTCTGCAATTTTTTATAATTTACTCGATATAAACAACGCACGGGAACAACGAGGTTCGAAAGTTTTGAACTCGACAAAATAGCCAGACCACGCATCAACTTTGAACTCTCCTCCTACTCGTTTATTATATTTTGTAATTATTTATGAAAAAAAAGTGAAAACCTTCGAAAGTGAATCGTGATTCAGAGTCGAATTTTTATACAAACCTTCCGAAACCTCTTCCCTAAGTTTTCCAATCGCTTCGGACATTCTAGGAACGACGTAACTAACTTCTCGCAACTTGCTCCTCAATTCATCTCTGGTTTCAATAATATTTTTCACTTCCATCTTCGGTACAGTTCCCATCGACGTTCGTCAATCGTGCGACCAAAATAACGAGAAATTAATAAGCGGCGAGTGTACGGTCATTTTTTCGTTTTCAGAATATTTTTATGGAAAATATACCGAAAGGGTGCTCATCTGACTCCGCAATTTTCCCAGATCCGATTTGATTATCCAGAATGAATCACTCGCCGAAAATTCACCCCAGAGATGGAAGGCTGACAGAGCTGTTTAAGGTAATGACCAAAAGCGGAATCATGAAATTGTAAAATTATTTCGTCACTTATTAGAAATGAGAAAAAAAAAATCTTTTTTTCGATGCCAAATTTTGCATAATTTTTCAACCAAAATCTCGAAAAGTTGTTTTCAAAAGACTCTGTTCGGACCCGAAATCCTCGAACGTAAGAGAGGGGCAGGCAAAGCAGAACAGCCTCGCAAGAAAGATGGAATTTTTTATTTTTATGAAAAGTCAAAATTTCTTCAATAAAAATCACGTCGAAATGATAACAAAAATTTCAGATTCGAGAAAACGAGAATTGTGATTTCTTAGCAGATTTTTCCCTCGAAAAAAGGAATAAAATGTCTCGAACGGTTCGCATAAGAATCGGATCGATTTTTCGATGTTGCCGCAACGTGATATCGTGAGATTAGAATTAAAAAATAAAAAGTAGCACAATGCGTCATCAACGTGAAATGATCACGAAATAATTTCAAACATTAAGTTTCGTCTTTTATAATTCTTACCTAACATGGTTGTGACTATAAAAAACGTCAGAGGCTTCAGAAGTTTGCAGTACCAGGGGGTTGGCGAAAAGTCTAGGGAAGTACTGCTGCCTGAGTTATTGTTACATCGGCAGCAACCATTGCGTGAACTCATCTGGTCGACGACATATATTCGACTTGAGGTGGAACATGGATGCAAAGAGTGTCTTGCGTTTTACAGGGATGAACGCGATCACGCCGAGAAGCTCGATTTGACGTTTTATGAGGCTATTTTCATTCTGGATCAACTTCACAGGCGCGCGAATGCATTTTTATATTTCTATAGATATACACACGCGAGTTTTTATACATGTCACTTCTTTTATTTCCATTCGACGGAGACCAACAGGAAAAAAGCGACAGTCTAACAGATATTCATACAAGTCGTGTAATAATAATATAGATTTATCTGATTTATTGAATGATCGTTCTTAAAATATAACAGCAGCTTTTACGGACGTGTCGACAATTTCAAGTCGAACGATGGTGGACGAGTCGGAGTATTTATTCAGTTTCCTTATTATTATTATTTTTATCGTTAGAATTATTGCGTGGTCAACGTACGAGAGCTTTGAGGGCTGAGTGAATGCGAACGTTGAGACGATTTTCAAAGTCGTAATCACTGTACTCCGTTTGAGCCTTGAGTAATGCACTCTTTCCTTCTTCCGTGCGCTGCAAGAAGGAAAAACACCGAATTTTTTCCCTCCCAAGAACTCGAGCGTAGGAAACGAATGATTTTTATTGAAATATCGTAAAACTTACGCCGGTAGAGCAGAGTATGCTTCCCAATTCGTAGAGAGCGAACGCGCTCACGTGCTGATCCAACGGACGACTTTCCTGAGCGGCAACGGACGTCGCAACCGATTTATCCTCGACACTGCGTCGCTCGAGACACTTGCGATAAGATTTTACAGCCGCTACGTTCTCTCCGCGATAGGAATGAGCCGCGCCGGCTATAAGATCGGCCAAACCAACCATCGGTTCCTCCTTGCTCCGATCGAATCCCTTGCATTCTGTTCCGCCCAAAAATACACAGATTTGTTGGTAATTTTCGTTCTTTTTTTTTTAATACAAAAATTTTCATCGTGATGATGAAATAATTTAACATAAGAAATTCTTTCTCGAATAATCATACTGGGAAGAAAATATTACAACAACAAACAAGGCATCAAAATTCCTGAGACAAAACAGCAAAAAAAAATTCAATTTTCAACGAATAATAATTTCGGAAAATTGTCTTTGGACAGGAATTCGTAAATTTCGTCATATTTGCATTTTCAAAAACTGTGCAAATCCTAAAATTGGTTTTTCATTGTCGATAATAAAATATGATAAATTCAGGAAGTACGGAGAATAAATTCGCAGTGAAAAAAAGCATAACTCACCGGAAACAACAACGCCGAGGGTTTCTCTGGAGCTGGAAGGCATCGCGTTCCACAAATAAAGGAGTTCGTAAACTAGGAGTCTGTAATAAGTTCGGCAATAAGATTGTCCATTATGATCGATTAATTTGGAAAGTCTTCGGAGAACGAAAAGATCGAGCTGCGTCGTTTTGGATGAACCGTTGCTGGTCAATGTTGTCGTTATTTCCCGATGGATTCTCAACGTGTTTTCCGGTTTGTCATCAGCGCCCGCGCAAACTACGAAAAAATTCAAATCCCAGAGAAAAATTGAGACAAACCAATTGACGAGTTTGCTGAATTTTTTTTTACTGCGTTAAATATCATAGAGCGAGGAACGGCGAATTACCAGCTGCGAGATAAGCGTAAATACTCTCGGACCATCGCGATTCGCGTTGCAGCCGCGCGAACGAAACGTGAGCTTGGGCATAATTCAATCGAATTAAATGACACCATGCTATCTCGTGGAGACAGAGTAGTTTTATTTCCCTCTGGGCGGATGATTCGACAGCCCTTTCGTAAGCTTCGAGCGCAGCCTCGATATTTGACTATTCAAACATACACACAATTATGCCTTTTTTTCAAGGGATCACACGATCTCTCGACTCCCTACAATATTATCAATGACGCTACACAAATTTACAGAACGTTCCACGACGCATAACGTTTCTTTCAGAATCTTTCATTCAACGATCAATTCGAGTAAAAATTTTATTTTATTTTTCTTTATATTTTTGCCTCTAAATACTTGTTGCGTTGAAAATATTATGACGACCTTTGCAGCCTCATTATGTCAATCAGGGATGACAAAAAGTCGACTTTGGAAAAACTTAAAAATGACCAGAAACTGTGCCTTCGAACGTGAGTGTTGTGTTCACGTTCGAAGACGGCTCGATTGGTTTGCCGTCGACTACGATTTTTCCCAAAGATCATCAACATTTCCCACGTGTTTAAAAAAAATTTCTCGAAAGTTTTTATATTTTGAAGAGATTAAAACTTTTGCTCCATCATTCGTTTCCGTCTAGTCTCGTAGCAAAATTAGCAAAGATAGAAAATGGTATCCGGGGAGTTTTTTTGAAAAAAATTCATAGCTGCACAACATCGGTAATGTGGAATTTTGCTCTAACCGATTTGTTCCTTAATTTCAGGTCACTGAAGGAAGTCTGACGCGATCGTGAAACTTTCTGGAGATTTACATAGCGGAGATGATAATAGAGGAAGAGAGAGATACAGAGATAAAGAGATCCGCGTACCTGCAGCCGTTCGGTTCTACCTGTAAAAAAGAGAAAGAGCGCTGCATCGTTAAACTCCGTCTGGCACTCTGCGATCAATTGTTTGGCAGCATCGACTCCAGAACTGACGCTCCAGTCATGGAGGGAACAGAACGGTCTAACAATCGTATGATAACACAGAAGTGACAGCCTATACGACAATGGACCACGAACAGACACGGACGATATACTTTTTGTGCAAAATTTTTATAAATATGTTTATACATCAAGTTATTCGTACCCACCAAAACCGTATTATTAACCCTAGAACGGTAACCTGGGGTCAAAAACTACCCCATGCGACTTTAAATCCCGCGCCCTTTCTCCCTTCGTTCTCCCGATTATTATCGTTTTACCGCATTTTTCACGAATTTTTCAATCTGAAGCAAAATTTCTCCAGGCTCACGAGATCCTGCATTAAAAAACAAAAATAATGAGCCCAAGTTGAACTCTTTTCGTTCAATTCTACCGGAGATATGAACTTTTCAAAATTGGGGTCCTTTATGACCCAAGATTACCGTTCTAGGGTTAATTGATAACAATGAATTATTGGCAAGTATTTTTATTGAAATTCCGTGGAGAAATACTCACGTAGCGAGAGGTGCCCGCATATCTTCGCTGAGTCGTGCATACATCAAAGATGTAAGACCGGCTTTCCTGTCGCCCTCGAAGCCCAACAAATGAATCAATTTCAACAGAGACGGTGGTACCAAACTGACACACAGTTGAAATATTCCATAGCCAAAACTCACGGCTGACATTAGACGCACTACTTCATTTGGCTCGACGAATCTGTCAACAAATTTATTTCCATAAGAATCTCGACAACTGGACAAACATTTTTTAATTATTTGGCTGTTGAAATCCTGGCGATTCATCGAACAATAATTATTACAGCTTCGTTGAATGAGCCTCGACGGACACAAGGATTTATTTCTCTCCATTTTCTCAATCGAATCTCGTTAAAAAATCGTCTAAATGGACAACCAAAAATGAATTAACCTTCCGTCAGTGTATCCAAAAGATTTACAAGCTCACGCGAAATTCCAACTTTCGTAATACTGCTTCCAAATAGACAACTTTGGAGCTCGTTTTTCTTCCCTAAAAATACTAGATAAATAATCGATCCCATGAATCGATTATTTTCTCGAATTATTTCTATTTTTTCGAAAACATGTAACCGGTGAAAACTAAAGTCAAGCTAAAAATTCAAAGTCACTGACGGACAACGTGGGAGCTCGTTTGTTATTCCCTAAAAATACTAGATAATTCGTCGATCTCTTGGCTCTCTTATTTCCTGAATTATTTCAATTCTTTCAAAAGCATGTAGCGTGTGAAAAGTAAACTTGAGCTAAAAAGACAAAGTCGCTGACGAAGGCTCGAAAAAAATGTGAAATTTAGCTACCTGATCGTTTTGGAGCATTTGTATTTTTGGATAATGAATTTCACCAGCCAAATGCAACCGAACCGCGCTCTCAGAGTCTTACGACGATCACGACAGTTTGGATAAATAAATAAAAATACTTTACGTGGATTGCTGATCTGTCGAAGCGGTGGTCGTGATGCCGGTTAACGAGAAGAGCATCGAGATCGATGTTCGCAAAGACGACGAAGGAGGAGGCGACGCCATGGTGGACGTCGGTGACGACGCCGAAGTGCCGTTTGGTGAAGCGCTCAACGACGATGCCATCGAGCAGGAAGATGACGAACGACAACGACGCGGGGGTGTCGTACCTGGTTGCAAATTATTAACCCTTTCCAAATCGATATTGTGATCGTTTAACCCTGAAAATAAAATTCGTGCTCAATTCTTCCAGCCACCAATTTGAGGCTCGCACTTTCTGGAAAGAAAGCATTCGCTTGGGTCGAAACGACCCGTCGAAATGACAAGAATAATTCATTAAATATCAAGAACAAAAATCCTGAGTATTGACCGAAGAATCATAAAAAATAAGTTTAAAAAAAAGCGAACCTGTAGGATTTGTGCCAAAGGTACGACGATACAATTGTAAAATTTGTAAATACGTATGCTGATAAATTCTCCAGGCTTTTCGCATCATCCAACCACCACGTACGTATCCACTGACTTCTTGCTGCAGAAGAGTGAGCATAGCACTGCAAACCTTTGTATCAGCGAGGACAATTTGTCTCTCAAGGCGTCGAGCATATTCGCTCTGAAACTGAACGTACACCTTGTAATAATACTTTTCTCGGCGACACTAAAAATGGCATTTTAACAATTTTATCAATTCCATAGAAATCTGTACGAGTTTATTTGGTGGTGGAGAAAAAAACGAAATGTTTGGAAAAAAAAATTGTTCAAGATTTGTTGATGAAAATTCATTGAGTAGCTTTTGAAAATTGAGGAAAAAAAATTAATGAATGACGAAAAGGTATGATATATAAATATACTCACACCAGAGGACGTCGTTACATCCTGCTCCGTCCTAAACACTCTGCTGGTTATGGATTTCAGCCAACCCGCGTCATTCGCGCATTCTCTCTCAGTGTTTTTAAGCGTCTCCACTGCTGCGACCAGTTTTTCATCCTCGAACGTCATGAGTGCATTCTTTGGAGATAATACATATACTTGTTAATCGATATTGCTCTTTCAAACACCCACATGTTGGGCAAAAAAAAACGATTCTATTCGAGCGTCCGACGTGGATACAGTATCGCGTATTCTGAAAGAGAAATGTTGCAGAAATATGCAATTCTCCATGCAGATTTTTGAATCATCTCGATCGGTTAATCGAGTGCATTTATTTTTTTCATCCCAGGAGACAAAAATCTCAACTTTGCTCGCATAAGACGAGCGCTGTATTGAGCTGAATTACATCGTTATTGGTTAATTTTTTATGTGCCATTGAATCTTCGTGTATGGGCAGTAAGTATGGGTACGGTCTGTCAGACCCTGCCCTCATCGATCCTCGGAAATTAAATGCATTCTTCCGCGCGTGGATAGAATATTACAACGGATATTGAATTTTGTATCAGTCAAATGAATCGAAAGTTTTTCCATCTTTTTTTTCTTTTTTTTTTTGCCTTTCTATAGAATTAACAAGCACGGACTTGAACTGCGTTTTAATGAGGAATAAAGAAAGTAGAATGTGGATTTTGACGAAAATAAACGATGAAAGAAAAAAAATGTGGCAGAGATCTCGACTTTTTATTTTATTTGTCGTTTTTAATTTCTCACAAGGCGTAATTTTTATTTATTTTTTTAGTTGTCGAAAAACCGTCCCGATTTCCTGATTGATCACGTCATGAGAACCGAATTCGGTGACAAAAACTGATTATCCATACACGTGACAGTTTTGGTGCATATTATTAAAAATTTTATCGAAATTAAGTCATAATTTCAGTAAAAACAATTCATTCTTTGAAATATGTCGGAAACGAATTTTTTCAAAATGTTCTAGCGATTCATTTCAATTATTTCCTGGACCAACAGTTCATTATATAAGAGTTCAATTATCTCCAAAAAAAATGAACGTATAGCTATGAAGAAAAAGAAAATATCAACGAATCAAAATCGACTATTTTCGCATTCAAATTATTGGACGATGAGGTGAGTTTTTTTCAGTATTGACAAAAAGTTTGCTAACGTGACAAGCATCAGGCTGGAGCTGAAAACTGTTGCCTCATTATTTCCTCTCGCTTATGAAAAGTAGCTCGGGACAAAGTCACACTCGAGAAGCCTTCTCATTAAAAGAGAAAAAGCTCTTTGAAGATTGAGCATAACGAGGAATCATCATAATGAGGAAATTGCAATAACAAGGTCTTTTGAAAACAGTCAAACACATGTTTTCTCTTAGAGCCACATTCCACAGTAATTTTCTAGGTCATCGTGACAAATGTGACAATCTTGATGAGATTTTCTGTCATTTAAAAAAAGTTACGAAATTTCAAAATGCGCAATTTTTCCGAAGGCGAAAAAAATACGAATATCGTATATTTTCCCTTCTCGATGGTTTCTTCAATATTTTGAAATATAACAAAAGCGTATTGTGTATTAGAAAAAAGAATTTCCTACTAATCTACTGAATTTACTCCGAAAATGGTAGATTCTAAAAATTGAGCGTATTCCACTTTTTGTATAAAATGATTTTTGCGCAACATTCAAACTTCCAATTGTATTTATTGTAGATTTTGAATTTTCTGATAAAATGAGTGATCGGTCAGCCGAGAAGCCGGGGAAGCGCGAACGTTGAAGCGAGCAAGAATGTGTGTAGCTCAAAAGGTAAAAAAGTGTGCACAGGTTCGTCGGACAGCCCGTACGTAATCAACGAAGGAAAGGATAATTTGATGGAGCATTTTAAAAGTGCGGTATGAATATTAAAAAGCAAAGCCCTTGGATTCACGTGGCCCACCAATACAGAAATGACTTTGGCGTACTGATGGGAAAGCACACATCGTAAGAGACGTTGAATGTAATGAGAAAGACGAGCGGCATGCTTACCATAAATAGAACGAAGCATCGAGCGGTTTTTGTGTGAAAACTGTTGGAACGAAGACCAAATAAAATTTCTGCTTCCTCTGGTTTGTTGTTGAGAAAAAGTGAGAGTCCTCGTCTCGCGATTCGCCAGTCCTCTTCGCTCGAGTAATCTGCAGCCATTTTAACTCGGTGCGGCTTTGTCGAAGCAGCAAATGATCCGTCAAAAGTCCATTTCTTTCGTCCCTTCCCGTCTCTCCTCCATTATGTGATGATTAACGAAACTTCTGTCGATTAAAAAAGCACAATTTAAAGAGGTCGTCGTGTTTTTTTTTTCCAACGCCTTTTGCATAAACCGAACGTTCAGAAAAGAAATCAATCACGTAACGATGATTTCCAGATGATAAATAGTTATACGAAAATATTGCCTACTGTTAACTGCACGAATGGAAAATTCATGCGGGTTGCCCGTTCGCCACGCGCGCGAATACTGGAGCGTGCCAAAACCGCTGTCGCACGCTGCGACGCCTTACTGCAAGGGTCGCATCATCCCACTCGACTATATCTATTGTTTGTCGTATTGATTTTCCCCTTTTGCTCGTGGAAATACACGCTGGGATCGTCCGTAATTCACGTTATTCAACCAAGACTGCGGTATCAGCAAAACAAGTCTATTTACATATTATCTCGTTGCGCCTGAAATATCTGACAAGAATTTTTCACCCTTTTTTGTCTCAATTTATTTTCTTTATTTCTCAATACCGTTCCACCTACAAAAATATTTTTCGTGTCGATTTGAATTTTTGTTACCGACACACAACCATTTGTATGGATCGACGTCTGAATTAAAAGTATTTGCCTTTTTTGTTTGCTTCCAACATTTTTGTTCCTTTTATTTACGTCGTTTTTTGCAAATTTTGTTTATTTTATTTTTATGAATTTGAGTGAAAAAATCGAATCATCGAATAAATGAAAATTTGTCTATTCGTCTACATCGCATTTGAGGCAGAATGAAAAGTCGAACCAAGGTCGATGATTAAATTATGAAATACTGTTTTATAATAATTGTAATTGTTATTAATATTTATAATGATAATATGTACATTACAATAAACATTGCTTATAATGCCAGAATAGTTACGTAAAGTTTAGCAACTGATAAGAAATAAAGACTACGATTTACGTTCTATACGAATTCGAAACCTTCGAATTTGTGGTCTGCGATCCTCTCGTCCGGCAAGAGAATCTGCCCATGAATCGTAAACGCTGTGATATAGGTTGCTGTCTGGCCTCTGTACTCTTCGGACTTGAGAGCGACTATGATGGAATCATCGGATCCCGGTAGGAATTTGAAACTTGAAAAACCTCGGATTGGCACGTGGTTGTCGAGTTTAGTTACCTGAAAATAAAAAATTCAATCGTTGCGTTGGTTCGAAATCAACCAACAATCCGAATTTTTCTTCGTGTCGTTTTTCACAAACATTTTTGTGTTTTTTTTTAAGCAGCTTTTACTATAAATCACGAATCATGCGAGAAAAGGAGCAGACACTATTTTTGAAACTTGCGACTCCTTAATAAAGTTTAATGCACCTTCACACTCGTGAAATTCTCGTTGGTGCTGAGCAGAACGTTGCAGCTCATTGATTCGTCAGTTGTCTCGTTGTATCGCTCTTTGGAACATCTGCGTGGTAAAAAAAACCAACTCTGTCGAATCTCGCTCCAAGCACCCGATTCGTGAATCATGTATCCTGCGGATCAATAATAATGATTAATAATTATAATGAAAGAAAATATAACTGTGGTGTAAAAATTGAAATATTGACCCTCAACGTGATCGATCGGTTACGTGGGCACACGAAAGATTTGTGGAAAGCAGATATTGCAAGAAAAATCGAGACCACGCTGGGTTACAGGATTCTTCGGAGGCTCGTGGGCGTAAAAACTCTGCCACACACACTTTTCTCTGACAGAATCGAAATTTGCAAAACAATGTCTACGATGTGTTTTTTTTTCTTCAGGGAATCAGGAGAAACTCGTGGAGGTAATTCTCATCTCGCCAGACACACTGATTCATTTAAAAGGAGCAAATACGCGCGGGCAATAAAATTAGAAATGTTTTTCCCAATTTCGAGTTTTCTGAGTAGGAAATAGATTTAGAGAATCGTCCAACTCCTTTACCTGGAAATTCGATATCCAGCGATTGCCTGAGCATCTTGTAATTCTTCGTCCAATCGTAGGATCGTTTCTCGCCGCTCGGCGTTATTACATTTATCCACATAGGATTGTTATGTTGAAATTCACCGCTGCTCGTTGTCCATTCTTTGCCCATGCTACCCACGTATAGCAATTCATTTTTCACCGTCGCCCATTCCGATTTGAAACCTGAAAAACAGTCATTAAACACATAAAGAAAAAAATAGTCAATTGTTTACATTTTTTGCTTCAAATGAGATTTCCCAAGAGAAACCAAAATTATTGGCACGGCACACGCGCTATTCAAATCATTTTTGTAGTAATTCCACACAGAATTTGAAATTAGATTATCGTGGGAACGGCTGGTCATGAGATGAGAAAAATTCAAAAGAATTAATTGACTCGATTGAAGAAATTAAGTTTTTTTTTTGCATTTTCACGATTCGTCGTCAATTCCGTTGAATTTTGATGACTTGAGAATGACAGTGAAGACGAAGAGTATGGAAACCTTTGGAATCTCGTCCGTTGCCATCCATTAAAACGAGCCACGGGTAAACGTGCTCGCCGTCCAGTTGATGAACAATGCCAGTTCGATCGTCAAAGGTGAGTAGACGGCCGTCGAAAGTAACAAGCTCGGAAAGTTCCATGCCTCTTCCGCCCATGGAGAGGGTAGAAGTTAATTTGGTTTCTTCTCTGTCCCAGGAAACGGATATGAAATTGCTCTTGGGCATCCAGAATAAGCGTCCGTGCCTGAGGAGACTGTACCACGTGTGTTTCTTGGTTGCATCTTTGGATTCTTTGTCGAGATCACTTATTATTGCTATTTTGAGAGACACGCTTGAGCCGGATTTGATGGGAGGAGTTAGGGGATAAACCGAGTTGTAAACACCGTAGAAATCGTTGTTTAATTTAGAGCGAGTAATAGTCCGATGCGGCGACGAACACACAGAGCCGTGAATCCAGGGATAACAATAAATTAACAACGGTACGATAACCACTAAGAGAAAAACTCCGATGAATTGGTGCTGCAGCCTCAAGCTGCTGTTTCCAACTCTGTACACATGTGGAGTATGCAATGCTTGCCTCCAATCCCTCAACAATAACATTTTCATCCTTCAACTATTTTGTAAACACAATCCGCTACCTAACCTATAATCCAGCTGTCGTTATCTCACCGACTTTCCCATCGTTTCTTCATCGTCTGTCACTCGCAGCTGCCACGTAAACCACACGAATCATTTCACGATTTCGCTTTTCGCTCTTATCAGTGACACGTGTGTTACCCTTTTTTTCGGTTTCCTTAATCTCCCTCTTCTTTGCTTTTTCCTTGACAAGGAACGCAACGTGGTAATTATTGTCATCTCCCTCTACGACAGCGCTCAACCCTCGCCCCCACCCCTTCTCGCTTCTCGTATCGTGTGGCCCAGGTTGTTTTCTTTCCAATGAAGCAAATTTGATGAATACGATTTTTTGTTATTATCAGCGTGCACGTATTCGTTCCATCAACATTTTTGCACCGAAAAAATTGAAATGGCCGTAAAAATGCGTGATAAAAAAAAGAATCCTTCGAATTTATACGAATTCCCTTTCGAAATAAATGATTTACATCTGAATGCGAAGAATTGAAATAAAAAAACTTTGACCTTTCTTTATTTCAATTTTCAGTACAAGAAAATTATTCTTTAAGTTTGGCACACCCTTCGTTTTTGGAACCGTACATCATTGACCGAAATAAATAAAAAAACATTATTTCATCCAGTTATTCGAATTCTTGTCTAGTCATCGTGCGTGGCTAGTACGTATCGAATAATTATATATATACATGAGTGTAATTCCGTACGAAAGATCGTTATCGATTACCGATCAACGCATTCCATCGCGTACAGTGATCATCAATCTTTTTGAGGAAAGATAATATCTCGAATATGCTGAAAGTGACTCTGACCGGAAAAATGGAATACTTTTTTTTTAAATTGTTGATCACCAGGATTTGTTTGCCTAACGATAAAATTATTCGTTCGCTTTCATTGAGGCCAATGAAACAAACATTCCAGATTCAAGAGTCGATGCCACCGATTTTCTAATACGTTTCACAATACCGTGAAAAATAATTATAGACGTGAGCAAAAAATTCAGCTTTCTGGAGGATTTCTTCAAACAAAATCTTCGCCTTATCTTCAAAATGCCAATACTGTCTTATTTCATGTCTACGATTTCGGTTTCATTTCGAAACGATGCATCGAGTTAAATGCCAAGAGAACAGAACGACAATGGGGAAAATCCATTTGAAGGCATCTCGTCTACATTGGCAATGATTGCAGTCAAGATTCGAATTCACCGTTCATCGGAATGTGAGATTGTAGAACAGCGGAAATGGATATTCCCGTAAAGCACTAGATATAACGATTTTCTCTAGTATCATGCAATCCTCCCTCCAGTCCCTGTGGACATTCTTAATTTTGTGAGAAGCAAAAGCGAATACAAAGTTGTTGAGGGCCCGAAAATAAACATTTCATGAATCGATTAGGCAGAGGAGAACCATATGCCCAGGTGGATTGACTGACTGACATGAGAGCTGAACGAGGAAATAGGAATTGGAATGAAGAGATACTAATCTGTATTATCGGTCACCCTCACCAGAAAATATAATATAATGATTTCCCACAAGATCGAGAGATAAACCTGGCAGGATGCGATGACAAAACATTTAGACACAACATGGCTGCAGAAACGATACGAACCAGTTATAGTCTTGCACTTGTAAGCTCCGAGTCTGCTTGTAAAATGAATAATCATTGAAAAGTCGAGGAAATTATTGGAAAAAAAACGCAAATAATCAGAATCTCCTCGTTAGACTCAAACTTTCGTACCTACGAAAAAAAAAATGTACGTGGGAAAAATGATCTGTTTGCTCTTCTATTTCGGAGTGTCACAAAATGTGGTTGACTCTGAAAACTGGATAGAAAATCTGGTGAACCACACAGTAGAGGCATCCAAGTTCCTACAATTGAGGCTATTGACCCGGTTGGATGAGAGCAAAAATGTAGAAAACCCAGTTATCGAAGAAATAATCGTCAGGTTGATGAATAATTTGCCTACCGTGAGAATAAATTATGACAAAAATTTCAACATTCCGGGAAATGTGAACTCCCAGCATGAATCTGGCGCGGGCTTCCCGATCGACACTACAGCGACGCTCTTTCTTCTTGTGATCGAGTCTCCCGGCAGCTTGTCCATTTCAACGATGAAAAAGTTTATTGACACCGTAGCAGAAATGGCTTCTTATCACTACACTCCCGAATACTTGGCCATCATTTCCGTCGGGATTCGGACTTATAGCCTCGAGGAGACGCTGCAGTACGCCTGGCACCAGAAAATGCTTGCATTTACGATCCTCGAATTGCCTCATAAAAACTCGGTGAGTCTTACAATTATTTTCATCAATTATAATAAATAAAAGTCTCTCTCGATTGTAAATTTTAGTCGATTGTGTCGCGGGTAGAAAAAAATGAATAATACTGAATATGCAAAACTATGCAAAATGATGAAATGCGAATTTCGCCCAAAGCCTCATGTCCGAGTACGTCCCGTACGATAAAATAAATTGAAATTTATAATAAAAAAATGAAAAAGTAAAAAAAATTAAAAAATTTATAATAAAAATGAAAATAATGTCCCCAACGAAAAGAATTGAAATTTGAATAATAAAAAAATGAAAATTATTTATATTTTTGACAGAACGATGGGTCATCGGCACTACCGATATTTCATCAATTGAATCCATTCAAAAAGGAGTACACGAGAATGAACTGGACGGGGCAAGTGAATAACTTATTTCCCAACAAAGTGGGTAACATGTGGGGCTATCCTTTGAGAGTTCGGGCCGTAAACGTTCCACCGTTGACAATAGCAAAATTCAATGTAAAAGGAGAAGCGATTAAAATAGAGGGTAATAATATGGAGATGATTAAAATAATAGCGAAAAAATTGAACGCTTCGATCGATTGGGTTCCACCGACGAGGGAAGAAGATT
This sequence comes from Hyposoter didymator, assembly GCA_037952995.1. NCBI lineage: Eukaryota > Metazoa > Arthropoda > Insecta > Hymenoptera > Ichneumonidae > Hyposoter > Hyposoter didymator. The sequence continues at coordinate 2,530,234 of JBAJMU010000004.1, forward strand.
TGTATCGTATAAATGATCCGCTCCGCGTCGTGTACCACGTGATGGAATTACAAAAAATAGATATGGAGTCGTATTTGGCGCCGCAAATCTCCGTATCGGTGAATAATTCGCTGAGGACTACGGCGCTCTTGACTGATCAGTTCTGCGCGTTCGTACCGATTTCCTACAAATCACAAGTTCCCTTTCCCTCGAGTATTTGCAAAGCATACTTACTCAGTGTCGGACTCGTCACGACCTTTTGGATATTGGGAAAATTGTTACCTCTTGATAATTCTTATTGGAAAATGTTCAACATCGGTCGTGTGCTTTTCTTTGTGCCAGTTGGCAAATTCCCCGAAGTTGATGTCGAACGAATTATCTTCGCTTGTTTGCTCGCCACCTCGGCCATTATTTCGACCAATATTTGCACTTCCTTCACGGACTTGAGTATCGGGACCGCTCGGCAAACGGAATTCGAAACGTTGGCAGATCTTGACAATTCGGGATTGAAGCCAGTCATCGGACCATTCCTTTACAACAAAACTTTCGAGAGCGCGGAAGGCCCGCTGTTGAATTTGAAGAACAGGGCAGTCTTGTCTTGGCGACTTCGCGATTGTCCGAAAATGGCTGCAAAATACAAAAACGTAACTTGCTTTTCCCTCAAATTGGGTGTCGACTTAAAAATCGGCGATAAAAAAAATCGCACATTGTTGCGAGTTGCTCGACCCTGTTTGTGGTACGACAGTATTGCATTCATCATTGGAAAACGATCGCCTTATCGTCACCATATCAATTGGATCATTATGCATTTACAGAGCGCAGGGATCATAAGATTTTGGTACGACGAACGGAGACCTCTCAAATGGACTTTGACCAAATACGAAGCCATACTCGAAAAGAGACACTCTTCGCAAACTCTTCGTTTCCTTTTGCTGGCAATAACTTTGGTCGGCTTTGCTATTTCGATTATTACTTTCCTCGCCGAAATTCTTATTCATTCTGTGAAAAAGACTAACGCTATTTCTTCATTCGGTATATTTCGATTGCAGAAGGAACGACGAAGGCGATGGACGCTTGAACGAATAAAATAATGACACAAAAATTCTTGTTCCAAACCACAACTTCATATTTTTTATTAACTTTAATTCCAATTTCATGTTTTCCAGTTCATCCCGATTTCTAAGGTGCGAAATATTATTTATAAATTTATACACCAAAGAATTTTGACCTGCCAGTCAAAACCCTGAAGCTTCGAGTTATGTGGACATTAGAAAAATCCTCACTGGACCGTTTTTAATAATAAATTGTGTGAAATTGTTGCAACATCGTGCGGTTAATAAAAAAACCAAAAAAATACCGAAAAAGGAGCATAAAAATGTTGCAACCAACAATCGAATGAGAAAGATGAAAAACAACGCAGCGAGCATTTTTTTAATTCGCAACTTTTTTCGGAATTATGTTTTCATCTGTATAAATTATGCAACACCAAAAAACTTGGCTGTAATAATTGTAAAATAATTTTGAACAACGAAAACGAATTTCGACAAAGTTTTTTTAAATTTTTTATTAAATGATGTATTCGTTACGTATATAAACTTACAGAATAAAGAAACAGAAATACGCTTAACAATGTTTGATCGATCCGAGGGTTACCAGCTGATATTTACAAACGGAAACCGACTCCTCCGACTGTAGCTATTCTGCCGACTTCCTGCGCTTCGAGCGATGATATTTGACTCTTCAACAATAAATAAAGAAAAAAAAACGTTTGAAAACATGAGAAAAACAAAAATGCCATTGACTTTCGTGTCAGAAAAAACGTTGAAATTGTGCAATATTGAAATAAATCGTATTCGCATTCGTAGATATCGTTGAGGAAGATTTTTTTCGACGTATTCATTTCGCGTGCGATATATTTGAAGATTATTTGTTTAAAAAAAATAAAAATGTGTCTTGTGAATGTATTTATTATTTATTTGCAACAGTAGAGCGTCATACCTTGGCCACTTTGTTCTTCGAGTTCATGTAACCGACTATCATTGAGTTGGTAGTATGAGTCCACAAAACGTCACCGAATTGGTCGTGAGGAGAATAACGAACGATTATTGCTCCTCCGTGTTTATGTTTGACTCCGCTCAGGAAATCGGATTCTGTAAAATCAAGTAAACGCATGAGGCTGTTTTTGCAAACGAGTTTTTAAGTGAAATCGTGCCAAAAATGGTTTTGAAAAAAAATTATCATGAGAAAAGATTCGCATTGCGATTTGATGATTTATAAAAATAGTTTTTTTCGCCAAAACTCACCGATGAATTTTGTTTTCATGGTTTGGTGTATGGTCGTTGTTGGACAACTACTGTTGACCACAGCTTCAGCTAGCGTTCGCGCTAGCGTCGTACGAATAAGATGTTCCCCGCACCCGGATGTGCTTGATGCGACCGAACAGCTACCGTTTCTTGCCCAAGCACCGCATCCCCAAACACCGGCCTGAAAGAAAACATGCATTCTATTCGATCTCTTCAGCAGTGATTACAATTTCGTTAAATGAGTCAATTCATCGCGAGTTTCCTACAAAAGCGAAATATACAATCACTTCTCGTGATTATTTCAAATTGCTTTACGAATTTTTAATGATGAGATTCAACAATCTATTGCGACGGAAAAATGGAGTTAGCGACACCGCGGAACCGGCACATTATTTTCGTTGGCAGCCCGACGTGGATTCATCTCGACCATCGNAACAGTTACCGTTTCTTGCCCAAGCACCGCATCCCCAAACACCGGCCTGAAAGAAAACATGCCTTCTTTTCGATCTCTTCAGCAGTGATTACAATTTCGTTAAATGAGTCAATTCATCGCGAGTTTCCTACAAAAGCGAAATATACAATCACTTCTCGTGATTATTTCAAATTGCTTTACGAATTTTTAACGATGAGATTCAACAATCTATTGCGACGGAAAAATGGAGTAAGCGACACTGCGGAACCGAAACATTATTTTCGTTGGCAGCCCGGCGTAGATTCATCTCGACCATCGCGCATTCAGAAAAACGGACTGAACCGACCCTCAACCGAAAAATGATAAATCACGACTCCTCGGACAACCGGAGTCGCTGGATTTGCGAAATTTCATATTAATAATGTGGAGCGTGTCTCCAGCTTTCAGCAACTTATCAAATTCAAGCTACGAGTTCCAAAACGTCCATAAAAATCAATTGGAAAAAATATTTGTCCGCTCAAAGACAAAATTTAATTCGAAAGCCCAAATTTCAGTTCGTGACAAGTGTAGATTACATTCCAAGATGAAATACAAAAAAAAAAGTTACCATCAATATGCTCAACGTACTTGTCCAACCCTTCCTGGATACTTCAAAATAATTCCTCCACTCGAACAGGATGCAGCGACGTTTCCAAAACGATCAACACAAACTGCACCAACTGTATCCATTCTTTTTTTTACCAACTGGAAGAAAAAACCATAGAACCCTTGCGTTACGAAAAAGGAAATGGAATTTACAAACTAGACAATGAAACGCAAAAAATATATATATATATTTACCTCGTGAATTCCTTTATGCTGTATGTCCAGCTTCCGTTTGTAGTGAGCATAAACTTTCCGAGCTTTATCTGAGAATTTGATTGTCTTTCATTTTATTTCGATTCAAATAAAATTCACATTAAAATAGTGATTTACCTGATATCAGTTCCTCCACAGGCACAGTCTGAATTCCCATTTCATTGGCCCACACGTGAGCACCCGATCCAACCAAAAAACTGCGACAGAAAAATACACGCATACAAAAATGATTTTAAAAAAATCTGTATCTGAGAGAATAAAAAAATGCGATATGTACCTGGGTGGGATTCTACCGTGTGTTCGCCTTCGAAGCTGCTGCTGGCACAAGCATTTCGCCAAGACGATAGGATTCTTGATGCCACTCACGGCACCCAATGCTCCAAAAAGGCAAGTGGAGCCATCCATAACACTCGCGTCACATTCAACCTCACCGTTCAGCGTCAAATTGGAACCAAAGCCGGCGTTGGTGAGTGGAGAGTTTTCTAGAACCGCTGTCGCTTCCACGACAGCTTCTACCGAGTTCCCACCAATCTTTTCCAAATGCCTCATTCCCTACAATTACGAAAAAAAATACATTTTCATTCATTTGCGTAAGAAACCTTCACACTTGGAAATAATTAGTGTTGCTCGTTCGATCCAGTCTCGAGTCGTTATTTTTGTCCTCCAAGTCAACAATGCTCGGATGTCTCGGCATAAGATAGACGAATCATGAGGGAAAACATTAAATTTCGAGTATCTAAGAATTCAGCAAGGCTCTAGCGGGCACTGGCCTTTTTAAAAATACTTTGCCCTTGATATTCTCCACCCGTCTTCGTCTTACTTCTATTCCTGTCTGAGCAACATTACAAAAGGAAAAACGTGGTTTTTATATTTTCAGTGATCGAATTAGCGGATTGATTTGATTATTCATTTTGTGACGAGTTTCTTCTTCGAATTACCGACGCAGGCACGGCCTATGAAATTTTGAGCTCCATCAGGGCAACATGAGTCTTTTCTAAACTTGCTGTCTCGCGTGAATTTTCACCCACCGCTATAGAGAATAAGTCTCTGGAGTTTTCGTGATAGCTATTTGAAAAAAAAAGTGAATTCCTGGTCAATTTTTGACGTACCTCTTTACACGCTTCTCTGCACAACTTCCTGTACATTGGCTTCAAGGATTCCGCGTGTTGGCCAGCTCCTGTTGAAAATCGCATCTTATTGTATTGTATTTCACATTTTGCCAGTAAATAGGTGTAAAATATACGAAAAAAACGCTTGTCGTGATTTTTATTCTGGCAATTACGGCAATCTCATGTATTTGGAGAGAAAAAAATCTGGAAAAATTCTGGTATGCTCTCCATCGATTCTACTCCACGGTTACATTACTAACTACTGTTAGTCGTTGATTTTTTTTTATTTTTGAATAAAACATTTTGAAAAACAAGATTTTCGAAAAAGTTTTTGCTTGGGTCGAATTTTTGATCTCCATATGATCCGCGGAGGGTCAATCATTCCTTGACAATGTCTCAAAAATAAAATAATGTGGTACTGTAGCTTCCATTGTCAAAAAACCATAAATAATGTTTTTTGTTCACGATTATACAAGCGAATGAGAACTGAACTATGTGGTAGAATATTAAAACTGGAATTCGTTGGTTTGCAGAATTAGAAATTCCAAACAGGTTTCAAAATAATAGCCGATCTGATATTTTTCATTTTTTCAATTTGAATTAGAAATAGGACGCATGGGAAAACAAAAAAAATAATTCAATACTAGTTTTTACCCAAAATCAATCTATCAATTAACATTTTTGTTAAGAAAGTTATTGGATGCTCTTTATTTTCCAAAAATAAGCTTTCCAAAAATGCGAATTTTAATGTCCCATTATAACTACAACAAATATGGATTGAAAAACAATTTTATGTTCTCACCGACATGAACCACGATGAATCCCTGATTTGCTTCGTTCATAATTCATAAATTATGATCGCACTTCGAAAATGTTTGATTGTTCTTGATATTTTATGTTCGTGTTTACATTCGCAAGTGAAGGTTGTTTTGTTGTTTATTAGATTGTCCAGCCATGTGCCAACTTGAGCTTTCGAACAAGGAAACAGAAAACCTAGAGGTAAGAAGAACAGGCAAGAGAAACTTCTGTGGTAAGGGGCGTCCAAAAGCACGTCTTCGTCAGTTACTATTTTTGCCACCAGGTGAAAAGAACTTGCACCACATCACCGTCAACCCGAAAGTGACTGTTCCGTGCTTGGTCAACAATAACAAAAGTGACAGTTTGTCAACGAAAACCGCGTTGTATATTGGAGGTTAAAAAGAATATTTGCGGCTTCGTGTCGTGTTGGGAAATATGAGGAATTTTGGTAGGAAGTTCGCTCAAATCTCTCCGAAACCGGACCGTGATTTCCATTAACGAGAGCGATGATACCTTTGCATAATCAATGTCAATAGAGTGACCGGAGCATAAATAAATAATCCAAGAAGAAAATGGGTCTATAGTGATGATACACAACCCGATGTCGAGCACATGGCTCCTAGAGAAGCGTCTTTAGCCTGTTCGAAATAAATACATTTTTATCGTCTTTTCGAACGAAATCATTTATTCAATATTATTGACGTGTTGCATTTCACAATATTCTATTTCATGGGAGAGTGACGATTCTGTTTCCTTGGGAATCCACGTTACGAGTTCAAAAAAAACCGATAAATTTTTTTCGAGATATTTTCAACATTTCGATCGTGTTGATGAACCTCAAAAAGTGATAATAGTCACTAATTCCATCGAACTTTGCTTGTTTTCAAGGACAAATTGGTGGCGATAGATTTTCAGTAATATACGTTTTGCCAATTTTTAAAAAATTCAAAATTCTCGATTTAAAATTAACGTATTTGCTGTGACGTAAGCAAAAAAAGATATTTGAGAGAAAGTTTAAAGAAGAAAAGAAATTTTCTCTCTCGCTGTAAAAAATTATCGCCAATTCTACTTGAAAGCGTTGTAAATATACTTTCCGTCGACATTACCGATGACCTTCATATTCGCTATTAAACTTTCGAGAGATACGCGAATGGCATCAGAACCTGAAGAATAATGCTTGGAACACTGAGCCAGGGCAGTGGCTTCATAGAGACACTCGCTAGAATTTTGATTTGTGAGAGTGGACGAAAAATGGCCGAGATTAATTTGGAGATGGATAAATTTCTCAACCACGCAATCCATCATCGTATCATTCAAGGCTGTTCCTTTTCCATTATCTTGACATTCTCGGACGATGCTGTTCATCCATCCCCATTCTTCCCAATCATCTCGATAGTCCACTTGTGCGGCGTCTAGTTGCCACTCGAGCAGAATACGATATCTGTGAAATATAATTGCAATCAAGTTGAGGCCATACACGCGATATTTCGTCATGTTCGTGCAATAACATAGCTGTTTCGCGCCCTTCACGAATCTTTTCAAATTAAACAAATGCAAAAGCCGAAAGTAGAACCAATGCAGAGTATTCCAGAATTTTTTCTCTTCAAATACGAGAGATATAAGTGCCAGGACGAAAAAGACCCATATGATCCGGGGTTGCCATAAAAAATCATATGATCCACGGTGGGTTAACAATCTATGCAGAAATGGCATTGGGGAAAGGCATGAGGGCCATTTTTCGATTGAAAAATGGAGTAAAAAACAGCCAGCAAAATAAAATGGACCGATAACTATTTCAAGTTCTTTCCAATAAAAAATCATCCATTCGTTTCTCACATTTCGTATTGTCCTTTTTGAAAATAGAAAATTGAAAAAAAAAAGAACCGTAACGTTACTCACCCCCAAACCCAAGGATTATTTCCAAACTTGACTTTCTTCAAATTCGGAAATGCCGAAAACATATTGTAGTCCAATGCTTGCAATTGATTATAATCAAAGTAGAAGTTCTCCAGGTTTGGAAGCATTTGGTAGAATGCGATGTCTATTCCTACAAGTTTGTTGAACGAAATATCCAAATGCCGGAGATTCGTGAGATCTCTGAAACTTTCCCCTGAGATCCAAGTCAAATTATTTTCCCAAAGTACCAGCTTTTTCAACATTACGAGTCCTGCCAGGCCAAATTGATCGATCATTGTGATGCCACATTTACGAAGATCGAGCGTCTCTAAAGTGGAACTAAATTTTATGAAGCTGTAGCTGTAAAGAAGAAATGCCATACAAATCTTCGATTGAACGGACATCATAAGCAATTACAATGAGTGAAGAACCTCGCAATAATTGACTAACAATTAAAAGATAATAATGAGACAAGCATATGAAAAGATCTGAAAAAAATATATATATGTATAATACCTGATGACCTACCGTATTATCGACGGTATTTGAGACTCCACGATATTTATTTCAGTCGTGTTGGCGGGAGCTTTTTCCATGTTATCGCCGAGCGAGGTCAGGCCTATGCAGTTAAATGCACGTGTTTCCATGGGATATATTTTTGCCACTGTACATTGTCCATGCCCAGTAGCAGCAATTACGCAATGGACGAAGCCAGTGAGAAAAATCCAGCTACAGAATCCGACCATTCTTATGCGGACCAGTTTTGATTTTTGTCTGTTGACTTGTCCCCTTAACCGACTGAACTAAAATAAGTTGCAATATCTGAGAATCCCATGTATGATGGCTATTTAGTAGTATAATTTTTATCGCACTATCACGCAACTCGGAGCGGTCAGCATCCTCGAATAATTTCCTGTTTCGAATATGGACGAATGATAATTGATAGCCCGACTGGAAATTATCTTCATCCGCTAAGAAATGCTATCATGTCACATGCTGTACTAATATATGTAACCAAATGCCAGGAAGAAAACAAGATGTTGATGTATATAAAATATTTGATTCATTTATTAATGAAAATTGGCAAGGTTCCAGAACGATTAAAAATTTCTTGCAAGCTTGATGCTTGCAGAATATTTACAAGTTTTATCAACACCAAAACTATAGTGCTCGGCATTCAATGATCGAAATTTGTGCAACCGTTCTGTCGGACAAAAAATCTTTCTAGTCTCGCCTGAAGAAAGAAACACCTTGAGATGAAAGGTACCTTTTTATCCTACCTTCTGATTCTCTGCCAGTATAGGGTTGCTTATGATTCTACTCAACCTCTTGTCTCGTTCATTATCACACGTCGTCGAAGTGAAAATATCTATCGATTGGAATGTAGAAATTAATGACTGGTCGAAGAGTTTGGATCCAGTAACCAACAGACAACAAAATAGCTTTGTAAGACCAACAGATTTTGGTGAACGGCATCACGGTGAACAAAAATAAGACACCAACATTTATTACAGGTGGATTAGCATTTACAAATTATAGTTCATTATATTTACACGACGATTGGAGCATTCTATCATAGCCCGTAACCACGTCTGGGTTATTGCAACATGATTTGTGGGGATTTACTTTCTAGCACAGCATTCATGGTTCAGCGATATTGGATAATTCTAAAATCTCTAATGCCTACGGCTAAGAAATATTCACTACACGACTAAGTTAGTATACTATACGACAATAGTTTTATAACACATGTCGTATGTTAGCGAAACCGTCTGATGGTGAGAACAGTTCAGTTTCACATGCGACACCACATTTATTGTGCGTGGAGGCAAGAGTGCGAAGTCCAGATTTACAAGCTCTTCCAATAAGCTCATGTCACAGAATAGTCGGAGTCAGAGCTTAATGAGGCAGACTTTTGAAATTCTGATATTTCGAACAGCTTCCCAGTCGTAGGTGAATCGGTTTGGGAGGGGTCAGATGAGGCTGTCAAAGTTCCTAACGTTGAAGAATTACGCTCGGTAACAGCAGTATCAGATTCTGTTCCTGCTGATTGAGGAACGGTTTTTAATGCATCATATTCTAGAAGTGCTCTTCCTTCTGTAACTGAATATTTATCAGTTGTCCCGAATGTTTCAGCTGTGCTTGGGAATGATGGAGAAACCAACAAGTCATCGTACATAGTTACGAGCATTGTCTCATCAGTTGGCCATGCCGTACCGAACATCCAATTAAATCCATCTTCATTTAGCGTAGCAGCAGAGGTTTCCGGCGCATGTGACTCTTGCTCTAAATATGTAGAATTGAACAAGTCAGTTTCAACGAGAAATTTGTGGGTCGATGCAAAACTTTCTGTCGATTCAGTTGAGGTTGTTGATTCCGCCATCCATGAAGCGTTCTCATCAGTCGTCGTCGTTGATGCGTATGCAGGAGGTCCGTCCGATTCGCGAGGTGATAGAAAACTCTCAGTCTATGGAGTAGTCTCTGAGGACCTCGTTATGTAGGAAATTTCTGTACTCGGGATTGTCGATGATGCCAGTGTAGAAGTTCCCTCCGATTCGCGAGCCGTCGCCAAACTTTCTGTGAAGAGACTGACATCTGATGACGCCGACGTATGAGAACATTCTGTACTCGGAATGGTCGATGGAGTAAGGGAAAAAGTTGTCTCCAATTCATGAGCCGATGCAGAAGTTTCCGTGAATAGGCTACCATCTGATGACGTCGTCGTATAAGCAGTTTCTGCATCCGAGATCGTCGTTGATGCCGATGCAGGAGTGTTCTCCGTCTCGTGAGTCGATAACGAGCTCTCCGTAGTTAGAGTCACGCCTGATAACACCGTCGTATGAGATGTTTCTGTTCTCGCGATCATCGGTGATGCCAATGTGGGAGCTGTCTCCGATTCGAGAACCGATGCAGAACTTTCGGTGAATAGAGTCGCATCTAATGATTCCATCGTAAACGAAGTTTCCGTACTCAGGAATGTCGATGATGCTAATGTAGGAGTTGTCTCTGATTTGTGGGTTGATGCAGAGCTTTCCGTGAATTGAGTCACATCTGAAGTCACCGTCGTATGAAAAGTTTCTGTAGCCGGAATCGTCGATGATGCCAATGTAGCAGTTGTCCCCGATTCATGAGGTGATGCATAACCCTCGATCCATAGAGTAAAATCTGATGACTCCGTCGTATAGAAAGTTTCTGTCCTCGCAGTTGTCGACGATGCCAGTGTAGAAGTTGTCTCGGGTTCGCAACGCGATGCAGAACTTTCCGTGAATTCAGTCGCATCCAATGATGGCGTAGCATGAGAAGTTTCTGTACTAGGGATCGTTAATGGTGGCAATGTTTGAGTTGTCTCGGATTCGCCAACCGATGCAAAACTTTCGGTGAATCGAGTAACATCTGATGACGACGTAGTATAAGAAGTTTCTGCACTCGGGATCGTCGATGGTGCCAATGTAGCATTTGTCTGCGATCTGTGAGCCGATGCAGAACTTTCAATCCATGGAGTAGTCCCTGATAACTCCGTTGTAGAGAAAGTTTCTGTACTCAGAATTGTCGATGATGTTAATGTAAGAGTTGTCTCCGATTTGTAGGTCGATGCAAAACCTTCCGTGGACAAAGTCACATCTGATGTCACTGTCGTATAAATAGTTTCTGCACTTGGGATCGTCGATGGTGGCAATGTAGTAATTGTCTCCGTTTCGTAAGCCAATGGCGAACTTTCGATCCATAGAATTGTATCTGATAGCTCCGTCGTATAGAAAGTTTCTGTACTTCTGGCTGTCGATGTCACCAGTGCAGGAGTTGTCTCTGATTCGCTAGCCGATGCAGTACTTTCCGTAAATACGGTCGCATCTAATAACGCCGTCGTGTAAGAAGTTTCTGTACCGAGGATCATTGATGGTAGCAATGAAGTCGTTGTCTCTGATTCGCCAACCGATGCAGAACTTCCGGTGAGTGGAGTCACATCTAATGATGCCGTCGAGTAAGAAGTTTCTGTACTCGAGATTATTGATGGTAGCAATGGAGTAGTTGTCTCCAATTCGCCGAACGATGCAGAACTTTCGATGAGTGGAGTCACATCTGACAACACCGTCGTATAAGAAGTTTTTGTACTCGGGATGATCCATGACGCCAATGTAGGAGTTGTCGCCGAATCGCGTACCAATGCAGAACTTTCCGTAAATAGAGTCTCATTTAATGACGCTGTCGTATAAGAAGTTTCCGTGCTCGGGATTGGCGATGATGCCGATGCAGGAGTTTTCTCCGATTTGTGAGCCGATGCAGAACTTTCGATCCAAAGAGTAGTATCTGGTAACTCCGTCGTATCGAAAGTTTCTGTACTCGCGGCTGTCGACGATTCTAGTGTAGGAGTTGTGTCTGATTCGAGAGCCGATGCAGAAATATCCGTGAGGAAAGTCGCATCCAATGAAGCCACCGTACGAGAAGTTTCTGTACTCGGGATCGTTGATGTCAGCAATGTAGTCGGTGTCTCCGATTCGTCGACCCATGCAGACCTTTCGGTGAGAGGAGTAACATCTAATGTTGCCGTCGTGTGAGAAGTTTCTGCACTCAGAATCGTCGATGGTTCTAATGTAGAAATTGTCTCTGATTTGTGGGTTGATGCAGAACTTTCCGTGAACACAGTCGCATCTGATGACGCTGTCGTATAAGGAGTTTCTGTACTCGGGATCAATGATGGTAGCAATGTAGTCGTTGTTTCTGATTCGTGAGCCGATGCAGAACTTCCGATCCATGGAGTAGTATCTGATAACTCTGTCGGATAGAAAGTTTCTATCCTCGCGGTTGTCGACGATGCCAGTGTAGAAGTTGCCGCTAATTCGCGAGCTGATGCAGAAATATCCGTGAGAAAAGTCGCATCCAATGAAGCCGCTGTATGAAGAGTTTCTGTACTCGGGATCATCGATAGCAGCAATGTAGTCGTTGTCGCCGATTCACCAACCGAAGCAGAACTTTCGGTGAGTGGAGTAACATCTAATGATGCCGTCGTCCGAGAAGTTTCTGCACTCAGAATCGTCGATGGTTCTAATGTAGAAGTTGTCTCTGATTTGCGGGTTGATGCAGAACTTTCCGTAATTACAGTCGCGTCTGATGACGCTGTCGTATAAGAAGTTTCTATACTCGGGATCAACGATGGTAGCAATGTAGTCGTTGCCTCCGATTCACCGACCGATGCAGAACTTCCGGTGAGTGGAGTCACACCTGATGTCACCATCGTATAAAAAGTTTCTGTACTCGGGATCATGGATGACGCCAATGTAGGAGTTGTCTCCGATTCGCCAACCGATGTAGAACTTTCGGTGAGTGGAGTAACATCCAATGATGTCGTCGAATGAGAAGTTTCTACACTCAGAATCGTCGATGATGCTAATGTAGACGATATCTCTGATTTGTGGGTCGATGCAGAGCTTTCCCCGTGTACAGTCGCATCTGATGACGCTGTCGTATAAGAAGTTT
>JBAJMU010000004.1:2543160-2672879 GCA_037952995.1 Hyposoter didymator
TCGATGCAGAACGTTCCGTGAATACGGTGGCATCTGATAACGCCGTCGTATGCAAAGTTTCTGTACTCGGGATCAATGATGGTAGCAATGTAGTCGTTGTCTCCGATTCGCCGACCGATGCAGAACTTCCGGTGACTGCAGTAAGATGTAATGATTCCGTCGTGTGAGAAGTTTCTACACTCAGAATCGTCGATGATACTAATGTATGAGTTGTCTCCGATTTGTAGGTCGATGCAGAACGTTCCGTGAATACGGTGGCATCTGATGACGCCGTCGTATAAGAAGTTCCTTTACTCGGGATCATTGATGGTAGCAAAGCAGTTGTTGTCTCCGATCCGCCAACCAATGCAGAACTTCCGGTGAGTGGAGTCTCATCTGATGTCACCGTCGTATGGAAAGTTCCTGTACTCGGGATCATGGATGGAGCCAATGTAGGAGTTGTCCCCGTTTCGTGAACCGATGCAGAACTTTCGGTGAGTGGAGTAACATCTAATGATGCTGTCGTGTGAGAAGCTTCTACACTCAGAATCGTCGATGATGCTAATGTACGAGTTGTCTCCGATTTGTGGGTCGATGCAGAACTTTCCGCGAGTACAGTCGCCTCCGATGACGCTGTCTTATAAGGAGCTTCTGTACTCGGGATCGGCGATGATGCAGATGCGGGAGTTTTCTCCGTCTCGTAAGGCGATGGCGAACTCTGCGTCCATAGAGTCACACCTGATAACGCCGTCGTATGATAAATTTCCGTACTTGAAGTCATCGATGATGGCAATGTAGAAGTTTTATCACTTTCTTGAGGTGATACAGAACTTCCTGTCCATAAAGTCCCATCTGATGACACCGTTGTATGTTGAGTTTTCGTACTCGAGATCGACGATGATGCCAATGTCACAATTTTTTCTGTATCTTTTGTTAAAACCGTCGAACTCGATGACACTGAAATCGATGAGACGTCCCCAGCAGCAGTCGGCGTTGGCATTAATGTAGTAGGTTTCTTCCATTCATGTGGGGATGCATGAGATTCCGCGAATTGAGTCGAATCCGTTAATACTGTCGTATGTGGTACTTCCGGTTCGATGGATTCTTCGACTTCACTTTGTGCTGTTACTGGAATCGTCGTTTTACCCTCAGTTTGGCCCGTTCCTTGAAAAATAGTTGAATGCAACGGAGTTGTCCTTATTTCTTGCGTTATTGCTTCCATAGTTGACACAGAATCACCAAAAATCTCACTTACCACAGTCTTATTAGGCTTAGTAAGAGGCGTGGATTCATTAGTCACTTTATATTCATCTGTGTCGGCTGGTTGCAGGTCACTTCCGGTAGTTTTTCTTGTTGGTGTGTTTAGATTCAATACAACAGTTGACATTACTTCTATTTTACATTCAGTGGTCGATTTCTCAAGGATCTTCGTTGGTTTTGTAGCAGGTTGAGACGTTGATGATGTTGCTGTAGTATTCTTCGATATTTTTGGCGTCACTGCAGTAGATTCCGTACGTTTTATTCCGGCTGGTGTCGTCGAAGTAGAATGAATAATAGTCGATGATGGAGTAATCGATGATGTCGGAGTTATTGGTAATTCTATTAAGGGTTTTCTTGGAGTCGTTTGATCTTGCACGACGTCTGGTGGGTCTGTTAAAATCGAATACAGTACGGATGGAGCCAGCAAATCCGAGGTGTTGTTGATATTAGATACCTCAAGGATTGTTGAGATGATGCGATTCTTAAATTTCTCTGTCGTCATAATTGCTTTTGGACTTCTTGGTTGAGAAACATTTTATGATTCGGTGACAAAAGTCCAGTCACTGGTCTTTCAGTTCCTACTTTGGAAGTCTCGAAAATCATGGAGGTATCTGATAAAAGCCTTGCTGATTTACCGTAATAATCTAGGGGTTTCCCGTCACTCGGCCAATCTTCGTCTTCGGATACGCCGACATCACGACCGAGGTAAATACACGCCCATGTTACGACGGCCATCATTAGAAAAAATAGAAGTAGAGAAATAAACCATTTTAAAAACCGTCCAGTTCTTGATTTGTGCCGTTGCATTTTCTCATCAGATCACATTTTAGATATACAAAAGTTAAAAGTCACTGACAGTCAACGTCTTTGCTATCGACCCGAACTTCATCTCTTCGCTGTTCCATGGCATCCATGATCAATTTTCGTTGGAACTAAAAAATGATAATCAGTCAAATGAACGCACATTTTTCTTATTCATCTCTTTATAAGAATGAATCTTTTTGTGAGATTATAAATCGATATTTCCACGTATAATCAAGAAACTCGGTTACTAATATCTACACATTACGAGGCGAAGTATTTTACATACGTTGAAGGAATCTGTTATATCGATCAAACAACGTACAGCGAGAAACTGCTACCTCGAGAGCAACTACTGCGAATAACCGACACAGCGAACGACTTGTCAAAAAAAAACAACCCAGTTTCAAATGGTGTCGGGTAACCTACGAGTCCTTCGCATCTATGTCAATGGAAAATGTCAACAAACGTTACTGCGTTTACCATGAAACATAAACGATTCGAACAACACGAAACATAATCAATTCTAATTATAAAATAAACTCTGAATTGTGTATCAGCTTCGCTTCAACGTCGTGTCAACAATTCTGGTAAGTGAGCTCAAGATTTAAGAAAAGAAAAACTTTCAGAAAACTTGTGACTATGTCCCTTGATCCTTGCAAAACATTCACGACTCAAGGGCGACAAATTTTTAGAGAAACTGCACAAAAAATATTGAGTTCCCATAATCACAGACCATATTCTACGTGTTTTTCTCTTTCGAATCATTTGATGAATAAGAGCAATCGTCGTCCTTAATTACAAATCTGTTGCAAATTGATGGTCGCCTCTTTAGGTTACTCGTCGATAGAGAACTCCAAAAAGTAACACTAAAACGTTTATTGTCGCAACAAAAATTACATGATTATTTTTAAATTCGAATTATGTGCCATAACCTGATTTTCGGAGTAAAACTATAAACTTGATGCAGAGGTTATATTTCGTCTTGAAAAATAACCACCAAAGCATGCCAAAGTTGTTTTGCCGGATCATATGCGTTGCCATATATTTGATTTTTTGTCTTCATTTAAGGAATTAGTCAACAATTCATAATGCCAATCCTTAGTGCTTGCTCAACGATCAGTCAAGATCTTTTCAATTCCCTACGGTAGCTCTGAACACGCTGAAGCCAATGTTTTTGTTCATTTTGAGATATAATACTCCTGAACCAACATTTAGCTATAAAAATGTCACGAATAAAAAATTGAGACTGTATTTCATATTCAAATGTGCGTTGAAATGAAATGTAAATTTGCATAAATATTTAAACAACGAATTATGTTCTGCGGCGAATTGATCAAGATCGTCGGCTTCACCAAAATTCGTCTACATTCTTACGTACCAACCTTTGAGTAACAGCTAAAATGTGAGGCTATGATAAAGAGGGAATCACTGAGAGGTCAAAGCATTCGGTCAATTTTGTTTTTCGTCGTGAAAAATCAATTATTCCTTACAAAAAAATATTTCAATATTCATTAAAAAAAAGGCGATTAAAAATTTTTGAGACGAATAAGATTTTGAACAAATGGTTTTAATTGATAGAAATTAAAATTAACCGAAAATCTTCTTTTTTTTTTATTTTATCAAGTTTGCCAATGTAGTTTCTGACAAGGAATGTAAAATAAATGTCTCATAAATACGATAGTTTTGCAGCGCACGAGCGACGTGTGTAAAAACGAAACGTAATGAAATATTATTGTTTCGTTACAGTTGTTAGTGGGAAAACACGATGTCTCTGACGCCCAAGGATCTGGCGAAACTTTTGGAGATCCTTGATGAAGGGAAGCTCGATGTTCCATTGGAAGCTCTGTCGAGTCAGCTTCACCAAACGTTCAGCCTTGAGAATCGCTTCAAAGTCGGAGTAACGTTATTGCTCCTGCTACAAAATGTAGATCTGCTGCTAAATCATAATCAGCGAATAATAGCCTTGTACTTGTTGTACGATCTTTATAGAGGAAAAACGATGGGGCTGACGCCGTTCGTCAGTATTTTTGTTGAAATATTTCGAACGGAGAGTCAGCCGGAATCGAAAGGAGACGGAGATGCGTTAATGTTGTCTACGTGTGAAAAAAGTTTTCTAGCCAAGCTTCTCGTGAGCGATGAGAAAGACTTATTGAGACGAACGCCGAGGCAAATAATGGACGAAGTTTATATCTCGCCGGTAAACAACGTCGCACTCTCCAGCTTGCAACTCGATGCAGTCGAACATAATTCCGAGCTAATGTCCATAAGCAAATGCGGTTATCCGATTATTCTTCCCGACACCGATGCCACGAACGGTAAAGAGACAAACGGTAACGTTAGTCAAAGCATTATCGAAGATTTGTGCATCGGTAATCCACCCGTTTGCTACGAAAGTTATCGACCGGAGTTTCTCAGGCTAGCTCCGCCTCTTTACGTTTTCGAACCTGAATACACCTGGATGAATATTGTAAGTCCGATGTTGTTTCTACCAGAGTACGATACGAGCATGTGCGTGTCGAACTGCGCGGGTGCCGAAGCACGCAGACTCATGGGAAAAGCGTTCAAAAGTGTTTTAACACTCCAACAACAACACCATTTGGTAACTGAGTTAGGAAAGGAACCAAAGCTTGTTTATCACATTGGTCTGACTCCCGCCAAACTACCGGATCTCGTTGAAAACAATCCGTTAATTGCCATCGAAGTGCTTCTCAAACTAATGCAATCTAGTCAGATCACCGAATACTTTAGTGTTTTGGTAAACATGGAAATGTCTCTCCATTCGATGGAAGTAGTCAATCGTCTTACCACCACTGTCGATTTGCCAACTGAATTCGTACATTTATATATTAGCAATTGTATTTCAACCTGTGAAACGATCAAGGATCGTTACATGCAAAATCGACTTGTACGACTCGTCTGCGTTTTCCTTCAATCTCTCATAAGGAACAAAATCATTAATGTTCAAGAATTGTTCATCGAGGTCCAAGCATTTTGTATCGAATTCAGTCGCATTAGAGAAGCCGCTGCACTATTCAGACTCCTTAAGCAACTAGAATCGGGCGATGTCGGCAGCCTTAATGCACCGGCTCCCAAAAAAAATATGGACATCTGTTAGAAAAAGTTGATTACTTTAAAAATCATTTTTGCAAATATGGTCAATTGTATATGAGAATAAATACAGATTTAATACTTCAAACGTCCCTGCATTTTATTATTTGACTGTATAGTCGAATCTGAATGTATTTTTTTTTTTATTATTCGATTATTACCCCAAGTTTTATTATAGCTCTTAAAGATTAGGCGTTCGAATTTTGGCTGAAACTTTCCTCGGGATCATAAACAGTTTGCGAGGAGTCAAAAATTAATTGGCGAAATTCGTCCATTCTAATTTTTCACATGATGAAAAACTTCGAAGGAATATTCTTAAAAAATGAATATGTATTAACGAAAATCATTTTCGGCGACAAAAATATCGACTAATGATTTCTCGAGAATCATCATTTTTCAATGGAACTTATTCGAATTGTTTTTATTGCAAATTGATGTTTGTAGTGGAGACTCGTATTCTATGCTCGGGAAGCACGACAATTAGCGTGATATTTCCATCTCCTCACTTTCTTTCCAAACGTAACCGAAGGATAATAAATTATTGATTACTAATTGGATATTTATTTGTCAGTGTTATATTTAAATAGAGAACGCAGAATCATTTTTGATTACAAAAAATATGGAATTGCTAACAATTCAGCAGATAGCGCAAGCATGATGAAAGAGGAAAATGTAACAGCTCGGAGGTGAAACGAAAGCGTAGGAGGTTTCATTTACTTGAAATAGCCTGTATGAGTTTACTTATTTTTAATGGTAAAAGCTTGACTAAATCCTTGCATACGACTAATTCGTGTTTCATGGATTCCGAGAGTTCTGGGCTCGTTTCGCAATAATCAACGAAAAATTTGTAAGCTTCGAAACTCTTCCTCACGTTTTCCAACTGTACATTCTTATCCGGAGTGATCATTTTGTTGTACAATGTACCGAGATGGAAATACGCGTACAGAGCAGGGCGAACCATATCGTCCGAAAATTTTTGTACTGGTGGAGAATTTTCCGATTCCTTTAACGAGTCCAAAAACTTTTGATAATACTCGATCGAGGATTGAGCCAAACTGTTGATTTTGCTCAAGGCATGAGGATTCGGTCGATCTTCATCGGCTTGCAACTTGTCCAATTTAATCGTTAACATGGCCGAAAACGTTTCCGCAAGCTCTATCCAAATTTGTCGGCATTCCGAGTGATAATATCGTGGATTTAATTGCTCCACCACAGGCACGAGGAGATTTATACGTCGTTTGTGCATCTTTGCTTGCCTTTCCTCGTCGTCCTCGAAGAACGTCAACGCTTTGAAAGCCTGAGACTTGTCCTGCACGATCTGTACATAGTCCGAAGCGTGAGTTTCGAAAGTGTAATATTTTTGAGCCTCGTCCAACCACGTTTGAACGTCTAGAAACACGGATCTCGCGTCGTTGAAATCCAAGAGATATTTATCCGTCACACGACTCGTTATGACTTCAATTTCCTTTGTCAAACCGTCAAATATCATTTTGTTTGAAAGAAGACTTTCTTTCTCAATCAAATCCAATTCGCTGCCATCGTCATTGGCGCCTTTTTCGCTCTCGCTATTTTCCGAAAGTTCGATGAGCCTTTCTCGCGACGTGTTCATCAGAACAATCCCGTACTTTGCCCAACAGCGAGCAACGTCCGAGCTCCTGTGCCTGTAACGTTCCCACATGGCGTCTACAACTTCCTCACCTTCTTCTTTGGGCATTTGGCCGAGCGAGCTCTCGTGTTTACTCAATATGTGAGTCGCAGCCGCCAAGTGATGTCGAGCTTGATGGAAATGTTGTTTTTCCATGAAAAACTGAGCCAGAGTCGCTGCGTTAAGCGCCCAATCGATAGGATCCAAATCGCTCTGATTGAGTTGACGCTGTAGCGTCATATGACAATATTGCGCAGATTTATAATGTTCCTTGGTAACTCCGTAAATCTGTGCCAAGTAGTAGAGAGTCAGCGTGTAAAGTTTGTCTAAAACTTCCTTGGGATCTGGTTCGTCGTCATTGACGATGCCGAATAACGAGGCCATTGCGACGGGGCTACAATTTTTCGAATCGACGTATTCTTTGTAAAATCTTTCTGCCTTCTTCAAAAATTCTTCCGCTTCGCTGGATTTACTCCATTGGAATGAAATCAATCCTAATTGATTGAGCGCGCTTATCGACGCGAGTATTCCGCGCGGAGTTACTTCTTTTCCGGAGAGCATGTTTGTAG
Source organism: Hyposoter didymator (assembly GCA_037952995.1). Taxonomy (NCBI): domain Eukaryota; kingdom Metazoa; phylum Arthropoda; class Insecta; order Hymenoptera; family Ichneumonidae; genus Hyposoter; species Hyposoter didymator. The sequence continues at coordinate 2,550,526 of JBAJMU010000004.1, forward strand.
AGCGCATTAAATACTCTTCGCCGGTTGTCAACTCGTCGTTCTCAACACAAATGATTCCAATGTCGAGCCAAATGACAGCCAGCATTTCGCTCAAAGACTCGTCCCCCCCTTCCGTCGTATTCAGTGCATCCTCCAATTTAACTTGCATCCCTTTCAATACGTCAACAGCTTCGTTTTTTTGTGACAACGGTATTTCACCAGCCGGGAGTTTTGCTTCTGCTGGCGAACTCAACAAATCACGCACTTTTTGATATCGTTCGCGGAGGTTATCCATTAATTCTTCGCGATTTTTACAGTCCTCCATTTTTCCGAGTTATTTTTTTTTTTCGGGATTTGAATTAAATGTTTATCGATTGCCGTGATTCCTCGTCGAATCGTTTTTGAAAGTTGAACGGTACGAATTATCGAAAAACTGACCGCAACTAAACAACGGTCGTGCTTATGTTCAGTTTCGAAGCAGTCCCAACATGACAACAATACAGAGAAACGGAGTAAAGCAGAAACATACCAAACACGTGGGAAGGGCAAAGATGCAGCTGTTCTTTGGTTCTTTCTCTTTTTTATCGCGCCTCTCTGTCGGTGGAAACTTCCCTCTGTAATCCGGCGAACTTATTTGACGAACTGTTTTTTTCTACTCGTTACCACCGTTCGCGAAATATTGCTAGTCATTTGCGTTAATTTATTTTTTCAATCGATCAGGAAATAATAGTTTGTGATGATCAATGCGGAACACGACACACGATTTGAACCTTCAAGTCTGTTTCGACCAATAGAGCGAGAAGAATTGCAGGATGGTCCGTGATAGTTTGATATATGGGAACGACCGAAAATGACATAACAGAACGAAATTTATAGAACAGCCCAACAAGTTCCAATTTTGAACGCTATGATATAGCAGCGCTGCGGAGTAAACGATAAAAATTAAGTCACAGTTTCTATCTGTTTTCCATGGATTAGGTAAAGAGCGTGGAAATTTCGTCTACCCGTACTTTGTACACTGACATGGTATTGAGGTTACGTAGTTGATGGTTAACAACATCAACAAGCGGTCTCAACATCCAGTACAATTTTTCTAATTTTCATTAAACTAAACAGGATTAAATGAATGCTTCCTCACGTCAATAAATTCGTCTGTTGACCGAAATAATGGTGAGTTAAAATTCAATAAATTCTCAACTATAAATCGATAAATCTCGCACGAAAACGATCGATTGGCGTGCATACGGAAGCACCGGTATTTTGTATCATACGAGTCGGCTTGCACTCTGCAATTGTATTTCTAACAGAAACCAATATAGAATACAAAATTCATTGAAACCTCGTAAATCGCACTTTGGCTCCTGATAATTTGCAATTCTCCAGCAACAATTCGTACACACAAAATTACTCATCATTCCAAATCACTGTGCATGGATCGGTAACCCTAAATCTGCAATCGATTCCAAACAAATGCGTTCACACATCAAATAAAAACGATGCATAACTCCGAAAATACTGTAAGAAAAATTGCATTTTACTACGCGACGGAGTCGCAAAAAATTACTTTTATTTGAATTGAAGGCATCGAACGATGGTATCCCAGCACCCACCATACCCGGATTTGCTCCGGCAGGATCGAGCCTCGCGTCTGGATTCGTTCCATCCATGATGCCAACTCCACCTTTTATATCTGCTCCGGTAATTCCGCCGGGACCTCCAGGAATAATGCCTCCTCAGTTTACCATTCCGCCACCTGGATTTGGGTTCCCTATCGCCGCTCCGCCATCCACGGAACCAGGCGTCATAGGTATGCGCTTTCGTCAATCGATAATTAACAAAGAGTCATTTAATGGAAAGTTGACATTTCGTTTGTGACTCAAATGCGGATATCCGTGCGAATGCTCTCTAATAATTATTGTTTCAGCACATTGCATCGTTAGGATGAGTTTTGAAATTTGAAATCGAAATTAAATAATTCAAAATTAACACGTCTTTTTACCATTTTTAGTTTCCAACCAACATGACCAAGTTTGTGGGTTGCACGAACGAGGCCTGGACTCGGTATATATTTGAAATGATTTTTTTTGTTTGTAGCGGCAGCCCCTCAAATAGCAACCGCGGTTGTTCCTCCACCAGCTCCTTCGGCGAGTGATATAGCACTGGTCGATGCTTCTTCAACACCGGACACGAAAAAGAGCGAATGGACGGAACACAAAGCACCGGACGGTCGAACTTATTACTATAACGCATCGACGAAGCAATCCCTTTGGGAAAAGCCGGACGAGCTCAAAACGCCGACAGAATTGCTTCTATCTCAATGTTCCTGGAAGGAATATAAATCTGAGAACGGAAAAGTATATTATCACAATGTTAATACGAAAGAATCGAGATGGACCGTGCCAAGTGAACTTGAAGAACTTAAGAATCGGATTATCGCGGAGGAAGCGGCAGCTGCGGCTGCCGTAGCGGTTGCCAGTGCAACGAACACGTAAGTTTCATTCCAAATTCGTTTTTCCAAAACCAAAGTAACAAAAGCGCTTTTCCTCTTTTCGGAGTATCGTTCCGCAAAAAATGTGACGTCACAAAATTCATGCTTCGATTTGGGTCTCCGTTCACAGTGGCTCATCGGCCGTTTCGATTCAACATTTATCTCCAAATCTGAGCTCAACGATTCCGCCCTCGGGCACTCCAGAGTTGAGTGGTAAATCCGCGATCGAACAGGCAATGGCCGCGACACTAGCAGCGATCAACATTCCTACACCGCCGGCCAAACACGACGAGGACAGCAATTCAACGAGAGGTTCCGCAAACGGCAGTAGGACGAGCACGCCCGAACCAAAGATGCAGTTCAAGGACAAGAAAGAAGCGATCGAAGCTTTCAAAGACCTTCTCAAAGAACGAGATGTTCCTTCAAACGCAACGTGGGAACAAGCTGTCAAAATGATTCAGAACGATCAACGATATCCCTCGATGAAAAAACTCAACGAACGAAAACAAGCGTTCAATGCTTATAAAACACAGAGACTCAAAGAAGAACGCGAACAGGAAAGACTCAGGTTAGTCCCTAACTAACTACAGAATATTTATTTCCATCGTTCGTTTTCCTAAACAATGCCATTTCAATGATTACACGTGTTTCGGGTTTATAATCAATATGAATATAACATTTCGTCTGTAAACCCGGGTCATTCGTGTCCGGGCAATTACGACAGTTCTGTCCATTTATTGGATAAAATATGAATTTAAAAATTTATATTCCTAACATTTTATAATTGCAATTCCAAGTTGACCATTTCGAACAGGCGTCTGCATTTTTTCAGAATTTTCGTAATATAATAACAGGCTGAAAAAACGGTACACTCGGATTTACAGACGGAAGTTGCGAAAAAAATGTTTAAAGACGATATTTGGTCTGTAAACTCCGCAGATTTCGTCTGTAAACCTCGTTACACCGTTCTTCCAGCCTGTTATTACGTTCCAAAAACTCTGTCAAAACTCAGGCTACTGTTTGAAATTTTCAACTTGGAATTTCAATTACAAAATTGTAGAAAAATCATTTTTTTCATCCTCTAAATGGACCGATCCGTCGTATTTGCCCAGACACGAATGACCCAGGTTTACAGACCAAGTGTTAAAATAACACCCCGATCAGAATTTACTCTCAAATGTCATTTGATGCGAAACTGCGTTGCCGAGAATTATTTTTTTAACAACGTATTATTCTAGAGTGAAAAAAGCAAAAGAAGACTTGGAACAATTTCTTTTGGATCACGATAAAATGACGAGTACCACCAAGTACTACAAGTGCGAAGAAATGTATGGAAATCTGGAAGTATGGCGCTCAGTTGGGGATTCTGATCGTCGCGATATTTACGAGGACGTGGTTTTTAATCTGGCGAAACGCGAGAAAGAAGATGCAAAGCAGTTGAAAAAAAGAAATACCAAGAGACTCGCACAGGTTATTTTATTGCAGAACAATCACATTATTCCGACAAGCTCAAGTTGACTATTTCAAACATATGTTTTTATACATGGCAGGTTTTAGACACAATGACGGAAGTTAACCATCGGACGACTTGGCAGGAGGCACAGGCCGCACTGTTGCAGCACTCATCTTTCGGTGAGGATGCCGATCTTTTAGAAATGGACAAGGAGGACGCGCTTCTCGTTTTCGAGAATCATATAAGGCAATTGGAAAAAGATGAAGAAGAAGAAAAGGAGCGAGAAAAAAAGAGAAAAAAACGACAAGAAAGAAAAAATCGGGATGGCTTCATCGTAAGTTGAACTTTTGCATATTTGGGCGAAGAATTTTTCTGAAAACTCGAAATAAAATAAACAAATCAGCTGATGCGTCTTGGAAATCGTGGGAAAAATGTATAAAAGCCTGCGATCTGCATAGTTGCGCTTAGAATTTGAAAAAATCAATAAATAAATTTGCTTGCAGAGCCTGTTGGACGAGTTGCACGAACAAGGAAAATTAACTTCCATGTCTCTTTGGGTCGAACTGTATCCGATGCTCTCGGCGGATCTGCGTTTCTCAGCAATGTTGGGTCAACCCGGTTCGACGCCGCTCGATCTCTTCAAGTTTTACGTCGAAGATCTCAAGTCCCGATTCCACGACGAGAAAAAGATAATTCGAGAAATATTGAAAGACAAAAATTTCGAAGTTCAGGTCAACACAAGTTTCGAAGAATTTGCAACGGTCGTTTGTGAAGATCGAAAATCCGCGACCCTGGATGCCGGAAACGTCAAACTCACGTATAATTTATTGTTGGAAAAAGCAGAAGCTCGAGAGAAGGAACGGGTTAAGGAAGAAACCCGAAAATTCAAAAAGCTGGAAATTGGCTTCAAGACTTTACTGAAAAACCTCGAGGTCGATTACCAAATGTCGTGGGAAGAAGCGAGAACCAAGATCGCCGAGGAAGTTGACTTTGAAGCGATTACTCTTGAGAGTGAAAGAGTCCGAATATTCAAAGAATATCAGCATGAACTTGAAGAAAGCTGCAGCCATCATCATATACGTAGCAAGAAGAAAAAAACTAAGAAAGCCAAGAGGAAATCACGATCGCGTTCACACAGCGTAAGATTTTTCACTGATTCTCCATTTCTTCAAACAAACAAAAAAAATCGAAAAAGAAACATTGAAAAGGAAATGGCGTCGAAAATCAAGCCACAAATTTTTTTATCATTCACTAAACCTAATCAATTTTTTTCCTCAGGAATCTGAGGGTAGTGAAAAGGGAATGAAGAAGAAGCGACACAAATCGAGGTCGCCCAGCATCCCGAGTAAATCGGACAGTTCGGAATCCGATTGTAGAAAATCTAAAAGAAAGAAGATGAAGAAAAAACGAGGGCGTAGTCATTCGGTGAGTTGAATACTTATTATTGTTCACCAAACAACTCGATTATTGTGGGATTATCTTCGCCGTGCCTCAAGACAACTCCCTTGCCTGATAAAAAAAGCTTCGAAAAATTTTTGATCGGTTTGGTAAACTTATCAATAAGCGATCAAATCTGCTTCATTCGTTTGGACCAAATTGTTGATATTTTCGTTTCTTCGTTTCTACTCACTAAATTTATTCATCCGTAAAATTAACGTGATGAACTTTTTTTATGAAGAGCTCGAATCTCGTATTTTTCTTATAACCATGTGTCGTGGTCGTTTGTTATTGCAGCGCTCACACTCGAGACTACCGTCGTCGGAAGAATCACCGGAACGAAGAAAAAAAGAGGAGAAATATCGACGACTTTCCGGTCACAGTGAAAGCGGAGGAATGGACAGTCGCGAGCATCATGAACTTTCTGAAGATGAGCTCGAGAAACAGAGAGATCAATTGTTGCGTGAATTACAAATGCAACAAGAAGATAATTGAAAAATTGCCGATTGTATCATTTCTTCCTCCAGTAAAGTTACATTTCCTCTCATCGGACGAATCCGGAGCATTCTTTGTATTAGAAACGCAAAAAGAATTTTTAACTATTCAGAATTGGAGGCCATTCGAAACAATAAAAAGAACAAAAACGAAAGCAACGCTCACGACTCATTGAAATTTCCTTGTGTACAGAATCAACGGAATTTCCATTCGCCATTCAATTCTGCAGTTTTCGAGTGTCAAGGATGAGAAAAAAAAGTCGCCGATATTCACAAACAAGAAGAAAAAAAAAGTCTTCCAAATGGCTGGTTGCTTCAGAATTCCATTTTTTTTCTCATCGAATTCATCGATTCGGTTTCAAGTTTTTATTGAAGCAATCAATAATACAGACATCTTATTTTTCGGATAAGATTGCTTAACAGTATAACAATTTGGATATAAAGCAGATCCGAGATAAACCATTTAGAGTATCGTTTGTTAAAAAACAGTATTATCTCAAATTTGCTGCATCGATATCGGATTCCCTATCGACTAAATCACTTATGTCTCATAACGATCGTAGAATACAAATACAATTACATGGGAACATTCTCTCGCTTTTTTAACGAGCATACGATAAAATTCTTAATGTCAGCACTACATTCTTATTGGCAGTTTCCATTTTGAGAGTTGGTTGCAGTTTAATATTGAATCTCCCGTCGTCATCGTTATCCTCCAATAGGAGGTATGGAATACATAATTGAAATACTTTTTAAATGTCGCAGTCACATGATTATTGTGTAAGTTGCACAAGAAATATGCTTTTCTTTCGATTTGAGTCCCGTTCGCTTATCTCTATGGAAGATAAAGATGTGTGTTTAAAGAATTGACGTTTATGTTCGGATTCCGGAAGCGCGAGCCCCGAAAGTTGTGCTAGGCTTCTTTTTTCTTTTTTTTAATTATGTTTCAAAACTATTACAGATTAATTTCACTAGGGAAATGAGAACGAGTTCGGTGGATGAAAATTCCGTTTGAATTCTCTCCTGCATGGATTATTTCTCAAGCAAATGAGGAGAATATTTCCGTTCGTCTTTCAGCAGAGCCGGAAGCCGTTTCTTCTCATATTTTCAAATTTTTTGATGTTCAGGGTGAAACTTGCGGTGATGCGAAAACGTCTACGTTTTCGCAATTATGGCGGCGATAATTCGGGGTTTCGTTTGGCCTCAGGGTCCTAATTCGAAAGTTTTCCCCTTTGCTGTTTTGTTCGAGTTTCCAAGGAAATACCCGATGCAGTTGTCATAACAGCTTTCTCGGATAAAAAGTGCTCGGGCCATCAGCAAACTCTTTATAATTCCGTAGTCATGTGTGACGTTAGAGTCTGAACTCTCGTAGCGTTGCAGCTTTTACATAGAACATGATCATCCAAGGGGTAACAGCCACGTCCTTCGGAATCTGAGGACAGAACGAGGCCGCAATCCTCGCATTTGTAGCACTGGATGTGAAAACTTCTGTCGAGAGCCACAACTCGCACTGTTTCATCTTGTCCTGGTTCCGGCATTATTGGAAGTTTGCAGACGCAGCAACGCGGTGCAAATTTCCTGCGAGAAACAAGATGTTGCATTTTCTTTATCGCTGGAGATATTTTTCCCGCATTCACGTAAAAACAAGAAAATTGGTTCAATTTTGCCGCAATGGGATGATTGCACGTGAAAAGATAAGCAAGCGAACTTACTTGTGGAAGCACTGGATGCAATGTATCTGATTAGTGGCATCGACCGTAAATGGGATCCCATCAAGACTTTGTCCACATAATACGCAAGTGAAGCACGATGGATGGTACGGTTTCCCAGTGGCTCGTAATATTCTGTCGAGAATTGGCCGAGTACAGACGCAGCATTTTTCCAACGTGTTGAGATAGTCTTCCTCGCAGTAAGGCTTCGACTCGAGCGAATAAAACGGTTTCCCTTGCAAATTAACTTTGCATACGGAGCAGCAGAAGCATTTTATGTGAAAAACTTTATCCATGGCTGAACATCCCGATCCCTCACCCTCGACCTTCTCACTGCAGTACGCGCAGATACCATAGATATCGTTTTCTTCCTGTGGATCCTCCATTCCCTGGACCAAGAGGTCGGTCAGTGCATCCACCTGTCGATTATACAGCCGAATTCTAATACGCGTTGTTGCTAATCTTGAGTTGTACGATTGCATCAAACATTCATCGCTAATCGGTCAAAATTTTGACGGACGACAAAATTCGTAAATACCCGGAAATACAATTCATCCAGGGGATGGAATTTAATTCTCTCGTGTGGACAAATAAACGATTCTCGTCGAGAGAGTTTTTTTTATCACAAAGACAAGAATTACCTCTTTGACCGGTGAAATTTTGCTCTGTGGTTGTGTCGATGTGGCCGAACCATAACCAGAGTATATGGAATAGTTGCAAGAGAGTTGCGAGGACGGTCGTGGATTAATAGGTTCGTATATCGATTCGTACGTCGAACTCGACTGTGAGTCAGGTCCGTAAATATCGTTCGGATAGCTTTTCGATAAGTCGTCCGATTGATAAGTGGCACGTCTGAGTTCGCTGTAACTGGAAGATACCGGACTAGGAGGTGGTGGCAATTCCTCAGGAGGGGGTGGAAAAGCATTTCCGGTAATGCCGACTGCGTATTCGGTCGGTTCTGGCGGAGGCGGCAAATCTTCTGCAATTCACAATTTAAACGTTTTGACGAAACTTTCAACAGAAAGTAATGCGAAGAATGATTCAACTCACCGTTGTTTTCCCCAGCAGGAATGTTGCTGTAAGTGTTTTCAGATTTACGATTCCATTGGATATTGCTGTAGATCAAATCTTTACCGTTGTTGACATTAACGGGTTGAAGAATCGGGGCGGCTGGTTCGACGTTACTGTAAACAGCATTGTTTATGGGTCTCTTTGCTCGTTGATCATGCAGATTTTGCAAGGTCGCAACTTCTCCCATTTGTTTTTGTTGAATGTTGGAGTAAAAATGCTTGTCATCGTAATCGTACTTCATCGCGAATCCATCGTGAGGTTCGTTCGTGTAGAACGACTCATTACTGTTATAAAATTTGGAATTTTCACAGCCATTTTTCGGTGGTACGTTGGACGAATGGGGGCCCTCGTTTTTCAACGAACCGCTCGATGGGGCATAAGCGTTGGGCGAATTCGTGTAAAGATTGTTAATGGGCGTTTCGTTGGTCCCGCTACTGTCCAGCAATGTGCTGTACGACGGAAGAGGTGGTGCCTTTATGGTGTAACTTTGGGGCACCTACAGACATATCGAGAGTTTAATAAGCAAAGCAAACGTTATTTTCGCTCTGGAAAATTTCACTTTGGTATTTTCCTCGTTATTTACTTTGACGAGTCTGGGAAAATGATACCAAGGATTTCAGAACTTGTGCAAATCGATAGTTACCTCGGGCTGCGATTTTTTAGGCTTCGGAGGAACCGCAGGTCCAATTTTTTTTCCAATTTTAATCTCGTTCGAGCCGTCGGATGAATTATTTATTTGCAAATCTGCAATTTGCTTCTCCAAATTCCTGGTGGTCGCCATTATTCTGAAAGCTGAACAGGGTAACGTTGGGACTCCAACTTTGAGGCTGAACTTGCGGTTTTATGTCAATAATAAAACGCGTTTTCCTATTAAAATCCCGGAGTCGAGAAGCTACCCTGTCTCTCGATTTTGTAAACAATGTCTACCCTCGATTGTCGAAACAATCGAACGGACTATTCACCAATATTATGGAATATCGAGCCAAAGAAAATCAACATTCTGAGCTAAACAACGAAAAATGAATGATGAGGGCTGTTTGAAAGAAAATACTTACAGAAGAGTGATTAATAATTCTTAGTTGTATTTCTGTTCAAATCCACGTGTTTTGTTCCATCAACCATTATCTCATCCCTAATGATAACTAATTGACACGATTTTCTAACATTTTTAGCCTTTATACTCTTTGTCAAATATTCGCCCGAAAATTTACCGGAAGTGTGGAATGCGTTAAGGCGATCAGTGAATCAGCTATGGATGACTAATAAGTGACAGTGACAGTGGCGCTGACAGCAAGGCAGAGAGTATGATTAACCGGAACAGCGCTTTACATGACGACCGCATGACGTTAATCTTCACGCGAACGAGCTATGAATTGAAATACATATATAGATATATCAACAGATGTAAGCCCGTTCGGAGGAAATCGTAACCTATGCATCGTAATTTCGATAGCGCCATGTATTTCTCTCAATCGTAACTAAAAATGGAATCTTCAGTTTTCTATTACCGTATCCTTATCAGCTTCCAATCCGCATGTGGACACAACAACTCTCTATTGAGAATTTATGTTTTAATCACTTGGTACAACCGCACTAGTACTGTCAAAGTTCTGTACCTTCTAAACTTCTAGAGTCTGTCTGAAGCGGAGCGGTGAGGTGACGACGGCCTGGGATATTGTCTGAACATGAAGACTGAACGCAATGTATTCATTTTACTGGATCGGCGACAAATTAGGGATAAACAAAAACGCCGCACGCAGCGCTGTATTCGCAAAGATCGCAGCCAAGTTTTTTGACCTTAGGTCTTTTGAATTATCGTATTAATTTGATAAAAGTTGTCAAAAATCGAATAAAAACGCGGAGAGAACTTGACACGATTGTGCATCGTTGTTCTTCGTTCAACAGCGCCATAACAAAATGTTTCATGTTTCTTTATCTTTCGTTTTTCGTTCGTTATGTTTTTAAAACTACGTACATGTCCTGGAAGTTTCCCGCCGTGGACTTACGTCGGCCTTTTTTACCAACCCTTTTATTTGTTTCTTTTTGGCCTCGCCGCCTCGCCATATTTTCTAAATGCTTCTCAGGGCTCAAGAAACATAACCTCGTGTTAAGATATCGTACATGCGAATTCTTTTGAAATGACAAATTCGTGTGCGGTCCCAACATGCGATACTGGACGCAAAGCAATAAAAGAAAAGCGTTCGACTTTCAAAGTTCCAACGGACATCGAACTTCGCAACAAATGGACTGCAGCAATTCCAGGAATTCTCCAGCTGATGCCGTGGCAATTCGTATGCGAAAAACACTTTCTCCAACGTTACATTCGAAGAAAGTGGACGCAATATGACGACAATGGTCGAGTTATCGCAGAAGTGAGTATATACCTCCCGTGCATTTTGTTTCCGATCTACATACCAGCATTCAAGTTTCAATGGTTCTTGTAACTTTCTGTACCGAGTTTCTCATCGAATATACCAATGCCGAATTGCACGTCTTTTCAAGGTGCCCTACGCGCGCGTTAAACTCGATCCATCAGCCGTGCCCACCATATTTGAGAATCCCAGCGAGACAGAAATTGTTAGTATCGCCCGTGATGTCTCTCCCCATAAATACGTAAGTTTGGAACACAGTTACTGTTCCCTTAACAAGTTTCCGATAACCGAGGCCAACGACACGCCGATAACTATGGAAACTATTTCTCCGATAAACGTTGAGAAAAATCCTCCGATGGATCCATCTTCTGTTAAAAAAATACTCGACAAGGACTCGTCAACGGAAAATCTGCCTCTAACCACGCAAAACTCAAAAATGGACTGTCCCATAGAGTCTGTAAATCTCGTACAAGGTATTTACCAATTCTCCGCAAAATCGTTAATTTTTGAAAGAGCTTGATGAGCCGAAGAAAAAACGTTAGCCCTTCGCTGATCACGTGATTCTTAATGACACAATTATTTAAACAAGATTGTGGAAAAAAACAACTTGGGTCAAAGAGACCCGAGACGTTCCACGGAGGGTTAGATTTTGCAAAATTTTCGACCGGACAAAAACGAATTCGGATGTATACGAATTTTATCATTTTTCAGACATTGCGACCAATGGAATCCGGGCAGTAGATCCTGTGGCTATTGAGCCTCCAAAAAGTCATAGATTGGTAGATGGGTGTTTGCCTACAAAGCCGAGCTGCTACTTTCACATTTCGGAAGTTACATTCAGCTGTGAGTATCGTTATTGGGGAAAAAGTAGAAAAAATAAATCGAACGAGTATCAATCGAGCTCAGGAATAGTTTTTATCAATTTTTATTCCCATAGGTATTACTGATGCAACCGTAGAGTCCATTTCAATACCAAAACGTTGGACAGTCTGTGAACAGAACACGAACAAGCGAAGTTTTCTCTTCTCGTACTACGTGAGCAAAATTGAAAAAGACGATAATCTGCCGGTGATGGAAAAGAACGTCAAGCTCAACTTTAACAAAGAATTGCGTTATTACGTCTACGGGCGTCCGGTTGACATTACCGACTGGAGCCTTCCTCAAGTTTTAGATGACGTGAGATTGCTACCTCGAGTTTTGGAAAAGTTCAAAAATAGCAGTCTCTGCAACGGTCTCGGCGTCATAAACGACCACCATCTCGGCTCGGACATCGCATTCAAAGATTACGTCGATCGGTGGCATCACATTAACTGTACTTTGATTTCCAAGTCGAAAAGATGCGCCGACTGCATAAGGCTGAGGAGCACGGTGGTCAAGAGAGAGGCGAGATCGAAAACAGACTCATCGAGGAAACTTTATCGTAGCATCAACCCGGTCGACCAGAGCAAATTGATCGCGCTGAGCAAAAAAATCGCTAATCTAAGACGATGGAACAACAGAGCCCAAAAACGTATCGCCTTGCTAAAGTCACACAAAAGCGTTTGAGTGCCTGACATCGATTCATGGGATCCTCCGAATCGAACGATCCGGTGGCTGGATCGACCGCACTCCGAGAAATTATTGCGGCTCTAGGAGGGACGGCAAGGACCGGTTTTACAGAGAAAGCACTGCATTGCGGCAGCGTGCCGATTCACACAGTCAATGAAGGTGATTTTTCAACATTTTTATCAACTGTAAAACCATTTTCCACGTTGTATACGATTCGAATCTCAAATAAATCGGTTTGGTTTGCGGAAAACACTTTTCGGTTTGCGAGAGAAAATTATTTTCGTACGAAACGAAATTTCTGAAAATAGTTTCAAACAACAGACTTGGAAAGGCTGAAAGAAAAACTCATTTTGTTGTTTGTACTAATAAAAACTTAATAACATTGAGAATTTCATTTTTATCTAAATGATTCCAATTCATTTAGTGGACAATATTGTCGAAAATTTACATTTTACACAGTTTATTTACAGTACAATTTTTTTTGTTGGTCTGATTCGAAAGAAAATTGTGCATTTTCGTCAAACGGTGCTTTTTGTTGTTTCCGTAGCTTCGTGCGCTACGTGGCTCCAAACCAACAAGCCAGGAGATCGAATCAAATGACGCGACAACGCAACGAACGAATCCTGCTGCAAAAATCACTACAATGGATAAAATGCTGGAGAGCCGCGGAGAGCACGGTTTCCAGAATGTACGTTAAATATTCGACAAAACAGTTTCGCTACCGTTTGCAAAATTTGCATCGTCCATAAACACATTCATGTCGATGCCACATTTTATTCATTGCTGCGGAAAACGATGCAACAATTCGTTTTTCGAAAGCAATAAATAATTATCAAATGCAACAGGAAAAACGAAAAAAAAACTTAAATTTTGTATACAAAAATATTTTGCAAAAAAAAATCATTTCCGCAAACTATGACCGGCCAGAAAAACGCTGCGATGTATTTTAGCCAGTGTGACTGATGAGAGTAAATCTTGGACATTTTTGACTATGGAGAATGAAAATCTGCATGGACAATGCTCTTGAATATGTTCGAAATTTTATTTACACAGAAATTTGTTTTCTGCTCTGTGAACGGAGAATGTTAAAGTCTTATGACAAACTTGATTACGAATAAATTGTCTGATTGACAATAAAATAAAAATAAAATGTTTTATTTTTTACATTTCCTCTCCCGTTCCCTACCCGCGGATCACTATATTCTCCATCTTTGCTACTCGCAGCAACGGGTAACTGAAAGAAACAATTCTCGTTTTGCTATTCCGTGGAAAGCTCGATACTCGAAAGCTCGGGATCCGGCTTGGAGTCCTTTAGCAATCAAACTATCGGGAATATGTCAGCTACGAAAAATATTCACGCAACAAAACTGAAAGGTGGAATATTCAAGAAATAATTATAAAAATCATAAAAACTTGATAAACATTAATTAATGTTTAGCCTCGGGTGAGATGAATACTCGGTTGGGTGGCCGCTACAGAGAAATCACCGACCAACTTTTTCTCCACAATTTTTCGCGACCCTTCAGCAACAATGAAATTGAAATCATTAATAAATTCGATGGCAACAAATTTCTTTCGTCTCGAAGCGCCACACTTGTGGCCACGAGCCGAACTCGTTTGCGACCTTCACCGAAACAGCTGGAAAATTTGTAACCACTTTGCTCCCTTCTGCTTGAATAAAGGCGATAAACGCCAAGCGAGCGACCCAGGCACTCACACTTTGTTCCTCACGTTTTCGTTCGCACCAAAGCACACAAATCTGAGCTGCCTCGCTCTCCAGCTGATACATACTCGATCTGACATGTTAGTGAGGTTAATGAGTAGTACAAAATAACAGACAAGGTTCGCACGTAAAGAAACCTTTCAGCGCTGACGGAAATGACAATCGTTGACATTTGTAAATAATTTAAATCTCAAGATGGAAAATACGAACAAGGTAAAAAACTAGTAACAAACATCAACGAGTGTAAATAAGTTTCCCACGACGTTTTCGTGTTATATATGAATCATGCGATTAGGACAACGTTCCCCAGTACTGTTTGACCGTAGGAGTGCACTGCTGGGTCTGGGAGACCCAAAAATCCGTAAAACTCGTGTTTCAAAAACGTTACAAAGACTCTCATGATTTTCGGAGCAAAGCCCACCAATCACAGAATTTGCTTTAAAAATAACCCCCAACGTTCGTTATCCACGGGTCTCACAGACCCAGTTTCCATAATTAGGCACCTTGAAGATGTCTATCGTCCCAAGGTCATTTGCTAATGAATATTTATTGCTACACAAATAATAAAAGTCATTAAAATTCAGCTGTGTTTTCAAGATTTGTCGAAATTATGAAAATTGACAACGAATTGGAATTTTAACAGGAAGGAGAAAGCAATCAAGACGATTCTGATTCGGAAGTGGACGAAATAGAGCCGAGACTGAAATATGTCAGAATGCAGAATGATCTTAAGGGCATATTGCAAAATGATGCGGCAAGTTGCATAGCCGTTCACCCAAAAGTATGGATAATCGTTTTCATTATTTTTATGCTGAATTTCTCGTTTGGCATGACTCAATATTCCTTAACTAATTACAGTTTTTGTGTCTCGGCTCGCATTGGGGTAGAATTCATCTGCTCGATCATCAAGGAAACAATGTGGAGTCTATCACTTTGCAAGCTCATACCGTCGCGGTCAATCAAATATCTATAGACCGCAAGGGGGATTTCATTGCATCGTGCAGCGACGATGGCAAAGTCTACATCTGCGGGCTTTACAATGGAGAAAACAACGCCAACATGAGTCTGGGGCGGCTTGTCAAGAGCATTGCCATCGATCCGAGTTATTACAAAGGCGGAAACAACAGAAAATTCATCACAGGTTTTATTTCCAAATATTCCTTTGCTTCAAATGTTTTCTGGACAATAAAAACGTCCAAATCGTCACTTTTTCGAACTTTGACGTCCAATTATCGCTTGAGAATTCGCTCACAATGAGTTTTAAGAATTCTGTATGCTAGACGCAGATTTTCAAGCGCTTTCCAACTCCGAACGACACTCGAGTGCATTTGAATTTTTTTTTTTTTCCTCTAGGCGACGATAAACTCGTTCTGTACGAAAAAACTTTCCTTTCTCGTATGAAACTTACCGTACTGTGCGAAGCTGAAGGCGGCGTACGATCGATCGCTTGGACCAGCCAATTTGTTGCTTGGGCCTCGGACACTGGAGTACGCGTTTATGATTTAAGCGCTCGTTGCTCTCTGGGCTTGATCAAATGGTCACGATCTCTCGAGTAAGTCACTCCTCTTTCCGAATAACTCCGAACGTGAATTCACTGATTGATCGAATGCAAGAAAAAAAAGGGACGAGAAACACACAAATATATAGTGAAACGTCGAACACGAAATAGTTTACGAATTTGTCCTCCCGATTTTTCTCTAGTGGATGAAACATTTCCCCGATTCAAATTTTGCAGTATAAATTCTTATCCTTGATGATACGAGTGATACGAGCTTGATGGACTTGTTGTGTTTTTGGTTTTTACTTAGTGCACCACCGGAACACTACCGTTGTAACTTGCGTTGGTCAGGAGATTGGACCCTCTTGATCGGTTGGGTAGACGTTGTTCGTATTTGCCAGATACGCAAAAGGTCCAGCCAGGAGATGGTGAATCGAGATTTGCCAGAATACATCGTCGATCCGGGTATGTAAAAACTTTGAAGCAGCAAACATTTTTCTCTCAATTCCGTTTCGTCAATTAAAGAAAAATAATGTTGAAAACATTTCGATTAATTATGACTGAATTTTTTTCATAGAAAGCTTGCAAGTTTTGACTCTTGTCGTACTATTCGTGTAATTAACGAGAATCATGATTAACGTTAACGAAACGATACGAAGCCAACATTGTTAAATTTCCAAATAATATTCGTCATTACCCAAAAACGAAAAAAAAAATGATTTTAATGTTAAATTTTGGTTTCGTTTCGGTAAACAGTATCAACGTTTCAAGTGGACTTTTATATTTCGGGTATTGCGCCTCTGGGAAATCAACTGGTACTGTTGGGATGTCTGAAGGAACTTGACGATGATAAAAAAAGTCAACGTCCGACGCTTCACATAGTAGAGCCTAAATATCAGGACTTTGTTCCCATTTGCGCTAATTTTTTGACTCTCAGAGGGTACAAGGAGTACAGTTGTAACGACTATCATTTAGATTGTTTAACAGAAGAAAATCGGCAAGTAAATTTTCAATAGAATAAGTGCAAAGTGCTATTTCGTGGAATATTATTAATTGTGTAATTTCTTTAGATTTTTCATCGTAAGCCCCAAAGACATTGTGATTGCTAGTCCGTACGATGCTGATGACAGAATCGAGTGGCTTTTGAGCCACGGCAAATACGAGCAGGCTTTGGAAGCGGTTACGAAGAACGGAGGTAAAGATTGCAAAAGGCATACGCTGATTTACGTTGGAAGAGTTTACCTCGACCATTTATTGGCGAGCGGAAAATACGCAGAGGCAGGAAAATTGTGTCTCAAGGTTCTTGGACGAGACAAAAAGTTGTGGGAAGAAGAAGTAAATATATTATCGATGTCTAGGAAAATTTAATTTTTCACTAAAAACATTGAATCGAAAGAATAAAAAAAACACCATTATTTTTCTTAGGTTTATAAATTCGCTCGAGTCCACCAGCTCCGATCAATATCGTCGTACCTTCCACGAGGCGACGTCACCTTGGATCCTCTGATTTATGAAATGGTATTATACGAATATCTGAAAATGGATCCGCCCGGATTTCTCGATCTAGTGAAAGAATGGTCTCCGAATTTGTACACAATCGCAGCCGTCGTGAACGGTGTCCTCGAACACCTTCCCGTACACACTCAACATCAGAGTGTCCTCCTCGAAGCCTTGGCCATTCTTTACAGCCACGACGGAAAATACGACAAAGCTCTTGCCATGTATCTCAAGCTACGCCATAAGGATGTCTTTCAATTGATCCAGAGGCATCAATTGCATGAAATTGTTTACGATATGATCGAAGGACTTATGGATCTCGACGCAAATCGTGCTATACAGTTCTTCTTGGATCGCGTGCCCTCGGAATTGGTCGTTGAAAAACTAAAAAACAATCATCGTTACTTGTACCTCGTGAGTATTCCATTTTTCAATGTTATTTCTCTTCCTGGCGCATAACAGTGATGACACTTCTCCTGGAAAACAATAACAGCTGCTGAACTCAACGAAAAGAGTCCGCTATTTTGTTAAGCATTTTTCCTTTTGCTTTTCCAAGTACCTCGATGAGCTTGACAAGAGAGATACGAAAGAATCAAAAAAGAAATATCACGGCTTGTTGGTTCATCTCTATGCGGATTACGAACGAGACAAACTCCTCCCTCTTCTACGACGATCGGACAATTATCCGATCGAGCAGGCTCTTGACATATGTAGCCAACGGATGTTTTATCCAGAAATGGTTTATTTACTTGGTCGCATTGGAAATACCTCCGAAGCTTTGGCTCTTATGACTCGTGAGCTCAACGACATGGAAAGTGCCATTGCTTTTTGTCAAGAACACGACGACGAGGAATTGTGGAATGACCTCGTCAATTATTCCCTCAGCAAGTCCGGTAAGGCTTAATATTTATTTATAATGATTCCTGAGACAGATTTTTATCTTTTATTTCATTTTAAATATTATTTAATATTTAATTTCTAACAGCGAAAAAGCGTTCCATTAAAAACTTGGAATAAGTTTTTAGCTCGTTGGTTAAGCAATTTTCTTCGTTTTCTCAATAACTGAAAGATTTGACATCTTTGCACAATTTTCAAAGCCTCGATTGAACAATTTATCGAATGACATTTCTAGAATTAATAAAAGAGACAGATTTAGAAATAAAATAAAAAAGTGATTTTTACAGCGAAAGAAAAAATGATGAATTTGCCGATTTGTTTTTTGTAATAACCCAAATTGTTGATGATTTCACGCACGTTATTGCGTATCGAAAGTTTTCACAACCATCGATTGTTTTATCGCAGAGAACATAACGTTCCTTTTGCAACGAATTGGTACGTACGTTGATCCACGATTGATGGTCCAGAGGATCGAGCCATCGATGGAGATTCCAGGACTGAAAAAAGCTTTAGTGAAAATGATGTGCGACTATAATCTGCAAGTCTCGGTTCAGGAGGGTTGCAAGAAGATTCTATCCAACGATTATTTCAATCTCCACGAGAGACTCGTTGCTTCGCATGACAAAGGGATATTCATCGACGATGAGCAAATGTGTGGAGTTTGCCACGGAAAAATAATTGTGAGAGGTACGTAGCGCGCATTCTCTGAAAAAAATTCGAATTTCCCATCAAATACATGATTCTTGCTCCTCAGATCCGAGAAATCTCGTCGTGTTCGCTTGTAGACACTTGTTTCACGAGAACTGTGTGCCGAATTTGGAACAAGTGGTAAGCAGTTGAAAAATCCCATAGCGTTCAACACAAATTGCAAATAAATTACAGTTTCACTAATTTTTGTTTTCATTTATACAGGAAAATTGTGTCATTTGTCATTTGTAATCGCCAGACACCGGCAACGAGATTGGTGACTCAATAATAATGATGCAGGTGAGGGACGCAGCTTGGCCCATGCTGGGTTGCCCGATGATCTCGGTCACGTATAAATCTTCGGCTATCCTCAATATTTTTCTTCTAATTTGGCTCAACCGCAAACGCCTTGAAATGTTGTGCAGTAAAACCAATCACATCGTCGGGTTGTACTGAAATAGCAAATTCCACAAGTTTATTAATTTTTTCTCATTCCGTTTGCATGCCATCGGTATATAACAAGATTATTTACCACAGAGTATAGTTGCGACGTAATCAGACAGTAGATTCTCTAACTCAGGACGAGCAGCCAAAAAGCTTTTTTTCTGTATAATCCTTTCGTTCTTAAACCATTGGATATTGATTAGAAAACGAATATTCACCCACATCGAGACCTTAACTTACTTTTTCATCCAAATACATGGACACGAGTTGCATATCGTTCGTCCAAGATTGCCTCGAGGTCGTTGAGCTCGCATATTCGCTCATTTCCTTTTCACCAGAAATATCCGAAGGATAGTCAGGTTGTTTGCGTGAGCCGGTTGACGATTTTTCACTCCATTCTTGCTCCCCTCCCCATGGCTGCTTTTCTCCTCTCACCAATTGCCTGCCACTACTGTTCTCCGACATCGTATCCTCGTCCATTTCATGGCTTCCTCGCTCCAGGCTTTGCTCACCAAGAAATTCTTGGTAACCATCGTCCTGAGAGTTCGTATGGCCATCTATTTCGTCGTTTCCTTCGAGGCTCTCCTCTCCGAAAAATTCTCTGCCACTGTCGTTTTCCGACATCATCATTTCTTTTACTCCTTCGCCCTCTCTTTGCTTCAAGACCTCTAAAACTTCAAGTCATCAGCCTTGCCACGTTTTTCAATCAATGAATTTCTGTGAAAATTAAAAAAACAAAAACAAAAAACAAAAACTTGAATATATCGATACATTTTTTTCGGCAGTTAGTTTCTTCGTAGCATCCACGCGAACGATCTTTTCTTTTTTCATCATCGATAAACCGTGATAATTGAAAACGAAATGTTTGGGTTAGAAATGACGAATCTACTAAATGAGAAATGAAAGGCTCGTAGGTTATTGACACGAGATTAAATCTCCTGCCACGTCAAAGTTTCCTGCATTTGACACAAAATTTGACGTTATGTGTGATTTTTGACCTCAATCTTGGTAATTCATGTTTCAGATTTGTGGAGAGAGACTCTTGGCGATCGAAGACATCGACAATTTGAACAAATCCTTGTATATACTCGTATATATATGTTGTCACTGAGTGTTTTTGTTTTGCATTGAACGTATAGAATGAACAGACTTATTAGCAGACTGGAGGTCCGATTGACGCGGTCCATAAATGTCGATACGTATGATGAGATGATGTAACAAATATTTTTTTTATTACATATACTTTTCACTCTTATACACATTTGTATTAGTTCGTATGTGCTCGCGTAAGAAAATATTGTACGAAATTATTTATCGTCCTCTTGTGCCTGTTAAAATATTTCAAGCGTAGAAATGTGTTAATGCAGCAGTAATTAAAAGGCGTCGATCATTAAATTGTTTTCAAAATGTGAGACAGTGCTTTATCATCTGCAAGAGGAAAAAATTTCCCCGTCATTTTTTGTAATGATATTCCCATGCCGAATTTCTTGTTTCCACGATATCGCGCAATTGATATTAATTTAATTAATTGAACTAATAATTAATTAATTAATATGTTAATTCGATGGGTTTGATATTCAGTTTGCAGACTTATTCGTATTAAACAAAACGATTTATTCGTCATCAAGCATTCGGTACATTGATTATTCGTTTTCTTAGAAAACTGAGTCTGTGATGCTTTCGTTTGATGCCTTGTGCACAAATGATGGAGTTTCTTTGCAAATTAGGGCGTTACACGTTTTGGATCACGCGGGAACATTGAAACTTTTCTTATGTTGTCGAGTCCGAGATACAGCATGACAACGCGTTCCATACCGATTCCGCCACCGGCATGAGGCGAGCACCCGTATCTGAAGGAGTCTATGTAGCTCTTGATTTTCTCAATATCTGCAAGGATAATCGAACGAATTTAATAAATCTACACTTTTGGACCGTCGGTCTATGAGCCACGGCGAATAATCGTACCGATTCCGTGATGCTTGGCTCGTTCGGTCAGGAACTCGGGATCGTGAATACGTTGGGCCCCCGAAATGATTTCCTCTCCTCGCATGAACATGTCGTACGAGTTTGAATATTTCTTTTGGCAAATAAAAATCCATGATTCGCATAATTCGTTGGAAGGAAAATTCATAAAAAAATGGCAAAAATGGAAATAATAAATTATTTGAAAATTCGTAGCGTAGACTTACGGGGTTTTTGGGGTCAGGCATCGTGTAGAATGGTCGCACGGCGAGAGGATATTTATCGAGCATATAAAAGTCCGTGTCATACTGTCAAAAAAATTAATAGATTAATAAATAATTTTAAAAAGCGATATTTTTGTTAGTTGCTGTTTTTCAGGCAGAATCCATTACTTTAGCCTTGACTAGTTTTCCCAGAAGTTTCTCATTCGGTGTTGACAGATCGTCTTCGTCGCCAACCGTGACACCAGCCTCGGCGAGCAATTCTATGGCTTGAGGAAACTCGAGCTTGAGCGGGGGATCGAGGAACTTGAACGGTTCCACTGGATATTGTTGACAAACTGCCGCAATGTCGCTCGCGTAGCTGCAAGCAAAAAAATAAAAATAAAAGTCTCTGTGATTGCACAAAATTTAGTTTTTTCGAGGGACCGAGAAGCAATTTTGCAAAAAAAAGAAACTGAAAATTAACGTACCAGTCGCGAAGTCTGCGGAACATTTCGGTGAACATCCGTCCGATCGTGTCAACGACCTCGTGATAATGATACTTGAAGGCCATTTCAAGGTCGAGACCCACGTACTCCGTCAAATGTCTGTGAGTATTGGAGTCTTCCGCTCGGAAAACTATGAGTAAAAAATTCTTATCAATATCAGGGAATTTCGACGATGAAGGAGGAAATTGAAAATCTGTGCTGCGTAAGAGATTTCTCGGTGTCGTTACCTGCTCCTACGGTAAAAACTTTGTCGAAATCGGCAGCGATAGCCATTTGCTTGTAGAGTTGTGGTGATTGAGCGAGATAGGCTGAATTCTTGAAATACGAAACGGTGAAAACATTCGCTCCGCCTTCGCTCGCGGCCGAAATGATTTTTGGTGTGTGAATCTCTACGAAGCCCTAAAAATCAGAATGAAAGAAAATAATGTGCCTGTTTACATCGAACTGTGGAGAATGATACGGAATAAAGAGACGCGGTAACGGTTTTTGTTACTTCTTCAGTGAGAATATCGCGGAAGAGTTTGCAAACTGCAGCTTCGACACGGAAAATGGCTTGATTGGCGGGAGTGCGAAGATCGAGAACTCTGTTGTCGAGACGCGTGTCTTGATTGACTCTGATGTTGGCAGACGTCTCGTCGGACTGGTTTTCCGGCCTCGCAGCATCCTCAATCTGCAAAGGCAATTGTGGCTTCGAGGCGCTCACCACGTACAGCCGTTCGACATGAAGCTCAACATCTTTCTGCGTACACGCCTCAATTTTCGCTGGCACACCCTTGACGGTCGCTTCAACGTCGATTATCGACTCTTTTGTTATGTTCGAGACAAATTTGATCATGTGTTTGCTCGTTTTTTCATTTACAGCTACCAAACCCTGCACGGTATAGGATTGTTGCCTGAGAACGAAGAAACACTGCTTCCCTGTACGTAACAGTTGAAAAAACATTATTTCCTCTCTTGACAAAATAATCAATTGTCAAATTCTTTGTTTTCTCACCTTTTGCCCTGCTCGTATGCAAACGACCACGGAGCCAGACGCGGCTATCAGCCAACTCGGGCACGAGTTGCTGAACGTTGACGAATTTACGATCTTCGTGGCTCTCGGCACTTTGGATTAGAGCGTTCTGTCCGTAATTTCCAGCCGAAACATCTTCTCCGTCGTTACTTTCGCTTTGGGCTTTCTGTACAATCGTTGAAACATTTTAATTCTATATCAAATCAACTTGAATATTTCCATTAATAATAATCGATTTGAAGCTTCGATTTTCAACGTCAATAGACCTACCATTTGTGCTTCTCGCTCGCCTTTCTTAGCAGCTTTCTCCGCACTTTTCTGCTGCTTCTTCAACGCCTTTTTCGAAGGCTCTTGCCTGAAATTGAAAAATCAACTTTTTTCTCACGCTGCACATTTGAAATTTTGGGGTAACTAGAGGTAGCCCCATGAGCTCCATAAATAACGCTCGTTTTTCATAAAATCGATATATATTGTTTCTTATATTCTGTAATTTGAGAAATTGCATTTTTTTTTGTCACACGAATTGAAACTCTGTTTCTAGAAGAAAAAAAACGTACAAAATCGGAAAAACTTATTGCTCAGATATTTGTGGCTGTTTGTCCCAAAGAAAAAAGAACTCAAACGGATGGACTGGAACAGGAAAATGATGGTTCCATGAAATGCAGAAGGCACAACCCGATATTTCCAATTTTAAACATTTTTTAATGTTGCCACAGTTAAGTGAGATAAAAAAAAATCCATTTATTTAAACTCGTTTCTGGAATCATGCCTGCGTAAAGCAGATTTTCAAAAATGCCGTTCAAGTTTTTTTTTAAATCCTTTCACAGTTGGTATTTTTTTTTCTCTTCATTTAATAAAACTTTGACATGCAGATTATCAATGAATATGAGACTAAAATTCGAGAATGAAAATATAAATGCCTCAACATGCTGTAAATTGAATTCTTTCCGTTATCCCAAAAAACTTTGACATGTTTATAAAAAATCGAGAAACGCATGACCCAAATTTGCAAAAGAAATTCAAGTTAAAGTCCAGACAATGACGTGGTCTAGAGATGTTGTTTGCAATTACATCCAACTTTTTCTATTCGAACAACACAGAGGTTTGACACATTCATCAAAAAGTCGATTTTTTTATCTCACTATGTAATTCCAAGTATAATTTCCTTATGAAAAAATTGATTTAAAAAAACGAACGAATTTATTCAGGAGTTTGGATTTTTAATTCAAGGCATAGAAAAAAAAACACACGTAATTTGGTAGATTCTCATGATATACAAACCTCTCGTGGTCTGCAGTTGAAATTTTATCTTCACCCATCTGGAATCGAAAAAATCGTGTGATTTTCGTGCTAAAGATCGTTATTATCAATTAAAAGATCGAGGCTCGACAGACGATCTAGTATGACTGTGGTAGCAAAATTTGAATATATCAATGGCAGGAGTGTTCTGGTGCAAACCCTCAGGTTGTGATGTCATTATCAACGTATTGATAACCGCTGATGAATTTACTGTAATAATCTGCTCATCTTTATAACCTCAATATGGACCGGAAAACAAAGTATAAAGTTCAATAATGTTTGTTGTGTCAAAGTATACAGATGAGAATGTACACACCTTTGTTGCGTGTTGACTCCAAACGTTTCGATGTAATTAAAAACAATGAGAGTAATGGGGGAACGAAAATAAACGTGGACAGAAAAAAACAAGCCTCAATTGCCTCTGAAGACCGCACACTGCGAACGATCACAGGACGACACGATGAGCCGGTCGACGACAATAAGCTGTGTGTAATAAATGTGATAAGCGTTCTCCAATGAGAGGCCTGCTTTTCCGAATTGTCACCACATCCGTCGTTATCCCCCCACTCTCGCTCTTATCTGCAGCCATAGCTCCAGCGGTGATTCTTGAAATGTCCATTTCCCCCGAAGTCGGTCGATATTGCAGATTCCTCTCGTTAGTTCGCCTCGTAGTCCTCGCACAGGCAGAATTGATTCTAGAGAAAACGTGAACACGGAGTTTCTGGGGAAGGCAACGTGTCAACAAAATAATTCGAATGGAAAAAATGAGATTAATTATATATATTTTTCGACCGACTCAGTCGGTCACAACTGCGTGTCAGATTCATCATCAGATCAGATGTTTTCTCACGGACGCGCGCAGTAGTGGGGTGTCGGGAAAACGACCAGAAATGCAGGCATATCTTGCATATCCCCTACCCCTACACGCCCTACATGCTACATGACAGTGACACCCTCCCATACACGTCAAACTTCTTTGTTCAGATGTTTTCGTCACGAGCAAATACAGACGGGAGTAGCATAAAATAAAAATAATCAAAGACAATAGTATACACAGAACAAGACGAAGTTGGTGAGCAGTTCGTAAGATTGTTGTTGATGACATTTTTGTAATAAAAAACGGGTAGTGCAATAGATAAATAAAAATGGCCTGGACACACTATCAAAAGCTTCTAGCCGTGTTAATGGTTGTCACAGGGTCATTCAACACCTTATCGGTCAAGTGAGTAAATGATCATTTATCAGCAATGTGTCATTAGTGAAAAAATAACAAGAGACTCAGCTTTTGTTTGCTTCGATCGAATTGACAATGACAAATGGATGCATCGATTCGAATGCATCCCAGTGACTTGTTATGCTCAAAATTCACTTCCCATTTTTCTCCGAAAAATTTTTCGACCGTGTTTCAGTCGAAAAAACGCAAAATCCATCTTTTTTTCTCACGACTTGAAACGTGATTATCGAAATGTGTGTGAAAATCGTTCTCCACTTACGAAATCCTGAAAAAATTCTAGGTACGCGGACAAACAAGTAGTTGCCGGAAACGATGGCGAGCCAAGACATTTTAATCATCCTTTCATGCAATCCTGCTTCATGTTCCTCGGAGAAATGCTCTGCTTGTTGGTATTCAAGATCGCGTACGCTTACCTCAACAGAAGTGTGGTAATTATTGAGGAAAGACCGATCGGTGGTCAGCCTGAAATCCGCAATGACTGGTCGGGCTAATCCAAAGATAACGACTGTTTTTTTACACGATAGAATCGATCGGTGGACGATCATTCGCTGACCAAAGGATCACGCACGTTCAATCCAATGTTGTTACTCATCCCGGCTTGTTGCGATATGGTCGCAACGTCCGTAATGTACGTTGGATTGAATCTCACATATCCCAGCAGTTTCCAAATGCTGCGAGGCTCGGTTATCGTCTTTACGGGAATTCTTTCGGTTGGATTCCTCGATAGAAAACTGGGTCAAAAAGAATGGACTGGCATCGCTTTTGTCATAGCTGGTTTGGCTCTAGTAGGCGCCAGTGATTTGATTCTCAATTCCAGTTCGGACATGAACATGAACTCGATCCTGACTGGTGATCTTTTAATAATATGTGCGCAGGTAAGACTCGACCCTTTGGCTGCAGCGCGTTGTGGGCATGTTTCCGAAAGTCCGATAAATTACCATAAAATGACAACTTTTCGCGACTCAGAATCAAAACTAGCACCACAAATTTTCACAAATTCACAAATCAAAGAAATAATCCATAAAAAAATCATTTTCTTTGCACTCTAACTCTGCAAAATCTGGCCTCGAGGATGATTATCGTGCTGAATTGGAAACGAGAGGCAACTTGAGAAAAAGAGAATTATTGGCGATTTATTTCATTTCTATTTTTCGAGTCGCCCAATTTTTTTTCTAGAAAATTTTCATTTTCAATTGGAGAATCAAATCGCAATCGATCGTGGACAATTACTGGACGTACATTTTTGGCTTTACTATGAAAAAGCTCTCAGAACAGCAATCAAGGTTGAAAAATCCGTCAGAGATGTTTTCCTAAAAACTCGGATGCTCGTGGAAATTCAATTTATTTCCAATCGTTTCGTCAGTATTCGTGATTATTGGAACGCGTGTTTTTCAATTCAACGGTTAATGGGGCATTCCGAAACAATCTTGCTGTTCTTGCGGGTTTCTTACTGTTCCCTCGAAATCCGATCCGGGTTTTCTGTTACTTACGAAAGTTCGTCGCCACTGATTAGATAGAGAGACGGAGCTCAGCATATTTCTCAGGTTGCTTGATAACTAGCCAAAGTGTAACGTTTGCGAGAACGTATCAGTTCGGTTCGGCAATTTTTCCACACACAATGCTTGTGAAAGTCTTTGGACTGGTGTGAAGATTAAAAAACTGATGATTCCATAATAATAAAGCTGCGGTCACTCTGAGTCTCTATAATGGCAAATTTCGACTTGCCTCTAAATTACCCGAAGTCCAAAAAATATGGTGTTGACGGATTTATAAATCTTTAGAAAACCCAACTGAAAAAAAGCAAATATTTGATATTATGCTGAGGGTGTTCATTTCCATTAAAAAATATCGACCTTTTTCCTTTTTTTTTCCAGAAAATGTGTTTACAATTCGAAAATATGTGAAATATTCGAAAAACGCTTTCGCGGTTTCAAAAGTCACGTAAATAACGTTTCGATTATCATTTCGAAATCGTTAGTTATCCTAAGAACCTGGTAAATTGAATTGTAAAAAGCAGCGTTGAGTTTTTATGAGAAAAACGTAACTGAGCGAGCAAGCCAAGCTGCTCGACTCTGGCGTAAAGCACTGTGATAAAAACCGTGGGATGCTGTTGCGATTTGAATGATGGCTCGCCATGCTTCCGAAATGCGATGGAAGCTTTTTTGTGGAATTTTTGTTGTTCCATGTTGATAGTTGTCTCATAATTTTTGTGTTTGCTCTAACAAGGTCATATCTGCAGTCCAAATGGTAGTGGAGGAGAAGATCATTTCCGGTCACGATATACCTCCGCTTCAAGCCGTTGGCTGGGAAGGCATATTCGGTTTTGTCGGCATGTGCATCATCATTATTCCCCTAAATTTTATTCCTGGAAGTCCTCCGTTCGCGGATAATCCTCGTGGCACTCTGGAAGATTCCCTCGATGCTTTCGCCCAAATAGGAAACAGTGGACGACTCTTGATGGCAATAGTCGGTGAGTCCTTAGACCATTTGTGCCAGCGTTCTCGACGTGTTAAAAACCAATCAGTCCCACATTTACTTTCGACAAAGTTGAGACTTTCATTGAAAAAATTAACTTTCGGTTTTCTCCAAATATCGAATGCTCCCTGCAACTGCGCTAACGATAATTTTCACGATATCGACGTTTCCCAACTAGAATTAGGATTGGATCAAATTTTCTCAGACTTTTGAAAACTTGATTTTAAATAATAACAATATCTCGGGGTCGTAACTTGAATATTCAATTAAAGAAAAAAATCGTGATTCATAAAATCGACGTAAAATTCGATTCGCTCAAAAATGTTTTCTCTAAAAATACAATCGTTTTTCTCCTCTAATTTACTCCAAACGAGTAAGTTTCCTTACTTTTGAATGTTTGACGGGCGATCATTCAGTTTTCCCAATGCTGCACTTAAATTATAAATGTTTATTTGATTTGTCGAATCTCTCAGGCATTACAGTGAGTATCGCGTTCTTCAATTTCGCCGGAATTAGCGTGACCAAAGAAATGAGCGCAACTAGTAGAATGATTCTCGACAGTGTGAGAACCGTGATTATTTGGGGCTTTTCGCTATCCTTTCGATGGCAAGGATTCCATTACTTACAGGTGAGAGCTTCTCGAAAGGGTATGAGCGTAATAAATGATCGACGAATGCATGAATTCCAAAAAGAAAAAGAAAACGATCATGAAAATTTACGTCGAAAATTTTATTGAATAAACGTTGCAATTCGGTTTTCTTTCCAGCTCATTGGTTTTTCCGTTTTGCTCGTTGGTATGGCCTGTTACTACAACGTGGTGATCCCTCAATTGGTAAGAAAATGCCAATCGAGATTGGGACGTCACCGGCCACCACAGGACGACCAAGTTCGTGTTATGAACGCAGCGGTCGACGACATGGACGAAGGGCGATGAAGATTCTTCCCGAAAAATTGTATTCAAGATTATATAAAATAACTCGCTAAAAATATTCGATCGCAAATTCCACCATGACATTGGACGTGTGATCAAAGTTTTGCAAACTCGAAAAAAACCCAAATTACGCGGAATCTTTCTGCCGAAGGGATGAGCCGGCGAATAGATTAGGCAAAAAAAAAGAATGTGCAAGTTTTTATTCATCGGGGATTGAATCATGTGACGAGAATATATTTTCCACTCGAAATCGTTTACGACGGATAGAAATGTCGAATTAATATTTTTTCAAGAAGATTGACGCTAAATTTTTCTACAGATCTGTAACCATCCAAATGCTTACCTCAGCCCTGGCCATATCGCATGAGCACGTGTAGAGGTTATAATAATATTCATGTGCTGTGAAAATGTGCTATTTGTGCGTTAAAATATTAATATTATTTTTATAAGTTGAAAAAACTCCGATTGTCACCTCCAGATTCGAATAAACTCGTGACAAGTGATGACGCATACTGTACCCGAAATTATTGAATAATAACGACGATATTTTATATATTGGTTCGTGCGTTCTAATTCATGCAAACCACCATTTTCAGGAATCTCAATATTCTTTATTTCATACGTCTACCATCATTATTCTACAGAGTTCTCTCACCTCATTTGGTACATAGATAAGAAGATTTTTATTCATAATCATGGGAATGTTGGAGCAAAAAAAAAATAACAGCCTTTCGCAAGGTTTCAATTTTTTTTACGAGAATCTTGAAATTCTGAGCTTACTCCTTTGGTATCTTCTGATCTGTTTTCGTAGAATGCAACTCTCCACGTATGTTTAACGGTATAAAACGAGACGTTTGGCAATACAATAGAAAATTATTCTACAGAGTTCTCTCACCTCATTTGGTACATAGATAAGAAGATTTTAATTCATAATCATGGGAATGTTGGAGCAAAAATAAAACAAAAGCCTTTTGCAAGGTTTCAATTTTTTTTACGTGAATCTTGAAATTCTGAGCTTACTCCTTTGGTATCTTCTGATCTGTTTTCGTAGAATGCAACTCTCGACGTATGTTTAACGGTATAAAACGAGACGTTTGGCAATACAATAGAAAATGTTCGAAAAAAGTTCGGTTTTTCTTCAATCATGGGCATAATTTAACGATGAAAAATTGAGCAAAATCACGTATGTTTATATACATGACGTACGTGTACGGGTATTTTAAAAATTAAACATTTTTTATTGTTTTTTTTTTTAAGAAAAATAATGTTTATGGAAATGTTTTTCCATCGAAAAGCAATGCGCAACGATCTGAATGGAAGTTTCTTCTAGGTCATGGAATCCTAAAGAAACAGTATCGTTTTATGGAAATTTGTGCGGACTCGATTGTAAAAAAAATTTATAAAAAGTACAAGAGCGTCTCGAGGTGAGGACTGGGAGTTGTGTTGATGGCTTGCGACACGAGGGTCGCGAGTTTTTGAGCAAAGCGACAAGGCGCCGGTACTCTGACGGTGCCGCTCCAGTTAAAGTACATGTGGGTCAGTTTGAAGGTCAATCTTTGTAATTTAGCAGCATCGAGATTGACGTTGTCCGAAATGACGCTGTAGCCAGTCGGCGAAACTGTGCCCTGTCTCACGCATTGGGAGACTATGAAAAAATCGTATTTCAGGGGGTTCGTGATAACATCGTCGACCACCGTTCCCGGGGGTGGATTATTCCCGTTCAAAAACAATCTCGTGTTCAAGCGTTTCGTAACTATTATGTACGCCATTTTAACGAGGTTCGGATCGCCGTATAATTCCTCGAGTTTTTTTCTGATAGTCACGACTTCGTGATCGTGCACGAACGGGATTTGGCCATCGCTCACTCCGTCCCGATATATCACTATTCGGCTGGGCAATGCTCTGTTCTCGGTGTGATATTTGTGAAGTGCTCTGCATATATTCTCTGCCAAACCGGTCGCCAGATCTTCGCCGGAGCTGTGAGAACTTATCGCGGAAAAGTATCTCGTATGATTCTGGTCCAGAGATGCAACCATGGCACCTGGAATAGCATTAAACACTCGATAGTTTGTTAGTTTATTAACCGCTCGAGTGCATACTGGGTCGTTATGACCCCAAGGATTTTCCGTCACCGATCGTTTGGCATTTAGAGGCAACGACGACGAGCGTTTTGGCATTTAATTTTCGTTTTTGACAGAAAATAGTTTTCCGGTCATAAAATATGAATAATTTACTACAAGAAACGTTTCTACAAAAAAAAAAAAACGAAAATTGAATACTCACCGGAATACGGCGATTCGAAAAATGTCTTGGGTCAAATTGACCCAATATGCTCTCATAGATTCGAAATAACATAGCGCGTTAGCAGCGATTCGTAGGAAGAAATTATATTCAACAGTTCAAGAAGACTTCTCACCAAAATCTCGTCCTCTGACGTGCGGGTCACGGCATACATCGAAGCCGATGATGATGAGACCCTTGAGCGGCACGGCTACCGTCCAGGGAGCACCGCCGAGCTTACAATTCATTTGAACAGCGACTTTGGTGGCAATCGATTGGACTCCTTTCGCCTGGAGATTCTTGGCAAGGATGCATTGATTTGGCACTGGACGATCGACGCAACATTTTTTTTTTATTGCCGCGTATCGATCAGCACGATTGTTGGTTAAAACGCACATAATCAACTGAGGATTCGACTGACTCATTACCCTTTCTATCGCAGTTGTGTACGAATTGGCATGGTCGTCGTTTATCATGACAACTTGTGGAGCCGAAATCGGAAACTGCATTCGACGCACAGCCGACCGTATCACTCCTACAAATGCCTGAAAGTCATTAAGCGTAATCGCCATTTAGCGCCTTTCACGTTTTTTTCTCAATTAAACGAACTTGATAGCAGTTACTGCTGAAAAATTCATTACATTGAAATATCAATTACCGCTATTTCCGCGGCCACAACTCAGGACTGCAAAAAATTTCGATTTTACATGGTCGTCGAAAAATGTGATTGAAGGTTTTCGTTTTATTCGCTATTGAAAAAATGGGATCAAGCGCTGGCAAATCTCGGAATTCTGGTGAAAACTTAATTTCGTGCAAACTCACAAGTCCCGCGGTTCAAATTCAAAAATACTTGTTCCAGTACCAATAATTGACTGTCATTTGAAAACAATACGAAAAATTTGAATTAGAAAAAAAAATGACAATTTTTATCGCTATTTTTTGACTTTTTCAATTTTTAATTCCTAAGAAAAAATAAAAACGTTGCGGGAAAATCTAAATTTCTTGATACTCAAATTATTGAAGGACTTTATCCATCTCGAGATTGAGACGTCAACTCGATAATGTTTCGCGTTGAATCGATCGAAATATTGGAAACTGTGTCGGAAGCGATTCGTTTGTTTTTCGCAACTGTTTGAACGATTCGTTGGAACTTACTTCGGCGTCTCTGGCTGGACGCGGCGGAACGATGACACACCAATCCTGCAACTTGGTAGTCGTGTACATATTGTTGGCGCAAAGTTCACGAGTCCAATCGGCCTGAGGACCTGCCCCCACTTGGCCTCGCTGACCGAAATGGATTACTTCGGCTGGGAGGACTCGCCCTGGCACATTTGCCAGTTTATCATCCAATCGCAGATTCCACTCGGCTAACTCTTGCACGATTTGAGGTTCGTTTTGAAGACGTCGATTGAAGCTGAGCAATCTTTGTATTCGGCCGTTTGGATTGAGTCTCGTATGGACCGAGAGTTCTTTCATCATTTTCCAATCTTTGCGCATCTCGTCGGTGAGGCCTGTTCGTAGAGTACGTACAGGATGAACATTTTTTTCGATGTTTTCAAAAAAAAAATTATTCAAAAAAGTTTTCAAACATTGAGAAGCGAGTCCAGCCCAGAATGGCGAGTTTTGAGAATGAAATTTGTTGCCTTTAAAGTTTCTAGGGTTGTGCCGTTTTAAAAAATATTCACCAGTTGTTCGACATAGCTCTGGAACAAGGTAAACGAGCTCGGAAAGGCCAGCTCGACGATCACGGGCCGTAGATCGGGACAAGAGCATCGGCTGAGTCACTTGTCTAATGTTAATTTGATATTTGTTGAAATAATATTCAGAGTAAGAGACCGGGACGCCGTTGCGTTGAAAAGTCGATCTCGGTGAGACATCGAAATCAACGTCGTCGATTCGGTAAGTATGATTGTTATAATCCGTAAGTACTGTGAGTCCGATCACCTCGGCCTTGTATCTTTCCTGTAGACGAAAAATGACATGATTTTGCCTCCTAAATTGTCTCCCGCACAGCGATTGATGGGCCCAGCCGGTGCATGGCTAAGCGGTCACCCAACCAAGTACTGACCGCAGTCAATGCTGCTTAACTTGTGTGATCGCCGGAGCGACGCACCAACCACATGTGTACCCGTCGCTGTCGACTTTGTTGCATTCAATGTATTTTTTAATGAAACGTTTTGAAAAACGAGATTTTCGAAAAAAAAAAAAAAAACTCAAGTCGACAAAGATCCGGCGAGGATTTACATTTTCTCGTGATGCTGCAATTTTCGAAATTTGTTTCCGACACGGTTTCACCAATAAAAAAAGCCCAATGCGAGCGCATTTTTGCCATCATCCTGCGTACGCTGACAGCGCCTTTTTTGATTAGTCAAACGACATCGAAGAATTTTAATTTCGAAAATTCGAGGTGACTGATCAATCATCTTAATCGAATGTCGTGGATTTATAGAAAATACTTCGTGGCAAATTCATAGGAAACGACGTGAATTTGGCTCGTTGAGCGAAAATTGGGGGGTAACATTCGTTGCTTTATTCGTACCTGATACTGCTCGCCATTACGTTGGAAACAGTCATTGAGAATGTCAAGCAACGTTTGCTGCCGCATGACTTTGTGAGTGATCTCAGCACACATGAGAATATCGCGTTCCATTTGCCGTATCGAAGTTTCGTAACCGGGCCAGATGGACAATCGATATTGTCGCACTTCGACCTTGAAAAATGATGAAGAAAATAGAGATGCCATCGTGGTCGGTATCGGAAGTATTGGCAAGTGAATTTACTTAATTCTTTACTTGGTTTTGGGCATCGAAGTAATTCCTGCCGACGAGCTGTAGCCTCAGGTACTCGAGACACTTGCGCATTATTATATTGAAGAACTGGATGTAGTGTTCGTCGCCTTTTGCCATCTCACCGACAAAACGAATAGTCAATTGTACGTCAACGTCATCGGATTTCCGCTTGCTGTGAAGCTCCAGTGGCTGAGCAACGAGAAAACGCGTCGGGAATAGAATCATTGCTCGAAATCAATTTTTTCTTTTTTTCATATTCGATACGGATAGTTGAACGTCAACTGATAAAAACCTGAGGCAAACGATGACTGGTGTATAGAACTGTGCCATCAAAAATGTACGGGCCAATCGTGGGCTTGTGATCCTTGATCAATCCTTTTCTCGTTCTAGTAATTTCATCGTCTGGAGCACAATCGACTCTGTACTTGAACAAACACCAATCCGTCGATGAGATTAGCTTGAAGTAGTTTGCTTGGAGCTTGATGGTAGCCAGCTTTGGCTCGTTCGCTGAAATACATTTACTTCTCAGACTTCCGTGACCATTATTGCAGGAAAAATTCTGTTCAGGGGACGAAAGGTCGAAAAAATCGTTCGCAATCTTCGTGGGGATGTACAGACTATTCCTCGGATGTCGAATTCGAATTCTCGTTTGATTTAAATTCTCAAGCAGGGCTTCGAGAAGGATTTATCATTAACTTGATTTATTTAGTCGATTTAGGGGGATAGAGTAAAAATATTATTCAGCCAATGTAATTCAACGCGAACCTTGTTTGGTCAGTAAAGCCGCCGGTCGGGTCTCGAAGACCTCGGCTTTTGCCATTCGTTGGCTTCGTGAAGGTCCACGTTCCCTGGTCGGGTCTCCTCTACCACCTGCGGCGGACCCCATTGCTGCTAAAATCAAATCAAATCTGCATAAAGGAGCCCAATTTGAAAAATTCATATCTCCGGTAAAATTGAACGAAAAGAGTTCAACTTGGGCTCATTCTTTTCGTTTTTTTTTGCAGCATTTCGTGAGCCTGGGGAAATTTTGCTTCAGATTGAAAAATTAGTCAAAAATGCGGTAAAACGATAATAACCGGGGGAACGAAGGGAGAAAGGGCGCGGGATTTTAAGTCGCGTGCGGTCGTTTTTGACCCCAGGTTACCGTCGAGAGTTAAATATGCGAAATTGTTGACGAAAGGTTCTCTCCTGAATGAAGCTTGAATCATGAATCAGAAGAGATTTTAGGCTGTATTGCATTCCGATCATTTTTATCTTCTCGAAACCCGAATCGAAAAATCACATTTTTCGTCATATTTTCCACTTTCAAAGTTCACAAGCAACCTAAAAATGGTAATAAATGAGAAAGCGCTAATCACCAATTCAAAGATAATTCGAAAAAGAAGGTAATGAGCCATAGCTGGAGTGCCAGTTTGTGTCCAAAAAGTTATAGCGATTTTCGTAAAATCAAGTTTGAAAGCCCGCAGGCTCGGCCAGTTGTAGACATTATTTTAATGCTTGGCTTCTTAATGTTATTAATCCTTAATCCTTTGTTGTCATCGGTGAGAAACGTCGGATGAGCTACTCGCAATTGATTACACGAATTTTACACGTCCGTGGCCGAATACGGTTATTCCCTCGTTCGCGTTCCTTGTATTTAGTTTTTTTTCGCCGATTGTAAATATTTTTCGATAAACCCATTTACTTACGCAATTCGATTTTTCAAACATTGAAAAGATTTACTTTTCCATGTGAAAATAACCGAATTTTGAGGCTGAAAATGAATTGACGCTGATATAGTGGCGTCTATGACCGAAAGGGACATTTTAACGGCTGGACTGAAAGTTCCATCATAAGAATATATAATTTTCATCAAGCATATGATCAGAAATTGCTTTAATTTGAAAGTTTCGTTTTTTTAAATTCGTAGATGGCGATCCACCATTCGACCAGCTCATAAACGCGAATCTTCCGAACCTAGAACTCATTTTCAACATTAACCGAATATAATTACTTGATTTACCTGATGATTCTCCAGATGCTGATGGTCCTGGAGCGGTTCTGCTCATTGACTGGAAGAATCATAAAATTTATGAGCACACTATTCCTTTCAATGCATTCTCTTCTTTTTCGCGTCTGCTTTTAATTTTCCTTTTTTTTTTTTGCATTTTTCCGTGCGAGTAATATGGTCAACAACAATAAGAAACAAAATGATGTTTACTGGAAAATATTAAAATATCCAACAATTTATTCCATAAAATGGCGCGATTTTCTCAGATTTTTCGACTATATTTTGTTTTCGAAACGTTGTATTTTTCGTTATGGATATCTCCAATGAAGAGTTTTCCATAATTATCCACAAACCAACAGGCAATGATATTTTGAGAAAAAAAAAAGTTACATCTTCTTCTCTAGCGTGTAGCAGGATTTTTAGTGACTGAGCGAGTGATAAATCGCCTCAAGGTCGTTCAGGGATCAGTCAGTATCTCGCGGCTGCGAGTGTAAGAGAGACATTTTTTAAATTGAAGATTTCCCACACAGCATTATCGATTGGAGAAAAATTTTAATTTCGAAAACTTGCAGCGAGGTTGTGTGCCTGATCCATTGGCTCAAGAGAATTTTTTCTTTCATAATGGACAACGATGCCTGGGACCTTTTTCCATATAGAATAATTGGAGATCGCGCCTATTTTTCTGTGTCACCAGCTTCGTCGATCTCAACTCATCGTTTGACTAAAAAATTAGCTGGAATGTTAAAATGAGGCTGAGGCTCACCTGAGGTTGAAAGTGAGAAGATGGCTCAGCGGATGAGGAAGAAGGATTCTGGCTCCAGGCTCCTGGTTCCGAAGGGCGCTGCTGGTGGCCATGACGGCGTGGGTTATCGGCGTCGCCTTTCGGTCGATCTCCGCTCCTGTACTGGTCGCTCATTTTCTTTGGTTTTGCTGGCTCAAAAAATTGTCCTGTTTTTTTTGTTTTCAAATTGAAAAATATGTTAACGGTGCAAACGAAAGAAATTCATTTCGTAAAAATTATTTCCACGGTCATTTATTTCGTTATTACGGGTGATTTTTTTTTTTACGATTTTTACCACGAAAGATGAAAAAACAAAGTGAAGCTGAAGGTGAAAAAAAGGAAAGATTCTGCACTCGAAGCGTTTCCGACCGTCAACTTCGAATGCTTTTGCATCGCGATAAAAATGCCCGCAGAAAAAATAGTCGATTACGTTCGAAAGTAAAAATTTGGAATTTTCGAATACAATTTTGATGAGAAAAGTTTTTTGTTAAGCGTCGGTAGAATAACGGACACGAACGCGACGATGGACGGAGGAATTGCCGGTAGCTATATATGAGCTTCCCAAGTTCGGCCAAGTTGAAGGACAAACTTTGTATCACGAATCCTCATTATTTATCTGCTAATCGCCTTATTTTTCACCCTCATTTCAAAACTCTAATGGAATATTCGAAACATTGACCGACACAGCAAATGCGACAGACAAAAATCGAAAACAGAACGAGAAACAATAAACGTGCGCAGTGCTGAATTTATTTTTTTCCGAACGCATATAACGTCGCGTTTGAATAAACACCAAGGGAGAAAACGGATAAAAAATAAAACGTGCAAACTAGTCAACCGGAAAATGAATAAAATATGAAAAAATTGATGTGATGTTAGATCGTATTGCATTATTGAGACACAAACCGTATAAAATTTAAAATAGCGAAAGGAATATCTACCGGCACCGCCAATCCGCTGACGTCGAATAAATTCGAGTCGAAACTGTTAGTCGGTGGTCGTGCTCGCGCCACGAGCTGCTAGAGCAAGAGGCAAAGAGCCGGTTGCCGGGGGCAGTCGGCTATGCCGCGAACAGGACAAATGACAAAATCGCGGGAAGATTGTGCTTGGGCGGCGTTGCCAACCTAACGAAATGGCAACCAGGGTCGTTGTTGGGATCGACGACGTAAACAACCGTTTGAATTTTTTATTTCCATGAAGCAATAAAGCAATATAAATCGAACAAAAGGATTAGCTTGGGTCAGTACGTTGTCGTGTAAAAATAGAGACACACGGACAACACGTGAGTCGCATGGCCCATGTGGCGTAGCAGACAATGGCTGAGGATTAGGAAAAATCGCGTTTATGAAATAAAAACATCAAAGTCTAGAATTTACAGCATTTACAGTGAGTCAACATACTTCTTCTTTCTACCTGTAGCTTTTGTTTACAAACGCGCATTGTTTATCGTTCCTACGATGCTTCGCTAGTAGGGGTGAGTTTCGATATTTGGCATGTTGTCATTCTGACAACAGTATGGGTAAACATTGCGTGAGACATTGTACAAAGTCAAGTGGGTTCGTAGAACCGCACAGATACATATATAGTACGTTCTGATGCGAAATAACCATACGAATGCAAAATATACAGACGACGGACTCACTTGTGACTCGAAATAATTGACCAAGTTTTAATTTAAAATAATTTGTCGTAAGGAAATGAGAATCACGAAAAATTAAAAATGTCGATCAGACCCGAAATGGCCGTTTTTTATGTCTGAATAGTTTTTCTTCGAAACGAAAACATCGCATCTGGTGATATTTTCTACCAAGCTCTTGGTATGAGTAAAAAATCGCCTTCAGAAAGGATTATTCCCCAGGAATAACCTCGCACGAAAGATTTAGAAAGAGAATTTTTTCACTGGAAATAAAATTTTGTTTAAAAAAGGTCGATTTTTTGGTTGAATACGGTCTACTAAATATTTTTCGATAATTTCAAAATTTTCGTTATTTTGGCAGTGTATTTGGTTGCTAAGGGAATTGTCTGCGAAATTGACGAGTGGAACGACAAAAATTTGCTTCTGAAGAGACTTTCCAAAATAGATTTCTTGCTGCATGCAATATGACACAATTTTTGGGATTATTCCCGAACAAGATATCGATCTTTTTCAACAAAATTTTGTTTTCAGTGTTCTGCAGGTTCGACGCGATGCGAAAGGTCGAGCGTAAAAGTGGTTAACTCAGCATGGCAGGCCCCATATGTGTACGTTATCGAGAGTCGCATCGCAGGTCGTATGACATTCCGAAAATAAAATCTCCCCGAGATCCCTTACTGTATGGAAACGATAGAACATTGTGATTAGATTATTAGCTTTTCTATTTGATATCAACGGTTGTTACACTGTAAAGAGGGATCTCAAAAAAAAAATCTTGAGCACAAGCGGAAATGTTAAAAAAAAAAGGGTAAATGGAAAATCGAAAAAAGTGCAATGAAAAACAACGAATGAGCGGCGATTGTCGTTTGCGTGAATTTTTTACGACACGGTACATTCTCAAAAACACATCCGATCGCTGCCTTTGAATTTTTCAGTACGATTTCCGATGCAAGGAAAATGCTCTGACACACTCATTTCGGGATTTTCCGGGATTTTTCTATATATTTTTATATTCGTGTGTTTTTTTTCTTTTTGCTTGAACTCTCGGGGTTTAGGCTGCAATAACTCTGGATTATTGCACCTCGGTCTTCTTAGGCCCTCTTGGGCTTCTCTGATTGTTATTTTAGATTTTCAAAAAATTACATTTGTGCTGGAAAAAAATTGAAGCAACAAATTGCAGCAACTGTTGTACCGAATCTTCGAAATCTGGGACGAAAAAAATTGCAGCGGATCTCGAACGTCAAAATTGGAGCCACAAAATGCTCCTCTTTTGTTTATTTCCACGTACGACGACGGGAAAATGCAGGAAATAAAAAGAAAGTGGAAAGAACGTTCAATTGAGCGACGTAATTCAATGAAATAATATCGAGAGCTCGTAGAATGACGCGACGACAACGTTTTGATTGTCGACGAAAAAAGTTGGTCCGTTTATTTAATATACATCATGACAATCTGGAGAGTTCTGGACGCGGAACGAGAACCCAGCCATCATCGCCCGGAACAGTCTGATGATCGCCCGGCGCTGGGTTGCACATCGCCACGGACTGTGCTCTCATTATTTCCAATTGACGCTTGAGATTGCGATACAACTTCACGAGTGATTCCTGAAGATATTGGAAAAGTAGCAATTATTCGAATCCATCGTGGAAAAGAAAGATTTAGTTTTTGTACAATAGACAAAATTGAAATAAAAATAAAATTTCCATTGAAAATTCGACGAAAAATAAAGTTTCCATTGGAAATTTAAGGAAAAATAAAATTTCCATTGAAAATTCAACGAAAAATAAAGTTTCCATTGGAAATTTAAGGAAAACAAAATTTCCATTGAAAATTCAACGAAAAATAAAGTTTTCATTGGAAATTTGAGGAAAAATAAAATTTCTATTGCAAATTCAATGGAAAATTAAATTTATACTGGAAATTCGAGGAAAAAATAAAATTTGAGATAAAATTTCGAATCTCATGGTTTTTCGTAGGATTAGCACCAACCTTTTCGTCCTGTAACTTTTGGAGTTCAAATTGATTGAGAGCATCGGTGCTCAAGCTTTCCAGCGTTTCGCTCTTGTGTTGTCCAAGGAGTGCAATTTCCGTTTGTACTTTGAGATACTCTTGAGCGAGTTGTTTATGTTGTTGGAATATGTCTTGTGAGAGTTGCGAGTTATAATCAGGAGTGAGAGGTCGGAGTTCGACGTCTAACAATCGGTACATGTTGTCCAATTCGCTATCCGTTGGCGTGAGAATATTTCGAGTAAACTGTTTTGGATGAGCCTCGATATTTCGATCGGTCGAAAATGCGACGGACTCACGTTGAAGAGTTTTGTTCGTATTCTGGTTTTTCGAAAGCATTTTGTCGAGTGTTTCTGCATTGCGGGCTTTCCAAGAAGGATCAGTTTGGCCCAATTCCCACGCATCCTGAAAAACACGAATTACTGTTGGTCGGTAAAGTT
Organism: Hyposoter didymator; assembly: GCA_037952995.1. Lineage (NCBI taxonomy): Eukaryota > Metazoa > Arthropoda > Insecta > Hymenoptera > Ichneumonidae > Hyposoter > Hyposoter didymator. The sequence continues at coordinate 2,591,365 of JBAJMU010000004.1, forward strand.
ATTTACGCGACTTTCCGTCCGTGAACTCGAGGGGATTTCACGTGAAGATCGATGATTCGCAGTTAGGCTTTATTTTCACAGGATATTGTGACCGATTCGCCTAAAAAACGGCGCGGATAGAAATGAATTGTACCAACCGGATCGCAATGTATATGCAACGGTTGTAACGGAGGATTGCCGTTATTGGTAATTGGCGGCGGTGAGGTGACGACCGTAGTTTCATATTTGGGCATCCAACAAGCAGCCTCGATATTTTCCTCTTCATTCATCTCGGAAGCAATGGTACCTGAGGGGAAAAGCGTTTTTTAATTATTCCAGAAGCGATGCGCATGTGTTAACCCTCCGCGGCGGCCCGGATCACGTAATGTGTCTTTTTCGTCCCGCCGCTTATATCTCGCGTTTTTAGAGGGAAAAATTGTGAAAAAATTATCGAATTGACTCTGCTTCGTGGTTTCCAAGTTGTAACCATCGTTGCATTTGTTTAATTTCTAAATTAAACGTTTTGAAAACAAGATTATCGAGAAAAAGTGGCGCTTGGGTCAAAAAGACCCATGATCCTCGGAGGGTTAATATCAGAGGTCGGCACTACTAATATTTTTGGTATTAATATCAACAATTATTACCAATTACTCAAATAATGGAGATTTGGTTGGGCAATTTCCCGAATATTCGAATATTTGATACTTGATAAAAATAAAGTATCAAATACCCGAAGAATTTGTACTTGGCCGAACGAAATTCTTAAATAATTGAATATTTGATACTTGATAAAAATAAAGTATCAAATACCCGAAGAATTTGTACTTGGCGAAAAGAAATTCTCAAATAATCGAATATTTAATACTTGGTAAAAATAAAGTGTCAAATACCCTAAGAATTTGTACTTGGGCAAAATAAATTCTCAAATAATGGAATATTTGATACTTGATGGAGAATTGAGTATCAAATACCCGAGGAATTTGTATTTGTAGTGAAAATATTTTCAGTCCAAATACAAGGATAGTATATTAATTATGTAAGAAGCGATTAAGAGACAGAAATAGAGAAAGAAAGATGCAGAGATAGAAAGGGAAAAAGAAAGAGAAACGCCGGGGGAGGGAAATGAAGAGAGGCAAAAAAAACGGAAAATAGGAAGATCTTCGTTCAAATTCTCTGTCACTGTCTCTGTCTGTCTCTCTGTNCAATGTATATGCAACGGTTGTAACGGAGGATTGCCGTTATTGGTTATTGGCGGCGGTGAGGTTACGACCGTAGTTTCATATTTGGGCATCCAACAAGCAGCCTCGATATTTTCCTCTTCATTCATCTCGGAAGCAATGGTACCTGAGGGGAAAAGCGTTTTTTAATTATTCCAGAAGCGATGCGCATGTGTTAACCCTCCGCGGCGCCTCGGATCACATAATGGGTCTTTTTCGTCCCGCCGCTTATATCTCGCGTGTTTAGAGGGAAAAATTGTGAAAAAATTATCGAATTGACTCTGTTTCGAGGTTTCCAAGTTGTAACGATCGTTGCATTTGTTTAATTTCCAAATTAAACGTTTTAAAAACAAGATTATCGAGAAAAAGTGGCGCTTGGGTCAAAAAGACCCCTGATCCTCGGAGGGCTAATATGTAAATCGAACAAATGATGGACAAACTTTCAGGAGAAGCGTGTGAATAATCGAGAGGCTCCGAGTGGCCGAGAAAAAATTCGGAAAGTTGTGTCATGATCCGGACGACCTCGTTCATCGAAGGCCGTTCCTCAGGAATTTTTCGCCAACATCTGCACAAGACAAAAAAGTAATGAATGATATGCAGAGACTAATTTGATAATATAACGTACTGTACAATAAGTTGCTCGATCGGTCTTGGACAACCTTCCAGTAACGGCGGTCTCTGACCAATATGAACCGCCCACATAATCCGATAGGCGGAACCACCGATATCGTCAAAGGGTTTCCGTCTGGACAGTACCTCCCAGAGTATAACGCCCCAGCTGAATACATCGCACTTTTCTGTATACCGAGAACCTTCGAAAACCTCGGGAGCCATCCACGCTGCCGAGCCTTTGTTATTCGTCATATATGTATTGAGATCGCAGGCTGTACCAAAATCGCATATTTTAAGGGTGCGACCGCCAAATATAAGTAGCAAATTTGGAGGTTTGAGATCTCTGGAAAAACGCAACGTTCTTTAAGGAGGTTGGATACATCCGACCGTATGATAATTATTTAATCAAATTCGGCAACAAAATTTTTTAGAATTAAACACGATGACACCATTTTTTTCAATTTTTTCAGTTTACATTATGCAAAAGATATACCTACATATATATCTGATTGCTATGCTTGTGCATGTAAAGCCTAGTGTTTAATTACTCAAAAATTATGTAGAAGAAAAATCTCAAACAATTTGTATATTCATATTATTAAATAGGAAAATACAAATTTTTTAAGATTTTTAAAATTTACGGTTTTTTCGAAAGATTTTCCAAGTATTACTAAAGATGCTCACAAAATTTCATTAAATTCTAATCATTTCGAATTTTCCTATGCTTCTAACATTGCAACAGCGTTGTGTGTAGCCACTGTACTTAATTAACCCTCCGAGTGCATACTGGGTCGTATTGAGCCCAAAATACTTCCGTCACCGATTCTTTGCCATTTGAACGAATATTTTTGCATTTTATTTCCATTTTCGTGAAATATTAAATTAGATAAACGAAAAATATGCAGATTTACTGGAATACAACGATTTGGAAAATGCCTTGAGTCAGATTGACCCAATATGCACTGGAAGGGTAAAAAATTAGCATATTTGCCGCTTTTTTTTTAGCAATGAATTTCACCACAAAAGCATCAAATGCAACATTCCATTCCATTCCATTTTGCGACACGTTTCGGGCAAAGAGATATTTAGTGACAAATATGCTTTTGACATGCTTTTTGCGCATACCTGTGGATGAGTGGCTTTGGTTTCATGTTGTGGAGATAAGCAACTCCGCTGGCACATTGGAGAGCCCAGCTTATCGCGTGAGCCGCCGTGTACCTTGGCTGTGGTTCGCAATGCAGAACTACGAAAAAAAAAGACGAGAGAATGAATGACGCAGGTAATTACAAGCCTAACGCTCGTTCGAAGTTGCTCTCTTGATTTACCGTTGTAGAGAGATCCCCCTTCGGCATACTCCATTACCAGGCAGACAGGATTCCTCGTGCATGCCCCGTACAATCTCACAATGTTTGGGTGCGCGACGCGTGACAATTGTCGTACCTCCACCGCAAAAGCTCGTCTTTCTCCTTCGGTGTCTATGTGTTTTATAGCAACGTAACGGCCTCGCCATCTTCCTTTCCAGACAACGCCGAACGACCCTTTTCCAACGACCTACGTGTGCATGGATTTTAAGTTAACGGAGCCGACCAACGAGTCTAAATATAAGTTGGGAATTTTTTTTTGGCAAGAAATGTTGCTCGTACGAGATAATGACGTTTTATTATTAAATATTCCACAGTAAAAACTTTATAGATCGGGAAAAATTCCGAAACAACGAGAATCAAGTTTTAGGAATTTAAAAAATGCGGTTATGATCTGTGCGGGTCAACAAACTTGCTAATATTTCGTCTGTAAATTTGAATCTATATATTTGTTGTCTCCGTGTTTACGGGACAAGAAAAAAAAAAGTAATTGTTAGGGTTAAATGAACTAAACCTCTTCCGTTTCAATTTCATCGTAATCGATCTCCTCGACGAATTGTTGCGTCAGCTGACCGAAGCCCGTTTGTTGTTGTGGCCGCTCGATCGAACTGGGCAACGCTCCACCTGTCAGCACCGCGTTCGATCTCCCGTCGTCTCCGAGTTGTGTTTGGTTAGCTCTCGAGTCTTTCCCGTTCTCACTCATTCCGATATCTTTAGTTTTGTCCTCGTTTTCGTGTCACAAATAGTTTGACTCGCAATGCGATTCGGCATCACCCCAACGGAGCAGCATCTTTTCACATTTGGTATTTTATATTCTCTCCATTCTCTCGCCGAACGTACTGTTTCGCAGCAGCAGGAGGGAGGAGGATAGCGCAAGTTGTGGCGCTTCGATCGTTTGCGCGACTGTTTGTTTACATACAGTCGCAGCGATGTATTGTTGTTGCACACTGTTTACAAAATTAGCTCATTTTTCATTCGCCTGTATCGCCCAATTCGCGGCCTTCCAGATTACATCCAATCTTGTGCTTCCTGCTCCCAATGAGATGCATCCAGTTTTTCGTACTTGACGAATTTTGGCATGGAAACAATCAGCCGCGATAACGCCGATACGTGCACCGCTGCTATAACTGTATAGATTCGTCCCACACTACAGGTCGATATAGGGTGCCAGCGACGGCGCCTTCTTTCACAATCGATAAACGACTTGACTCGTTCGCCCGACGAAGCTTCATCTCTTTCACGCGTTAGTCGTGTTTCTTCATTGCTGCTGTCAGACACACAGATCGCGCACGGAGTCTTGACTATTTTTTTCCCCAAATTAAAAAACCACGAACAAGACATGGCTCAGATTGCTTCCGAAAGACCAGCTGATGAAAAAAGCTATATTTTGGATGCAAGAAAAAATTACGAGGACGTAAGTTATGCCTTTATCTGTTAGCTTCCTTTGACATTGCTAAATAGACCTCGAATATCCTTCTGGTCAACACACACGTTTCTAACACATGACAACACTATCCTCCTTTTTTTACTAATTATGTCAACCGCTGTACATATTGACAGGGTGGCAGCCTCGGTACAGACGACTCTTACGACGACATGAGACAACTTGTCAGGGTAAGCGGGTGACTTGACTATGTAGACATTTTTCAATGCCTTTTTTCAATTAGTCATCCCGGGGGAACAAACCTACGGATAGCCGTAGCGTCAGCAGCTTGTTTTAGTCCCCGAATCGTTATTTTTATCAACCATGCTCTTGCGAAAGTGGCGAAGGATGTACAACGGTAATACGGGCATTGGAAAAAACAGGATTCAAATTTTCATGAAACTTTTGCAATCCGTTCATGCTGCAGAGAAACAACAAATCGAAAAATTCTGAAAAAACCTGCTGCAGTTTGCTTTCTCATTAGAACCGAACGAAAGTTTTTGTAGTGCCACGTTTTCTCCCAAAAAGCTGGTTATTTTTTAGAAGAACAGAATCAACTGCTTATTTTTGTTGATAAGGAAACTCCTTGCTTCCATTATCCTGAGGCTCACATTAAGAATATTTGGAAAATCGTTTTTTTCAAGCAGTTTAAGATTTTTAAAAGACTGCAAAGAGAAATCTGTTTCCTTGTACGCTCTGCATAGCTATCGCCTTTTTTTTGTTTAATTATCGGAATTAGTTCTCGAAACATTTTCAAGAATTTCCTGTTACGATTTTGACTAAATTTTCCTTTTTTTCTAATCGAAAAATTTGGTTTCACGATCGAGTCATACGATATTATGAGAATTTTTCTTTATAGTTTCGTCAGTTAAATTGGAACCACTGAGTTGAAACAATTTTCATTGCATCGAGACAGTTGGCCTATTTCAAGGTGCCAATTTATTTAACTTAACGCGAATTATGAAGCATAAATACGTTTATCTTTCTTTAACGTATTCTTCGTTCGACTTGGAATTATAATTGAAAATTATATCAAGGATAAAATTAGTCAACATATGGTTGCTTTGTAGGAAAGCTCTATTTGGACGATTGAGCAATAATGGAAGCCTCTTGAGTCCCTTTAGTCCATCCACAGCCTGAAATGATTAAAATCGAGAAATCTCCATATTGTGATGCGATATAACTTGCACAGGTTATCCCGATTTTCATACTATCCATTTTTTCATACGTGTCGAGGTAGTGCCACGACTTTCGAGCATGCCGACCCTGAGAACGCTTTTTTGCTAGTGACGTAAACATTATCGAATGTCGTATCGAATATCGTATCGAATGTTTCAAAAATAATGTGAAATGAATTTCTTCTCATACATCGATTATTAATACGTAATTTATTTATAAATAGCCCTCGAGGGGCAACATATCTAGGGGCAAACGCACCAGAGCCCAGTTCGATGATTTTTTTGCATGGGACAAAAGTTTTTATCCAAAATTCGAAGCCAAAGTTAATAAAACGGAACGAATGAATATCATGCGTTAACTTTTTTTATTTTGTAAAAATATCAAGAAAAATCCTTTTCGAAATGCAGAGAAAAATGAAAATTTGGTCGAAACCAACGAACGAGCTTTTTTCAAATCATCAAAATTTCGTGTTTTGAGAAAAAAGAATCAATTTCGTCGAGACTCTTAGATAAAAAATATTCAAGCCGCGATATTGTCCATAAAGTTCAATCGAATGCATTTGAACACTTGGAGAAACGCTCGCAAAAAGTCAAACTAATTGAAATTTTAGGAGGACGAAAATGAATCTGGGAAATTTACAAGTCTACCGCTGGCGAGTTTCAATTTCATAAACTCCATAATCGGTAGTGGAGTAATCGGCATACCATATGCGTTACATCAATCTGGATTTGGACTTGGAATCATGCTGTTGATACTGGTGGCGATCCTGACCGATTATTCATTGATCCTGATGGTACGGAGTGGACATCTTTGCGGTGAAATGAGTTATCAAGGTTTGATGCGCGCTAGTTTCGGACGTCCAGGATTTTATATTCTCACAGCTCTGCAGTTCATCTATCCGTTCATAGGCAAGTCATAATTAGCCCAAAATTCCTGTTCGGAATGAATTTCACTGAAGCGCGAACGGTTCCTTGAGAAAAAATATCGAGTTCACTTTGTCGTGGCCCCAGAGAATAACTATTCACCAAACTCTCTTGTAATGATAAAAGGAAAAGGCTCGAACGGCCCGGATCATATGGATCCTTTTTGTCGTGCCACTTATATCTCACGTATTTGGAGCGAAAAAATCTGAAAAAATTCTGGAACTCACTCTGGTGATTCTGTTTCGAGGTTTCATAGTTATTACACTCGTTGCTCTTTATTTCCAAACAAAACGTTGCAAAAACAAGATTTTTGAAGAAAAAAATGGTCGCTGGGGTCGAAAAAGCGCCAGCGACCATTTGCAGAGGGTTAAAAATGAAAAATTATCATTACAGAATAAAAACAGAGGATAAACTTGGACAGTAGTGAATTTTCACTAAACGGAATATAAATTTTCATGAAATTATTACAATATTTCATTTTATATGGAAGAAATTTGACTATTTTTTTCACAGGAATTTAAATTCTGCTCACACTCATGTTCAAGGTCATCCTCAGTTTTTATCGTGTTACGGTTTTTTATGATCGGAGGATCAAAATGAAGCGGGTGTAGACGAAGAAGCATAATTGTGAGAGTTTGAATGTTGCAGCGATGGTATCTTACAACGTCGTTGTCGGTGACACCGTGACGAAAGTAATAATCAGGCTAACCGGAATGGAAGAGGGCAATATATTGGGTCAACGACAAGTCGTTATTCTTTTGGCAACATTGTGCATCACGATACCACTGTGTCTTTACAGAAATGTCGCACGTCTCGCAAAAATATCTTTTCTCTCGTTGGTCTGCGTTGCTTTCATTCTCGTCGCGATATTCATCAGAATGGGAAGCATGTCATCGATAGTGTGAGTAGAGCGATGTGAGCCTTCGAGTGCACACCTCTTGTGACTGCATATTGGGTCAATCTGACCCGAGGCGTTTTTCAAGTTGTTAAAATTCTAGTAAATTTTCATTTTTTTTTAATAAAATAAAATGAAATTCATTTTTTGACGGGAATAAATGAGAATAAAATGTAAAAAATATTCGTTGGCATTAAATGCGAAATAATCGGTGAAAGAAAATTGTTGGGGTCAGAACGACCCAGTATGTGCTCGACAGAGGTAAAAGATGAAAAATGAATTTGAGGTGATAATTTGTGAATTGCAGGCCTAAACACGAGGACAGCTGGAGATTTGCCAATCTCCCAGGGATCATACCGTCTGTAGGTATAATGGCATTTGCGTTCATGTGCCATCACAACACATTTTTGATTTACGGTTCGATCGAGCGAGTGACTCAAGAGAAATGGGACATAGTGACTCACTGGTCGCTACTGACGTCCTTTTTGGTAGCAGCAGCTTTCGGCATAGCTGGTTACGCCACCTTCACCGCTTACGTCCAAGGCGACCTGATGGAAAATTATTGCTGGGACGACGACCTCATGAATCTATCGAGAATAATGTTCAGCGGAACGATACTGCTGACCTTTCCGATCGAGTGTTTCGTCACGAGAGAAGTAATAATGACCGCGATCAAAGGAACTCCGGACGGACAGAACGCCGGTGAAAATCATGACATTTATATCGCCGAGTCGGATCGTCGATATCTCTTTATTACGATGGGCATAATAGTCACCGCTTATCTAATATCGATGTCGACCGATTGCCTCGGCGTCGTCCTCGAGCTCAATGGCATTCTCGCCGCTGTACCGTTGGCTTACATTCTGCCAGCCCTTTGCTATCTCAAGCTCGAAGAGGGCAGCGTCTGGTCGGTAAGGAAACTTCCCGCTCTTGGTTTGCTCATGGCCGGTGTCCTTGCAGCTCTCTCCGGTCTTGTTCTCGTTATATTCAACAACGACACCGCACAGTCCTGTGTACACGGTAGAATAATGCCCTACTGCATGGGCAATTCGACTCTGCCTCTTTCCACTACCGACACTCCCACCATCATCGGTCAACACTTGGCGAATATTATCAACGACGCCACGACGACACTAACGAGCGTAACGACCACCGCGACCACCACCGTTATCAATCCATTCACAACCACCACCCAATCTAGTAAATCTCAACTTATTTCAAAACTCGTAGCTAATTACTAAATCTATTCGATTGTATCGTCAACATACGCGCATGCCTGCGTCTGTACTACGTACTAATCCACCGTTATAGAGTTTTGTGTGTAGCACACAATTCACCATACACTTACGCACACACCAAAGAAATCGGTTATCTCTCAGTTGGTCCTGCCTCACGATACGATCGCCTTTTTATTTTTCTCTCTAACTTTCTTTATCGATTTTCCTTTCGCTTTCCTCCACTGGGATTATTAAATATTGACCCTCCGCGGATCCTACGAGTCTTTTTCTAACCAAGCGACAAGATTCTGTTATTTATAAATCTTGTTCCTCAAAACGTGTTTCATTTAAAAATGAAACATGAAAATGAAAAAATTGAGGGTATTTGAGAATTTTTTCAAATTCTTTACTCTCGGCAGGACGAAAAGGATCCGTATGATTCGGGTTGCCAGGAAAAATCATGTGGACCGCGGACGGTTAAAAATCATTGTTACGAAATGGAAACGAGGCACGACCTTGAACATTATTTCATTTTTTTCTCAGCAGAATGTAAATTTCGATGAAAGTTGAATCAAAATTCTTCTGTATGAAATGAAAATGAACATTTTGCAGAGTGATGGGCCCAAAATTCGGGCCCATCCCTCGTTTCCATTCTACGACGTCAACTTTTGAATTTTCATTCTCTCCGTGCATCGGCGAAAAGAAAAGGAATGCAGAATCGATCATTTTTTTACTTTTGCAACATTTGCCAAATTTTTTTCGCGGCTGGCTTTTTTTTTAACATTAAGTCGGCACAACAAAGAACTTATAGTCTTCGTATATTTTTTTATAAACTATGACGCGGAACAAAAGTTACAAGACTCCTTATTATGAGGATTTCGTAAAAAAAAAAAAAAAAAAACACGTATTCCTTACGTACAAACAGCTTTACCGTTGTTACAGAGATGCCAATAGTTTTTATCGAGATCTAGAGTCGTTTGGAGAACGAACCACCTCCAAAGCGGTTCCGAGCATTTTACATTTTTATTGTAATTCTTTTTCGTTTGAAAATTTTTCGTTGCACGTTTCACTCGGAGAAGCTTGATATTTTATGGAAAATCAAAGTCACGCATTGTTTTCTTCCCAGCACCGAAGAAAAATCTGTATCTTCTATTTTTCTCGAAAAATGAAAAATGGCTGGGAAAATTTATTCGCCCTCTTGCGAAACTCAAAAATATTTGAATTTAGTTTGTGCTTTTTCGAGATTATTATTTTTACACATACTTGGAAGACTTTTAGACGCGAGGTTGGCGGTACTGCGCTGGGCGATTATTCGATGGGAAAGTATTTGTGGGCTTAACCCTAGAACTACGAATCCCTTTTTATTCCCTTTCAAACTACAAAGCGGGGTAAATATTTACTTCACGGGTTTCTTGTTCGTCGCCATAAAAAATAAAAAAAAAAGCATATTTTACCGGAATGCAACGATTTCAGAAAATCCTCGGGTCAGATTGACCCAACGTGCCCTCGAAGGGTTAAGCGCCTGGGATAGATATATACCCTGGTTTGAGTTCCAGGGTTAATAATCATCCGGATACTCGTCCTGCAAAAAATAGAATGTTTTTGCGGGAAGCAAGATGCGCACTTGGCATGATATAGATTATAGACACATAGACGATAAAGATTCCATGACGGATATTTTTTCGATGATTGTTTACGAAATGTATACTAAATATGCGTTTATGCATAAAAACTGATTTCTATATGTGTGTGCGCGCGTGTCTGTGTGTACGTGCGTGTAATTATATACGTAAAAGTGAATATTAATCTTTGGTCTGTGGCTGGGGCGAAGAAACGCCCCAGTCGTGCATTTAACCAGTTTTCTCATCGGCCACAGGTGTCACTAACGGTTACTAACAATTAGGGAAGAAAAAACGTGTGCGTGGGAGATTGTTTTTTTTATTTATTTTTTTTTTATTCTCGATTTTCGATCCATCTCGGCACGCATACATTCGCAGCTTAAATCAAATCTCACTAAATCGAGGCTCCGCAGTCTTTCGAGACTAAATTTTCATGATTTTTACTCCAAATATTTTCGTCGGAATCTTTTGCACATTCGAGAAAATGAAAAAAACTGTTACGCATTCGTAACTCCGGGGATTAAAGGATTTACGTGTAACCGAATGAAAAAGTACCTTTTGCATCGAATTGCTAACGATTCCTTTTCACAGCAGTCGCGCTTAGACTGACTAAAACATTTGCAAGGAGTGGGAGCCTTTGCTGAGCTTATCCGTTTCAATTGTTTCGTTTTGAATGTTTTAGCAAATAGATACGATGTCCTAAAGCATGTGTAATGTCCAGTTTCGTAGGTGACCAATTAATCTCTCTCTTGAGGATGCATCGGACGAGTTCAAAATAGTATAAATACGAGTAGAAATTTCTTGTCGTCCTGTTCGCCTTTTTCATGTGCAAATTAACATCTTGATCGAATTTACCCAACAGTTTAGGAGCCCATTGTTAGAACCTGAGAGTCTTAACAATGTTATTGGTCCTGGACTTCTTACCAAGCCATTTTTTCATTTGCATCGAATAGGAATATTTCAAAAAATTACTTTATTCTCCAGAACCACTGGACCGTTTTTTTTCTTTTATTTCAATTAAAAAATTGAAAATTATTTAAAAAAAGGAGACAATCTTTTACAAATAATTTTTTTTTTTTCGAATATTGAATAAAATTGTCAGGGTCCTTTTTATGAAAATGAATTAGCACAGTAATCATGGGATTTTAAATGTTGCACCAATAAATATTCTCAATCAGATTTACAATTTGAGGATTTTTGCATCGTCTCGTGAAGATTTCCTTTTAATTTCGAAATGAAAAAAAAAATCTATGATTCTTTTTTTTGTACATTTGAGATTTTTTTCTAGTCTTGGTTAGTCTCTTTTTTAGACTCTTGGTTGAAATCGATGCATGCTCCCGATCCAAGTTTTTGGCTCAAACGAAAGAAACAAAACCGAAAGTAATACAATAAAAAAAAATATTAAAAAATACATAATTAAGTAAAGAATACGATTTTAGGAGTGAACAAAATATTCTGAATATCTTTTGAGCAATTTACATGTACATAACTATGCGTAAGGTGTAAATATTTAAGATTTTCCCATTCCATGCTAAACTTTCGCTTGAACTGCGATGCATCCTCTAATTATTTTCCGGAAATCAAAGTCTCGATGACAAACTCGTTGGTCTCTCGATTTTGGCGAAATATTGATCCACTAAGAATAGCCTGATCGAAGGCGAGAACCGACAAATCAAAATCTCTATTGCCGCCCGAGAGATGGCCGAATCGAGAATGTCGTTTAATGAATTTTCAAGTTGCGTTTATCCCACGGGATTATCCTTATTATTTGAGGACGAGAAATCGCTCCGGAGTATTAATTCCAAATTAAACTTGACAATACTAAAAGCAACCTTGTTTATAATTGCACACGAGGAACCTCTTTCCGCTATGAAAGAGTTAAGCAAAAACGAAAAAATGTCGTGTGATCCCTCGAGGAGTCAAGGCGTTCGGGAGGCCTTCAAAATCTGTGTCAGGGTCGTTTTCGTGGAACGTAATGTTCATTAACTATCTACGGATCATTTGAGTCTTTTTCTCCCAAACCACAACTTTTTTTTCCGAAAATTTTGTTTCCAAAACGTTTTTTTTTAAATTGAAAAACAAACGCAATGACTATAAAAATTGTCAAATTTTTAAGTAGATCGGAGAGTACTCCAGAAATTTTTCAGATTTTTTTCTCTCCGAGTACGTGAGATATAAGTCGCAAGACGAAAAAGACCCATATGATCCGGGGAGCCAGAAAAATGAAATGATGCACGAAAGATTGAGCTTGCATGTTACAAAAAATCTTAAGAAAATCACTGGTTCTTCGATCTATACACGGAATTATTACAAACGACAATTTTCGAGATGCATTACTCAGATATTTTGAATGTGAAGGGTGTGTGGAGAAAAAAAAACGTGACAAGTCTGATCTACAAATGTGCATGAAAAACTTTGACTCGAATCAATTTCTAAGGCTTCATTATTGAGGGATTACTCTGCTGAGGCTAGAGAAGGATTAACGAAGCAGTTTGCTGATGCAGACTTGGGCAATATTCGAGAAAGCTCCAGTCGCTTATTCAGCGGCGAATCAAACAAATTCAATAATTTATAATATAAAATTGTTAGACTACGTGCTTTTTTTCCGAACTTTTCAATTTTTTATTTTTTTATTTTTCAATTTCTACTTTGGTAACGTTGGTTTTAACTATGACGACGTCCTGAATGACGATTTTGTCAGCGTTCACAACATTCCAATCGATTTACTGTGATGATAATTTATTGAATAATTAAATGAACGTTTCAACTTATTATTTCGTGGATGAAAAGCAAAATTTGACGAAATGCCAATGTTATTTATTTTACGTTCAAATTTGATGCATTATTGAGCTTTGAGAAACAAAAAAAAACTGTAGCATTCGAAAGGTTGTAAATGTAAGCTTCGCCAATTACTGAGATTGTAGAAATTTGAAGGCAAGTTCTATTGTACTTAATTGTTGCTACATACTGAATGTCAGAGATTTACAACCGCGTTTGATTTTCCGTTTAATCGACTTTCAATTATTATACGTAACGCATTGAATCAGAAAAAAGAACTCCTGCTCTTTCGATGTTTGCTCGCGGAATTAATCTAAAATGGTTGCTTTACACTTGCGAAGTGAGAGGCAAATTTTGGTTGTATGCCAAGTTCAATGAAATAATTGAATAAATTGACGATGGATTAATATTTCTGCCTATTTTATCAACGTAGAGAAGTATCGACAACGACCGAAATACGCAGAGTATTCGATCAATAAATTGAATCAATAAATTTTCCTCTTTTCGTTCCTTAAGAGATTCTTAATACATTCCGTGCACGTCTGTTTTATTTTGCTCCATGGATGGAATGTCATAGACGATTAATAAATCGTTCGAAAAATTTGTAAACAAATTCTCGTTTTTTCGAATATTCCAAGTTGAAAAAAAACAACGATTGACCAACATGTGAAGAATCTCTCAAAAAAAAAACCACGTACAGCTGCGGTATTTTTTAGCCCAGAGTGGCGAGCAAAGGTGTCGAAGAGTACGAAAGAAACTTCAAAAATGTGGACAGAAATGACATTGTCAAATATTTTGCATTCGTCAGTTAAAGGCTCTGCGAATCTGTCATGTTAATTTTTTTCTGCGTCGTAGCACATGCGATTATAGAAATCTGTCGTCAATTCATTAACTTTCGCACTAAACTCAGCCTTTCAATTCGTGTGAAGCAACTATTTTACCTTAAAAAAAAAATCATTGCGAAAAGAGGTTGTTGGCAATTGTGCTAGCAGGGTGCCTTATAATTTCAATATACAAATGTAAATTAAACGCTTTTAAATACAGTGATCTTCTTTCCTAATTTTTTTGGTATCGAAAAATCTGTAAATCCTACTCGCATAACGTGGTAAACGGATAAAAAGGATAAAACGATGAAAGTGCAACAATATTTACGATATAAAGATATATATATATATAAATATGTATGTATTGAATGCTTCCACAGTGGATGGTCACAGTTCCTGTGAGATCAGATTGCCAAAAGAATACAAAAAACGTATACAAATAATCTTCTCCATAAAACTATATGTATGTATTTATTTATATATATATATATATATGCATATGAACATGTATATGTATATATCCCTTCGGGTGATTTCCAGATTACATGGTGTCTACACTGATGCTTTTGAGGAACAGTCGAGTCTAAAGTTAAAAATTCAATAATAAAAATTGAAGAATAGTCGAAAAAGTGAGAAAACCGAATTTTTGTTAAATAATTCGTAACATCGAAGTAAACGAATATCAAAAGAAAAAACGGTTTTCGGGTTTTGTAGCTTTGGAAAGAGTTTTCCAAAAAGTTTATTCGAGCACCTGAAAGTCGATTTTTTACGATTATAGTCATAATAATCGACACTGCATTTATTTGGTACAAAATGAGTTTTTACAAAAGTGTGTCCGGTCGTCTTCTCAACCCGGCGTTCCGCACGATGCACAAACGACTTTTTTCTCTCGTTTTCTCTCTGAGAAGACACAATAAACACCGTTTTAGCTTTTCTAGTTTCTGACAGATCGACTAGTCGGAGCGCGCCCTCTATCCACGTGGAGAGAGGGAAATTGAAGATTCAGGTTTCGACTGTTCCTTTCAAGACCCAGTATGCACACGGAGGAATGTATAAATATATGTAATACTATATTCGACTGTGATGAATTCTTGAAGTTTTCTCCCCCATCCCATTAATCTGTTTCTATTTATTATTGCCAGCAATAACCGCCTTTATACAGCGTTTGTGCGAAATTATTAGTTTAGTTCGATTCGAGGCTGATTCGAGGCTGGTCTGCGCCCTCTGGTGGCTCGACCATGCGGCCATGCGTATAGAGCAATGTCCTATATTTTCTGACCATTTGAGGTAGGGGAGAGGGCGCGTGCGCATGGTGTGTGTATATATGCACGTGGGAAAAACGCGAGTCAACAAGTGAATGAGTTGCGTGTCTCACACGATGAAAAATTATAAAAATTCCAGTGTACAACGTGTATGACAACAATTAAAATGAAATCTCACTACAGCGAAAAACATTGAGTTTTATTATTTTCATCTTTTGCTGACCGTTCGATATATACCTCTAGGAACGCCTTGTTATGACGACGCACTACCAGACAGGTTAGTAACCCAAAAATCACGAAAAAATATCTCGATTCCGAGGTCCGTCACTCGGTCTCAAAAAATACCTGACTTCCGTGTAAACCTCCGCGTCTAGTATCTTGTCATATCATCCTCCGCTAAACATTACAAACTTACTTATCGTACAATAAATTCCCATACTCTTTCGTGACAAACTTCGAGCCTTGTTACACGCCATTGGCTCCGATAGACAAACGGTACAGAAGGACACTTCAAACGTTGTCGAGTAGGATACGTTGAGCTGTAAACATCTGTTCGTTGCTCTGTGGGGAGAGCGTTGAGAGTTTCGTTGCCCTCCGCGATCGATCGGATCGTGTAATATGGAAGTTTCACGAATTTTCATTCGATTTGCGAACACATTCTTTTACATCTACAAATAATCGGCCAAATCTTGTACGACTAATAAATTATTGTGACGAGCATGAAAATCGTCGGATAAAAATACAAGATAGTGAAAGAACGAATTTAAAAGAAAACGACTTTCATATTAATTCCTTTCTATACATTATTGTTTCCAGTTGTTTGAGTCATTCTAGCTGAAGGAAAATGCTGCAAAGTAGTTGTTTATAAAAGAGTCCGTATTTCAGGAAAGAAGCAATCGATTATTTTGAATTTTTTAATCGTATTTATTTATATTATTATTATTATTATTATTATTATTATTATTATTACTAAATATACATGTCGATGATAAGGGTCGATGCAATTTCACTGTAGGTATAATCCTCTTCGTTTTCGTTCGTATTTAAAAAAAAAAAAAAATTTTATTGAAACTCGAAGTGATTGAAAAAAATCTTTTGTATTTCAATGAATTTCATTAACTGTTTTGAAAAGTGTTCGAAGTTCGGTTCGATGTTGAAAATAAAATTAGGCGAGAACGTATTGCGCGAATTTGCGATCGTCTAGTTGTTTTAATATCAATCACTTTTTTGTCTTCTCCATCGCAGTGTGTACGGATCTTATAGTAGAGTTTCTCGAGGTAGCATTCAATAATATTCTGTATTCGAGAAAACTCTATCCAAGGGAGGCGTTCATAGAAAAAAAAATCTACTCGACGTCATCGAATTTTTGTCAACATCCAGAAGTCAACGAGTACCTGAAAAATGTTTTGAAAGCGATCAAAACATTGGTCGCCTCAGATCCGACCACTGGGTTAACCGTCCGTTTCAACATACTCGATAACGACAAAGTTCCTATCGAAAAATATATTTTTAATATATACAGCGTCGACACTGGCCGTCCAGTAGAGTGCGTATATTTTTTAATAATCAAATCGTTTGGCAATCAAATCGTTCGAAATCGAAATGGTATCGTTTCAAAAAACGAATCACGTTTTTTTTCAACTCGACAAGCAAAGGAACAGAAAATTCGAACTAAGACTATCACGAAATTTGGAAAATTGTAAAATTTGCGAGTAAAATAAAATGTTTGCTCCAAAACAGAAAACTCGAACTAAAAGTATCACGAAAAATTTGGAAAATTGTCAAATTTGCGAGTAAATTAAAATTTTTATTCCGAAACAGAAAACTCGAACTAAAGCTATCACGAAAAATTTGGAAAATTGTCAAATTTGCGAGTAAAATAAAAATTTTACTCCGAAACAGAAAACTCGAACTAAAACATCACGAAAAATTTGGAAAATTGTCAAATTTTCTAGTCAAACAAACTGTTCACTCGAGAACCGAAAATTCGAACTAAAACTATCACGAAAAATGTGGAAAATGGTCAAATTTTCAAGTCAAAGAAACTGTTCACTCTAAACCAGAAAACTCTAACTAAACAAAACCGGAAAATTCGGAAAATAATCAAATTTGACAGTCAAGCATGATACTTTATTAATAAAAATAGGTACAATGTTAATAATGTGAAAAATGGTATTTGTAGAGAGGACCCTTACTTTCTTAAATTGGAGGATTACATGAGGACGATCTGTCTGAAATTATCCATGGCTACGTCGTACCTAAAAGCATTGCCCGATGAGTCAAGCTTCGTGATAGAGGCAGAAGCATCACAGCGGGCATACGTCGCTCTTAGCAATAAAAATACATCGTTTCAAGATTTTCCATGGATGTTGAAAGACCGAGAATCAATAGACGGTCGCGGCACAGCTTTAATTCCATTATCATGTATAAAAAACGATTCCGTGGGAATCGAATGTTTCATTTTGAACAATAAAGCCCTCCCATAGCAACGTTGTTGTCGATTTTATTTGTTTCATTTCTAAACTTTTCGTTTGGGCACGTAGAATTGGTTTGAAAAAAAAAGTAACGATTTCAGTTGCAGTTTCGGAGTTCGAAAGTTTTTTTAAGTTATCTGCTGCGATATTTAGTGAGTACAATTTTCTTCACAGAATTTTCTTATCGGGAATAAATTTTTTATAAATAAAACTCTTATCCTTCGTTTTTTTCCCTTTTGTACCACCGCCGCATTTTCTCATTTTTTCTTCAGGTACTTGAACGTGATACTCGCCTCGAATTTAAATTTTTTCTTATTTTTTTTTTCTCAAAATTGAAAAAAATGAACTGGTTCATGAAACGTTGATATTCCTACGATGATTTTTGCTCCATGATGCTTCGACCGAGTTTTCACACTCGATATATATAGAGACTTTATTTGAACAGAAGAGAAAAATGCCCGAAAGACTTTTCAGCATTTTTAACGTGCTGCTACTTTTTGTTCAATTATTATTGAAATTGATTCGTATATTTTGTGAGGGTACGGTTGACGGACTCGTGGTTGGGTCGGCAGCGATAAATCGACCTCGACTTCTGGGCTTTCCTATTGCCAGTTTCTCATTCCTTCGGCCCAATTGTCGTTCGAATTCTTCAGTGAGTTTCCAATTCCTCCAAATTCTGGGCACGATTTTTCTCACTCATTTGTTTTGTGTATTGGATGGTATGAGCAAATCTTCAGCATGCAAAATAATTGCTTCGATTCCCGGCTGAAAATAATTAACTACTTTTAACGAATGCTTATTATTAGCAAAAAAAATGCTAAAAAAAATAGAAAGAATCATGTAAAGATTTTCTGAATAATTGAGCTGAAAGTAATTGAAGGTAATTCATAGGAAAGTTGAACGTGACAGACACGATTGTACACACAACTGTACCTTCTGATTCTCCTCGAATGCTTGAATGGATCTTCGCGATCCTTTGAATCCGAAACATGATCCTCGTGTGTTTTCATTACCGAAGATTGTAAAATCTTCTGTATCGTCGGCGATTCAAGAAAATCTTTCGCATGGTGTTCAGAAACTGGATATTTATCATGGGCAGTACTGCCGAGCTCTGTGCTTGGCCCGACCGTGTTACTCGCGGTTCTCTGCGAAGGAAAATAGAGACAATGACCATGTGGCTCGATTATTTCGTTGTGCACATCGCTCTATAAATAATAACAGTTGAAGCAGAATGTTTTTTTTTTTGCTATTTTACTTCTTCATAAAATAGACGGACAAAAATGAATATGAATATTTGAATGAATGAAAATGAATATTTGTATTGCGAGCATCACTGCTATGGTCAGGACGATAAAACGATCATCGTGAGAAATTGCCGTTATTTCTAATGTTAAATAAATAATGAATAGAACAAAAAATATCGTTCAATTGGAACGTTCCAACTTTCAAGGTGATGAAGAAATATTCTATTTACAACGAACCTCGTAATCGTCAGGACTCTGAGAGGAGTCAATACCGCGACTGCAAACGACTCCGATTGTGAGAAAGCAAATAGTAAATAATTCGTGAAGTCTCGCCATTGTAACTGGGAAAAGAATTATGTTCGATCGAATAAACAATGCAAAGAAGCTTCTACAAGAGTAATTACACGAATGGGTCCAACTTCGATGAACTATACTGTTGGGTATGGGAAAAACATCGAGCTTTTATACCTGAGTCGCGACGCGGACGTGCTCATCGTTTCAGAAGTGTTGGTGCTGCTAGCATGACTTAAATAAATAGCGATCAGTTATAGCGCCACCGTAAAGAAATTTTCGTGTATCCTTGTTGATTCAATTGGTAGAGTTCTCCATTTAAAAAATAACATTCCATTATAATGTCACCAATTAATCCAGTATTTAAAGAGCGTCATTTCGTCAACTAGTCTGTGTTTATTTTGCGGTTGGATGAAAGATCTGCTTATCAAAAATGGACATCAACGAGTGGCTCACACGTATACGTTTTCATGTTAATTCTACTTAAACAGTAAGATCAGTGTTTATTCAGCAGTTTCCCTAGTGATGCCTGAATAACGTGAATATCAAAAGTGCGATCAATTATGAAACAAATTGCGCCTGTTTTTGACGCCTTTTCAAGTAGGAAACATTTCTCTTTTTCCAAACTACTGAACGGTGAGATAATTCCAACAAAAATAAAACCAAACGGTATTGAATGGTGTACGTGGTCTCGCGATTCTTCATACGGCCCCAAAGTCGTTCCATTCGACAAAGCGTTTTCTACAGAGCTTTTTTGTTTCTTATTTTGAAGAGATCTTCATTCTTGTCCAGATTGATTCGAAAAACATAATTCCGTCGGCAATCGCACTTGAACGAACTTCGACACTGCGGGACAAATTTACTCGTGCCATCGCCACATTCTGGATACTGAGTCTTCACCCAGAATCCTCGACACATGTCGAGCAAGAGAGCGAGTGATGGTTAAAAATTCTTTATTATTATTTTAATTCGATGATAATGGAAAACGAGAAATTCGCGGCATTGGCTGAATTGGCCGGACGCTCTGTGCATGGATGAAAAATTTTAGTCAGAGGAGTGAGAGGTGCGGAAATGCTCATAAACTTCAAATTCATTGTTATTTTTTTTTATTTTTTTCGTTCCATATACAGAAACTTAATTCGTATAGTACAGAGAAAAATTTTTTTTGGAAGACGTTGGGTTTCGTTGGACGAGGCGTTTTTAACGTTATTTATTTATTTATGTGTTTTCGATTAAATTCTGCAGTGCCTTTCCATTCTTTTTAAAATGCTCACTTTGAAGATCTGAGGGGCCGATATGAGCAGAGCTTCAGCAAACAATAAGATTGCTTCGGTGGCTTTGCCTCAAACGATGATGTTGTCTCCCGGGGACTGGAAAAAGGTTAACAACGTTTTTGAAAAATTTCACAAATTCAAAGAGTCGCCAACAGATTGTCTGAATAATAACAATGAAAATAATTGAACGTAATTCGATGGAACGTTCAACGAGGAGCGTCTTCGGAAATGTGCTGACAGTACTGAAAGTCCCATATATATCTATACCAAAACTATACTAAAAAACGTTTTCCCTAGTACTGACAGTACTGTCAGCACATTTCCGAACACGCTCGAGATAGACACCGCATCGATCGATTTTACTGCAAACAGGATCTCCGGATAATTGTACACACAACTGTACCTTCTGATTGTATGCTTCAATGAATCCTCTTGGTTCTTGGGATCCGAAGCGGGATCCTGCTCGCCTTTTTTCATCACCGAAGCGGAAGATTGTAAAATCTTCTGCGCATTCGGCGATATACGTAAATCTCCCGGACGGTGAGCATCTGGATATTTATCCGGGACATTAACGCCGAGTCCTGGGTTTGGCCCGATGGTCAAACTCGCGGTTCTCTGTGAAGGTGAGTGAAGACTGTTAATCGCGTGGTTGGATATATGTATTGCGAGCATCGCTGCTATGGTCAGGACGATAAAACGATCATCGTGAGAAATTGCTGTTATTTCTAATGTTAAATAAATAATAGAACAAAAAAATTTCGTTTAATTCGAACGTTGCAAATTTCAAGGTGATGAAGTTTACAACGAACCTCGTAATCGTCAGGACTCTCGGAGGAGTCAATGCCGCGACTGCAAACGACTCCGATCGTGAGAAAGCAAATAGCAAATAATTCGTGAAGTCTTGCCATTGTTACTAGGAAAAGAATTATGTTCGATCGAAAACTATCCAAGGGAGATTCTACAAGAGTAATTGCACAAATGCGGGTCCAACTTCGACAAACGATTATTATTCTGTTGGGTATGGAAACAGGATCCAGCTTTTATACCTGAATCGTGACGCGGACGTGCTCATTGTGTCAGAGGTGATGGTGCTGGCGTTACTATGACTTAAATAAATATACACCAATAAAAGCGCCACCGTAAAGAAATTTGCGTATATCTTTGTTGATTCAATTGGTAGAGTTCTCTATTTAGAAGACAAAGTAAAAAGAATGTGCGATGGTAGTTGCGAGACAGCTCCGAGTTTCGTATAATAGTAATGAATCTTCCATACCACATCGGATGATTAAGTAATCAATTATTGAATTAATTATTAGATGAATGACCCAGAAAAAATTTGAGTCGTAATAACAAAACCGTTTGAATACAAGTAAAAATTCATTCATTCGTTCATTTATTTATTGATTAATTAAAGTATTTATTTATTTATTCATTCATTTGTTTATTGATTAATTAAACTATTTTTTTATTTATTCATTCATTTGTTCATTTATTTATACGTTTATTGGTTTATTTATTCATTGAAAAATCGTGGGCATCGATCATGTAGAAACACGTCCGGCACACCCATGTCAATATTAATGAATGAGCCAACGAATTATTCAATAATTAAATTTGTTCGGTAACTATAATGATTTATTGATTAATTATTAATATATGTGGCTCTTTTTTTCAGTCGCATTGGCAGTCTCGCCAGGAAATAGCGCCAACGTGAATGTTCTCAGCGTTTGTTTTTTTTTTTTAATTATTCTAAATAGCGAGGAGATCAGTAAATAGCGGGGGATAAATTTTCAAGATGGCATGAGAGCGCGATGACAGGTATATACAACAGCCATACCCATGAATCCAACAATATTTTGGTATTGACTGTGTTTAATTTACTATAATTTCATGCAGATGTTTCGATGAATAGAGATCGTATCAACAAGAAGATTTGTTATTCAATATATCTGTTTGTTGACAGTAGCAAAAAACCACCGATGTATTTTTATGTGATAATTCACGTTCAGATTAAATATATCGTAAATAATTCGATTGCCTGATGTTCCCTAAATAGAACGTGTAAACATAGATCGAAAGTTTACGCACTTAGTTATTTGTCCCGTCTTTTATGAATAATTCTTTTCTGTGAGCGACAGTGGCGTGCTGTTTATCCTGTTTTTATTATTACGCTTATTCACGGCATGGGCCATGGGGATCTTTCGACTTTCTCACCGAAATAAATACGCGTACGACCCTTGTTCGCAGGGATCCATGGATTCTACTTATTTATCTGAAATCGCGGTGCATCCGTAATAAACCGATCGCGGAAACATCCCGAACTTTAGAAAATCTGCACTATTTCCTAATTGGCATAAAAAAACGTGAGCCTGCTCTTATGTAAACATTGACCTCGTTATGCAGGTTTCACGGTACCAGCTTCTCGAATTAAGTTTAGGATTTGAGGCTGCGTCAGCGAATCGTGGTGACCATGTCAAATTCCACCCCAGGAGTAGATCAGAATATTGATAAATCATCGACTCTTTCTTGCAGTAAACATCGTTGCGGCGTTGAATTATTCTTCTCGCACTGATGATCATGCCGGCTCGAGTATTTGCATGAGACCAGTCGCACAGACACGAACGCTCGAACGTCGTGTCGTGATATAGACGTCAAAGGTCGCGGCACGAGCTTGCTTGATCGAATCTCGTGTATTTACACGATTTTCGATACTGTAATCGGTGTCTCCGCGGGAGCTATTGGCGCTATCCCGTTTCATTTGATAGCAAGAAAAAAAAGTCCGTATGTGACGTGGATTCGCGTAAAAAAACACTTGTACAAAAAGTGAGGTTAAACCGGGAGAATTCCGTATGAATGAATGATTCTAAATCAGAAAAACACTGAAAGACGTTCATTCCGCAGCATCGAATCTCAGCTCATTCTGACATTTTACAAATCCCTGAAAAACTGTCGCAATGTCTATGATATTTAAACTACCGAAAAGTCAATTGATTCAGATTGCCAATTGGCAAATGTCTCTTTGTACTCCAACAATTAAATCGACGATACACACCGCTATGAGAAATGCTTCTGGCAAATCTTTGATGTACAAAGAATACGGCGAACCCAGCAAAGTTTTGGCGCTAATGAGCGCACAAGAAAAAAAACCAAAACCCAACGAGGTACGAACGTTTCTTCCAGATAGGGACTCGTGCCTGATGTATTTTCTGAATTTCACATAGTCGAAAGTTTTAGGTCTCCGTTAAATGGCTATTGGCGCCTGTTAATCCGGCGGATATCAACACCATCCAAGGCAAATATCCCAGCAAGCCGGAGCTCCCGGCTGTACCCGGCGGCGAAGGTGTCGGAGAAGTTCTCGAGGTTGGTGCCGGGGTCACGGCTCTCAAGCCCGGAGACAGGGTCGTACCGAATGGGACCAATCTCGGTACTTGGACTTCTTACGCTACTTACGCCTCCGATAAGCTGCTGAAGGTCAGCAGCTTCTCCTCAACGTTTTATCATCACAAAACGACTTCAATTTGACAGTCGGTATTTGAATTTCAATTTAGATTCCACAAAGTATCGCAACGGTCGAGGCATGTATGCTCAACGTAAATCCCTGTACCGCATACAGAATGCTCAAGGATTTCGTAAAATTAGAAACGGGTGACTGCGTGATTCAGAATGGTGGCAATTCGGCAGTCGGACAGTTCGTTATCCAATTGTGCAGAATTTGGAAGCTCGAGAGCGTTAATATCGTTCGGGATAGGCCAGACATCGATAAACTGAAGGTGCGCCGATTGGTCGATCAGTTGTTACCATTTTCTTGTTTGTTTGTTTGTTTTTTTTGCTGTTTATTGTGATTATTATGTTTGCAGTCTGAGCTCAGTAAACTAGGCGCGACGTGGGTGCTCACGGAGCAAGAATTCCGTAAGACGGATATATTCAAAAGTGGCAAAGTTCGTAAACCATTGCTGGGGCTTAATTGCGTTGGAGGTCAGAACGCGCTGGATCTTCTCCGGCAAATTGGTCATGGTGGGACGATGGTTACTTATGGAGGAATGTCGCGAGAACCAGTGACCGTTCCAACGTCGGCTCTCATTTTCAAGGTTTTCTTCTTACGCACGATACAACGATCTGCTCGTATTTTTCGAGCATTTACAAATTTTCAAACATTTTTCATCGTTGTCTTGAAACGTCTGCTCAGGACATTGTTATTCGGGGATTTTGGATGACCGCGTGGACGAATGCGAACGCGAAAAGTCAGCAGAGAATGGAGATGATCGAGCATCTTGGCAAATTGTTCGAATCCAAAGAATTACAAGCTCCACCTTATAAACTTTTGCCTTTGAGTGAATATCACGAGGCAATTGAGAAAACGCTCAAGCTCGATGGGAAAACGGGAGTCAAGTATATTCTTGATCCTTCTAGTTGAACCGAACGTTGATGCTGCCAGTAGAATCTCCATTCGGTTGTCCGCATGTGCGTAGTTTCCTCGAATTGATCGATAATGCCAATTTTTTCACACTTTTTAATTTCGTAATTATAATTTAGTGAGGCGCGAGTTCCACGCGTCAGGACACTCAGGTACGTGTAAATAATGATGAAACACTTCAATTATAATTTATTGACCGTTTCCGTAATTGCCATTTACAATTTCTACATTCCATTGTCTTTTTTTCTTGTTATCAGCGATACAAGACAATTTGGCAACTTTGGCTTATTTGGCGGTGTCAACGTCCGCCAAAGCGAGACGCAGAATTCGCATCAACTCCATTCGAACGGTGAGGCTCTGTCGATCAGCCATGATGACCCGTAAAGTAATAGAATCGGGGTGACCATTTACATTCTATGAATTTCAGCCTCACGGCCATATCGTTCAACTTCAGTCAAAATTTTATGCATAAACTTAAGAAATAAATAAACGAATTTTCGCAGAAAATTCTCAGTTGCTGGACACTCGTTACTCCATACGGAGATTTCTTCTCCGCTTTTTGTCACTGAAACGTTTAACGTTTTATTTCCAGTCTCACAATTCCATTTTTTTTTCTATAAAAAAAGAAATATATGTTTCCAATGTTTCAAAAATCGAATTTCGTGACAGAGGGTTGAAAAATATCGATTTGAGGGAAAAATGTCGGGCCTCTCAAGGTTAAACAAAGTTTCCGCATTCCGCTGAGTTCAAGAGATTAGAAATGCAGTGCATGCATGCATCGCAGTAAATAATACGAGAGGAAAGAATTTTAGACAAAAGACGACGAGCTTGGCTCAAAGTTCACAATATTCTTTGTTATTGCGTCGTACTACAGTATCCTTTGTTATGTTTGCTTTGAATTACATTATCCTTGGAAATTACATCGATTATCTGCGCTGATACGATCGTTCTACGTCACAATAAAAACATCTTTTTTTTCCTTATACAATTTTTAATTAGCAACGAACCTCTCTAAAAATAGAGTCTCGTACGATTCGATTATTTGAGAATTTTGTGTGAAAAGGTGGTTTCCACCTTTCAGATGGTTTTTACGACATTTATTTCGTTCCGTTAGTATGTGCGTGCGCCGCAAGTTTTGCCAATTATCTTATTCAAACAGTCTCGTAAAAAGCTGATGTAACTTTGTGAATATTTAATGGTGTTACGCGTTATTAAAAACGATCTTGTTTATTTTCTTTACGAAAATTCTAAACTAGTCCGTTATTCAAATTTCAAACGATATCGAATTCTTGACGTCTGGTAACATTTTTCGGTCTAGTCTTTCGTTTCCAAAGAGTTTTTTTTTCACCATTTAATTTTTTTTTCTTTTTTTTCCCAAAATATGATTATCAATCGGCAAATTTTGATAATTCGCTCGTGGCAATCACAGCGACGTGATGACAACTCTCGCGTGCAAATACAAGTAATAAATTCGTTTCATTATTATAAACGAAAAGAAAAAAGCTTAAGCAGTCAAAACCCTGGACGGTTGCTTGATAATTGAAAATGTTGTAAAAAATATCTTGTAGCAAAGGTCGAATGTGAATTTTAGAAAATCTGGTATGAAATTGCGAGGTGAAACACGAGTCTGCAACCGATGTTTCGACAGCTGCACGCTTCGTACTTCCCGCGTCTATGAGTCCGCGATAATTGAACGGGGAAATGACAAACTAAATTTTAGGTACGATTTCTTCTTTATCTGGCTGGCGTGTGCAATGCTTACGGTGATCTCCATGGCGACGACAAAACAGTATTATCGGGCGATGGTGCGTAGTCTCTATGCGATGACGCCTCAAGCGGCAAGCCCGTGAATTAGATTGTGTTTCGTCAGGGCCAGGCATCTCTTGTTTTTTGGCGATGTAATATCCTAACTTCACTGTTGTGTATTCACTTTTGTTTGAGGTGAATTTTGGTGGCTATCGTTTTGGGACTCGATGCGTTTTGTTCCCGTGTTCATCGATTATTCTTCCTCAAATTTGAAATTCAGCCAAAGTCAGACGGGGGAAGGGGCTTTGCGATAAAATAAAGTGTTATTTTATTTTTAAGCTATTGTTTATCGTTTGATTGCGGGATTCGGTAAATAAAAGCGAAAGTCTGTGCGTACGTGATCGAGGGATTCGGAAAGCCAGCAGCACGACCACGATCGAAGCTCTTTTCCTCGATCAGAGTAAAATCCACGTTCAACTTTTACAAATTCAAACAATGAAGCTTTCGACATTTCCTAATAATACTCAGCAAACCCCCAATATTTTCAACCAACGTTGTTAAATCACCAACTCGTTCGTCTCGTTTCTCAGAACTTGACCATTCCACATTAACAAACCTTATCAACGATATTTTAACTCATACCGATTTATAATCGCCTCCGAAATACAATGGGTTCCGTAAGCCTCGTTTGTCCCATGTGTTGCGGCGAAACCTTTGACAACTCTCAATCGCTCAAGTATCATCTGCTAAGCATGACCGATAACCTATATTGTCCAAACTGTGCCGAGCGTTCCGACTCCGTCGGTGCCCTCATACAACATTTGGATTGCTGCGGCGACACTCGCGAACTTATCAACATATATCCATCCAAAGACTACAAAAATGCATCGCCCGTAAGTGTTTTTTCGCTCCGCAACGAAACGTTTGACTCACGATGAAAATTTATAGGAAAAAAAACATTATTATCTTCTCCGGCACAGGATGCTCAGGCCGATCATGGTCATTGCAGTTTTTTGGCAACGGTGAGCGAAGATGGAGGAATCGTAATGGTCGGAGATAACTGTAATTCCGATGGAACTAAAGAGCAAGGTTCGTAAGTTCGGAGCCTCGTGTAAAACAAAACTATTTGTCAGACGCGACGTGGCTACTAACGGCACTGGAAAAATGAGAAAAAAATGTGGAATATTTAAATATTGTAGATAACACGGATATACAAACAGCGATTGGCAATCATGATGGCGTTTTAGAATTTCCTTCCGAAAAGGAAGAAGAGATTCTTGGGATAAGCATGAATGACGATTGGACAAAAGTTAAGGAAGAGAAAAGCCCGAACGGAATGGTGCAAGAGCGAGTGGAAGTTGGTAGTGGAAATCATATGGACGTTGAGAATTCCTCGGGAATGGGCTCTTTTGAGGAGGGCTCCAGGAAGGAAGAGACGGAAGAAACTGAGCTTGTCCAAGTAAAAGAGGAGATGCCTGAGGTGGTAGCGTTGTAAATCTGACAAAAATAAGCATGCAAATCTCACGTCGCGTTTTATTTTTCTTGTGCCTCAATTTTCAGGTAGAATCGGATGCTCTTTACAGTTGCAGCAGCTGTGACATGAGTTTCAACAGCGTGTTGTCCCACATAAAGGAGTATCACGACGGACAGGAAGTGGTACTTGAAATGGCAGAACAGCAGATGGACGATTTACCGGAGGGGACGGAAATGCAGGACGTTGAGGGTGAGAAGGAAGCGATAGAGAGTTTGGGAATGACGAATGAAAGTTTGTCGGAAGAAAATTCGAGCTCCGATTTGAATCGGCCCGCGGGAAATTCATCGGGCGGATTACCGAAGCAACGTCGAACGATGAACACTCTGAGAACCGAAGAATGCGTCGATAGCGAAGGACGTCTGTACACGAGGAAAGTTGTACAGATTGAGAGATTCTGGGACCGTAGCACCGACGGGGGCGCAGGATCTCAAGGACATTCGCACCAGCGCCAATCGCAAAATTCTTCAAAAAACGCTTCGATGATTGAGAAATTTTTCTCGAACGCGGAAGGCCTGAAAATTCGAACGAAAAGCCCAAAAACTGTAAAAACCGTTAGTACGGCTAGCAACGCGGGAACGAGCTCAATGGTGGTACCGACAACGACCACTTCAACCACAACGTCCACTTCTGAGAGCATTCCGACGTCCTCCTGGCAAGCGACCGCCCCACTCACCATTAGAATGTACAGATGCAACAAATGTTTAGAACAATTTGTCAAACTCGCTGATTTTCGTGTTCACGCTTGTATTCACGGTAACAATCAGTGCGATCTTTGCGAGCAAGCTTTCGCAAGCGCAAAAGCTTTACAGTTGCACTCGAGAATTCACGAGGTTGAAGCTGAGGAAGGAGCAGACAGTAATTTTGTCTGTCAAACTTGTGGTACTGAATTCTCGTCGCACAAGAGCCTCAGATTGCATTCGAGAATGCATGCACCGGTTCGAGCAAGACACGTTGATGCACCGGAGGGCACTGCCACCGAGAATTTCACCTGCAACGAATGCGGTACGTTGCGACTTTAATTCTCATTTATTTTGTCCGACATTCAAAACAAAACTCGTAATAATGATGAACCTCATGATCCGCAGGAAAAACCCTTTCCGAGTCGTACAGAAAAGCTCACATGGCACTGCACAAAGGAGATTCGGTAACTTGTTCAGTATGCAATAGAAAATTCGATTCGGCCGATAGTCTCGCGATGCATGCTGCGGTGCATATTGAATTTGCACAATCGCAGCAACAGAAACAGGCCGGCGGACAAACGTCCGAAGAGCAGAGGATAGAGGAAGAATCAAATGGAGGAAAACGTACAAAATTGGGGAAGGAAGGAGATAAAAATATCGGGGCCGGCGATGCTCCGGAAAAACCTTACCAATGTCAGCACTGTGGAAGGAGGTTCACGAGACCTCATGAGAAGGTGAAACACGAGAGGATACACACAGGAGAAAAGCCTCATGCTTGCGAGGTATGTATCGGAAGCCAGAATATTGTTTCGTACAATGGCGCGCATCTCCTAATAAAAAGGCGTTCAACTGTTTATTCAGGTTTGTGGAAAAACTTTCCGCGTTTCTTACTGCCTCACGCTTCACATGAGAACTCACACGGGAGTACGTCCGTACGAGTGTCAACATTGCGGCAAAAGATTCAAGGCTTCCTCGGTGTACAATCACCATCTTTTGACTCACGGTGAGGAGCGAGCGTACACGTGTCCCTACTGTCCCAAGACATTCAAAACTCGTGTGCAATTGGCCGGACACAAGAACAGTCACACAAAGCCCTTTCGATGCACCGAGTGTTCCCGACCATTCGCTTCTCTGTACGCCGCCCGCGCTCACATCCAAACTCACAAGAAGGATAATAATTTAAAGTTCAGTTGTTACATATGTGGCGCTTCTTACGGACGAGCGTTCGCACTTAAAGATCATCTCAAGCAACACACCGGACAAGATGTTCTCGTTCCACCGCCTGAACCCGCTCGCGAGGAGGAAGTCATCGACGCCGATGAATTCATTATCAGCGCCGAGACGGAGGAGTATGAAGAAATTGAGGAAATTGAAGAGATAGAAGAGGAAGAGCACAAACTAGTCCAAGTTGCGGCGGCTGCCGCCGCTGCCCATGTTCCTCGACCCAATTTTATCGATTGCAACCATCAGTCCGAATGATTATTCAATCAAACTCTCCGTTACATATGTTTTTCGAAACGGCTATCGCAATCCATTGTTTTGCATTTAAGAATTTCGTTTATGCGTTCATCGACACGATCACCTGTTACTAATATTTTCCGTCTTCGTCGGTCTCTCGCATTCTCATGTATACACCGTTCAAGACGCTCTTTGCCTTCGCGAGTTGTTTACCGTGACCAATTGTTTCTTCGACGGAATTTGTACGATGCACGTGCCTCGTCCAACGTCTTGATGGTTTTTTTTTCATTCAATCCGTGTTTACCCTATCGATCTTGAGAAATATATTTTTTTCATTATCGCGAATTTTCTCCATTATTTGTTTTAGAGCGGCCGTGGCTCTTGCCACGATTGAGCCAACGATTATTTTATTTATTATAAATGAATAAAGTGTGCGAATGATTAATAAATATTTTGTACCACAATCTGTGTTTTTAAATTTCGTCTCTCCGCCGCTGTTTTCAAAGCTTTACATCGTTTAGGGCTTTTTTGAAAAATATCTTTGGAATAATTAGGTCAGGCAAACAATTCTTCGTTCGGTTTTGTTGTTTTTTAAATAAATTTTCTCATTATTTTTTATTCCGAAAACCCGTCTGTCAATATATGCTCGATAAAAAATAATTATAATAAAAAATTAAGTTTTTTAATATGCAATGTTTAACGCAACACACTTTTGACGGTATTGAAAAGAATTGGTTGAACGTGTGCTTTTGGAAAATATAGCGAATATATTTTACAATAAACGTTGAAAAAGTAATGTCCGGCGTGAGGATCTAAATGAAAAATGCTGCAAGTCAGGGTGGACTAACAAAATTACATTGATCAATCATTGTGTACAATAGGAATTTCTCCATATTAACAAAATTTCACTTGATGTCAAAATCAATCTTTCTTTTTTTACATTTGAACCATCGTTTCTCCTTTCATGAGTATCATCTTTCAAGCGGTGTACTCGCGCAACAACGACAATACGAACAATCTATCGTATGTTACACATTGTTTCTGTTCGGCGTGGCTAGCAAATAAAAGCTGCAACATTTTATTATGATTAGCAGAGTGGCAACGTAGATTTACGGGCTCGAAAATCTAACGTGACCGTGCGATGCCACTTTTCTTCTCTCTCCACATAGTTCTGGAGTCCGAAATCAAACTGAGTGTTCCATCGCTCGTAGCTCCGATGAGCTGTCCACTGTGCAAATTCTTTTATAATTTTCCATTTTTTCGAAGAATAAGTTGCGGGACAAATGTACGATAAAAATTTTAGGACGTTTTTTCTGCTCGGATTTTAAAAAAATGAGAAACATGACCACGACTTTTTGAGCCATGAACAGAACATTTCATTGCTACCTCCACTGACCTCCAATTTTCATGAATATCAATTGTTTGACTTTTATATTTTCACGTGCGTTCTTCGTAGAGATATTTAGATGAAGAAAACGTAAGAAAGTTGGGGCGGGGTGTGTACTGGAAATTTGGCTACTCAGTCGCGACTAAAATCGCAGAAATAAACCGACTGGTTCGTCCAGTGTTCCGTAGTTGCACAGTGACGAAATGGGGAACGTGACAAATTCGTACGATGTTCGTGAACGACATCGTACGAAACATGAGGGAACAACTGCAGTGTCGAATTTTGGCGAATTCGTGTCAATGTATTGGGCGATGCTTCCGGTATAACTTTTCCTTGAAATTCCGAACAAAGAATATTCCAGACTGACTGACGTGAAAAGATGAAAATCGCATTATCCTCGCAAAGTCCTGCACTGCGAATTGTGAAAAATCCGAAATTTCAATTTAATCAACAAAATTACGGATTTATTAGTAAAATTCTGCTTTTTATAATCGTTATGGAGTTTGTTATCGAGTCTGTCTCGAAAGATTGTTTTTGGAGATGGAAAACATTTTTCCCAAACGTGCAGAGACGATGATTCCCCGAAATGACGTTGAAGAAGCACGCGAAACCCTCGTAAAGATCGTATCGAGATGAGGATTGCGAAGAAGTGTGAATTCTTCGAGAAATTGAGTATAAAATCTGCACAGTAGTTAGCGAATCTTCGAATTGACGCGATGAGGAACGAGTGAGAACTCATGGAGAATGAAAATGAAAGGAGCAAAAATGGCGTTGGAAGAGCACGAGCCGCGCCGAGCTTTTCTATCCCCCGGATACACCATCACTTGTTCGTTTGTTGTTGTTGTTGTCGTTTGTTTTTTTTTTTTTNTTTTTTTTTTTTTTAACCATTATGGCAAAAAAAATATATATATTTATAATTTGTATCCGCCTGTACATTGCAATGTATGGATAAAGAGTTATGTGGGAGGATTAAACGCGAGGGCGAGTCTTTGCAATAGTTGAGCCCGTAAAGAAAACTACGGTCCATCTTCGGGGTCACTCTGAATGGTTTCACCGTTAGTGAGGAGTATCGCGTCATCGTCCGTTTCGGTGTAATCGAGAGAAAGAATGCTCTCACGTCGTTTCTTTTTGTGCAAAGGTCGCTCGTCGTCGCTATCCGCGGCACTTTTGTCCCTCTTGGTTGTCCTTTCCCGGAGAAGCCGCCGGGACGCAGGCCGCGACGAGCTTCTGTTATCACCACCGTTACTCCTATTATCAACTACACTTTCATTTTTTATTATCGTCCGGTCTCTAATACTCCTTCTCGTTTGTTTCTGCGCTCCACGAACTTCACTCTGAGCGGCAGCGGCGGCGGCGGCAGCAGCGGCGGTGGCGGCAGCGGCGGCGCCTCCATCCTCTTCGTCTTCTTCACGATCGCTCAACTCTTCGTTCTCCACTTTGATTATCAAAGCGGCAGAGTCGTTGGAGCTCTCGTCCGGTTCATCCAGCCGACGTCGTCCTGTCTCCGGAGACTCGGACTTTGTTTCGTAGCCGGACAAGAACGAGGATGTCGTCGCTGCTGTCGGCTCCCGCTTGCCACTCCCCTCACCACACCGATCTCTTTCGTCATGGACATCGCCGCCTTCGCTTTTTATTCCATCAGCGAGCTTCGTATCGCCCGACAAACGAGCATCGAATTTATTATCATTGTCATCGTTGGACGTGGCAACTTTTGGAACGAGTCCTGCTACACCGTTCAAATGACCGTTGTTGTTGTCGATCGACGTAGGCGGGGGCGGTTGCGGTGGAGATACTTGAGGCGGCGGCTGAGGCGGCACCGTCAACGGCGACGTACCCGATGATGACATTGATTTAAAAGCATTATTTTCCTGTTGTAACAAACTCACGGTTTCTCGTGCTTTTCTCAATTCTTGTTGCAAAAAGTATATCGTGCTTTGCATTCCTTCGACGTCTTCATCAAGATCCTGCAGGAACTCGTCCAGTTCTAAACGATAAATGTTTCAATGAGCACTCGCGTCATTACGCAATCATCATTTTTGCTCATTCGTTCCGGGAATCCCGGCCATGAGTAAAAATTCAGTTAATTTGCAGAAACGTCAGTAAAAAGTTTCAATCGATCAAAATTTTACACGGCGAAAAGTTTGGACTATTATCACCGAGCAAAATGTAAATTTTGGGAAACGAAGAAATGAGAGAAATATTGTAAAACTGTAACGTATGGAACGGAAGTGAAATTCAAGAAATTTCTGTGTTACGATGACAAATGAGCTGGATCGTGAAAAAAATGAGTACATACCCGATTGGGACTTTTTGACTTCCTCGCTGAAGCTCTTTTGAAGCATCAATTCACCCTCTAACTTGGCTATTCGTCCGGATGCTATCATCCGACCGAGATCTTCGTTCTCTTGATAGAGAAGTCGACATTTGGCCATCAGTCTCTTTCCGGTGTTGCTGAAACCAAAATGCACCTATAATTATCGCATTCAATTATATTTCGAGAGGAAATCTGCTCGCGAGAAGTGAGAAAAATGAGGAATGGAACATTTTTTTTTTCACACATTTCACAATTTTGTTTCCATGTTTTGATCACTTGGTTTCTTTTCGAAAAAAAAAATTCACTTCTATCAGCAATTTTCTAAACTCTTCACCAGAAATCAAAACAAACAAAAATAAAATCGAATTTTACACCGAAAACTTTGGTGTCTCGTAGTCGATTCGAAAAACGTCGACTCGAGAAACGAGCGATTTCTGAACCGGATGAATGGATTTTTTCTCTTGGAACTTGAACGTTTTTTGTTCGGAAGTTCCCAAACCTTTCGATATTTGGTAGACCTTCATACCTGTCGGGAGTGAATTTCCAGGCGCTAAGTTCGTTCTGCGTGTCCTCGAGTTTGGCTTTAGTGCTGAGTAGTTCCTGTCGTAATTTTTGAACAAGAATGTTGACAGCAGGATCGAGCAAAGCGGACCTGAGTGCGGAAGCGGAGGCTGTTTGACCGGCTTTGAGTTCAGTTATTTGATTCTGCGATTGTAATGAAAACGAAAACGCACGTGTTGTTATTGTGATGTCGAAAAAAAAATGAAAAAAATTCAAAGAATTGAAATGAGACGTACGAGATATCCAAGTAATTGTTGTTCTTTGGAGGCGAGCCTCCTCACGAGAATCCTCTCTCGATGGGAGACTTCGAAACACTGCTGCTTGTACTTTTCCTCGGAATCTCTGAGACAAGCGAGTTCACCTGCAAGGACAAATATGAAAAAAGTAAAAACAAGTCTCGAAATGATGAGTCGTATAAATGGATAATCAGTGAAGTATGGCACGTGGAGGTAAGAAATATTCTCGCGCACCCCGCGTGCTATTCCCCCGCAACTTGCGTTCTTATTTAAAATAAGTGTGTTCGTGTGTGTGTGTATATATATCTTTAAATTTATAGAATATTCATACGCATCGAACCCTCCCACCGAGTGACGACGGTACGCAAAGTCTTCCGAGTAATAAACAGCGATAAATCCTGGGACAATGATCGATAGTAATAAACGTACGAACATGAAAGAATCCCAAGTGTAACGCTCAATAACTCGCAATGGTAGCGCAGTTAAATAAAAGAGAAAAAGCCTGTATGATTCAAAGCTAAACGCTCATATACACACGTTTGCAGTGACAATAGATCGCATACTTTTCTCTCTTTCTCATCTCTACGTAATCCTCCCTGACTCTCTTATGCCTCTTGATGCAGATCTTCGTTAAATCACAGCAGCTCAGATGACGATATGCCCTTTCGTTGCGTGCTTGCCAACTCGTATAAAAAACTGTTTGCGTAAGGACATTAAGTACCGCGCACCGCCCAAAATTCCACTTTCGCTAAACAATGACGAAATATATATCTTTTCTTTTGTTTTTTTTTTCTGTCGTTTTGCCGCACGAACTTTATAAATATGCGGCAACGATCGATTGGACTGAACAAGGAAAAAAAAATATTAAAAAACCAAAAAAACGAAAAAAAGAAAAAAAAATCAACAGAGCAATCACATCACTTCACTGTCACCACTTGACGCGAAACGAAGAAATATCACTAATTTCTTTGACCGGTATATTTTCATGATACCTTGACTTGATTGGCACACGATCACTAGCGCTATATTCATATCACAGAACCAGTAATCGCCCTGTAGGCCATCACCATAAATCGCGCTTCGGCGTTTAAAATAGATGCATAACATTCGATTGATTTATCAAACGGAAACACTGCACCATCGTCCTAAAGCCACGACACTCATATCGCCTGCCTGATATCGTTGGATCGTACCACTTTGGAGTAACAGTTAAACTTTGTACAACCAATTTCAATTCGTAACACGTAATAATACCATAATAATTATTAATTATTAATAATAATAATGATAATAATCGCAGTGATTATTGTCTGAATCATTCGCATGGTGACAATGGTGATGAGAGCAACAATAACAACAGCAACAACAAGAACAACAACATTAATAATGACGATGACGATAGAAATGACGATAATTTTGAAAAGAATGTTAATTTCCGTGAGCAAAGAGAATTGAGAGCGAATTGCATAGTGGAAAGATGAAAAGACTGTTTTACCGAATAACCTTAGCGTCTCTACGAGCGTTCCGATTCGTATTTAAACTCGTTATTAAGATATTCTGAAGAGAACGAGGGACATCTGTGCCCCGCGCTCGTTTGATCTCAGTACCTTCCTGCGCTGCGGCCTGCGCCTCTAGACACTCGACATACAAGTCCTGCTCACGCCACTTGGCTGCCCATTCCTCCCTTGTCGCCGACTCCAACTGCAGATCGCTTAGTTTTACTCGCGATTTTCGTGGCAGTTTCGGAGAATGGGGGCTGCCTCTGCCGCCACCGTTGTTCTTTGCTTCTGATCCACCGAGGATCGTCGCCGCGATC
Organism: Hyposoter didymator; assembly: GCA_037952995.1. Lineage (NCBI taxonomy): Eukaryota > Metazoa > Arthropoda > Insecta > Hymenoptera > Ichneumonidae > Hyposoter > Hyposoter didymator. Next base: position 2,628,083 of record JBAJMU010000004.1, read on the forward strand.
CCGCCTGCTCCTCCCGCCACCGATGTTCCCGAGCCCGCCGCTGAACCCTCCGATGACAAAGTCCATGTTGTTGACGACGCCGCCGCCGCCGATGCTGTTACCGTTGTCGTCGACGTCGCTGCCCCGACATTCGCTGTCGTCGTTCTCGTACCCTGCACCGATTCACCCGCCGCACTCGATATTTCTCCAGAATCGGCCACGTTACTGCTTGGCCCGCTTGCTACTACGCACCCATTGCTCGACTCGGTATTCCCAACGTTTCCACTGATCAAAGCCCCTCGTGGACTCGGAGTTCCCGATGGCGACGATCCCACCATCGACTTCTCCGTATCCATACTTTCCTCCGCCATTTCCGGCTCTCCAAATTTTCAGCACGTCGATACTTTTCCGGCAATAACTTCTCTCGTGTACTAGAGATTCCACCAACGATCGTTGATCAACTCGCTCTGCTGTTCCTGCCAGTCCTGACTTACGATCCAGTCCACCTCACGCTCCAACTTTATTTCCTGTAATCATAACCAAACGTTAAAAAATTACATTTTTCCTGCTAAATCTGAGTCAACAGTTGCTCGTTAAATTTTCGTTTAGCCAACGCGAATATAGTCTCAGAAACGTCATTTTCAAAGTCATGAGAATTCAGCTAATCAACAGGCACCAAATTAATTGAAAAAAACTATTCCATTTTTCTTCACTCGTTGTCAAAAGTTTTTTTTCCCTCGTTGATGCAAGGGTCACAAATATAAATTGGACTACTCAGTCAACGAGGTGAAAAAGTTAAAAAACAAAACAAAAACGTTTTTTGTCAATTTCTTTCAACAGTCGACTTATTTGTCCGGTTAAGAATGCAGACAGTCTACAAAATAGTTGAAAATCAATGGAAAATTGAGAGATTGTTGCAAAATTGCTGCCTCGCACACTCGGGACTTTTTTCTATCGAATGTACAGAAAAATCGTTTACCGATCCTGTACAGACACGAGCATACGTATGAAATATTATCGCAATCTTTTTCATGGCTGCAACGTCATGAAATCCTTCAGCAGGCCGACGAAACAATGGTTTCATTTTATTTCCACTTGATTTTGTTTTTTTTTTTCATGGTGTTTGTTTATGTTTGCATTGACGCTCCAAAAAAAGCGATCACAGGGCTGCGGGATATCGACTAATTCTACGGACACTCGGTCGGAGAGTGACAATCGTTGTCGCACAAGCGAAATCGACAGAAAAAGCTGTTCTATTGACGATATTGATTTTGATGTGCGAGTACCGAGTTTTATTAGTTTTTGTCACGAATTTTCGGAGAACTCAAAATTGAGTTGAATTTCTAGGAACAGTAATGAAAAAAAAAAAAATGATTTTCGATGAACGAGAAGATCGCGGTTCGAGTGAAACGCGTTGATTTTTTGAATACCGTCGACTTTTGTTAAGGACTGTATCTTAGATGGATCCTTAAAAAAATGATTGGAGGTTCTGTTTTGAAAATGGCCGACGTTGTCAGACGCAAAAAATTCTGCGTGCTTTCGGAATTTAGTGTAAATTGTGAGTAGATTTGGTAGTCGCGATGCAATTTTAAAAATCGTAAGCGTGGTCGATGAAAATATTGAAAAATACGATGAGGGCTGTAAGGGAACGCATACGCACGAAAAAACAGCGTGTGCTGTTTGGGTTGAAATGCTGAATTACACTTTCTACACGTTAGTATACACTGTACCTTGGTAAGGACGTTTGGTCCGTAAACACAATGGAATCTCTAACACGCGCAAACTTGTTGTTACGGATTTGGATCTAAAACTCATTCCACACATCGACGATCTTTGATTTTATTGATAACGAGAGCGAATGATTGTCGTACGAAAGAAAGATGAAAAAGAAACCGGTGCGATGGCGACGCGAAAGTAGCTTGCAGACTCCATCGCGCTTAACACTCACACACTCAAAGCGAAATACACACACAGATGCGACAAATTTTACGCGGGTCGGCGTATATTCTTAGATAAATAAAAATCCGGTAGCGAGAGGACCGTCCGGTTTGATAGGGAAGAATTCTTCGTGTATATGCGCGAGCTCGCCAAGCCAAACGATGCTTTCGATGCGAGTAATTATTACGACGATACTCGCACTCCGATCAACTCACTAATATATAGATATAGTATGTACAAAGCTTTTATTAACTTACGGCTACTGTTTGTTCGGATGTACGAAAGGGTTCCAAGTACATGAAGCACCATCGTCTTTACTTGGTGCGCGACGTGCGCGAGCTCTCCCACATCAACGCATTCACGTATTTTTAGGCTCCTCGCCACCACAAGGTCCACAAGTGCCGTTACAGATTTGCGTGCGGTATTCTAGAGCGGTCAACGCTGTTTGGTGCCACCTACAATCACGACGACGCGGCGGCAGCAGCGTGACTAATGATCCGAACCTTTTCTAAACCCCAAAGTATTTTTTAAAGAAAGGAAAACACATTACGCTTGCTAGAGAAACGAACGGAATGTTTCTCGTTATTATTTCATTGTTGAAAGATTTGTATCGTCCCTGAAAAGCCTACTCGAAGATTCTTTACCGACTGCGGGACGCGCATTTCTCACGGTTACTGAGTCGATACGTTTCGATGAGTCAACACTTCACCCGCACATGGAATTTCGGAGTAATTACTGTCGTGGTCATTTGGCATTACCCCTCTTTTTGCATTCTATGTTCTCGCTGATTCGTTGGTATCGAGAGTGGGCGTAGAGGAAAAGTTGAAATTACTGAGGGCTTTGGACTTCGTTGTGGGAACTGAGCGCGGCTATTCACCAGTGGAAAATCATAACAGATGTCGCTCAAACCTCAAACAACTGGTTCCGGGCCAAAACGCTATTTCAACCCCTTAAAAATGTATTTTACGAGACAGAATATTTGACCAAGAGAAAATTCGTTACGATAACGTACACGTTGAAGCAACGATTCGTGCAGCTCATTTGTTCTTTCGACGTGCATATAAAGGAAAATGTTACGATATACACTTTACGCAATGAAAACAAATAAACAGCTGTGAACTTTGCGAAATGATCAAAAACTCCATAACGAGAGTTTGAGGCCCACACGCGGTCAACGTAAACAAATTTAATCAACAGAGTAAATAAAAGTAAAAAACAAAACAAATAGACTGAATGTAATCGATTCTGACTGTCGAACAACGCAATTACGCTAAAATTAACTCTGCGTCACTTCGCGCACAATCCGCGATTTGACGCGTGGGATTTTTCGGACACATGCGGATTCGCAATGTCGCCTGATATTTCGCGCGGGAACTTTGGCCCAGGAACCCTTTATGAAACATGCGGACAGCTTGTAATTGTTATTCCTAAATTTTTTCAAAAATCTTGTGCATTTCATCCCGCGACTATAAAATAAAATACAATCTCCGAACTCTTTTCGCGACCTAGTGAAACGAAATTCGTCTGACAAACACGTCGCAGGCTTCAGATCGGCCTGCTCGTGTTCTATTCCCACGTTTTTTAATTGCCCATCCATTTTTCTAATTTTTGACTAGCAAACGGTCGTCACGTGACATCTTTCACTTTTGTATCCAAAAGAAACAAAGCCCGCGAGTTACTGGGAGCCTGTGATTCTCTGACATCGAGTCTGACGCTTCGTTTAACTTTGATGCAGAGAGGAAAATGTTCATCTCACTTTTGAGGAATGGAAACTTTTTGATTCATATTGAGAAGCGATCATTACACGTACACATTTATACATAAAAATGTGTGATTTTCAAAGACTGGAAAATATAACCTCTCAAGCGCACTCACGAGCCCGCAACAAGGCCGAATGAAAATGCTAATAACTTAAGAAACTTGATATATAGCTCAGAAGAAATTACTCATTAGTGTGTGACATTCGGGCCCAACATGCAGACTTTCTCCTAAAGGATACTAAAAAAATAATGTGCCTCCAATTTTCTCGCACTTATTAGGCACTAAATATAAAAATAAATGATGGTTATCGTCGTACTCATTATAAACATAATTAACAAAATGTATCAGTACGCGAATAAAGTATTAAATAAAAAATATTCATTTGTTGTGTGATGATTCCTCGTGGCGGGCTAATCTGAATTGCAATCTGCTCGATAAAGCCGTTCAAAAATAATTCTTTTGAAATGGAGAAGTAAAAAAAAGAGCATTGAGCATTAGTCCTCGAACGTATTGGATCTGACGACTGAAAAGAGTTGTTGTTGTCCGCTTACGCGTTCTGCATGGCGATGCCTTTTCTAGTATAAAAGTGCGAGTGCGTGGGTACATTAGAGCATGTTTGGTCGTGTAAAAAGCAGAGTGTAAACACAGTCAGAGGCTGAGCATGCGTGCACGTGCATGACGGACGTCGGACGTATGGTGGTGTACGTGGTGAGTGGGACTGTCATGAAGGATCGGTCGGTAGTGGACGCGGCGCAGTGGTGGAGCAGCTCGAAAGGAGAGGGGGGAGAGGTGAAGGCAGTAGCGCAGTTCGCGCGAATAGCGCACGCAATCTCAAACCATCCAAGACGATTCTCCGTTAGGCAGTGCGCGGATTGTGTTGTTGCCCAGTAAAAAAAACCGTAAAAATTCAGACTAAAAAGAGATTTTCGAAAAAGTTTTTCGCTCGGAAAGCTTCGTATAAATCGAGTGACCTTGTGTTACTAAATTCCTTCGTTCGTCAAACCCAATGCCGAGAGGATGGTAAGATTGACGGAGGAGATGGTCGTGGCTCGAACTCGAGTGTCCGACCTCACAGCTGTCAGGAAGCTCAATTGCTGGCAAGTTATTTACAAATCAACAACCTCAATCCCTTTTCTTCACACTCTATTTCATAAGTTTCGAAACGCGATTCTAACTTTTTATGAAAATATTCATTCAACCACGTCTTCGGAAAACGTCAAGTACAAAACCTGTTTTTCGAAAAGTCCGACCAATTGCTATGACATTTCCAACCGTTCGTGCAAAATGAAACAAATTCATTTCGATATTATTGCGATTGAAAAAATTTATAAATTCATTCAAATATCCACGTAGTCTCTCATTCTGCGACAAGCTTTTCGCTGCGACTGAACTTTTAACCTAAATCGTTATTTCCTCATTAAAACAGGGGCACCGAACTAACCGATGTCAGCATTCTGCGAGATCTGAAAAAAGTCGAAGTATTGTCATTGAGGTGAGTTTTTCCAGTCGTTTTATAAAAATCCCAGCCCCGGAGCATCTTGGACTTTTTGTCATTGAAATATTTGCCCAGCGATTCATTTCATTCCCCTGCGCACCGTAGACCGAACATATATGAGTCTTTATGGGGAATCTGGGATCATATTGAAAAGCTTTCAGAATCAGTTCTGGAAAAAGCAGCTCAGTGCGGCTATCGAGCACAGTGAACCTTGCCAACCATTTTCTTTCCGTAAGAAGCAGTTTGCTTCAACTTTTGTACTCAAACATTTTCGAATAATTGCCAGTTCAAAATTCTTTGGTTCTCTCATGTTTTTTTGCCAAAATCGCGACATCAAGAAGTTTGAAATAAAAATTCTGTAAGACTAAAAAAATAAGTATTCTTGTTAGTAGGAAATAATCATTTATATGCAGCATCTGTGTGAATAGCTAATAACAATAATATTTTTCTTTTACATTCACAAATGACTTGCGGGGGGGAAAGGCCTAAAAGCCCCGGTACCGGGAACAGTTTGATGAAAATTCAAATAACATCTTTGTTGAGAGAGTTTTTTGATTTAAACTTTGCTCATTTTGAATTTATTACATTACGGGAATTAGAGGAATTTCGAAATTTGACAGAGGGGATAATTCTAGGAACGAAGATCGCAGAACTTGTGGGAAGTAACGCATCTTCCAAGAGTTATGTCGTGAATAAATCTCTGTTGGGATTTTTGCTCACTGTTCATCGGCTCAAAACTGATTGTACAAGAATAACGGTTTCTGCTTGTTGGTTGAACGTGTTGTTGGTTTTTCTGTTGGGTTTATTTGACAGTGTGAATAACATCAACACACTCAACGACTTCCAGTATTGTCTGAATCTGAGGGATCTCTTTGTGAGGAAAAATAACATCAAAGATCTCAACGAAGTTTGTTATCTTCAGAATTTGCTGAGTTTGCGAAATTTGTGGCTGGATGAAAATCCATGCGCGGAACAAGAAGGGTGAGCGATACCTTTTGCTGGCAAAAATGGAGGACTTGGACAAGGAGGAAAGTTTGACTCAATTGCTGAATTCCAGGTACCGTCTGGCTGTTCTCCGAGCATTACCAAATCTTGAAAAACTCGATGACAAGGTCGTCACGACGGAAGAAATCCAGACGGCTCTGGCCAGAGGAAGGATCCTGATTCATCCTTTGGATATGGACGCATCTCCGACTTGTTCGGAAACACCGAGTCCAGAGGTTCCTTTCGCACTTGCTCGCTTGGACGATAAACTTTTAAAAATTTTCTATTTCCCTTTTTTTTCCGATTCTAGGAAGTTATTCCCGAATGTTCCAACGAGGCGGACTTTGAACAGAGGAAAGGATACAACACTTCCGGTGACCAGGTAAAAGAACAAGCCAAAATAATTATTCGAGGCTCGTTTCTTTCCTTCCAACTTTTCAAGACCACGTTCTTATTGTTTTTCTTTTAAAGACACAAACTTCGAAGCATCAACAAGGATACTCGACACAGGGACAACGCATCATTAATGATTATCAAGAAAACGACAGAAGAAATGCCAATTGGTGCTCTTCGCCAACCTTCCACTACAATCAGCCGCAAAACAATCATTTCGATTACGAGGTAAATCACATTTCAATTGAAATCATCCCAACAAGTTCATTTTTCAAAAATCTCGAAAAACAATGTCCTAGCACGTTGTTTTTTCTTTTTATCGTAGACATCGTTACGTACTTTTCATAACAACTATGAAACCTCAAAGTAACCTCTATGGAGAGTATTCCAGAATTTTTTCACCTTTTTTTTCTCTCCAAATGGGTGAAATATGGAACGAAAAGGAGCCCCATGATCCGGAGGACCATGAAAAATCATACGATCCCCGGAGCGTTAATCCTCCAGTGTCTATTTTTTTTTGCGATATTGACAGGAGTACGACGAACAAGAACTGGGAACGGAAACGGAGAGGTTTTGCCGCAGACGGAGACACAGTAGCGATAACGGTGGAGAGAATACTTTGGAACAAAACAGCAGGCGGATTTACCCCTACTCGGAAAATGGAGAGAACGAGGCCAGCAGCAATCGACGATCCAATGTCGATCGACGGGTCGAAACGATGCCCGCTGTTTCGCCACGGACGCCCTATCCCCCGACAAATTACCCCGACGACCGACGAGAATCTGGTTCAGTTTACGAGGAGCAACAACCGCAGCACCAAACTTACCAAGACAGACGACATCCCTTGGAATCTGATCAACAATTACCAAAACGCAGCCCGGCCTCGTTGTACCAAAATAATACAATCGTCGATCGCGTAAGTTTGTCATTGGTCATTGTCTCGTTTCTATTTTTCCAAAATATACAATAACGAGTTTAATTTCTTGACAGGATGAAACGAACTCACGAAATCGAGAAATGGCATCGTCTCAGGGAGGCTGGGTGAGACATTCGGAGAAAGAAAAGTGCAATTTCTATTACCACCGAAGGCCAGTTACGAGGGTAAGAGCAACAAGCTTGATCATCATAGTATTTCGGGAGATCGCGTCATAACTGATTTGTCTTTCAAAATACGATTTCTTAAAAATTCCAAAATTTTTTTTTTTCAAATTCTAGCCTGCAAAAAATTGCCAGTGCGCAAAAAAACTTTTAAAGCAATTTGACACTCAGTTCACGAACAAGCAAAACCAAAAATACGGTCAAATTTACAAAAATCTAAAAAATCCTCAAAAATATAAAGATTTCGCAAAATGCAACGAGAATTACGAAAAAAAATCGAGGAAAATCGTGATCTACAGTGCCTTGAAGGACTAAAGAAATTATTTGATTAACCCAGCAGAAAAGTGCATCCTGGGTCATTCTGACCCAAAGCTTTTTTTCAAATCGGTATATTCCGGTAAAAATGTGTGTTTTTTTTTGTTTTTGTAGTAAATTATTCATATTTCGTTACCATTGGATGCCAAACAATTGGCGACAGAAAATAGTTGGGGTCAATACGACCCAGTATGCACTCGAAGGGTAAAATTGTTGAATTAACCCTCGAATGGTAACCTGGGGTCAAGAACGACCCCATGCGACTTGAAATCCCGCGCCCAAACCCTTTTTGCGCATTTTTTATTAGTTTTTCAATCTGAAGCAAAATTTCCCCAGGCTCACGAGATGCTGCATGAAAAAACCAAAAGAATGAGCCCAAGTTGAACTCTTTTCGTTCAATTTTACCGGAGGTATGAACTTTTCAAAATTGGGCTCCTTCCCCAGTTTACCGGAATAGCTAGCAAAAAAAAAGGTTACCGTTCTAGGGTTAAAGTTGATAATCTCATTGACGAACTGATCGGAATGATTTTAGAATTCAAACATCCTGTCAGCCGTGCTGTGTTTGGTAAAAGAGCTCGACTACCCGAGCCTGGAGGTGGTGGAGATGGCGGTGCGAAACAGAATGGACGAGCTAGAGGAATGATGGTTTGAGCGCCGTGTCCGATCTGTTAGCAGCTGCAACTCGTCGGTCAACGGCTGCGCTATTTTGACGATTTGGGCTTTTGCTAGACGCGTCATCCTCGCCCTTTCTCCAGTAACGAATCTCAAATAGTTAAAACCGATTGTGAAATCGAGTTTCTCGTATATCTTCGTCATTCGAGCCCACACGAAAGAGGAACGCGGCTTTACGAAGGTGTAGAACACCTTGCACTCAACCCGCCAGCGAGAATTGGCCCTACGATTCGTAAACATTCTCTGTTTATACTTGCAATCTTTCGGTTTATAAACACCTTCGGTCTCATCGTAACTAAACAAAAAAAACAAAAAAAAAACAAACGTCCGATTCGATTGAGCTGCGTTGTGCATTATTATGCTTTTTTGAGTAATACATATTTATATATATATATGTTGACAATAACGTCTCGAATTTATAATCATATAGCAGGACTTGTTGATGTTTGGACCCACCCTAGTGCAATAACGATGATACTGACAAAACCATTTATTATTATTATCTTAAGACATGAAATAATACTTTAGTAACAATAAGAATAATAATAATGGTAGTTTTTTTTCGAAAGAAATTTGGAAAACTTATTCAAGGAGCCAGAGACGATGGACAGCATGGAAAGTACAAAGTTCCATCGATCTCTTTCCTATTCCTCATTTTTTCCATTCCCTATTTCTTTATCTTCGAGGGAACCTAAAGTTTGTCAAGATTTCATGAAAAATCGACGTTACACGTTGTTCTTTTGCCATCGAGAAACAACGTTTCCATTTTTTTTTTCGAAAATATCGAACGTACTTGAGAAAAATAGAAAACTGGTTTTTTTTGGTCTTCTGTACGAACAAGAAATGCAGCACGTCGAGGCTGTGAACGAGTGGATGTGAAAAAAGCTACAGCTCTCTTCCTGCTGGCATTCTCCTGCGTGGGCCTCAAATTCCCAACTCCAATCGATCGAACAATGTCGAAATTCTCGCCGTTGAATTTTCCAGATGCAGCAGATTTTACTGATGTTTCAGGAACCTCGAGTATTTTTCTAGAGCTCGAACACAAGGAAATTGTAGACTTTTTTTTTTTACTATGGAATGTTCAACTTTTGTTTTTCTCATTTTATCAAATTTTCTCGGGCGCCTTTTTCGGACATTCGTGCGTGTCTACACTCATTACTTGTCAACCATATGAATCTATAACTTTTCGATGAAATTTAAAAAATCATCAGAGAGAATGTAACGATGTTGATGAAAAAGCAACTTGTGGGAAAATGTTGGAAATGAAGGGTTTTCGGTCCATAAGACCACGAAGTGCGCCCCTGTGGTTGATGAGCCGAAAATCATACGTACGATAAATTGCCCAAATGGTCAAACTCGTGCTTTTTTTAGAAAATGCATTTTTCTAAAAAAAAAATTTTCAGCATTTTTTCTCTTTTGGAAATGAAGGGTTTTCGGTCCATAAGACCGCGTAGTGCGCCCCTGTGGTTGATGAGACGAAAATCATACGTACGACAAATTGCCCAAATGGTCAAACTCGTACTTTTTTTTAGAAAATGCATTTTTCTTATTTTCTTTTATAATTCCACAAAGAAAATCGTGATGGCGTTTGTTTCTTTGGATCTACAACGCCGCAGCATGAGTCGCAGTGTAATAGGAAAAAAAAAAGTTTTCATTGAATTTCCGTGCGAGAATTCGATCAAGACTCAACGAAGTGCTATTGCGTGTTAACAAAAGACAAATAGGCTTTGTCTACTGTTTGGTTCAGTTAACAACGATCAGAAGTCGGACACGACAATGGCGGATCAAGAGAAATATTTGCTGCTGTTTCATTTCGGCGGAATTCGAACGTCAATGAAATTTTGGCCAATACGCATTGAATTTCGAGATATAGGTCGCGGGGCCACGCAGCTGAACTCTATGCGACATCGAGTCAATAAAAATACGGAAAACGAAGTGTTTTTTTTCTCACTTTTTCGTCGGTCAACATTTTTAGTGTCTATGCGGTTTTTATGCTCCATAGGACGCGGACAAAGGTTTCATTTTTGTTTAACCTCAAGTATGTGTCCTCAGGAAGAATTCTACAGAAACGAGAATAGGGCGTTCTCTCGTGCGGTCCTGATGACAGCTCGATCAGTAATTTTCGCCGTTAGTGATTTTGATTGCTTGCTGTTGTTTTTTTAGTAATCTTAATAAAAATTCCGTAATTGTGTTTCTGCTCCTGACGGAGATTCGATTGACTGCGCACGGTAGGGCGCAAATGGGAGAAGAATGGAGAATTTTTTCGGAAAAATGTATCAATATTGTTACATTACGCGTCCGGCTCATAATGAACAATTTTTTCATCCGATCCCACATGCTAAGGTTCTGTAGGGCGACAAAATTGACAATTTTTCTAAAGGTGCGGAAATGAAAAATTTATTTTGAGAAAACTGCTACGAGTCAATGGATCGAATGGTTTTTGTTCTCAGAATTCTTCATAGGATCTCGAGACTTTTGATTATTTTGTTAAGGGATGACGCTCTCGAAGTTGGAGCAATATGGGAGGCAGTAAATCTAAAATTTTTTTTTCAAGGAATCTCGGAAAAGAATGAAAAATTGATATTCGGGAAAACGGGGATCTGGGTGGTCAGGACGTTGCCGAACGGGCGAGTACGTCAGTGTGACCGATCAGGTTGTCGTGGGTCGGAAAAGGGGGCGGGAGGGGGGAAACGAACGAAANAGGGGGAGGGAGGGTAAAAGGGAGAGGAAGTAGGAGAATCGCGGAAAGCAGGCACGCTCGATAACGAGATACGGCGCTAGTGTTTCTCTCCAAGCTCTGAAGCTCGAGCCAGTCTGAGCTCTGTCAATTTTCAAAGTGTCAGAGTCTCGTTGTCATAAGCGTATCCCGTTAGCTCATCCCGTTTGATCCCGAGTGCCCGAAAGCCGATAAATTCAGTGTATTTCCTTGTCACAATCGTTGCCATCGTTGTTAACACACACGAATAATAAAAAGGAAAGATAAATACGATAAACCGAGAGCGATTTAACCAAATAGAGTTTGTGCCAGTTAAAAACAAAAAAAAAGCAATAATGACCGACAAAAAAGGTAACTATGACGAAGAAGAGAGGAATCATTGATGAGTTGAGCGTAGAAAAACACTTATAATATATTGACCTGCATAAGATGCGTGCAAAAGACCAAAACGATTACATTTTAATTTACCTTTTTTTCCATGTAACAAAAAAAAAACGAAAAGAAATTCGCGACCGGCATTGAACGGTTCGAAACGAAAATTTGTCAATATATTTACATTTATTCTCATATATACCGTACTCAGTCGCGATTCGACGCGATTATTCCGTCAAGTTCTCTTATTATACTACAACCAACCATGTTACTACACATACTTCAACTGGCGCTTTTTTGGATCGATACAGTACATATAAATTGTCTCAATATTCTTATATTCCAATTTCAATGACATGAGTCGTTTCCTCAGTACACAAACTGGATGATCGTTGAGGGGTTTTAGGAGTTTATCGTGAAAATACATTTGTACTCGCGGAATATCGCAAATTGACAAATCTGAGCAACGGTAACGCATTAATCAATACCGTCTTCTTTTCTTGTGAGGCATTATAATACAAAATGGCCTCCGCACTGTACGACGCGACCCTACCAATAGCGCGCTCCCTCTGTCCCCGTCCGACATAACCACCAATAGATCCTCTCGCTGCTTCGATACAGTCAGTCACACATTTCCGTTATTTCCCATCAATTTTCATTAATGCACGCATGTATAAATATATCAACAAATATATACATACATGCGAGCGTGTGTGTGTCAACATCGCATCCGTTTGGTTAGAAAAGTTTCGACTCGAGACCGGAGCACATCGTTTATTATCGCATAAAAACGCTTCGGAAAAAGTACAAAATTTCGTAAATCCTGAAATTCTGTCGAAAATGACAATTTTTTAATCGCGTCGATAGAAAATGAGCACAAACTGCGAGAACGTCCATTTGAGAAAAATGATCGCGAGTACGCGCGGAGGCCATATTGTCAATAAAATATAACAAAAGCAAAGAAAAAAAAAGAAAAAGTTTTTTAAAAACTCGAAAAAGAAAAACTAGAGCGTTCACACATTTGCACGAATATTTCGGGCTAGTGGAGTGCACGATCAGGATATTGTTTCGGAAATAGAAAAAAGATAAAAAAATCCCTATGGGCGGTCCAGGGAAAGGCAGTAGTTTACCGTAAAACGTTTGAGAGAGAAAACAAAAGCTCGAAAATTATGATTTTATTTTCATTGAAATCCCATTTGGGTGGAGTTATGTCGAGAAGTAAATACAAAATCGATCAAATGCCTAGATTTAAGGAAGGTGTTTGTATTCGACTAGATGATAAGTGGTGGAGCTTTGTGTCAAAATCCATAATCACATACACACACACACATACACCCACACAGCCAAAAGCCGCAGACACACCGGTGTAGTATTAATTTGTAAGGGAAAAGATCGAGAAAAGAGAAGGGATGTGTGCGCAAGTGCGTTTGCGTATAGAGAAAGAAGAGAGTCAATGATTGAACGATATCATTTCTCTTTTGGGCCGTCTCCCCGATTGCTGAAATCGCGCGGTGAGCGAATGCGACGAGAGCGAACGTGCGAGAGAACGAGTCAATGAGCGAGTGAGTCGTTGGGTGGATGTGCGCGCGCCCCCGTGTGCATGGTTGAGAGAACGAGAGCGAGAAAAAGCAGAGAGAGAGAGAGAGAGAGAGAGAGCGAGAGAGAGAGGCGGGGGCAGACATATATACATATACGGACGGACTACAGACCGACAGATAGAGCGAGAGGTAGCCGAATGGCGGCGGAGAGAGAGGAAGCGGAAGGATATAGTGTCAGCCGCAGAAGCAGCGCCACCGTAACGTCAAGGCGGCGGCGGTGGTGAGACACATCGGTCTCAACACTTTCATCCCGGGGGGAGACTTCTCTATGACCTGCACTTGTGGCTGTCAATGTGTGTTGCAGAGGACCGTCGTTTCAGAGACGATTTGTGATGAAAGTCAGTAGGTGGAGACGCCTTGGAAACCAGCTATTGTGCAGCTCAAGCCACGTATCTAATCTCACCTTCTATTTAATACCACACGCAAACACACACACACACACAACCGTACATATATATTATTATTTTATAATCGTCATATAAATATCAATATAAATATATCGATGTATGGCGTTTGTGCGTGTGTTTGTACACTATATCGATACATATATATATATAATTCACATATTATATATATGTATTATTATGTCTTAATAACTTGCAACGTATTTTTATATAAACAACCATATGTAGTATACATATGTGACTACGGGCGTGGGTGTGCGTGCTCACGTTACCATGTTATTTAACACGCACGCACACCCATTTTATATATTTTCTCTATCGTTCCTCCAAAAATATATGCAATATATAGGACACGCGTACTTCGAAGCTTCCCCCTCGTATGTGCGGTTACATTTCGAGGCGCCATTACTTTTTACGTTTCCATTATTTTTTTCCATCATTTTTGGCACCGCCATGTTTTTCTACCGAATTTCAAATGAATTTTCGCTCTACCGGTCGCGTCGCGAGCCTCTCGTACCGCATACGAGGCTGCTGCTCGTACGCGTGTGCCCCATGGAGCCACGATGCACGCGAACGTCTCAATCGTTTGAAGATTTCGTTCTTCCATGCCTTTTGGCTCGTTTCTTGAAAATTAAACTTGAAAATTAAAATTACTCTGTAGACAATCGAAAGATTTTGGACTTGGTCGTTTTTACCATTTTCGAGTCTTCCAATAAGAGACGTTCGTGGTTGCTATGCGTTTAAGTTATCATTGTGTTTGGAGCAGAGATGCTGACGCGATTGTGTCACAATGTCTGCCGTGTTTCATATTTTTCCCTTGAACAAAAGTGTCATATACACTCGTTCGCTTTTATCTTCTTGTTACTTTGAGTATTTATTGTTGTGGTCAAACGAACGGTGTGTCCAACCTCGCTTATTGGCCGCCAAATCTGATCCTTACGTTTGCCCCAATACTCGCGTGATTATCAATTCATTCAGTGAAAACTCATTTTCAAATGCTTCTGTTTATCGTTACGTCGTGTATATGAGAGATATATAGGTCGCGTGCCAAAAGACATTGGGACCAATACGAGGGTATGGCCATACAAATGCTGTATTTAAGCTCGACGTACGATATGTATTATGGACTTTTTTTATATTTATTTTTCTTTATTTTTATTATTCTTTAGGTAGCGTAATGGTTGATCACTTTTATCGATAGTGCATGAAGCTTTTGTATCTTATAACGCAGATTATACGAGTTCGAAATCCACCGCATATTTCGTGCAACATTAAATATCAATTCGAACGTTTTTCCCCCAACAACTCGAGTCAATTCAGTGACAAACGTTGCGAAATCTAAAGCCAGCGACATCTTTCGTGCGAAATGTGCGGTTTCGATCTTATGCATGGAAACGTTACTTTTATTTCCGTGTTGGACTATCTGATGGAATGACACAGTCGTACAATGGCCTTGACTGATCGAGCAATCGGACGCCTTTCCTGATTTTTCTCTCCCCGCGATCATTTATCTGGAAAATGTGGAAAAGTGTGCAATCGAGTCTTGGCGGAAATGAATGAAAGAGGGAAAGGTGGAGATCGCGAGAGTAACGACGCAGCAGGTTCTATCGACCCGAGAGTTCCAACGAACTCGCTGCCTGCTCGCGTTATCCTCGCTCTATTCCGTTTGCTCCATGTACATGATTATTTGCTATATACTTAGTCCACTAAGCCAACAAACAGTTATTGGCATTGTTTTTATGAAATATTTGAGTTTTGCACGGTTGATACGAAATCCGATGGTAGTGGATGGATTTATTAAAAATTCCAAGATTCGATATTTCGTTGAGAATTCTCAATGAAATGTCGCGCGACTCGGGACTCTCTATGCGAATAATTCAATTTTTCAAATAATTTCGTACTGTTTGATTAACGATCGGAACGGAGTCCCGATCGCAACCGCGTTTGCCACAGAGGATTGCGCAGCCGCGTAATCCTTACGCGAGTGCGCACTACTCGCAAGCTGCATGTATCGTAAACTCTTTATTTCGTCTGTTACTAGTTCGTACGTACGCTGCACTACGAAGTTTCCAAAAAACGGAAATATTGATACGTTCTGGACAAAAACTCTTACCGACCGATGATAAATCGATCGAAATTTTTTTTTTTTCGCAATTCTCGAGTTGACTGAAAATACGGTCTCGAATATTTTCACGCACGACTGACGAAAAACTGACCCGACAATGAAAATGACTCACGCTCTAAATGAATCATAAATTCGCACAAAAATTCGAAATTTGAGAAAAAAGAGCTGGAAAATTCTTAGCGCGCCGTACCTCGGGCCGGATCTTGAGAAGCTACAGCGCGTCAGAAGCGTTATCATCCTAAGAATAATAAATGTCGCATGCCAATGGAGATGTGTCGTAATAACGTTGATGCGCTTCAAAGTTCCGGCCCGTCGAATCGATACGTACAATGGAACAGAGCTGAATATTAGATCAAGAGTAAATGTTGGTACGCTTGATAGAATCCGCATGAGCATGCCTGCCAGATAAAATACCACTAGAGGATATTGAGCTCTAAATTGGAATAGCAATACGGAGACACAGCACTAGCGATTAAATGTTCAAAGATGACGGTCGAGGCAAGACCAACAATCGCCATATTTGAAACAAACAACATTGCCAACAATGTAGATGTGAAAGGACGGTCTTTTGTTTTTTATTTAAAGCAGAGATGGTCAGGACCGTCACTTCGCATCACTAAAAAGTTCGCGCGTAAAATAAATGTCGGCTAAATGTGCGGGTTGAAATAACAGAAGGGAAGGAAGAGAGAGGAAGAGAGAGAGAGGGAGGAAAGATAAAATATAAATACAGCGGAAAATGTAAAAAAAAAGATCGAGTGTTGCGATGCGAAGCAAGGATTCGAGTCACCGCGGTGTCCTTTCTTCGATGCGGTAAATCGTGAAATGTTGGTTCTATGCATAGTTGGTATATTTAGAGAATCGTAGGAGACGATCGTGCCGACACGAGGAGAGGGCACCGCGTCTCGCTCGGTTGTTGCTAGATTAATAAATGACAAAAAAAGAGACAAAAAAAACGTATATATTGTCTACGGACGAGGCAAAACTACATTGAAACTTTCCATGGGGGCCAATGCGATTCCTCTCGCAGTATTTCGATAAAACATCGAAATCTATCGACGCGGCAGCGCCTTGACGCCATCAAGTATTAAAATAAAAACAAAGTGCTTAAATGGCCCCACAATGGCTAATTCGGCCCTTTTCCGTTTTGCTATTACACGAGATTGTTCGAGATACGTAGAGAAACGAAGGTCCGAGTGCTCAAATGTTATGATTTTGTCTTCGATAATATTTCCAATTCCTTGGTATTGGCACTTAACAATGTAATACATATGATGAATTGTTATGATGAAATCGATCATTGTTTGCACCGTGGCACTATAATATTGACACATATGAACAACTGTATTCGTATATGATACAAAACCGCTGAAGGTCGTGTACTCGGCTCTCCGCGATGAGGATCGACACGCGCTTCGTGTTTACGACCGCGCCGCAATAAATACTTGTGTTTCCACTTGAATTAACACTGTGGCAGCATTTTCAAGAGACTCGAAAATATATAAGAGCAGAGCCGAGGAAGCGGCATTCAGCGATTCGTATAAAACATAAGCAGGACAATTTGGTGTGGGCTGACGCGTCTATGTTAGTGTACGACACACGTTCATTCGCCGCTACCGGGCCGCGGCAACCAGACTGAACAAATTGACTCGCCGTTTTATTTCCTTTCCCCACGTTTTTTCCGTCCCTCTCTCTCTTTCTCTCTGCGCAAAGATGCGCTCGAAGGACCAAAGAAAATCCGTACGAAAATGTAAAAACAACAAAGAGTCGATCTGTGCTAAAGTTTTGGTGCCGTGGCAACGGGCGTACCATTATTAATAGATTTATTTTAAAAATCTGGGAGTTTTGCATTTATTGATAATGCAATAATGCAAAACCAGCAGCATGCGTTAAGAAGCACTAACGAATGAACGAAACAATATACATTTAATATAAATGAGCCTGAAAAATATGATGAAGAACAGTACTATACCGCTGCTGTACTCTTGGCCACTAAAACCGAGGCTTTGAACGATCAATTAATACAAAACCGCAACTACTACTACCACCACCACTCACTTTTGCTCTTTTGCTACCACTAACTAACTATTACCACAACTATGACCGTAACTACCATTACCACGACTATGACTGCTACCAATAAAACCAACACAACTGTCTCATTGTTCTGATTGTTATTATTATACTGATTGTTATTACGATAACCATTGTTGTTGTTGTTGTTGTTGTTGTTGTTATGTGAGAGACAACGACAACGATAATCGGGAACAAAGCTCGAGACGATACCGATTCCGATCCACTCTTGTTATTCGTTCAACAAACTTGACACGGTTTCCTCTTTAATTTTTCACATATACAATTGTTCCTTCTTTCCTTTTACGCAGTAAACGTTTATGAGAAGAATAAACACAAAGATGAGAATATATATATATGAAGCTAGCTAACGAAATAATTGATATCGTTTCTTTATCATCGTTTTCACTTGATCTCGTTATTATGCAAAAGTTTGTCGTTTGCTGAATTTTGTCAGAACGTATTTAATGTGTGGATCTTTTTTTGTATAGTACATTTAAATATGTGCCTCGTGCGCGGGTGTCTTTATGGTCATGCGATTTAATGCCCGGACGACACAGGCGCTCACACGTGTGCCGCGATATACTCCCATTTCACGTACTCTTTGTACGCAATGGGGTTGTTAACGCCCACGCAATACGAGTTTACACTGCTCGCTCTATTCACCGCTTTCCAAATCAATCGGCTCCCGGTCGCTCTGTCCTTCAAAACTATTCTACTGACGTTGTCTTTGTGCTTCCATGGAGAATCGTTGAATCGAGCATCCAGTGTTTTACTCCTTCATCACCACTGCCCCCCCACCCCCAGCCCCGTTCACCGCCACGCCATTGACTCTCGTACTCATTGTATAAATAACACATATGTTAATTATTTACAATTGCAGCTTCTTGATAGTTCATCAGTCTCTTATATGAGCCTCAAGTTCGCCAAGAGTCTTTTTGTTTTTGTTTCTGATTCTCCCGGGCCAACTTGAGAGTCTACGTTTTTTTTCTTATTACGTACAATGTCAAATCACTGAATGTTGGAGCTAAAGTTTTTCCTAGACAGATACACACTACCCCTGTGACGGCACGGCTTGGTGCGCCACGGTCCCGAGTACCGCGGTCACTCTCCCGCACGCGACGATCTCTTTTCGACATGATAAATGCATTTTTTTCTACATTCCGTTGCGTTTAGACGGAAGTATTCAAAAAATAAATCGTAGCATCGTGTTGATTTTTTTTAATTCAGCGAAATGTTTGTCGGGCGATCGCGTTACGAGGGACCGAAAGTTGGCCAATCCTGCCCTCACCATGCTGGCATTCGACATGGCGACGGCACATTTTTTTCTCGTTGGTCAAACACAAGCGAGAACTCGGAACAAGCGTTGTTTCTGTTTGTTGTATACTTGCGGTGACGGTTTTTCGTTCTCTGTTTCTCTAATCTTTCGAATCCATTTCGTTGTGTCACAATGCTTGAACCTGATTCTCGTTTTTTGTTTATTTCGTTTATTATCATTTGTTTAAATTTTCATTTTTACCGTTGAAATCGTTAATCATCATACGTTGTGTTCTTTATAATGCTGACGTTCGAAAGCGCCTTTTTCACACGCATTTTTCGATGTATTTTGAACTCACGGAAAAATGTGATCCGGTTGAGTTTATAAATTTTGATGAAAATTCATTTTCCGGTGCTGCTGATCAGTAGAAAATTTTTTATTGTGAGATTGCGCCCTCGAACTCGGCAGCGAGATTAGACGAATGTATTTGGCTTTTACCTTGATTGCCTAACGCTATATTTGCTTTGAAATCGGTTCTTTTATACATCTTAGATTTAGTGATACAAAGAGGTAGGCTTTTGATGCGAGAATTTTCGTTACCCAAGGAGCCCCAGTTTTTCGGTGAAAATGGTTGCTCAGAGGACATTCCTCGTAATTCTAGTCCAAGTGACATTGAAAAAGTAGTTTAAATGGACGTGCGACGAGTCTGTGCGTAGAGTGACGAATATTCTCGCATCATGGTCGTTCGGCGATGTCCCACGTTTTGAGAGTTCATTGTCTATCATTGTTCCGAAGAGAAAATATCGGGAATGCAACGATCGCGTTAACTCGATATTCATTGAGGCTGATCTGGGCTCGGTAAACAAGGGACAACGCCTGCTCGACCTTCTACCGTCTTATTTGGTTTAACTATTTCTTTTCTCACAATCACATATTACATAGTAACTAACTTGATTGTTCTAGCTATAATTAGTATTTTTATTAAACTCAAAACACAACTGTTTTCGATAATAAAAAACATGAAATACTAAGCAACGAACATACAAACGAAAACGATATTTGTCGTGTGTATATCATTCAGCCCCGGGGTGGACAAGTAACGCGCCTTTTTCCATCATTTTGTGAGCGCGGTCTCGACGTTCCACTTCCGGTATAAATTCTCGGTACCCAAACGCTTTTCGTGTAGCCCCGCTCGAATTATTATAAAGACGATGCGTTGGTGCCAGGACCGGAAGGATCAACGCCGAGATCGTTAAGAGGATTTTGGATCAATGACAAAATTCAAAATGAATGATTTTTTCAAGTTAAATTTTCAACGCGAATGCACGAGCAAAAAAAAAACGATTCAAGCGACTAAAGTTTCGACTCGCTCATTGGTCCGGTCCCTCAGGAGATGGGAAGGTGTACACGTGGATCGAACGATAGATTCAGCCTCCCTGAAAAATAAATATCGAGTCACCAGGTAATTTGTGTTAACGATTGTCCGAACGTGTCTTCCCATCTCTCCAACGAAATTGAAAGCGGCGCGGGCTTACTGATTCACCCTGTCCAGGGATCTTGCTGCGGTAACATCGAGCCAATGCCAAACAAGCGTACACATTCACACACTAAATAAGAATCGAAAAAAGACTGATAATACGTGACGAATTGTTGCAGCGTACCCCGTGGCACCCCATCCGCCAACAGGATTCGTACCAGCGCCTGCACAGCCAGCGACCTACGGTGGTAAGTGCAGCCTCAAAACGGCAATAACGAGCAAAGTGAAATTCATATTTTCTCAAAATCTCGAGAAAAAAATCATCATTTTTTGATGCTATTTCGATTTCGAGAAAATTGAAATAATCCTTTTGGAAAACCCGAATAATTTTGCCTCCAAAACTATTTCTCGTTCGCTTAGCGATCGCCTACTAATTGGCTTCGTTTTTTTTGTGGGTGCACGAGCAGTCGCTGGGGCTGGTCCGTATGGGGTTTTCCCGAATCAACCTCAACTGTACGCGACACAGGGACCACCGCCGCCGGCCTATGATCAAACACTTACACATCCCATGGTGAGTCTTCACCGTAATTTGCTACTCGCCAGATTTTCCATGTTCTCAGGCCTCGAAATGCTCTTTGAAAACAATTATTCAAGACTATTTTTCGCCAAGATGAAAATTGTCAATAAAAATCACATTTTCCGACTCTTCTCGCAACTCTGAAATTTTTAAAAACGTATTTTTCATTTATTCACAATGATAAATAATTAATTTTTTTTTTCAAGATGTACCAACCGATGTATGGTCAGGGTTATCCGGGCGGATACTTAGCTGGCTATCCCACAGCTTATGGCCCACTCCAATACTACCCCCCGCTTGCGGCGGCCGCAGCTTATTACCCAGCAGCAACTATGCAACCTGCGCCAGTCAGGCCGACGATAATGGTCCCCGTAAGTCAGCCACTCCTTTGTCAAGTTTCACAAAAAAACTTCAACTCAAAACTCAGACACACATGAGTCTGGAGTGTCCAACAGTTTTCCATTGTTCTTGAAGATTTTGAAAAATCTTCAAAAATTCAGAAAAGTTGTTTGGGATCCATAGGGGAAAAGCCTGCACACCGGGTGATGCATGAAAATTATTTTTCATTATTTTTATATGTAATAGTAATCTGTACGAAAAACCAGAAATTTACGCCGTTTACTGAATGGGCCCCCAGACCCATGTGTGTCTACGGCGATTTGAAAAAAAATTGACCGTCTATTGACTGGAAATGAAATTTTGTGAAAAATCGTCGATATTTTGTTAAATACGGTAAACTAAATATATTTTTATAATTCCAACATTTTTTTTCATTTTGGCAGTAGATTTGGTTTCAAACGACAAAAATTTACTTCCGAAGAGACTTTCTAAAATATTTCTTGCTGCACTGACACCATTTTTTGGATTATTCAAAAAACGTATCGAATAAAATGTGGATTTTTTTCAACAAAATTTTGTTTTCAGTGTTCGGACTGAATGATTTGTCGATGAATACGAAACAGAATGAAGAAACTTTCCTTTTTTGACAAAATGAATAATAATGTGATAGTTAATACCCACTGAATATTGATGGTTGTGAACAGAACGGATTCGACGGTGGACGATTCGACGGAATATCGCAACCTGTGTTACCACCTCCACCACCGGGAGTAGCTGCGAATGCTGCCCAGTTAGCTGCAATGGCAGGTCACAGTGTCGCTCTCTCCCAAAAGAAGGGTTCCTTCCTGGGTGGTGGTACGGAGGGGGGTTATACCTTTTGGTAAAACATGCGTCAACCAGTTAGCTAACATTCAGAGAGACAGGGAGGAAGAGAGAAAAAGAGAGAGAGAGCGAGAGAGTGAGAAATACAAAGAGACAAAAAAAACAAACGCCCAAACGACCGAGGGGAACCGCATGAAAATGAAGATGGGCGAGAAAAGAGAAGGGAAATTTGGATACGGAACGGAGAGATGTTAAAGATGTCCACGGGGATGAGATTTAAAACTGAAAAAACACATAGGCGCGTGCGTATGCACGAATGCACGCACGGAGGCACGAAGCAAGTTTCACGATAACGAGCAAAGGCCCAATTTCGTCAAGGTCTCAACTTTCAAACTCTTCCTACTCCTTGAAATTCTATTTATAGGCATATTTTACAGACCCTCACGTTCGAGAATCGTGATTTATCAGAAAAATGAACACCAACTATTAAAAACAATAATAATAAGCCATTCCAATTGAACAATCAATGGCGGCTCATTGCCGAGGGGATAATCAATAGCGGATACTTCGTGAGCTGGATATCGCCGGAGGAATATGCTTTGATTTCAACAACTTCTCACAAACATTTCTTTTTTCCTTTTGTTTTTTTCCTTTTGGTTTTTTTTTGTTTTTTTTTTTTCGTCCGACAACGATGCGGGTCCTCCTCGCAATACGTTTCTTCAATTTTCTAGCATCGAGTCTAGCTACGAATATCTAAGAGAGGGAGAGAGTGTTATGTGCCGTACGCGTGTGGCTCTTCAGAGAGAGAGATAACGACATTACGAATGCCATCATGACAGCTGAGCACGTCTCTACGTAGAGGCTTGCCGTTTCATCTCGAAGGAAACATTCGATGATCGTACTTCACTTTGTATCATACTCCATATGTCGAATGGAAATGAAATTTTTCAAACATCTGGTACCATACACGAGTCGCTTACACGAGTGTACAGATTTCATTACGCTTTTAATATTTCCTCTTGCGAAATATCGTCTCCCTGGTTGAAATAATGAAAAAAAAAAAAAAAAATAAACGTTAGAAAAAATGAAGGTATGACGAGGACATCGCTCTGCATCTCTCTCTCTCTTTCATCTCGTCAATTTCTAATGAGATGTACATATTACGTTGATATTTGTATTATATTTAAATTATTATTATCGTAGCCATTCGATCATGCGCATAGCATGTGCGTGATGATTCTCAATTGGATGAGGGGAGTAGGAAAAAAAGAGGAAAATGAAAGAAAAATAAACAAAAATCATTGAGTAATATGGAACGAAGAAATAAATTGAAAAATTGACAGATTAATGACTCAGGTACATTCGGAATATTCATTATTTTTAGTTGGTCACCCATTCCAGTGCTAAAATCCTTTTTTTTTTCACTGAGGTGGCTCCATTCGCGAATTATTGAATTTTGGGGTTTCCATGAGACAATACGAGGATGTAGTTTCGACGCAAATGTTCTCATGTATCCACGAAATAAAGAAAAACAACAGGACTGTACGATTTAAATGGTCTTCCTATTATTTAGTCATCTATTCCTTCTTCGTCCCAATATTCAAACAAAATTACAATAGTTGCTCGTTTTTGTATTTCCCGCTTGACAATACCCTGTCGATGTTCGTACGGGCAATCTTCATCAAATTGTATTGGCTATTCATGCATTCTGAAGAACAGGCTCCAAAGTCTTTGACTAGCTTCGAAGACGATCCGCCTGGGCTCGAGCTATCCCGCATTTTATCATTGCATTCCATAATGCAACGGCCCCAACGACTCTGAAAACCCAAATATTCGCATTCAATACCCTGCTCGCTTTTTCTTTCCTTCCTAAAGTTTTCAAAACAAAGGACAGACCGAAAAATACAAAATAATGTTTTGCCACTCTTGCATAAATATTGCAATGCAGAGGAATAAAATCCACACCTTTTGGAAATTATTTTTTCAAGGCAAACCATGGGACTTCGTCAATGAAGATTTTTTTTTTCTTGTCTAGCAAAGTGGTTGCAATTTTTTATCTTGGAAAGAAGCTGCGTTGGGATTGTGCGGAGGGACTGCCACGATTTTCAGTTTTTAGCAGAGATTGATTGCAATTACACTTCGTGAATTATTTATGGTATTTTTCTATCGTTATTTTTCTGAACTTTTTAAATGAAACATTGCATCATCAATGTTTTGATTTGTTTGTATAATTATTTAGAATATTTGCATGTTGAAATTTTTTTTCCACAGTATTTATTAATTAATCACATTGAATATTATTTAAATAATTGTGTCGATTATTCATGTTAATTGTTTTTTAAATTATCATTCACGATTCCTACTGGATGAGAAAAAAGGGCTGACAATCAGATTTTTGAGTTTTTAAACGATAGATATGTAACGAGAAAAAATCTACTCGGGGAATCGACTCTGGGGTTTGACGGGTTGAGAATCAATGTAAAAGGAAAAAGTACCTGAAGTCGATTGATTTCCGACTGTACAAATTGCTGAGCATTTTGCACACCGACGCTGCAATTGTCTATGCAGTTTTGGGTTCTTTCCATGCTGTAGGATTGATTGTCGCAACATTGAGCAGCACACCGGAGCATGTCACCCTAAAATTTAATGGGTAACGAGTCAACTTCAACTATTTGATTAATAAGTTAATACGCGAATGTAACGCAACATTTTGTTTACCTGCATTTTTCGTAAATGAGATTTATCAATTTCTTCGACGATATTTAAAAAGTCTCTCTCTAATGTTTTCAAACGTTCCTCGTGTTCTTCCATTACGTAATTTTTTGAATTTACGTTTTTTTTATTTAGTCTTTGGGTTTGGAATAATAATCAAGGAATCTCAAGTTTTTCTGCTAGAGTTTGTTTTGCATATCATAAATAACACGGATCACGAGGTATAACCTAACAATGATACGGATCTACGTTACGACGTGATACCGGCGGTAAACTGGCAGGTTAGGGTGTATCTTGGCGTAAGTATATGTGCCATTTGGTTCGGAATTGCTGCAAACTCCGCCGTCTAGCGATGGTAACATCCTCCAGTAAACCAACAAGAGATTTTTATCGACCGTTCAATCAGCGTTCTTTCGAAATTTTGTATAAACGTTCTTGGCACCAAAACTAACAATTTTTCCTTCACGAAGAAAACTTTTCTGACGTTTTGCATTCCAGATATTTAATTTCCCCATATAAACGCATGTAAATAATTAACCTCACGCTCCGTTAAAGTTGTACGGAAAAAAAACAAAAGAAACGCGCGACTTTAAAATTGGAAATTAAAAATCTCAAATTGTAAACGTCAGAAATTTTTTCTTTATAGGACAAGAATTGTTAGTTTTGCTACCAAGAACGTTTATACAAAATTTTCGGAGAACCCTAAATAAAGTCGTTTCGTAACACGTTAATAAAAAATTCCAACCGCGTAAAAAGTTTGCATTGATAATTCTTCATAGTCTGCAGCTTCCGACTGCATGCGTCAGTCTTTTCAAAATTCGTTCAGATTCTAGTAAATAAACACATTTTATCACACATTCAAATTTGAATCTATTTCGTTGTTCTGGAAATTTGAGTTATGAGGAACACGCTTGATCGAGAAAACTGTGTTTTGTTCCGTAAATTATCAATCCAGCATCTGACATCTGACTCGTTTTTATAATTGACAGATTTCTTTTTGCTCTCCGAAAAAGTCAACAAGAATCGCGTACTCTCGTAAGAAGATATCAAGAAAATATGTCGATTAGTAAGTTCATATTTTTAGAGCCCTGATTGCAAATAACACACAGAGGTCGTGAAAATTGATAAGTTGACGTTACAGAATGAAATCGAAGGAGGATCTTGAATTTTAGGCAATTCTGACGAATATGAATTTCTGTAAAAAAAAAAACTCGTTGTGAGTATCGTCCAAGTTTCATTTTATTTTCATTCACATTCTGGACAGTAAGAATTCCCTCTGATTCAAGGTTTCATTGCAAAGGGCAATTTTTTGATTGTCCTTTTTTCCTTACTGGTATTTCACGTCCTGATAATTATTTTCTTTCCGTTTTAAGAATCGAGTTCCAGATTATCGACGGCTCACGTGTCCGACTCTTCTCGGCCCTCTCTGCAAAAATCCGCAAAGCCGGGAGGCTTGAACGTGAAACCATTAGCGGGTAGCGCCGCGTCGCTTCTATGGCCGGGAAGAGCCAGTGCGGTTTTTAGAACTGTGAAAACTGGTTATAAAGTAAACGGAAAAAAGCATTTCGACTTATTTTCATTATTTTATTCGAATTGCAAAATCCGATGTTCCGGACTTTCGTAAATTCCCAACTATTTGGTCAAGCGTTTTCCGAATTCTATAAATTAAAACGAACGAATTATCCGTCAATACATATTTTTGAAAAATCTTGAGAACAAATCGTTGATAAAAAAAAAAATAATATTTTCATAAAGATTGACGAAATATAACGAGAAATGACTATCGCTGGAGGTTTCTTTAGCTATATTTTCTATGCTTCAAGGATCGCTATTTCTCGTTACAAATTCATCAAGAAAAATGTTTTTAAATTTGCCCTTGACGAAGTTTTTGAAAATCGATCAATGTCCCTTCTTTTTTTTGAATTGGTAACGTGGGTATGTTTCGGGAACAGAATCGAGATTTTGATCGAGCATTTTGGAACACCAAATTAAATCTAATGAAGGGCGTAGAAAATTGTTTTTAAAAATTGACCGAAAAATTGATAATCGCGTTTGACTGGTTTGTCGAAAATATGACTTGTGTGTGTGCAGGTACCACGATATCAAAACAGTTACCGCCTCAGTTCATACAATCCGTTTAATTGTGAAATAGTGGAAAACATTCTAGACGACGTTATGAAAACAACTCTGACAGGCCTTAAGTACAATCCCGCGGTTTGCATGAAACTGTGTCAAGATATGTCCGCGGAAGTTCGGAGTCGTATCCATAAAAAAGCTTTTGATCGGTGAACCATTTTAGAAATCCGTAATTAACAAATTTCAACTCTTCGCCTGTACCGCGGGTTCTTCATGAAACATTACCGTTGCAGCAATTTGCGACGTGCATAAAAGAAATTTACATGAAAATAAAGTAAACGAAAAAATTCGATGAGAAGAAAATTTCGGAAAAATTCTACATTCAAAGAAAATCCACCGAACCCATTCTGCAACGATAGTTTATCGATTTCCATTTTTTTCCGGGTGCTACTCAAAAAATTGTCTCCCCATCTAAGAACAAAAGAACAAAATTCCCACGATTTACAGGGAAAAAACGCATCGAGCTTTAGCGATAATCAGCGAAGCGGACGAAGGGTTGATCGCATAGTAGAATTTCAGTGAAATTTCATTGAATTTTTTTGCAGGTACAAATACATCGTAAGATTCACGATATTTGAGAAAATGGGCCAAGCAATATATATGGCTAGCGATCGATTATGCGACGTCGAAAGAGATACACACTGTTCGCGTACTTTCGAAAATACTGAGATTATCTGCGTCGCCACTGTATACGGAATATATTACGAATAATTGTAAAAAAAAAAATGTGGCCTTTTCGCCTCGTTGAATGTTGAAAAGTCCTCCGACACTTTATGATAAAGTAAATTTTCTGTTGCTTTTCTCGTATGTGTGAATTCTTATGAAATAAAATGAAAATTCAATCGAATTACCCGCGTCGAATCTTCTTCCAAATATATAATTTATCCATTTTCTTTTGAGATACAGATTTGCGTGGATTACAATTATTTTCCTCTTCTGTGTTCAAGGCGCGGTCTTCCTTTTTTGGCTGCAGGTTTGTCTTTGCCTTTATTTAGCAGAGGATGGATTTCTGTCGAGAAACCAGCGTGAGTATTTGTAGTTTGCGGTGAAAAATGATTTTGTGAGATCGGAGAGAAAATGATATTCGAGTCTTACCGTCGGTCGGCGCTCCTTGCAAATTGATGTTGTGAGAACGATGCTTTTTGACGGGTGGCTCGTGTGCCGTAGATTGATTTTCCTCGGACTCCTCAACGTCTGGTGAAATAGGCAAAAATTGTAACGATCCAATGTCCTCGGTTTCCTCGTCCGAACTACAAAATGCGGCTACCCTATCGATCGCTGCAACGTCAACTTCGACCTCTTCGTCCTGAGCCTCTTCACCCTGGACCAACGACTTGTCCTCGTCGCTCAGATCAAACTCGCTCTCTCTTTCCTCGTATTCGACGTTCTCGTCGAGCTCTTTGAAATCAGGAGCAAATGCTGACCAATTTTCAACTTGATTTTGAGCCCATATCGATACCACTCCCGAAGATATCGAGGCTATTATTGGTCGGACCGGATGCCACTGTATCAGATAAATCATTACATTTTACCATAACACCTTGATTCCAGAGACCCCGGAACAAAATGAATTGAATTTTTTCTAAAAAACTGCGTTTTCTCAATTTTTCCAAACTTTTTTCTGTTCAGGAGAGTTTCCTCTAACAATTTCCCACCGAATTTGATTCCATCGTGCATTATTATGTATTCCATTATCGAATTCGTTCAAAAAAATTGATTGAAGAATTTCAAAATTATATGCTAGATGGTAAGTTTGACCTTGATTCGATCTGAGGTCTCTTGCCAAAACTTTTTCAAAGAATGTGTAAACTAAAACATTGTCACGTAAAAATTGAAATATTTAAAATTTGTTTTTATTTTATTTTTTTTATTTTAGATTTTTCAAACGAAATTGCATATTTTCCTGCAGTGAATTATTATTTTTGAGCAGGATTTTAAGGTCGTTAGAGTTTGAGGCATGAGCCAAATCGTTGACCTTCTTTTTCGACTGGTTTCAGTTACGAACGAAGAGCCCCAAGAAAGGAAAAAGCGATATTCACTCACCACGACGTCAAGGAGAAGTTCTCCTTTGGTGCCATGTAAAATTTTCACTAAATTGCCGATGCTTTTTTCCCAAACGTAGAGAGCGTGTTGCCTGGCCGAGCCAGCGCATACGTATTCGCCATCGCCAGAAAAACAGCATTTTTTCCACATGGTTTTGTTGACGAGATCTTGGAGCTTTTGTATGGGCTCGGGCTCGCCGTCTTTGCCGCATGCTAATATTTCCGTGCTGTCGTAAACTCGTATAACGCGATCCGAAGTATTTACGAGGAAGCACGAACCGCGTCGAGCAAACTCGATACTTTTCACTGCCGTATTGCTCGCCGTTCCTTGCGAAATTTTGTACGACGCTTTTATCGCCAATGTCTCAGAATCCAGCACCAGGATTCGACCCCTCGCGTTTCCCGTGAATACGTGCCCTCCTCGCCTATCGAATGATGCTACAATGTTTAAGTCACTCTAAAAGGTCAATGAATAGACGGATCATTATTGAGATAGTTAAAAATAATTATCAATCGACATAATTGCAACTACAAATTATTTTAATTGAGTTTGTAAAAGTTGTTCATTTAAGGAAATCAGGTCCGAGAACCTCAATGAAGACCTTGAATAATTTGAATTTACATCAAAAACGATTGTTATTCACTTTTCATTCGTGCTACTGTTTTTTTTTTTTTTCATGGAAACCAAACTAATGCTGGATAATATTTGAGTTGATAAAGAAATTGCGGAATAAAAACTTACATCCTCGTCAAGTGGGATAACACGATGACTTCCCTCTATATCCACCATGACGGCCGCATGTCTCATCGGACAGACGAGAAATTTATTTGGGTTTCTAGGATGGAATTGTACTTTGAGAATCGGCGATGGAAATCTATATTTTTGGTCGCACTCTCCCAGCAGGACGTCCCAAATGCACACATTGTTGTCGGTCGAGGCGCTCAGTAATTTGTGACCGTTCCTTGACCAACTGTGAAGCAAATTATTATCGTTGTTAAAAAAATCATTTTGTTCTCTGACGGAGAGAAAACGAATGGGAAATTCTATTTAAAATTGAAATAGCGAGCTACTTGGGAAAAAATGTAGAGGACAATTTTTACAGGCCAGAGAACAGCACGGGGATTTCTGAGATTGAAGTTGGGGCAGTGCGGAATTTTGATGGAATAATTTGTTGTAATAATTAGACGTTACCTTAACGAACAAACGGGATGGACGTGAGCGCTGATTATTTTGGCGATGCCTCTGGTTAGGAAGTCCCAAATAACGATTCTGCCATCGTTACAACCGACGGCTAGCAGAGTTCCTCTTTTATTGAAAGTGCATGTTACGGCCAGGGATATGCAATCTAAAGTTCCATCGAATTCCTATGGGAGAACGCATGCAACGAAATAATAATCCAGACAATTTTTTTTCATTGTTTTAATTATTTTGTATCGTGCTTTTGATATTTTTTTGCTACCGCGAGGTTAATTGTTGTTTCTTGGGGATTAACTTACCTCTGGGTAATTCTGACCAAAAGATTCTGCAAGGGTAAAGACGGTATGTTACAGAATGTCATTGATAATAATTGTGATAATTCAT
Source organism: Hyposoter didymator (assembly GCA_037952995.1). NCBI lineage: Eukaryota > Metazoa > Arthropoda > Insecta > Hymenoptera > Ichneumonidae > Hyposoter > Hyposoter didymator. Next base: position 2,658,948 of record JBAJMU010000004.1, read on the forward strand.
TATAATTACCAAGTAATTCCAAATTCATGTTTATCGATACTCTCGTTAAAAATTGTTTTTTCGGCGTATCGTATTTTTGAGCGCGAGAACTCTGTGTCAAAACACAAAACGAAAACTACTCGTCTTTCGTCTTCGTCTAAATTTAACTGGTAACATCATGTTCCCCTGACGCCTGGACTGCAGCGCCTCTAACGACGCAATTTCTTAAACTCAGTGATCAGTTTACCAACTGTCGATATTTAAAAGCGTGTTCCAATATACAGCCTCCTGACTGTGGGCTGTGGGAGCTGTGGGATAATTTAACGCACGAAATCAAGTATCCGAATAACAAGAAATAATCGTTCGATATTTCGATAATATAGCAAAATTTTGTAGTCTACACATCAGAGAGGAGTTTGCAGATATAATATTTTACAGTATCAAAAATTTTATAGAGTTATATTGGGAAACGTTTCCAGCTCCGTCGAGAAAGGCTTTCCATGACTATGATGTCCCACTATAAACCAATAAACTCTCAAAAATTCTAATTATAGCGCGAAAGCACGTGAATTTTGTAATAATTGATATTCGACCAAATTTTTATTTATTATGAATGAATTATTGCTGCTTTCATCGTTTTTAAGGAATTCCAGGGTTACAATTTGGAATTCAGAATAATTTATTGAGTCTTGTTATTATTGAATCAAACATTTCATGGAAAGTAATTGTCTGAGAAAATTTTTCATCCGGCGACCAGCGTCAGCGGGATAAGTAGCGCAACCAACGAAGGGTCAGTGATAATTATTTTTTGGAGATTATATATAATTATTCCGATACTTACACTACAGACTACATAATTGCTTTAATGATTGTAAAAAATAATTATTACACTGAACCAGACACGTAAAAGAATAAATTGCGTTTGGCTTTACCGTAATTTTGTGAGAGTTGTGCTAAAATTGTCACCAAAGTATTAATTCCAAGTTGGAGTGGATATTCGCTCGAGGCTGTAGGCTTTCGCCAACGCTGCTTCGCCAGGCAAGCTCATTATTGTGTTTAAATTTTTCTCGATGAATGTGCATTAGCATCACGAAGCGAGACAGCTGTATCTAATGTTTCCGTGACTTCTGCACTCGTGAGGTGTGTTATTACGAAAACTGTAAATCTAAGTTCTCTGGTATGGTCTAGTAGCTAGGATACTAGTAAATAACAACTATGGTTAGCAGTAAGTCATTTGAGGCTCACAGTTACTGCTCAAAGTTGAAGCATACGTGTCAGTGGTTTGGAAGGATAAGTATGCCGCGTCTTACTTTGAAAAAATTGTGTTGACCTTCAGCCTGATCAATTATTTATTCGATGGAATATTTGAAAGTTTATAATCTTAAAGAAAATGTCCGCCAGGATTGCTCGTCGGCTGTAACGAGTAAGTTCAATGGATTACAAATGGTATTTTTTTTTCAAGTTACGCCAATTTTGAAAATATAATGAAAGATGAAGGAAGAGGAATTGTTACCGGAGCGGTGTGGCTCATCACACAATAAGTATTGGAAGGAACAACCCCGCTTTATGGTGGTTGGTCGCTTTTACTGGTACACCCTGGTCCAGTCTAATCCTCGACGCCCCACACTGGTTTTGTGCTACGCTTGTTTCGAGCTAACAGCAGCTGACGTTCGTAACAATACACTCCCTCGTATACCGAACTGTAAAACTTGAACACGTTGAGCTACGCAGGACTAAAGCGAACGAGCTCTCGTAAACTATAAATTGGCTGCATTGTTTTTTTTTTTTCATTCTTTCTCCCACTATTGTTTCATTTTTTTCTAGTTTGTTTGGATTTTGTTTGGCATTACGTCATAATTGAGTGTGCAGCGCCGAGTAAAAACCAACAAGAATAATCCATTCGAATTGTTTACTAACTCTGATTTATCGATTATTGATCGAGGCATATGAATGCATTTCTATTTGGGAGTTCGTTGCTAATGGTACAGAGCTCGACGTTGCAAAAATAAACTATCCCGGAAATCGAGGCAAAAGTAGCATATGTACCTCCTTTTTTTTTGCAATTTTTTGAAAAGCTACCGTCTTCGAAATGACCACAGGAAGAATGTTGCATTTTTTCAATCATATTTATGCGACATATAAGTGTATGAGTTAGGCAACGACCGACGGATCATTCGAGCCCGGAGAGAAATCCAGTTACGGCGAGTTGAACGTAACCCGATATCTCTTACAGGTATTCTATACGACATCAAGTCCATCGGCCATGTCTCGTGTACCTGGTACAGCTCGTGTATTAAAATCTCGTTGAAATATCCGTAAGCTAACCGCGAAGCTAGTCATCTCATCAGTTGTTGGCTCAGGATGGTCCCAGAGTCTTGTGCTATGGAATTAGTCCATTAAAACGCTATGGCTGTAACAGCTAATAAGATTAAAAATTTAGTAACTACCGTTTGAATATATTGACTGTTATTTTCAATCAATTCGTATGGAATATTTAATGAAAAAGAAGACTTTGACTACAAGTTAAAATGTATTTGGATTATGCAGGTATTTGGTGATTAAAAATTTCAAAAATAATCTGACATAAAGTGTTTAGAAGATAAAAGTAGAAAGATATTACCTGCAGGAAGGGCTTAAATGAGTCTCCTGTTATCCGTCGATCCAGTAGGATTACTGGGATCTTTCTTGAACCGAGTCATTGCCTCTACCCGCGAGTCAAGCGTCTCGTATCCAATTGTGTAAACAAACGTTCTGTTACGTCGTATTTGAAAGGGGAACGTGATAATGCACCGGGGAACAAGTTGCTTGATTCGATCGACCGGTTGGAGACACTCCGGGACTCTATGTAAATGATCTTCTCTGTTTTCTCATCGATGTCTCTCTTCCTTCCGTTTAAACAGACCGATTGAAGACGTAGTCAGTCCCTCGGATGTTTTCGAGTTCGCCCTATCCGCTTTAGCTTGTCAATTTCACGTACGTATACGTGATCACACATACCATCGTTACGGTATGCATGGGGCCCCCTCGACCCCTCGTTTTCTTCCTCGCTCCCTATGTCACATAATAATAATACCTTCGGCTCTGTATGCCCAACACTACTACCGAACCGTTAGGTACTTGCACACTACTACATTCAAAATCGCATTCAATAGCCGCTCGTAGGCATCCCCTTGTGCACCCTGGTTCAGTCTTCATTCAGCCTCTTGTCGTGTTTCAACGCTCAGTTTCGCGATAACGCATTGCAAATAGTTTCGTGTTAATTGTCCACGTCGCATGTGTGAATCCGAATGATGAGCTTGAAGAAGGCATGTCCAACTATTTCAACAAATAGATAACAATAGTAGATTGTTCAATAAGTTGAAGGGTGCGATACCGTAATCGTTGACGCTTTCAATATTCCAACGACACACGATGCCTCGGTATAGCAAAATAACACTGCGAGAAGACGCACTCAGAAGAAGCAATTAGTGCGCGCTATCGGTAAAAAAAAAGGTTAGAAAGCCTTCGATCTATTATGGTAGCCTTGGTTATCAGGTGGTGAACATCTTCGATAAAAAAAAAACTGACTTTTATTTATGGTTTCGCGACCTAATGAACTGTGTGCACCAATTTTTTCTATTGAAAAGCTCTAAATGAGTTAATTACATTTCAGTTAATGAATTTCGAGGAATTTTGAGATTTGGATACTCAGGATGCGCCATGAATTGATATTCTTGGCACAGATGCGGTCTTCATACCGCCTACGAAATTAAGATTTGTATTAATGTTCTCTTAGCCTGATGGAAAGCGGTTTTGTCGCAAGTGGATGTCAAACGTGGATACATATCGTCTTCTCGCTCGTAGCAGTGCAACGTACTCTTTCTTATAGTACGAAGAAAAGACTATAAGAGGGCGCGTGGATAGAGGAGCCCGCGGAGAGATCGCTAGAGTGAAATGTGACTTGTCGGACCCGGTGAATGCTGCTCTTCTACGTTTCGAGGCAAAAAAACGCGGTGCCGGTATTGCGGGAGAAAGAAAGAGAGAGGGAGGAAGAGAAAGAGAGAGAGAAAAAGGAAGAAGAGGGAAGGAGAAAAGTGTACAGAGAAGTGAAAGAGACGAGAACGAGAAGGGGGATAAGTCGAGTTCTGTTACCCGGTTCTCTTCTCTTCTGTAGTGGCAGGTCAGTTTTGTCTCGATTGCAGCGGTGCACGGTTCTGTCTTTGCTCTTAACGATTATCATACATGCTTCTCGTGCATTTTATTTTTATTTGACATTCGCGTTACGGTGACTCTTGCCACTAATGATAGCGTGAGCCCATACAGTGTTTACTATTTCTCGTGCTTCGCGTATACGATACCTTTGGAATTAAACAGCAACGATTCGTGATATGTGAGCGTCAAACAGTTGCGGGAAAATACAAGTTTAGTGTGGCACGTGGCGGAGTCCTATTGTAGCGGGTGAGTGAACATTCATGCTTAATCTTTCCAAATACCTTGAAATTATTTCCGTTCAAGTCTCACCTCCCAATATTTTTCTATGACACCTTATAGAGGACAAAAATCCAAAACGAACAAAACCTGTCGACAATTCAATGCCCGGCAAAGTTCTGGGACTCAAAATCCCCTGAAAAACACATTCTAACGAGCATTCGCTGTTGGTGTGTTTTGTGATGGATATTCCTATCAATGGGTATCGTGAAGAATGTTGACAGATTTATAGAAAATAGGAAATCAAACAAAGTAATAATTTTTGTGAAAGAAATTGAAGAACGACAGCTCCCTTTGGACCGACAATTTGTAAGATAATTTATATCCTAAAATCGATGCCTTCCACTGCAAACAGTAACTTTTAAAAAAATTCAATCAAAGTTCTGCTCGTTCAATCAGTCCCGATATTTCGCAAAATCCCGAAACAATTGTTTTTTTTATAATTAATATTAATTTCCTCGAGATCGAACGTCATCTCTTTTCCTCCATTGTTATAATTATAGAATGAAGACGAAATTGATGGTTGAATGATTCCATAAAGATAATCAGTCCGCTCGGAGCGTCAAAGTTGTCATAATCGTGCAAGAGTGTTGTGTCATTAGTTTGTCTCACGGTAGAGTATAGTGCCGAAGGTGAAAGAAGTACCAAGGATAAAGAAAAATGCGTGTCTGGTTAGAATTGCACCTTGAAAAGCATTTTCACAGCAAAAGTTGGTTGCGTTTGTCTCTTTCGCGAGGTGCAACATGTGTGTAGGAAAAAAAAAAAGTAGAGTACTCACGCGATAATCAGGCAAAGTATAGCGTCTTGTTCGTGACTGCACATCTGCTCATCAGCGGACCCGACTTTCCCAGCTGGGATGTGAATGAAGTCTGTTTTACTTAAGCGCGTGCGAAAAATAGTATCCAACACCCCTCGATAATAATTGCATTGTACCACGAGGAACGTAGGGATATACGCGAATCGCGTGTGTGGATGCACGTACATGGCCATAAGCGATAACTCGAATATCTTGAATAAGTGCATTTAAATTAAAGATTCGTAATGCAAGATAATGCATCACGAGCAGGGGAAAAAAAATTAAAAGTGAAAACAGTTCAACTTTTTTCATTGTAATCTGATTAGACTGGGGCTCCTCGGTCGAAAGGGAACGAAATACGAGGACGTGTAAAAGGGAATTCAATTGAAAAAAAATCATGTATCTGTGCAATTGTTCGAAAGTTTCCACTCGTTCTTTATGGTCACCATGTAGTATCACGGCATCACCTACAATCAAGCTATATTTTTTTTATTACTTAGTTATGATTTGTAAACATTGCAACTAGTCATTTTATTTCGGCTCACGTCCTTTTTGACCTTGAAAAAAAAACTTTGAATCGTACATGCTCTTTCGCAGGGCAGAGCTCTGGTTGGGGGTTGCAGTAATCAAGCATTCTCTTCATTTGAACTTTTCACTCAATCCACATATTTTCCCGCGGCAGGGTCTTGACTACAAGTAATTGAAAAGAAAAGTGTTTAAACAGCGAAGGCAAGTCGCGTATCTATACGCGATCAGCAAGCATACGTTTGTAAGCAAGTTATTCTTAAACTCTAAAATTTCGATGATTTTTTATCCGATGTGCTGATATTTCGAATAACTCTTTTTGTCTTTTTGCGAATGTCCCAATTTTTTATTATTGTTATTTTTTTCAATCGATAAAATGGTGTAAAGAGGTATTTTGGTTGGATTATGACATTAAGCGGGTTTTTCACGAAGGAGTAGATTGCGATCACAAATTTTCCGGCTTGCCAAATATGGAGTGCTGGAAAAATAAATGGGAGATTTTTTCCAAGTCTAATGTTTGGGAATTTCTGGCTGGCAAGAGTTGCCATTAGAGACGAAAAGAAAATTCATTGTTGAATTATGTTGCGTTAGAATGCGTAGCCGCAACGCTTGAAAAGGGTTCCGGAGTCTGGTAATGCGTAATTTGAAGTTCGTGCAACAGAGTGAGAGAAAAATGGAAGATTAAGAAAAAGGAAAATGGTATCGAATGTAGTTACAGCAAGATGTATGAAAAAATATAAACGCACGAGAGCACTGTACCTGCATGAACATATACGGTAGCGTTAACTCCCGAGAGAAAGAGCGACAGCGAACAGAGAGAGAGAGAGAGTGTAAAGCGTTTCTCTTTGCCGTATGCCTCGGCACTTGTTCCCCGCGGGGCACTTTTTCCAACGAAGAAATTCTGTGAAATTCTGTCTCGGGGTCGCGCGAGAGCGAAGGAAGAAACGAGCGGAGCACAGAGGCGAGGCTTTCTGGCGTATAAACACAACAACCTGAAGATGTTGAAGAAAAGGAGCGATGCGTGCGCAGTGCTCACCTTGTACCATAAAGTCAAAGTCGTTATTGTGCTCCACGGTGCTCGCGCTCTTCTCTTTCGACCGATCCACCGTACTGTCGGTTATTCGGTTGATGCTTGAGCGGCAGGAGCGACGTCTTATGTTTCGCGAGATATATGATTCCGTGCTGATGCACGAAGAGGCGTATAGGGGGCGCTGCGGCTCTCCGATCGCGCGCCAATTATTCCAGGAGTGGGGGAAACTGTTTTCTCACTCGCGTACAAGCATCCGTGCGGTCACTGTCCTCCTGTCTCTTTTTCTGCTCGTCTCCGCGTGGCAATCTCTCGCTCGCAGTCACGCGGTTTTGCGGGTGCTAGACATTTCTTTAATGTGCGTAAGGCAGATGGCGGAATTTAACTCGATAAAGAAATATTCGTTACAGCAAGAAATATTGCCTTACCAAGTCACTGCGTATAGTCTTCGCAGTTTCAACTATAAACACGCGCGTTATTATTTCTATCCCGTTAACCGCTTTACAGCTGCAATTTGCTCCTTGATACCGGTCAACCGTTTAGTCAACTCTGCGCGGACGTTAACGATTTATCGACGCCTCTCTTCGAAATCGCGTCCACTAGTTTGCGGATATGAAATCCTTCCTTCTACCTCATTCCTGATTAAACCTCGTTTCGCGGATCTAATCGGATCGTTCGAGGTTGGAAATTCTTTTCTTTTTTTTATATGGAGAATTAATTGAAAATTCCATAAAAAAGCAAATACACACTGAAAACAAAATTTTGTTGGAAAAGATCGATATTTTGTTCGATACGTTCGACTAAACGTTTTTTCGAATAATTCCAAAAATTGTGTCATCACAGCAAGAAATATTCTATAAAGTCTCTTCGGAAGCAGATTTTTGTCGTTGCAATCGTAAATTTTGCTGACAATTCCATTAGAAATCAAATATCCTGCCAAAATAACGAAAATTTTGAAATTATCGAAAAATATTTAGTTGGCCGTGTTCAACAAAATATCGACCATTTTTAACAAAATTTTATTTCCAGTGCACTATGTGTTTTAAGACGGAATTTGCTGCATTTTGCAGAAGGGCCTAATTGTCATAAGATTTTCCAAAACTTTTAAAACCAATGGATAAAAAAAAAAATCTTTAAAGTACCGCCGAATGTAGTTTTTGAGCAAATGCAATCGTTCCATGATGAGAGCTGCGACAGCGTTCTGGCACCTCCAAGTAAAAATCGATTCGACAACTCTGCACGAGAGTGAATTTATTCGGGGGCTTTACTCCTAATTCAGGCATCGATCGAGATCCCACTGGGTCGCGGGATGAAAAAGTGATGATATTAAACGTTGGACTGGTAAGAGTGGGAAGGCAAGAGATCTCTCCTCGTATTGGGACTGTATCGAACCCGTTGCACGCACTGTGCCGTTATTTACAACGGTGCATTGGATAAGAGAACGTCGAGCCGGTAAACCTCGTACGGGTCCTCTGTCTCTTTCATATGAACAGCGTCCACATCAGCTATGAACTTCGAAAGGTCCATTCGTCAATTCTTTTTTTTTCCTCTTTCATTTAATTCGTTTTTTCTTGAGTCTTGTAACGTCTACCGAATGAATTAAATTTTATGATTCAAGACGATCCTTTTGGAATTTACTTACTTTGCAATTCCAAGACGCAAATTTCTAGTTTGATTATTTACAAATTAAATGTCGCAGAAAAAAAATCAACGATTCAATAAAATATCGACGTTTTTTTTTTTACAAAATTCGGATTTTCGTGATTTTTTAAGATCTGTCTCGAGTCTCAAAGATATCAATGTTTTCTTGAAAGAAAAAAAAAACAACATTTTTATGTGAAACCGTTGAAAATTATCGATGAAAAATAATCGGGATGCAATTTACATCTTATTTGGTTTAAATGCGGATTCCAATCTGTTCGTGATGGAATCACATCTTCGGTAGCCGGGAACATAACAAAAATGCATCTGCAGGGAGGACAATCACTGCTGTTATATCGTGACGTATTAGCGATGCACTGATAGCGATCGAGTCACGGACGCGGTTGGTTAAGCAATACAGTAATATGCTTCGATCGCGCGGTCTGCGCGAACGGAGAAGCGATCTTTTCTTAGAGCGTCATTCCGACGACTTTACATCCTGAATAACGTTTATTATTTTCAGTCAATTGCAACGTGCCGTCGCTTAATTGAACAAAATCGAATTATTCAAATAAAATTCAATTAAAAAAAAAAAAAAAACAACAACAGGAGTTGCTGAATCCTGTTGTTTCCTGTCCCGTATTAAAATACAGCATGAGGATGGCGATGAGCCTGACAAAAAAAATAACATTAGTCACATGGGAACGTTTAAAAAAAATGAGAAATTCAGAAAAAAAATTTATTGTCGATTTAATCAAATAATTACTTTGATTTTTAGGATTAATTTATTTCGCGAATAGAAATTTATCGTAATGTGGCTCATGGGATACATACAAGACCGATTCCCATCGCATGAACCGCACGGATTTTTTTTCGACGTTTAACATGAGAATATGCTGAAGCTTTCGTTTAATTAATTTGGAATTTTTTAAATCGAATTCGCAATCGGGCAGTATGGTCCTAAAGTTAAGGATTTTCTCGTTATGATCGTAACGACGGTTTCGGACATACAAGGATCGAAAAGTTTCATGTAAAGTATGAAATAAATTTTTGGCAAAAAACTCGAGGAGAATTTGAAACAAGAGGATGAGGCTCGGCAACTTGTTGCGATCAATTGGTGTAGGTCGTAAAAAAATTGAATGAATAACGTAAAAGATATTGTGGACATGTGGTTCATCGATAGACGTATCGTCGACGATGTGAGTGTATATATTTATAAACTCGTTCGAGACCAAGGACAGCGAGAAGGGGTTGTGGCGCCGGCGCGATGTAGTTTGTACGTTTCCACCTCGTGCCCAAGGAAAACTTCAGGACTAAAAGAGTCGAGCGTCCCTGAAGGGATGAAATGTCACTGCGGACCAGTGCGATTACAGAATTTAGTGGACGAACAAGTGGCGTTCCCGGGGGCGCGTTTTTTCAAGCACGTGTTTGGGTTTGTTGTTCAGAAAAAAATAGAAACTCAATTTTTTGAGAGAACGATAACAATAAATTTATTTTCATTATTTCGTGAATGCACTCTGTTTTTCGTCTTTTATGTAAATAACAAAAAACAACTGAATCCCAAGTACCAATTTATTTTTAATTCAATGAATTAAAAAGACTAATCGCCAAAAAATGATAAATAATCGATCGTGAGCGTTAATCAGTGACAGAATAAAATTCAATCGCTCCGAATGCCTTTACTAAATTCAACATGACGATACAACGTCGATAATTCATGTGCCGGGGTCAATAACCTCAAAGCTTTGGTACTAAAGCTAAATCGGACGGTACTCCGAAGATTGGAGTGATTTTTCGAGACTTTAAATATGCAGCTTTTATCGAGCTTCATGGCAAGACATCTGAAACGTGGTCCATCATTGAAAAAAGGTATCAAGGATCTTTGGGCCAATTCAAAATCATTGTCGAATCGACTTCGTTCATTGGATAAAAATTTGATTGTACACCGAAGACAAAATTTTGTTCAAAAAGATGGAAATTTTGTTCGATACGTTCGACTAAACGTTTTTTTTTGACTATTCCCAAAAATAGTGTCATTGCAGCAAGAAATATTTTAGAAAGTCTCTGTGGAAGCAAATTTTTGTNTCTGAAACGTGGTCCATCATTGAAAAAAGGTATCAAGGATCTTTGGGCCAATTCAAAATCATTGTCGAATCGACTTCGTTCATTGGATAAAAATTTGATTGTACACCGAAGACAAAATTTTGTTCAAAAAGATGGAAATTTTGTTCGATACGTTCGACTAAACGTTTTTTTGAATATTTCCAAAAATAGTGTCATTGCAGCAAGAAATATTTCACAATTTCTGGAAGCAAATTTTTGTCGGTCCACTCGTAAATTTCGCTGACAATTCCGCTGGGAACCAAATATACTCCAAAAATGACGAAAATTTTGAAATTATCAAAAAATATTTAGTTCACCGTATTTAACAAAATCTCGACGATTTTCAACAAAATTTCATTTTCAGCGTACCAACAAGTTGATTCGTGGTCCAAAATCTTGGCTACTTTGGTTGCCAGTTTTTTCGGTCAGTTTTCAATTGAAAAAAATGTTTTTTTAAGTTTTAATAAAAAATTGAATAAAAATGGGAAATTTGTTGCAAAATTGTTTGTTCATTCAATAATATTATTGCTGAATCAACAAATTTCATTTTGCTCGCTTACTGCGTGAGAAGAATTTCTTAGTTTGGTGTGTAATTAAAAATTCACAGAGTGATGATGGATTATTTATTATATTTCGAGCATACGTCGGTTCAGCGAGCCAGCTCTTTAGAAAATTGTTGTAAAAACTGGAAAATGATCGTTCTTGGCTTTCGAATTATCACGAAATCCGTTCGGAATTTTATAATTTCAAGCTCGAGGAGTTCTGACAGTTTCGCTACAGACTGAGACTCTTGACAGCAGATTCACATTGTTGTCGGGACAGTCGATATTTCGGAACAATAAACGTGTTGCCCGGTATTCCGTGCAACGAGATACTTTTATTTATTTCTGAAAAAAAAACTCAATCGCTTCGGAGAAAATGACGCAGCACGATTTTCACTGAGTGAGCTGATAATTAGGGATTGGGGAAAATGTAATGACGATTATTGTAGAATGTGGAGTGAAGAATCGATAAAAGAGTTTCTTGAAAAATTAGTTCGTCCGTTGACAAGGAAACCAAGTTCGAGGAACACTGTCAATCGATCAATCTTGTCTCGTGGATTTCGTGGGAACACACTGTGAGACGTGTGGAAAGTCGTGATTTGTATCACACTCGTTCGTGAAACTTTGGAGCGTGTTCCGTATATGTAAATTATCATTAGCGAGAGTACACGTTTGTTAGACGTTTTGGAATTGTGCCAAGGGCGAAATGGTGGCTCTCTTGAAGAGTAAAAAAGGAGGAAAGAATGAAAAACATTCCGGGACGAGAATTGTTACGTGTTACGTGTGGAAGCGTCGAGCTTTTTTTCTACCAGGATCGCATAAATCTGCGGAATATTGATTTGTTGTGGACGGAGGTCGAGACGCAGAAAAAAAATGTTCTCCTTGGCGTGCGAATAACAAAGAAAATTGGAGTGAAATTCTAACCCCGCGTTTAGAACGTTATGGTCAGGCGGCTCTCGTTTTGTTCGTTAGGCATAAAAAGCGTCATTCCTAAACCCGAAGCTATGAGCTACGCGGCTCCGGACCGATCTAGAAGCAGCAACGTCACTGATTTATTTCTCTGCGGCTCACGCTTGCTCCTTATCCACTCTCGAAGGCGTTACGCATTGAAGATTACATCGAAATTCGATAATTAAGGCTTTATCGATAAGGGATCTCCGGTAGATCGAGGAATGCTGAGCGAAGAATTCTCCCAATGAAAATCAATCCGCTCGAGTATAACAAGAGGCCAACTGAATGGTGAACCTCCAATGAAAAACAAATTTTGTTGGGAAAGATCGATATTTTGTTTGACACGTTGGACAAAACGTTTTTTTGAATCCCAAAAATGTTGGCATTGCAGCAAGAAATATTCTAGAAAGTCTCGTCTTCGTCATTCCAATCGTGAATTTTGCTAAGTCAATTAAAAAAACACCAAATTTGAACGTGAAAAAATAGCGAATTGAGCGATGACGAACAACTGAGAAAGTTGTGATCGCGAATAATTTTAGTCAAATTGGTGATTACAACAATTTTTATTACCGTTTGACCTTTTTTCAGAATTTTGTGATTCCTCGTATGAATATAACCGCGGAGGAACTCTAGGGCCAGGAACCAGTATCTTCCATTCCTTCTGCAAGTTACGCGGTCCCTTGGTTTGCCCCTCATCGCGAATGAAATTGATGGATACGCGGAAGTCGAGAAAATACGGACACGCGATACAATCAACGTGCGATTACATATTCGTGTATATAATTGTATACATTGGTGTGCACATATGCACACGTTCCATTGTGTGCGGTGTGTCTGTATATTGTCAAGGTTACAGCCCGATTTATGTGCTGCATCTGCAATAAATCGGCTGATTGCGCGATCTTGTCTTTTTGGGGAGGGCGAATGCAGCGCAGCTATGAGATTAGGAAATGCACACGACGAATTATCTCGGAAAATATATCACGTTTCTTATCAGCACGAACTTTTCATCGTGTGAATGCGAAAACTCGCTCGATACCACTAAATTTTTCATCAATGCCCATTTTTTATGAGAATGATGAGTTACGATTTTTTTTTGTTTTATTCTCAAGGCTAATTATGAACTTTGTATGTTTTTGTAGGAAAACGCGAAGCCAACGGTGGAAGTAGTTTCGCAGGTTCTTTGTCGGGTCCTTTGGGGGGGCCTCTGCGACCCCTCAACGATTCTAACAGCTACGGCGGCACATCCGGTTGTGCAAACATGATATCGGACGATCCAGCTACCGATGAAGAATTCTCACTTGCGGTCAACCGAAAAGACCAGGTATTTTCGACAAAAATTTCAAACTCCTCGTGCTCAATCTTCGATGAATTTGCAACTTTAATTTAAATGTCGACACTCGCCTATGAATAATCTTTCCCATGAATACGTGAAAAGAATCACAAAATTTATTTATTTTATATTTTAACAAAAACATTCCGATTAATTATAATAATTACCCGATTCTAACCTTTTTCTCGTGAGGCTCGTACTCATTGGCGTCAGTGAGATCATTCGATCCTCCCGTGATCGCAAACGTAACATTAGCTGTTAAAAAAAAAAAATATATAAAAAAAACATATATTCACTTAACTCGACATTCTCACCGCATGCTTTTCTAATTTGTTACTCATCGCCATTATTGTTAAGGATTGCGGTGGCTGAAAGTTGTCAGAGAAACGCGGATGAGGTTTTGTCCGTCGTCGGACAAAGCCAAGTATTGTCGTTGCTCAAATACAAGTTTTCGCTGCCTTACGGTGTAACCGCAAAGAGTTTGTCGTTGCTCCGTACCGGTCCCATAAACTTGTACCGAGTCATTCAAAAATAAAATACACGAAAATGAATTTACGATTTTATTGAA